>CP136060.1:653794058-654436915 GCA_032464435.1 Aegilops umbellulata
ATTTGAACTTAGCGCACCTTCTGTTTTAGTTTCTTAGAGATGTCGACAATTGAATGTACCTGACTTTTCTATTAATAAAGTACAGGTGGATGGTGACACAAACAGAACGAAAATTGGTTAACTATAGATTCCAACTTGGATAACTTCTGGTTACTGCCATCAAAAGTTAACGAAATCAAATATACTATGATGTATGAGCTACCCCTTAAAGATCAGCAAAGCAGCTGAATTGGAGAAATTAAGTATAATTTAGATCATTCCTAGCTACTTGTATCAACTTTGTTTCATGCATAGTTGTATACCTCAACGTTCCTAATCTATTGACTCTTGACTCTTCTTAATATTAACTCTGTTCCTTGAGAAAAATAATATTATTTTCTGCATCAAGTTTACATATATTTTACAAAAGTAAAGTACACTCTGAGCAAGTGATTACTCACCAGAATTGTGCCTTTCACCATGTAGTTCTCGACAGCACCAGGAGGAGGATTGTCAGGACAAGGATGAAGAACCAGGAGATACGGAGATGGATCTTCTGGAACTCGCTCTTCAAACTGGAAGACATATCAGTCAAATTATTAATCAACATCATTGTAATAGTAAAACATACTACCTCATAATTGTAGTACAAAGATAAGGCATCATGGCATACAACATACCTCTTCCAACAATGGATGATCGTCTGGGAGCACATACCTGTAATAACAAATATGCAATCTTAGTGGGGCACTGCTGATTTCTGAGGACAAAAGCTCAATATATCAGGAAAGTATATTATTACGTACGCAAGGTGCTCTGTCCTAAGACGCCCTATGTGTTTCATTTTCCTGCTTGTATGTTGTGAATTGCTCAATGCCAAATCTTTTCCACGATTTGGTGTCCAAGAGCAATTGCTCACTATAGGCTTGTTTGAACACAGATTTATTTCAACGTCGTAGTGTACTCCTGACATAATATCTTCAATATCAACAAGATCATCTTCATTGGGATATTCTTGCTCATCAAGTGCTTCATATTCATATTCGGGACTTGGTGGCACCTCAATAATGGGCTCACAGCTGCGGCAGGGTTGTCTGCCAGCAGTCCTGCTTTCTTCGATTTGATGACTTGGCATACAGCTACCATTTGACAACAGTCTTTCAGAAGTAACTATACTTGTTTTCTCTTCACCACCACGCACATGCTCCTCTGCAGGAGGAAGTAATGGTCTGATAACAAGCAAATGTTATTGCTCCGTGCTTCACTCTAAAATTAGTGCAAATCAATAAAATAAAAAGTAAACCATGCAAATGTCGTCTCTACAAGAAAGACACAAATCTTATATGAGTAATCATCTTTGTATATTGCACCTTCTAAAAGGTTTTACTTCACTAGTAATTTCCAATCCTTTGTTTAAGACATAGCACTTGAATATCAATAATAGTTAGCTACATAAACACCTATGTCACAGTACTACCTAGTTCAATGGCAGCTACTCAAATTTAAACAGCATCCGCAAAAAAAAGGTAGACAAAACTTGACATGGGAGGAGTCCGTAAAGAGAGATCTGAAGGACTGGAATATCACCAAAGAACTAGCCATGGACAGGGGTGCGAGTTAGTTAGCTACCCACATGGCAGAACCATGAGTTGGTTTCAAGATCTTATGGATTTCAGCTCTAGCCTACCCCAACTTGATTGGGACTAAACGCTTAGTTGTTGTGGTTGCAAGAGTTCACTACGTACCATAATAACAATATCTCGCTGTGTTGCTGAAATAAGCTCTAAATAAGTTTGCAACATGTGAACGTACCTGGTAAGTTTACTTTTGTAGTACCTGCAGTCCCCACGGAATGGGCAAGCATTGCAATTTGGATCTACTTTTGTGCAAATTACCTGCATAATGGAAGCATCCACCATAAACCATTTGTAGCTAAACCATCATAAATTTTATTAATCACTTTTGTGGAGCAAATACCTTTCCGAAAGTTATCATGAGACAGTGTAGTTCATACCTATTATTTTACATATTCGTCAGATGTGTCTACTAAAATTCTAAAAGTTACATAAAGCATGTTGATACATTTCAAATGATCAGGACTTACAATTTTTCTTTGTCAATAGTACATAGTCGAGGCCATAAGTAATTCTGCACATCCTGCATGAGTGGATATCTTCAAGAAAGGAAAGTAGGCATAAGAACTGGGTTGTCAATCATAGCTAGTTATTCACATATTCAGGTGCAAAAATCTTACAGGTCAACCGAATGAAACTCCTCAGAACAGCATTGCAGTTCAACCCATTGTAGCCTTGTGACTATGCGAGCTACGTTGACATCAACCTGAAAGGAGTGGAGTGCGATCACAGCTTTGATTTAAAATGCATTCACCTGACAGAATTTGATTTGTTTTTAAGAAACAAAAAATAACTTACTGGGAATGCTTTATGCTCCAGTGACAAAAGACGTATGCAGTCGACACTTTTAGCTCCAAGTCCATTTATGCTGAGTAGGTATTTTCTAATGCCCAGAAAAAAACAAGATATGAGTGATAAAATTCCACTGAGCATGCAGATTTTATGTAGCTCTGAACAAATATTAGTTTCTTATTTTATCCAGCCTGCTAGCAGTTCCCTACCACAAGTACCATGATATTCCTCCAATCTACTAAATTTTCTGAGAGTAAATTGCTGCATGGTTATATTTATTTATAAATGCAAGAAAATTGAACATCTAAAGATAGGGACAATATCGTTATGTAGCTATTTCTTGATAGTTCAGCACCATTAAAACAAAAAACACTAAAATGGTGATGTATGTAACTAACTGCAGCATATGTTTTGTGAAATATATGGCATACTTTGCGCTTTCTCGTGGTAGACATCTAAGCCAATCCAGGTCAAAGCTTCCATGATCTTTCTTTATGCGCGTGAGAAATGCCTGTAGAAGGTCAAATAATACTTTCAGCTCTTGCGTAAAATGCAGAAAACAAGAATTGAAGAAATATGTTGCTAGTGGTGGGAATATGAATATTAGTTAAATAATAAAATGATGGTTCACTCAAAACTGCTGTTAAAAAAATGCTATACAAGTAGTGATTGCGTGATTCGGACAAAATATGTTACTAGTGATGGGAGTATGGATATTAGTCAAATAATAAAATGATGTTTCACTCAAAACCGCTGTTAAAAATAGTGTGAAAAAACGTCTTACATTATGGGATGGAGGGAGTACTATACAAGTAGTGATTGCGTGAATCGGACAATACCTATGTTTTTAAAGCGTCCCTAAGGCGACGCCTAGGCGACGCCTAGGCGTCGAAGCGCTCCCCCTCCGCTTTGGAAAATCGGCCGCTTTGGGCGCCTAGGCGTCCAAAGCGCCCGCCTAGGCGTCGCCTAGGCGCCAAAGCGCCCCCCCTCCCTAAGGCGGTAAGGCGTCGCCTTAAAAACATAGGACAATACATTAATTGCATGGAAAATAAAGAGTTCCAATGTAGCTGACAGTTCATACTTCCATCATTTTCTTCTTAGCCGAGCCGAAAATTTCAATATTCCAAAGTAGATGTTACAGAACAACAAACAACTTGGTAATCAAACATATTACTGACTACTCCCTCCGTCCCATAATGTAAGACTTTTTTGACACTACAAAATATATGAAAGTCTGCTTACATAGATTTTGTTACTCCCTCCGATCCAAAATAAGTGTCACAGTTTTGAACCAAGGTTAGTTCAACCTTAGTTCACAACTGCGACAGTTATTATGGATAGGAGGGAGTACAAAAGATGAGAACATTCATTTTTTTCAGGAGGAAGGTATTTAGAAACACATTCTTGGTACAGAAATGTTGGGGCCGTATTATAGAGTTAAGTAAGACAGTGTATCCCGTGATCACATACCTGTATCCGCAATGCCAGAAGATAATGTTGTCCCCTGCCTGCAATGCACTTTGCAACGTCAACAAATGAGGCCTGCTGTACAGCTTCCCAATTTACTTTGTCAGTTATTCTAGTTTTGCTTCCGTTATCATATCCTTTTCTATATGCTTCATCCCGTAACTTATCCCAGTGAGCAGTATCTTCCACCCGCAGCGTGGCTATGAACTTTCTTAAGGTGTTTTCAGTGCATATTGGTTTTCCAGATTTATCCTTGACTAAGTCCAAAAGATCATCCTTCTCCCAAGTAGAGATGTCTTTCTCTTTTATAATAGCTAGGAACTTCTCCATAATTGTATTGTAGTCTTGACCATAGTTTCCTTTTACCTCCTCACCATAACCAACTTCCTTGCAATCAATGGGATTGGTAAAAACTGAATTGGTAGAATCACCAGCATCAGGTGCTTTAGTCAAATTCAAGTTTTCTTTGATGTCAACTGTTGACGAAGGTACATATGAACATTCTTCAGCATTACCCTTGCTCTTATTCATAGGAAATTTTGCTGCCAGGATCATAAAAGCATTGCTGTATGTTCATACAAAAACAATTAGTAATCAAAAGTGCATATGATGTTCAAAAAATGTATATCAGTGCCAGCACAAGCATGCAAGCAAAGACCACATTCTCTACTATATTACCTTGATAAATGGTCAGCAACATTTTGTGTCAGGAAAGTACCAACCACAGAATCAATTACGGATCCTCCCCATCGAGAATATTCTCTGGGACCTGACACAAAAGCAGTTCAAAACTTAGAATCCAATGTGAACTTGTGTATTTCATATATAAGCAGAGGGTTGTAAAAAACTTATTTGATCCATCATCCACATGTTTACTGTGGATGCAAGGGCTATACTGCTCATTATATATCACGAAATATTCATTTTCACCTGTTTTTTTGGAACTCGGTACTAATTAGCAACAGGTACAACATTGTTCAAAGTCCTACGCTTTCGCCTGCATGAGAGAAAAACTGGAAACCAAGTGCCACTATCAAATACCTAATGCCAGATTATTTTTGTTTCTCCATTGAACTACCCAATGTATAGACACTAATAAACTATCGATTAAATTGTTTCTCCACAGAAGAAATCAAGTGACTAATGGCTGATCTGACTCACCTGATATGTCTGTAGGAGTTTTCAAAACTTCCAAGTTTTTTATTCTTTGTGAGAAAAGCTTCAGGTTTTATCAAAGGCAATGCTACGCTTCTTACTTTTCATGTATTTATTTTCCACTTTGGCATGGAAGTGCATTTCACTTAATATGTCATCTTCTTTTCCTTATTGCACGCTGCAGAAATGAAGACAGAGAGAAGAGAATGAGCCAGGATCATTACCGAATAAATCCTTTACGGTCGCAATAAACGAATCCACAAGCTTTTTATAATCCTGCCGAGTTTTAGCCCATCCAGGCCCGCTGCCGATATCAACCCCTTCGAAACTTTCACTGTCAATCTCTTCCCACTTGGTCAGAACGCCACACACTCGCAATGTCTCAGCATCGAGGCCTAGCACCTTGGGCCGCACTTGATTCGAGTGATTTCCGTGGCCACCCAAACCACCAAATGGGACCAAATCAGAGCATGACGCATCAGTCGGAGCAGCATTCTGGTAAGGAATGACAGCCCAGTCACCGCTTGCTTTCTTTTTCTTCGTCTTCGTCCCGCTTGAAATATTGTTAACCTCTGCAAGGAGCCTCAGATTGGCCATCAGCTTGGCCCTGCCGAAACTCCCCGTAATGACTTCCAGATCGAAGTCTAACTTGCGCTTCGATAGCTTATTATCAGTGCCATCTCCAACAGATCCAGCCCCGCCGTCCTTTGTTTTCACCGGCGTCTTGTGAGGCTTGGCCGGCGTGGTGCGGACGGGCTTGGGCTGTTTATCCTTCATTACCTTCAGCCGAGGCACCCCCTTGGTGGACTTCTTTCTTGGCCTCCAATGTGTGCTCTCCTCTTTCTCCGGGGTGGGGATGACGATAGGAGTCGCAGCGCCAGTGGCGGAACCAGCCCCTGGCGGCGCAATCTCGTCGGAGGAATCGGAGGTCTGCGCGGTGGCTGCGCAGCCATCAGTGGCGCCGGGTACAGATCGAGGCTGTTCCCCAATGGGGGACCTGAGGTAGATGAAGCCGTGCTTATCAAACACCCCCAAATCAGCCGACGCGGGGGCGAGCGCAGCAGAGCAAGAGGAGGGGCCATCCGTGGAGGAATCGAACGGCGGCCGCCGGCCATTGTCGGGGGTCGCCGGCGGCATGAGCAATCCAGGCCCTGGTCCAGCAGAGACAGTGGAATCAGAAATTCGCAGAGATTGACGGCGTTTCCTACCCCCAGACCTCAGATTCGATGAAGAAGAAGGGATTAGGCAGCATGCACTCACCAAGATCTGGTCTTGCCTCCATCGTTGCCGGCGGGGCGGGGCGGGGCGGGCGGCGGCTCCGCTCTTGCGGCGCAGGCAGGAGCAGCTTGGGAAGGCAGCAGCAGGGACAATGGGATATCCGCTTTGCTAGAAAATCTCCTAAATAAACAAAGAGCTTATAACTGAAAATCTTACCTTCTGTTACAATCCTACTAGGACTCTTCTCTTCTCGTGAAAAGAATAATTTTTGAGACTCTGTAACTGTGGCCCCACAATACAAAACCTTAGTAATACACATTTTTTCATCAACCGGACTTTTCATATTCTTTCAAAAATAGATATCCGGCAAACATCTGATTTACAGATCCTCCCAATTATACCTGGACATATGTTAGGCCGGGCCGGGCCGGGCCAAAAAAAAGCCCGGTGCTTAAAACCTAGGCCCGAGCCCGGCCCGACCGTCAGCCCTAATAAATCGGTCCCAAGCTTGGCTTGAGCCCGAAATAACCCGACATGGCCTGGTCGGCCCGACCTGATTACGACTAAAATCTTTTTTTTCGCAAGCTCGAGCCCAACCCGGTCTGCACGACGGGCTCAATTTTCAACGCCCGAGCCCGTCCCGATGGCATGATCAGGCCCGGCCCGACACAAGATTTTCAGGTCGGGCCGGTCTGCCCATTGCCAAGTATACTCCAAATGAACGACGTACTGGCTTTTGAAACTTGTTTGCTACAACGCGCGAATGCAACATATCCATGCACAACTCACCCACCTCATTTACTAGCACTTCAAGCTTCAGTCGGGAGACCTGGGATGGAATCCCGATTCTCCTTTTTTTACTAGGTGGCAAAATTGTCATATCCTTGCAATAGGCGAACCTAGGGACTGAAGATTCGATACAAGTTTTTTGAATTCAGGGAGGGGAACTTGTGGGTAAGAAGAAGAAGAAGTTACAGAGGTGGATATAAAGGAGGATGAAATCAATCAACTCAATGATGCCTAACCACACACTCTCTTGTGCACCTAATACACAACCGACTAGGCTCACTCACTTGCTTCAGGCTCATACAATCATCTTCCTTGGCCTACATCTCTATTCGAAGGTCTAGGGCTTCCCGCCTCCACTCGAGGGACAACATTGGCATATGATTATGAGGGGAGGATGTTAGTGTTGACGGGGAGAGAGTGGTAACATGTCAGTTTAGGGTTTAGGGTTTAGGATTATAATTGCAGCAGCGTCACGCCATGTTAATGGGAGATCTATAACACAAGTTAAAATGGAGACACGGTCAAATAATATAAGATCTACATTAAACACATAGAGCAACATCTTTATGTTGGGGATCGTAGCATAAATTTAAAATTTTCTACGCATCACCAAGATCAATCTATGGAGTCATCTAGCAACGAGGGAGAGGGGAGTGCATCTACATACCCTTGTAGATCGCTAAGCGGAAGCGTTCAAGTGAACGGGGTTGGTGGAGTCGTACTCGTCGTGATCCAAATCACTGATGATCCTAGTGCCGAACGGACGGCATCTCCGCGTTCAACACACGTACAGCCCGGGGACGTCTCCTCCTTCTTGATCCAGCAAGGGGAGAGGAGAAGTTGAGGGAAAACTCCGACAGCACGACGGCATGGTGGTGATGGAGCTCGTGGTTCTCCGGCAGGGCTTCGCCAAGCACTACGGAGGAAGACGAGGTGTTGGAGGAGGGAGAGGGCTGCGCCAGGGGAAGGGCGCGGCTGCCCTCTCTCTTCCTCACTATATATAGGGGTAAGGGAGGAGGGGGAGGCGCCCTAGGGTTCCCTAGGGGAGGGGCGGCGGCCACAGGGGAAACCCTAGATGGGTTTGGGCGCCCCACCCCCTAGGAAACTTGCCCCCCAAGCCGGGAGGGGCGGCTGCCCTAGGGGTGGCGCCCCCACCTCTCTGGTTACGTGAGATGGGGTTGGGAGGGGCGCTCAGCCCCTTAGTGGGCTGATGTGCTCTCTCCCCTTGGCCCATAAGGCCCCCCAACGCTTGCCGGGGCCTCCGAAACCCCTTTCGGACACGCTGGTCATCACCTGGTACCCCCAGAACAATTCCGGACTCTAATACCCTTCGTCCAATATACCGATCTTCACCTCCGGACCATTCCGGAGCTCCTCGTCATGTCCGGGATCTCATCCGGGACTCCGAACAACCTTCGGTAACCACATACTATTTCCCATAACAACTCTAGCGTCACCGAACCTTAAGTGTGTAGACCCTACGGGTTCGGGAACCATGCAGACATGACCGAGACAACTCTCCGGCCAATAACCAACAACGGGATCTGGATACCCATGTTGGCTCCCACATGTTCCACGATGATCTCATCGGATGAACCACGATGTCGAGGATTCAATCAATCCCGTATTCAATTCCCTTTGTCTAGCGGTATTGCACTTGCCCGAGATTCGATCATCGGTATCTCGACACCTTTTTCAATCTCGTTACCGGCAAGTCTCTTTACTCGTTCCGTAACACATCATCCCGTGATCAACTCCTTGGCCACATTGCGCATATGATGATGTCCTACCGAGTGGGCCCAGAGATACCTCTCCGTCACACGGAGTGACAAATCCCAGTCTCGATTCGTGCCAACTCAACAAACACTTTCGGAGATACCTGTAGTGTACCTTTATAGCCACCCAGTTACGCTGTGACGTTTGGCACACCCAAAGCATTCCTACGGTATCTGGGAGTTGCACGATCTCATGGTCTAAGGAAATGATACTTGACATTAGAAAAGCTTTAGCATACGAACTACACGATCTTTGTGCTAGGCTTAGGATTGGGTCTTGTCCATCACATCATTCTCCTAATGATGTGATCCCGTTATCAATGACATCCAATGTCCATGGTCAGGAAACCGTAACCATCTATTGATCAACGAGCTAGTCAACTAGAGGCTTACTAGGGACATGGTGTTGTCTATGTATCCACACATGTATCTGAGTTTCCTATCAATACAATTATAGCATGGATAATAAACGATTATCATGAACAAGGAAATATAATAATAACTAATTTATTATTGCCTCTAGGGCATATTTCCAACAGTCTCCCACTTGCACTAGAGTCAATAATCCAGTTCACATCGCTATGTGACTAACACTCAAGGTCACATCCCCATGTGACCAATACCCAAAGAGTTCTGGGTTTGATCATGTTATGCTTGTGAGAGATGTTATAGTCAACGGGCCTTGAACCTTTCAGATCCGTGTGTGCTTTACAAATCTCTATGTCATCTTGTAGATGCAGCTACCACGCTCTATTTGGAGCTATTCCAAATAACCGTTCTACTATACGAATCTGGTTTACTACTCAGAATCATCCAGATTAGTGTCAAAGATTGCATCGGCGTAACCCTTTACGACGAACTCTTTTACCACCTCCATAATTGAGAAAATTCCTTAGTCCACTAGCTACTAAGGATAACCTTGACCGTTGTCCTGTGATCCATTCCTAGATCACACTTGTACCCCTTGACTGACTCATGGCTTGGCACACTTCAGGTGCGGTACACAACATAGCATACTTTAGAGCCTATGTCTGAAGCATAGGGGACGACCTTCGTCCCTTCTCTCTATTCTGCCGTGGTCAGGTCTTGAGTCTTACTCAACACTCATACCTTATAACACAGCCAAGAACTCCTTCTTTGCCGATCTATTTTTGAACTCCTTCAAAATCTTGTCATGGTATGTGTTCGTTTGAAAGTACTATTAAGCGATTTTGATCTATCCTTATAGATCTTGATGCTCAATGTTCAATTAGCTTAATCCAGATTTTCCATTGAAAAACACTTTTCAAACAACCCTATATGCTTTCCAGAAATTCTACATCATTTCCGATCAACAATATGTCAACAACATATACTCATCAGAAATTCTATAGTGCTCCCACTCACTTCTTTGGAAATACAAGTTTCTCATAAACTTTGTATAAACCTAAAATCTTTGATCATCTCATCAAAGCGTACATTCCAATTCCGAGATGCTTACTCCGGTCCTTAAAAGGATTGCTGGAGCTTTGCATACTTGTTAGTATCTTTCAGGATTGACAAAACCTTCTGGTTGTATCACATACAACCTTTCCTCAAGAAAATCGTCGAGGAAACAATGTTTTTGACATCCTATCTGCAAGATTTCATAAATAATACAGTAACTGCTAACATAATTCCAACAGACTCTTAGCATCGCTACGAGTGAGAAAATCTCATCGTAGTCAACTCCTTGAACTTGTCGGGAAACATTTTAATGACAAGTCGAGCTTTCTCAATGGTGACACTTACCATCATTGTCCGTCTTCCTTTTAAAATCCATATGTACCTAACAGCCTTACGACCATCAAGTAGTTCTTCCAAAGTCTATACTTTGTTTTCATACATGGATCCTCTCTCGGATTTTATGGCTTCAAGCCATTTTGGAATCCGGGCCCACCATCGCTTCTCCATAGCTCGTAGGTTCATTGTTGACTAGCAACATGACTTCCAAGACAGGACCACGTACCACTCTGAAGTAGCACGCATCCTTGTCGTCCTACGAGGTTTGGTAGTGACTTGATCCGAAGTTTCATGATCACTATCATAAGCTTCTACTTCAATTGGTGTAGGTGCCACAGGAACAACTTCTTGTGCCCTGCTACATACTAGTTGAAGTGACGGTTCAATAACCTCATCAAGTCTCCACCATCCTCCCACTCAATTCTTTCGAGAGAAACTTTTCCTCGAGAAAGTACCCAATTTCAGAAACAATCCCTATTGCTTTCGAATCTGAGACAGGAGGTACACCCAACTGTTTTTGGGTGTCCTATGAAGATGCATTTATCCGCTTTGGGTTCGAGCTTATCAGCCTGAAACTTTTTCACATAAGCGTCGTAGCCCCAAACTTTTAAGAAACAACACCTTAGGTTTCTCTAAACCATAGTTCATACGGTGTCGTCTCAAGGATTTGTGTGGTTCCTTATTTAAAGTGAATGCGGTTGTCTCCAATGCCTAACCCATAAACGATAGTGGTAATTCGATAAGACACCTCATGGTATGCACCATATCCAATAGGGTGCAGTTATGATGTTCGGACACACCATCACACTATGGTGTTCCCGGTGGTATTAGTCGTTAAACAATTTCCACAATGTCTTAATTGTGTGCCAAACTCGTAACTCAGATATAAATCTCTATGATCATATCACAGACATTTTATCCTCTTGTCACGACGATCTTCAACTTCACTCTGAAATTACTTGAACCTTTCAATAATTCAGACTCGTGTTTCATCAAGTAAATATACTCAGCATCTACTCAAATCATCTGTGAAGTAAGAACACAATGATATCCACTGCGTGCCTCAGCGCTCATTGGACCGCACACATCAAAATGTATTACTTCCAACAAGTTGCTTTCTTGTTCCATCTTACTGAAAACGAGGTCTTTCAGCCATCTTGTCCATGTGGTATGATTTGCATGTCTCAGGTGATTCAAAATCAAGTGAGTCCAAATGATCCATCTGTATGGAGTTTCTTCATGCATATCTACCAATAAACATGGTTCGCATGTCTCAATCCTTTCAAAAACGAGTGAGTCCAAAGATCCATCAACATGGAGCTTCTTCATGCGTTTTATACCAATATGACTCAAATTGCAGTGCCACAAGTATGTGGTACTATCATTACTATCATATGAACATGTGTATCATTACGATCGGGATGGTATTATTCAAATAAACAGAGTAACCATTATTCTCCTTAAATAAATAACCGTATTGCGATAAACATAATCCAATCATGTCTATGCCCAACGCAAACACCAAATAACAATTATTTAGGTTTTAATACCAATCTCGACAGTAGAGGGAGCGTACGATATTTGATTACATCAACCTTGGAAACACTTCCAACACATATCGTCATCTCACCTTTAACTAGTCTCCGTTTATTCCGTAGCCTTTTATTTCGAGTTACTAACACTTAGCAACCGAACCGGTATCTTATACCCTGGTGCTACTAGAAGTACTAGTAAAGTACACATTAATATATCCAACACACTTCTGTCGACCTTACCAGCCTTCTCATCTACCAAGTATCTAGGGTAATTCCGCTCTAGTGACCGTTCCCCTTATTACAGAAGCACTTAGTCTCGGGTTTGGGTTCAACCTTGGGTTTCTTCACTAGAGCAGCAGCTGACTTGCCGTTTCATGAAGTATCCCTTCTTGCCCTTTCCCTTCTTGAAACTAGTGGTTTTACTAACCATCAACAATTGATGCTCCCTTTTGATTTCTACTTTCGCGGTGTCGCGAATAGCTCAAGGATCATATCTATCCTTGATATGTTATAGTTCATCACGAAGCTCTAGTAGCTTGGTGGCAGTGACTTTGGAGAACCATCACTATCTCATCTGGAAGATCAACTCCCACTCGATTCAAGCGATTGTTGTACTCATATGATCTAAGCACATGCTCAACAATTGAGCTTTTCTCCTTAGTTTGCAGGCTTAAGAAACTCGTCGGAGGTCTTATACCTCTTGACGTGGGCACGAGCCTGAAATCCCAATTTCAGCCCTCGAAACATCTCATATGTTTCGCGACGTTTCAAAATCGTCTTCGGTGCCTCAACTCTAAACCGTTTAACTGAACTATCACGTAGTTTATCAAAACGTGTATGTCAGATGCTCGCAACATCCACAGATGACGTTCGAGGTTCAGTACACTGAGCGGTGCATTAAGGACATAAGCTTTCTATGAAGCAATGAGGACAATCCTCAGTTCACGGACCTAGTCCGCATAATTGCTACTATGAACTTTCAACTAAATTTTCTCTAGGAACATATCTAAACAGTAGAACTGAAGCGCAAGCTATGACATAATTTGCGAAGACCTTTTGACTATATTCAGGATAATTAAGTTCATCTTATGAACTCCCACTTAGATAGACATCCCTCTAGTCATCTAAGTGATTACATGATTCGAGTCAACTAGGCCGTGTCCGATCATCACGTGAGACGGACTAGTCATCATCGGTGAACATCTTCATGTTGATCGTATCTACCGTACAACTCATGCTCGACCTTTCGGTCTCTTGTATTCCGAGGCCATGTCTGTACATGCTAGGCTCGTCAAGTCAACCTAAGTGTTTTGCATGTGTAAATCTGTCTTACACCCGTTGTATGTGAACGTAAGAATCTATCACACCCGATCATCACGTGGTGCTTCGAAGCGACGGACCTTCGCAACGGTGCACAGTTAGGGAGAACACTTTTCTTGAAATTTTAGTGAGGGATCATCTTGTTTAAGCTACCGTCGTTCTAAGCAAATAAGATGTAATAACATGATAAACATCACATGCAATCAAATAGTGACATGATATGGCCATCATCACTTTGCTCCTTTCGATTTCCATCTTCGGGGCTCCATGATCATCATCGTCACCGGCATGACACCATGATCTCCATCATCATGATCTCCATCATCGTGTCTTCATGAAGTTGTCTCGCCAACAATTACTTCTACTACTACAGCTAACAGTTAGCAATAAAGTAAAGTAATTACATGACGTTTATGTTGACACGCAGGTCATAAATAAATTAAGACAACTCCGATGGCTCCTGCCGGTTGTCATACTCATCGACATGCAAGTCGTGATTCCTATTACAAGAACATGATCATCTCATACATCACATATATCATTCATCACATCCTTTGGCCACATCACATCACATAGCATACCCTGCAAAAACAAGTTAGACGTCCTCTAATTGTTGTTGCATGTTTTTACGTGGCTGCTATGGGTTTCTAGCAAGACCGTTTCTTACCTACGCAAAACCACAACGTGAATTGCCAATTTCTATTTATCCTTCATAAGGACCCTGTTCATCGAATCCGATCCGACTAAAGTGGGAGAGACAGACACCCGCCAGCCACCTTATGCAAGTAGTGCATGTTAGTCGGTGGAACCGGTCTCACGTAAGCGTACGTGTAAGGTTGGTCCGGACCGCTTCATCCCACAATGCCGCCGAATCAAGATAAGACTAGTAACGGCAAGTAAATTGACAAAATCGACGCCCACAACTACTTTGTGTTCTACTCGTGCATAGAAACTACGCATAAACCTAGCTCATGATGCCACTGTTGGGGATCGTAGCATAAATTTAAAATTTTCTACGCATCACCAAGATCAATCTATGGAGTCATCTAGCAACGAGGGAGAGGGGAGTGCATCTACATACCCTTGTAGATCGCTAAGCGGAAGCGTTAAAGTGAACGGGGTTGGTGGAGTCGTACTCGTCGTGATC
The DNA here is from genome assembly GCA_032464435.1 of Aegilops umbellulata. Classification (NCBI taxonomy): domain Eukaryota; kingdom Viridiplantae; phylum Streptophyta; class Magnoliopsida; order Poales; family Poaceae; genus Aegilops; species Aegilops umbellulata. The sequence continues at coordinate 653,808,631 of CP136060.1, forward strand.
CAAATCACCGATGATCCTACTGCCGAACGGACGGCACCTCCGCGTTTAACACACGTACAACCCAGGGACGTCTCCTCCTTCTTGATCCAGCAAGGGGAGAGGAGAAGTTGAGGGAAAACTCCGACAGCACGACGACATGGTGGTGATGGAGCTCGTGGTTCTCCGGCAGGGCTTCGCCAAGCACTACGGAGGAAGACGAGGTGTTGGAAGAGGGAGAGGGCTGCGCCAGGGGAAGGGCGCGGCTGCCCTCTCTCTTCCTCACTATATATAGGGGTAAGGGAGGAGGGGGAGGCGTCCTAGGGTTCCCTAGGGGAGGGGCGGCGGCCACAGGGGAAACCCTAGATGGGTTTGGGCGCCCCCACCCCCTAGGAAACTTGCCCCCCAAGCCGGGAGGGGCGGCTGCCCTAGGGGTGGCGCCCCCACCTCTCTGGTTACGTGAGATGGGGTTGGAAGGGGCGCTCAGCCCCTTAGTGGGCTGATGTGCCCTCTCCCCTTGGCCCATAAGGCCCCCAACGCTTGCCGGGGCCTCCGAAACCCCTTTCGGACACGCTGGTCATCACCTGGTACCCCCAGAACAATTCCGGACTCCAATACCCTTCGTCCAATATACTGATCTTCACCTCCAGACCATTCCGGAGCTCCTCGTCATGTCCGGGATCTCATCCGGGACTCCGGACAACCTTCGGTAACCACATACTATTTCCCATAACAACTCTAGCGTCACCGAACCTTAAGTGTGTAGACCCTACGGGTTCGGGAACCATGCAGACATGACCGAGACAACTCTCCGGCCAATAACCAACAGCGGGATCTGGATACCCATATTGGCTCCCACATGTTCCACGATGATCTCATCGGATGAACCACGATGTCGAGGATTCAATCAATCTCGTATTCAATTCCCTTTGTCTAGCGGTATTGCACTTGCCCGAGATTCGATCATCGGTATCTCGATACCTTGTTCAATCTCGTTACCAGAAAGTCTCTTTACTCGTTCCGTAACACATCATCCCGTGATCAACTCCTTGGTCACATTGCGCATATGATGATGTCCTACCGAGTGGGCCCAGAGATACATCTCCGTCACACGGAGTGACAAATCCCAGTCTCGATTCGTGCCAACCCAACAGACACTTTCGGAGATACCTGTAGTGTACCTTTATAGCCACCCAGTTACGTTGTGACGTTTGGCACACCCAAAGCATTCCTACGGTATCCGGAAGTTGCACGATCTCATGGTCTAAGGAAATGATACTTGACATTAGAAAAGCTTTAGCATACGAACTACACGATCTTTGTGCTAGGCTTAGGATTGGGTCTTGTCCATCACATCATTCTCCTAAGGATGTGATCCCGTTATCAATGACATCCAATGTCCATGGTCAGGAAACCGTAACCATCTATTGATCAACGAGCTAGTCAACTAGAGGCTTACTAGGGACATGGTGTTGTCTATGTATCCACACATGTATCTGAGTTTCCTATCAATACAATTATAACATGGATAATAAACGATTATCATGAACAAGGAAATATAATAATAACTAATTTATTATTGCCTCTAGGGCATATTTCCAACACTTAAGGTTTCGAGCTCCCTCAAGATTGCAATCTGTAAGAAGTTTTGCACCATTAACATACTAGTGTATGTATAAGCTATCACCAACAAAGGGGAGGCACTGCACCTACAACCTAACCACCAACTTTGGTCCACCCAATTTGGAGGTAAGCATATCAATAACAACAATAGTGTTTAAAAGAATTGGGGACCCTGTCAGTTACAATCTAATGATATCATACACTAGCTATTCGTAATATCTGAAACGATTTTTTATGAAAAATCCAAAAAATGTTGTTTCAACCTGTGCGATTGAATTTCTAATAACAATAATTAGACTAAGGAGGTTCGGAAGGAGAATTCTATGTGAACAGTCATGGCCACGTCTGTTTTCTTTCCCCTCTCACAAGAAGACTAGGGAAAAGCTTTCCTTCCCTCAGCCTCTAGCGGTAAGACGGTGGATTCGACTCCCTCTAACTGCTACTCTGGTAGCTGGCTGGTGGTAGGGAGGGGAATCCTAGTGCCCGAGCTCCTACTAGTAGATAGGTTAGGGTTTTAGTCCTCGCAGGGCGCCGCTCAGGCATATGACGACACTTCATCTCCGAGTCAGTTTTTTAGGATCCGATCCTCCTCGAGTCCGTCCGTAGGGACAGATTTGAAGGGACATGCGGTTCCCCCATGTGTGGTTTTGGTAATTGATGACATTCTCTATGGACTAATGGTTGCATTGAGTTATACTTGAAGGATGTGTCCATAGGCGTTTCTTGAAGTCCATGTGTTGGTTTCAAGGAGTTTATGAGTTGACCAAGGTGCTATTAAGGAATTATCCAAAGATTGGTCATGTGAGTGTTGAGCTTATTGCAAGCATGTCTTGAAGAAGAAGATTGTGTGATCATTCATGTTTACCTTCAAGACTTCATGCAAATGAAGAGAGTTAGAAATATTCAAGGTTGATCAAGACTAAGTCAAGAGTGAATCAAGTTGATCAACTCACAAAGCGTAGAAGATGTACCGAGAGGGATCAAGTCATCCCATGGTATGGTAAGCATTGTCCATTACGCTATGTGTACTAACCCATGGTCTATGTGAGAGTTCTATGTGGGGTTAGGTATGTGTCCATGGGCTTGCGTCAAGAGGAAGATATCATACAACCCATGGAGAGGATGACATCAAGTGCTGATCGTCATCAAGATTGTCTTGTGCAAGTTCAAGTGGAGCATCACGAAGAGATCGAGTGCTTGAAGCTTGTCGTCCAGTGGTGACAATGGACTTGTGAAGATGTGCGGAAGAGTGGCTCACCCATAGTGGATTATGGGGGAGCAATCAACTAGTCTTCATCGACCCAACGCAATCAAGAAAGGTGGTCCATCTTGAGGAGGACAAGATCGTCATCATCTAGCTCAAGCGGATCATGCGCAAGGCAAATGTTTTCCCTTGATAGGTTTTCTGTTTTACCGGTCTCATGGTGGTAGTTGAGAGACCGGGTTATAGGATCATTTGTCGTACTATCAAGGGGGGGGCTCTCGATGAGTAGCTTGATCGTATCATTCGTAGAGAGCTCAAACCATTGCATCCTTGCATCATCCTTCTTGATTCTTGTTTGGTGTTTCTCTTTGTAAGTTTTAGAGCTTATGTTCATCTTGATGACAAGCTCGAGTTCATCGAAAGCAGAGTTCACATGCATATTCTATGATGTTTGTTTAGGGTTTTGATGCTACTCGTTGTCTTCTTTCCAACAAGCTTGAGTTTGCTCAATTCGGAGCTCTTATGCAGAAGTTATGGCAGTTCTTGTTGGACCTGCGGTAGTATCGTGGCTTGGAGCGGCAGTACCGCCTAGAGCAACAAGTGGTAGTACCGCTGTAACGGCGGTAGTACCACCCAGAGCTTCAGGCGGTGGTTCTGCTCCAGTGTCGCTCTAGTACCGCCTCAATTCGAGACTTGCTTTTCTCGTATCGGGTTCAGCAGCAGTAGGAGCGGTAGTACCACATCTACCACCGCTACTAGTGCCGCTCTAGGTCTCTCTTCTTCCCTCTTGCTCTTTCCATGTGCTCTGACCCCAGCGGTAGTACCGCTGGGGCAAGCGGTAGTACCGCCCGTTGCAGCCAAGCGGTAGTACCACGCGGTGCGGGTTGAGCACATAATGGTTGGATTTTCCCCACCTATAAAAGGGGGTCTTCTTCCCCATTGAGCCTAATACTTGGAGCTCGTGTTCTTCCCCCATTGTTGACCTTCTTCGAGCTTGCTATCTCTCAAACCCTCAATGGATTCTTGCTAGTTTTGGGGGGAAAGGAGAGAGGAGATCTAGATCCACATTTCCACCAATCACTTTCTCCTCTATGTGAGGGGAACCCCTTGGATCTAGATCTTGAAGTTCTTGGTGTTCTCCTTCTTGTTCTTCCTCTCATTTTCCCCCTAGCATTAGTTGCTTTGGTGGGATTTGAGAGAGAAGGACTTGGGCACTCCGTGTGCCCTTACCATTGCATTTGGTGCATCGGTTTGAGTTCTCCATGGTGATACGTGGAAGTTACAGGTTGAGAAGTTTATTACTCTTGGGTGCTTGGTACCCTTGAGCTTGTTCCTCTTGGGTGCTTGGGCGCCCTAGACGGTTGGTGGTGTTCGGAGCTCAATAATTGTGGTGTAAAGCTCCGGGCAAGCGTCGAGGTCTCCAATTAGGTTATGGAGATCACCCCGAGCAATTTGACGGGTAGCGATGACTGCCCCAAGGGTTGCCAAAGTGTACGGTTTCGGTGACCGCCCCCAAGACTTGCCATTTGTATGGGTTCAGTGACCGCCCTCAAGGGTCCCTTAGTGAAATCACGCCATCTTGCATTGTGCGAGGGCGTGATGAGATTACGGTGGCCCTAGTGGCTTCTTGGGGAGCATTGTGCCTCCACACCGCTCCAAATGGATATTAGCATCCGCAAGGGTGTGAACTTCGGGATACATCGTCATCTCCGCGTGCCTCGGTTATCTCTTACCCAAGCCCTTTACTTATGCACTTTACTTTGTGATAGCCTTATTGTTTCTTGTCATATATCTTGCTATCACCTAGTAGTTTATCTTGCTTAGCATAAGTTGTTGGTGCACATAGGTGAGCCTAGTTTTTGTAGGTTTTGTGCTTGACAAATTAACCGCTAGGTTTAATCCGCATTTGTTCAAGCCTAAACCGTAATTATTTTAAAGCGCCTATTCACCCCCTCCCCCTCTAGGCGACATCCTCGATCTTTCAAGATTCAACAGATGTTCGGCATAGATTCCCGCCGGCTTGTCGGGATGGCGAGGTCAGGGTTTCTTGTCGTGAGTACCCGAAGGCGGTATTTGGTGTCTTCAAGGTTTAAAAATGATGACTGTTGCTCTGGACACTGACTCTTAGGGGCACGTGCGCAAAGACTTCCGGTTGTCATCGACGATTTCAGGTCGTCTTCGCTATACGCGAGCGGCAACAACGGCGCATCGACAACTTATTCATAATAGCTCGATGGTCCAGAGACCTTGATGCATTTATTATTATTATATTTGGAATGTTTTGCACTTTTGGTAGAACCTGGATCTTTCTTTTTAGAAAAAAAGAAAGGATCAATTCTATGTTTTCTGGAAAAGGAACTAGTATTATTTTCCATGCAGGAAAGAGGATGATGCAGCTTGAACCGAAATTCCGTTTTCTGAGCCCAGGCTCATATGCTCTAGACTGACTGTCCAATCTCCTCGAGATAAGTGATCTATCTTGTATTACTTGTTGTATATCAACCGTATGATCGTTGGAATAGAAAGTTGTTTGATTACTTTATTACTTGTTCGTCCTAGTCCTGTCCAATGGCCCATGGCCATGTTGTGTCGTTTCGCACCACTGTAGCCCAAACGGCCAACAACCCCATGCCCACACATACCGTTCTAGGTCATTCACCTATCCCATGGCAAATGACTCATGTGGAAATGCATTGCTCGAGTGTAGTAGGGCGAAGAGCGTTTGGGCTTAACGCGAGGACGATGTGGCGGTACCTTTATTCAGTGATGAGACAACCAATGCACGCCTATGGTTGTTCAACGCTTGCAATACCCTTAAAAGTGATCATTTCATCACTGTCTTAGCCACCATGTGGGCAATTTGGTGGGCTCACCGGAAAACAATTCATGAGGAGGAATTCTAGAATCCACTATCCAATCATTTGTTTATCGAGTGTTACTTGGATGACTTGAACATTCAATCGATGAAGCACATCATTGGACCTTCCTTAGCAAGGTCGGCTACTCGCCGGATCCTGAAGCCGGAGGGGGTGATGAAACTAAATGTGGAACGGGCAGTGGCTAAACCCGAAAACAAGGGTGCAATAGGCGTGGTGTGACATGATGAGCACGAAGAGTTCAGAGGAGCTTTAGTCGTGATGTTTGATGGTATGACGGAACAAGCTACCCTTGAGATCTATGCACGCAGTGAAGCATCGCATCGCGTTTGACCGTGCGAGAGTCTTGGATGAACTGAAGTAAAACACCCAACTCGGTGACAACTGCATGATCTTACGAGAGATTGAATCTCGTAAACTTCGTTTAAGGCCTGTGAAATTTGGTATGAGCATCGCACATGTAACGAAGAAGCTCGTAGACTAGATAGAATAGCCACCTCGATCGAGGTTGGCCGCCATTTGTCATCTATGGCTTTTTGATCCTTCGGGTCACCTTTGTATCCCTTTAAACATATTTGAGTGAAATAAAGCGTGATGTTTATATCCGGAAACAAAAAAACTATTCCCCCTCTTCCTCATTTTCAGCCGTCGCCTCCACTCCTCCTTCCAGGTACGCATCCGGATCGTCTTCCATCTCTGCCCAGCACCAGGAGCTCCTCCCATTAATCACACAACCAAGTCAAAGGTTGCGAAAAAATGGACTGCATGGTGCATCCAAGCCTGAGCACCAGCTTGAACTGTAGTACTCGGCAATCCAAAGAAACGGGACGACGAGGACCTCTCATAATGGTCACGTGTGTTTATATTCGCCCCCCTTCCAGGTAGGCATCCGGATCGTCTTCCACCTCTGCCCAGCACCAGGAGGTCCTCCCATTAATCACACAACCAAGTCAAAGGTTGCGAAAAAAATGGACTGCGTGATGCATCCAAGCCTGAGCACCAGCTTGAACTGTAGTACTCGGTAATCCAAAGAAACGGGACGACGAGGACCTCTCATAATGGTCACGTGTGTTTATATTTGAAGGAAATATGCCCTAGAGGCAATAATAAAGTTATTATTTATTTCCTTATATCATGATAAATGTTTATTATTCATGCTAGAATTGTATTAACCGGAAACATAATACATGTGTGAATACATAGACAAACAGAATGTCACTAGTATGCCTCTACTTGACTAGCTCGTTAATCAAAGATGGTTATGTTTCCTAACCATGAACAAAGAGTTGTTATTTGATTAACGGGATCACATCATTAGTTGAATGATCTGATTGACATGACCCATTCCATTAGCTTAGCACCCGATCGTTTAGTATGTTGCTATTGCTTTTGTTCATGACTTATACATGTTCCTTTGACTATGAGATTATGCAAATCCCGTTTATCGTAGGAACACTTTGTGTGCTACCAAACGTCACAACGTAACTGGGTGATTATAAAGGTGCTCTACAGGTGTCTCCGAAAGTATTTGTTGGGTTGGCGTATTTCGAGATTAGGATTTGTCACTCTGAATGTCGGAGAGGTATCTCAGGGCCTTCTCGGTAATGCACATCACATAAGCCTTGCAAGCATTGCAACCAATGAGTTGGTTGCGGGATGATGTATTACGGAACGAGTAAAGAGACTTGCCGGTAACGAGATTGAACTAGGTATTGGATACCGACGATCGAATCTCGGGCAAGTAACATACCGATGGACAAAGGGAACAACGTATGTTGTTATGTGGTCTGGCCGATAAAGATCTTCGTAGAATATGTAGGAGCCAATATGGGCATCCAGGTCCCGCTATTGGTTATTGACCGGAGACGTGTCTCGGTCATGTCTACATTGTTCTCGAACCGTAGGGTCCGCACGCTTAAGGTTACGATGACAGTTATTATGAGTTTATGCATTTTGATGTACCGAAGGAGTTTGGAGTCCCGGATGTGATCACGGACATGACGAGGAGTCTCAGAATGGTCGAGACATAAAGATTGATATATTGGACGGCTATGTTCGGACATCGGAATGGTTCTGAGAGGTTTCGGATATTACCGGAGTGCCGGAGGGGTTACCGGAACCCCCCGGGGGAAGCATGGGCCTTACTGGGCCACGAGGGGAGAGAGAGGGCCGCGCCAGGAGGTGGCGCGCGCCCCCCACCCCCCATGGGTAGTCCGAATTGGACAAGGAGGGGGGGCGCGGCCCCCCTTTCCCTCTCCCTCTCCCTCTCTTTCCTTCCCCCTTCCTCCTTCCTAGTTGGACTAGGAAAGGGGAGTCCTACTCCTACTAGGAGGAGGACTTCCCCCTCCCTTGGCGCGCCTCTCTAGGCCGGCCGGCCTCCCCCTTGCTCCTTTATATACGGGGGCAGGGGGGCACCCCAAAGACACACAAGTTGATCTTCGTGATCGTTCCTTAGCCGTGTGCGGTGCCCCCCTCCACCATATTCCACCTCGGTCATATTGTAGCGGTGCTTAGGCGAAGCCCTGCGACAGTAGAACATCAAGATCGTCACCACGCCGTCGTGCTGACGGAACTCCTCCCTGACGCTTTGCTGGATCGGAGCCCGGGGATCGTCATCGAGCTGAACGTGTGCCAAGAACTCGGAGGTGCCGGAGTAACGGTGCTTGGATCGGTCGGATCGTGAAGACGTACGACTACATCAACCGCGTTGTTATAACGCTTCCGCTTTCGGTCTACGAGGGTACGTAGACAACACTCTCCCCTCTCGTTGCTATGCATCACCATGATCTTGCGTGTGCGTAGGAAAATTTTGAAATTACTACGTTCCCCAACAATATTCGCCCCCCCCCCTTCCAGGTAGGCATCCGTATCGTCTTCCACCTCTGCCCAGCACCAGGAGCTCCTCCCATTAATCACACAACCAAGTCAAAGGTTGCGAAAAAATGGACTGCATGGTGCATCCAAGCCTGAGCACCAGCTTGAACCGTAGTACTCGGCAATCCAAAGAAACGGGACGACAAGGACCTCTCATAATGGTCACGTGTGTTTATATTCGCTTCCCCTTCCAGGCAGGCTTCCCGATCGTCTTCCACCTCTGCCCAGCACCAGGAGCTCCTCCCATTAATCACACAACCAAGCCAAAGGTTGCGAAAAAAATGGACTGCGTGGTGCATCCAAGCCTGAGCACGAGCTTGAACCGTAGTAGTCGGCAATCCAAAGAATCGGGACCACGAGGACCTCTCATAAAGTCATAATGGTCACGTGTGTTTATATTTGCGCCTCTGCGGCATGCTCCACTCATTTGGCCCGTCATTGACCTGGCCTGGCCTCGTTGACTCGTCATTCGGTCGTTGCTCAAAAAATTATCATCTTCCACTCGTTGACTCGTCGTCATGCGCTCCACGACTCAATCCGCATGCCCCCCTTCTTTCGCCCCTGCTTCATCCGTCCATGTCTGTCAGCGTCACTGACTTGGCCTCTTCGCTCCAGCACTCCATCCGCATGTATATATTCCAGCTCACCACACGGAATTATTAACGACCGAAAGACCTGGCAGTACAACAAGACACCGACCCACCATAGAGCCGCCATGGACTCGTCGTCGTCGCGCTCGGCAGCCTCCGGGGCCGCGCCCACCGTGTCGTCCGGCACCGTGTTCATCTCGGCGGCCATATTCCTGCTGTTCCTGACGTTCGCCCTCGCGCTCATCATCCTCCGCCACTCTTACTTCAGCAGCACCGGCGCGGCGCCCAGCGGTCGTCGTCCGGCGTGGGGCGCCCAGATGGTAGCCCCGCCTCCCAGGGGCGTCGACGCGGAGCTGCTGCAGTCGCTGCCGGTCACGGTGTACCGCGCCGTGGACGGAGTCGGATCGGTGGAGTGCGCGGTTTGCCTGGCCGAGATCGAGGACGGGGAGGAGGCGAGGTTCCTGCCCGGGTGCGGCCATGGATTCCACGCGGGGTGCGTCGACAGGTGGCTGGCGTCCCACACCACCTGCCCGCTCTGCCGAGTCACTGTCGGCAAGCCCGACGCGCTTACCTTGACGACGAGTCTCCCTCGCGTAGCGCCGGAGCCGGCGATCTACGCAGCCAACCTGCCGGCGAGTGTGCTGCTCGGGGTTTCAGACCAGTCCACGCTCGGCGCGGTGACCGGGGCCACTGACGGAGCGATGGTGATCGACGTTCCGGAGTCAAGGACCGTGGCAGCGACCCCCCGCGACATGTCCAAGTCTCCGGGCGTGGCGAGGCTGAGGTCGGTGAAGAGGCTGTGGAGCTTCGGGAGGCAAGGACCGTCGGCGTCCACTACGCCCTGCGCTGGCGGCAGTGGAACGGCAGACTTAGAGCAGGGCATTAGCATCACCTATGCATCCCCGAGAGCTTCGCCGTTTCGGTGTAGCGTTGACACATGGAGCGGCTAAGCTATATACGTACATATTTACACATGGTGATGGTGGTATATATAGGACATAGCCTCATAGACATTCTTTTAAAGATTATTAGTACAGTATATGATGATGTTCTTTATAGCTATTAACCGATCAGAAAAATGAGGACTAATAGTTATCCTTGAGAGAATCACTAGCTCCATATGTGTGTCCGTGTGTGAGCCTTTCTAGGACGTAACATCCAACACCAAAGTTTATAAGTGGACAATTAAGATCAAAGTTTATTGAAAAAAGTCTGCACTTTAACCCTGAACTAACCACACGGTTTAAAACTCAACGCTCAATTCTGAAACCAGCCGATATACATGCCGAACTAACCACGAGGTCCAAATAGCACGAAGCAACCTACAAGTAAACGGGTGCAAGAATCCCCCACCGCGTGCAGTATGTGGAGTGTGTGGAGTGCAATGAGAGACGGCGAATGCAAACAGAAGGCGACCGAAATATAAAGAGAAAGAAGCGTGCTGGACACGATTCCATGCACGACACAAACCGACTTAAAGAAACAAGGACACAAAAAATACCCAAAACGACGGCAATGGGCCATTGACCGACAATACCCAAAACACATGACAGATAGTCACTGGGCCAAAGAGAGACGCCGTGGCGAGCAAAATAGCGTACGTCCGGACAAACAAAGTCCTAGTCGGGCGTACGCAAGCAATACACCCCCAAGCCAATTGCTCGCGTCTGCCCAGTGACAATGGCCACATGCTTGCACCCACGGTCCATCTGTCATGGACCTTACAGTCGGGTCGCGCGAGACCGAGCTGTCCAAGGTGCCACCTTGAGAGGCCCCTGCGGCAAGCCAACCGGCAATGGATAGTTGGGAGGGCCTCTTCGCCGGCGAGACACTCAGGGACATGGGTAACTTACACGTGGACACCTGGAGGACTTTTCAACATTTTTTTTTTGAACACAGTTAGACGCAAGCGCTCATACACTCATCCCTATAAATGCACACACGCACAAGCTATCCCTATGAGCATCTTCAAGAGACTGAACCGGTATATCATTTTGAGATTTACGAAGTCACCATAGACGCCTCGGCTTTGACGGGAACGTCTCCTCTCACTAAAGACGCATCGCCGGAAATACTGAAATAAATACAGGAATAATGTGAGCACTAGGACTTGAACCCTGATGGCCTGGGAATACCACTTCTTTCTAACCATCCGACTACAAGTTGGTTCTCACTTTTCTACTATGATGAAAAACCAGCACAGAGATCATTCATTTTTGTTTTGTTTTTGTACTATTAACCAATTTGTTTGTGCATTAATTCGTGTAATTAATTACTACTCCCTCATTTTCTGCTTCTGCTTACGTTTACCTTGTACCGCTGGCGCAACTGAATCGACCCAATTATCTCGCCTTTCTCCCGAATTTCCCTCGTCTTCCTCCCGTGACACCGCCAACCCCCCGGCGGCCAGAAACAGTCGCCCTGGTTCGGTGCGTCGTCCAAATACAAGGTGAGCCGCCGGCCATGAATCCCCCAAAACACCCCGTATCGACTGGTATGGGATAGCGTCACTCGTCTGGACCTCTCTCTCTCTCTCCCTCTCTCCCTCTCTCTCTCTCTCTCTCTCTCTCTCTCTCTCTCTCTCTTTCTCTCTCTCTCTTTCTCTCTCTCTCTCTCTCTCTCTCCATTGTTCTCCACCACGAGACCCACCCGAGAGCGGCCGCGCCGGCGATTCCCCTTCCACCGCCGCGAGCAGCAACGCCTGGCCTGGCTGTCGCGACCACCCCTCATTCGCCATCTTTCTTTCAAACAAGGAGGGCAAGCACGTCGACGGTGCGCGCGCCACCTTCCCCTGTTCCCTTGCTTTGAACCAAACAAATCACGATATCAAACCCACCCTCGCCACACTCATCTTTGCTTCATATCTTCAACCAACAAGGCCGGACCGCTGGGTTCAAATCTGTTGCGGGGGAGGATTCCTGATGGTATCCGAACCAACAGAGGATTGTCTAATCCGGCTCGTCCTAGTCCCCGTTTCTGTCTTGGTAAGTTACCTAGCAGCTGCAAGGCCCGCCGCCCGTCTCAATAAGTGGTCTATTGACTACAATTCTGAACAACTACTCCAGATAGCAGCTGCAAGGCCGGCCGCCATGGAGTCAACCTGCAACACCGTAAGTTCATACCCCTTTTGCCTTCTTGTTATTACTAGTATCAATTAAAGTAGGCCTTCTAATCTTTAGTAGAGATTTTTATACTGTTACTACTCACCTTGCTCATGGAGAATTGAATATATGTCTTTTGTCCCTGTTTTGATCCTACTAGTTTAACTCTCTTTTGCAGATCATCATAGATGAAGATAGCACCAGCGCAAGCGAAAACGAAGATAGAATCAGCGCGCTGCCCGACCATCTTCTACTCAAAATCCTCGAATGCCTTTACATGCCCACCACAGTTCAGACCGGCGTGCTCTCCACACGATGGAGGCACCTCCCGCATCAGCTCTCCAATCTGCAAATTAGTGCTGAAGACTTTCCAGGCACACTAGTGGATCAGATAATGACCGAGTACACCGATGCGACAAGGAGATTTCTATCTCCTCCGCCTTGTGGATGCAATCGGGTCATCAAGATCCTGCAGCTCTGCTTCTACCTAGCAGACCCTTACTTGTCCTCCATCGCTCATGCCGTCGGGGATGCCGTGAAGATCGGCGTACCAGAATACCTTGAGTTTGCGGCGACCGGCCATGTTGGATGTCCAAGTGAGGCTGAACTAGTACTCTTCAGACAACGCTTTATGTCCTTCTTCCATGCTTGCCCTGGTCCCTTCAGTTTGCTCACCAAACTGACGCCGCAGAGCCTTTCTTTTGAAGACTCAGACTTGAACTTATCGACTTTGGGTGTGAACAAGTTGAACTAATCTCTGCCCCTCAACTCCTGGAATTGTTCTATGATAGTTGGTGCGGTGAAACCCCCCCCCCCCCCCCCCCCCCCGTCACTTTTGGCTATGTCTCTCAGCTTGTTAAATTATACTTCGCTTCTCCTGCCCTTTCTTGGCAGACGCCATTCACATTGAGTGAGTGCTTATCTGGTAACAGAAACCTGTCAATGTTGCTGTTAGAGTTGTGTTGAATATTTTGCAGAAGTTAGGTTACAGTTGGATTATGAGTTGTATTGTGTTTACATAGGATGTGGAGTCGTGTACTAGTAGGACACTTGTATCCTAGGCCTCTTATATATAGTGGGGGTAGACACACGATGTAACCTATGCCAACATAATAGCACATGCGCGCAAGGGAGAGCCGGCGACGTGTGCCGGCGCCAGGGTGGCCAGGGTGCGGTATTATGACGGTGTCATGGGAAGGAGCGCCCGTAGTCAGGCCCCAGGGATGTAGCCATATCGGTGAACCTCGTTAACAAATCTCAGTGTCGTGCTCGTGTGATTGCTTGGTCCTCGGATGATCGACGGTATGCCTTAGATTTATTCTAACAAGTGGTATCAGAGCTAGGTTATTCGGAGGTTGCAGATCATTGATCCAGAGAAGGAAGAACATCGACAAGAATCTACATGATGCGGTCGTAATACGTGACAAAAGACGTCGGCGAGTTGCGATCTAAAGCAGAGTTGTTGGTATTGTAATCTTCAGGAAGCATGGTTGTTCGATCGCAGCGACAGCGGCGCGTACGTGGTGGCGGGATACGTATCGGATCGTGGCAGCAGCAGCGTACAGGGGCTGGCCGAGCCAGGCTCCGCGAGGGCCCAAGCGCAGGTGAGGCCAGTGCTGCGTGGCAGCCCGTGTGGAAGCAAAAATCGGGCATTGATTTTGGCTGTGTGCCGTACTGATGCAGGAATCGGGAGTACTATACCAAGTTATTTATCTAAGTGTTATCAACTTTGGCATGCAATCCATAAGTGGCTCTCATAATAGACTCATAAGGCAATTTAATTTTTTCTAGGGAAGTGTTCCATACCTTTCCTTAACGGGAATTGAAATCTAATATTTCCTTTTTTCATATCAATAATTGCCAATCGTTCTAAGGAAATGTCTACCAAGAATAATAGGACATGTAAGATTGCAATCTATATCAAGAACAATGAAATCTATGAGAACATAGTTCCTATTTGCAACAATAAGAACATCATTAATTCTTCTCATAGGTTTCTTAATAGTGGAATCCGCAAGATGCAAATTTAAGGAACAATCATCAAATTCACGGAAACCTAACACATCACATAAAGTTTTCGAAATCGTGGAAACACTAGCACCCAAATCACACAAAGCATAGCATTCATAATCTTTAGTCTTAATCTTAATAGTAGTTCCCACTCATCATAAAGTTTTCTAGGGATAGAAACTTCCAAATTAAGCTTTTTTTGACTATTTACTGTGAGGCAACAGCCCCACAGTCCTTTATTCATCTCACAAAGTTCCCAAACAAGGTTACAAATATATACAAAGAAACAAAAGAAACTAACCTAAGGAATACAAAGGAGCTTACCTATATACAACAAAGAACAGAAAAAAAAACTATGGAAGGCTCTGAATCCAACGAAGAAGTTTTGGCTTGATGCTATCCTTAACCCTATGGACCAACAAGGAGATGTCATGGATAAACAAACATCTCCAAGAGCTAAAGGAGGGCCTAATGTGCCTGAAAGTCCTTCCATTGCGTGTGATCCAAATGCACCATGCAGCAGTGAGGAAAACCTCAAAAAAGAAAGGCTGCCCAAAACTAGTCTGAGCATGAAGCAGGCAATCTTCAATCTCCCCCTGATGAGACCAATCAATTTGCAGATAGTTCCAAACTCTGAGACTGAAGTTGCATGTGAAGAACAGGTGGATTCTGTCCTCATAACTCCCGACCGGACACATGACACATAAATTGTCCTCTTCACTATTCCTCCAGTGTCGCCTAACCAGTAGATCCTTTGTGTTCAGTCTATCAAAAAATAACAACCAAGCAAAACATTTGATCTTCATTGTACATTTACTCTTCCATATCCATTTACATGGGGGAATAACTGGCAAATGAGAATGCATGAGAGTGTAGTAACTCTTTGCAGTGTATGCCCCCTTATCCATCCAAGACCAAACATCATTTCCCAACGGATCACGTTGCAAATCAGAAATCCACCTATGCAAACAATCTAGCTGTGCAGCAGCAATTTGGGAGATGGGCAGGGTAAACAACGAAGACACCTCAGGAGTAGCGAGGAAATCTGCCACAGAGAGTTTATCATCAAGAACAAAAGAGAATAAATGTGGCAGTCTATCCCGAAGGGGGCGAGCAGAATCACCGACAAACCAACCTTCCGACCAGAACAACACCGAATCCCCAGAGTTGACAGAAACTGTGGCTACTGCTCTATAATTATCAGCCAACCTGAAGACATCTTTCCACCAAAAAGATCCACACAACACTGTTGCTTGTGGCACAACCCCATAATAATAAGAATCCCAAATCAAGGACACCCAAGGAATATCCTCTTTGTTGAAAAACTTATGGAGGTGCTTGATCAAGAGAGCCTGGTTCTGTAGATGGAGGTTAATTACCCCGAGACCCCCATTCTGCTTAGGTCTACAGACCATGTCCCATGCAGCTAAAGATTGTCTAGGTGTGTCTGAATTCCCTCTCCAAAGGCATTGCCTCTCAATCCTTTCCAGCTGCTTGATAATACCCAGGGGAATATCCAAAGAGCATAAAAAATATATTGGCAGGGAGGATAGCACAGAAGTTAGCAGCTGAAGTCTGGATCCTTGATTGAGCAGAGCAGAGCTAGCAGTGAGGCGCCTTTCCAATTGGTCAACCAGAGGCATAAGATCCTGAATTCTTGGTTTTGTTGTCCCCATTGGTAGACCCAAATAAGTGAAAGGGAGAGTACCAATTGAGCAACCAAAAACTGTAGCAAGTCTGGCAGCCTCATCACCAGTAACATTGAGGGGCACCATCATGGACTTATGGAAATTAACCTTCAACCCTGTTGAAGCATGGAAAACATGGAACATGTTCTTAACAGCAAGCAGTTGAGGCTCCTCAGCAGGTAGCAACAAAATTGTATCATCAGCATATTGGATGATAGGAAAGTTGGGATCACTAGATGGTATAGGGAGAGAAATCAGCCCATCTTGTAGCATTTTATTAACCACAGACTGCAACAGGTCAGCCGCCAAAACAAAAAGCAAAGGAGAAAAAGGATCTCCCTGCCTGACTCCTCTCTTGCATTGGAATTGTTTTCCAGGTACCCCATTGAGCAAAACAGAGGAAGTCCCAGATGACAAAATCTCCTTAACCCACCTAATGCAGTGATCATTAAAACCCTTGGCTTTAAGAATTTGAAGGATGGCCTCATGCTCAACAGTATCAAAAGCTTTTGCAAAATCAAGCTTCAAGATAAGAATAGGCCTTTTAGATTGCTTGCACTGATGGATATATTCAAAAGCCCAGGCTAAACAATCATGAATTGATCTAGAGCGCAGAAACCCATACTGATTTCTATGAATGCATTTGAGGATCACCTTCTATAGCCTATTAGCCAATAATTTGGTTAAGAACTTCAAGCATGTATTAGTCAAAGATATTGGCCTAAAATCATTAGGACTTTCAGGGTTTAAGATTTTAGGGATGAGTGTGATAAAGGAGGCATTGATCCCCTGCAGGCTAATGTTACCATGAGCAAACTCATCAATGAACTGCAAAAAATCCTTCTCAATAATGCTCCAGCATTTTTTCACAAAAAGCCCATTAAAGCCATCCGGCCCAGGAGCGCGGTCAGTCGGAAGATCCTTAAGAACAGCAGCAATTTCCTCAACAGTGAAAGGTTGTGTCAAATCCTCCAGGCCATCCACTTTGTCAATCAACTCTTCAAGATTAAAGACCATGTGCACTCCCTGAGCCTGGCCCATTCTATTTTTGAACGAGGCCCAAAGCATTCCCGCCATTTGGTCGTGATCAGTGACCAGAACATCATCATCAGATCGAAGGCTGGCTATCGAATTCCTCCTCAACCGCTCTGTCGCCATAGCATGAAAGAATTTTGAATTTTCCTCACCGACCTTTATGTATCTGATAGTGCATCTCTGCTTCCAATAGATGAATTGTAACTTAAGAAGATCCTCATAGTGCAGCTTCACTATCTTCCTAAAATTAAACTCCGGAGTAGTGAGAGGACGTAACTCCTCGAGAGAATCAAACCCAAGTATCACCACTGAGCACTGTTGAATGAGCTTTTTGATAGAAGACAAGTTTACCCGCCACCTCTTCAGGTCATACCTTAAACGTTTAAACTTCTTTGAGATTACTGTAGTAGCAGAGATGCCCAACAAGCCTAAAGGTGCAGACCAGGACTTAGCAACACAATCCATGAATCCCGGCATATGAACCCAATAGTTCTCAAACCTGAAGATGTTTGACTTAGGAATGGTAGTGTCAATAGAAACCACACAGGGTACATGGTCTGAGGAAGTGCGGGCCAGAGGGAAAACCAACATATTCAGATACATGGTAATCCAAGTGCTGGAAGTAAAAAACCAGTCAAGCTGCTCAAGCAAAGGTTGTTCTTGCATGTTAGACCAAGTGAAAGCACGTCCCTTGAGAGGTAACTCCAACAGACCCAGATGCCCAATTATTTCATTAAACAAAAAGATATCATTGATGTCACCCCCGGCCGATTTCTGTTATCAAGCGATCTGATGAAATTAAAATCCCCCAGAAGCAACCACTTGTCATCAACGGGGATCTGCAAATGATAAAGCCAGTACACAAACTCATCTCTCAACTGGACCTAACATGGTCCGTAAACATTAACAAGAGTCCATGATTCAGAGTTGTGGACAGAAGTAAACCGTATAACGAGCCCATAAGATTTAACCTCTATTAGTTGCCCGGAGAAAAAAGCAGAGTTCCAAACCACCAGAATGCCCCCAGATGCACCAACTGACGGAGAAAAAGCATAATTATCGAAACGTCGAGGACAAAATTGCCGGATCGCTCTAGTATCAAACTCATCACATTTGGTTTCATGTAGACAGGCGATAGCACAATTGCTTTCCTCGATTTTTGCTCGCACGTCTCGTTGACGACTATCAGAATTCAATCCGCGAACATTCCAGCACAACACATGCCAATTACGATGAGATGTACTATTCATAAAGACCATGACAAAAGTAGCAAAACAACCTCACTGCATAACAGAGAAGTACCACAGCATCGCAAAAGGACTGACAGCAGACCGAGCAGTTCAGGCAAAGGTCACACCCACAAAGTTCAGAGAAAGCTAACAACAAAAGAACTGAAAAGGTAAACTTCTTGGCATACAAAGACACCAAAGAAAGCCACATATCAGTAGGAGAACTATTCATTGGAACTAGTCTTCTGCTCATCATCGGAGGAAGAAGCCATAAGCTTATCCACGGTCAACTTCTTGGGGGAGATTCCCAATGAAGCTCCAAGGTCTTGCATCATGCGGATCGGCGTAGGTGGTGGAATATCTTCAGTAGAATCTGGGGGAGGCGCCGTGCTAGAAGAGTGAGGAGCTGGGTGATCAAACTTAGCAAACTTGGAGTGAGGCCTTCTCAGGGAGGTAGGCTTGACAGGGATAGCAGAAGTGGGTTTAAAGCCAGTCCTTTTCACATAGCTTCGTGTCATCCGTCGGGTGGAGAAGTCATCCTCAGGCTGGATCACCGTGACGGTCTTCTTACCCCGATCGCGCTTTCCAAGCCTGGACAACCTCACAGAAGAGAACTCCATGTTGTCACCAACGGAACCAAAGCGAAAGCTGATAGCAGAATCTGCAGTAACAGCGCGGTCAGAGATGTTGCCAGGAGCAGAAGTTAACTCCTCATGGACTAAGAAATCCTCCTGGTCAAAAACACCCGTCCCCTAGCAGCCAACATCATCCAACAGAGGAACCATATGGGAGGGGCAAAGGCCAACAGCAGCAGAAAACAAATTCTCAGTTTCAGCAGCCCAGAGTCTTGTTGGAAAGATGTCAGGAGGAAGGGCAGCAAACTTCAGACTTGTAGGTAAAGATCTGACAAACAGTTCAGGTAATAGATCTCTGAAAGTCCTCTCCCAAAGCATAGCCGGAGGCAGAACTGGGCCATAAAACACTCTGACAATACCCAAGTGCACAGGCTCAAGCTGGATGACATTGGGGTTGTAGGGAACAATCGCCAGGTTCTGTTGGTCCACTTGAGCATTGTTGGCATCAGACGACTCCGAGGACTCCATAGAAGGATTAAGAACCATAGACTGCTAATCCTGGGCAGGCTGAACCACAGGTTCGTGAACATGAGCATTATTTGCAGCTGCATCTTCCCAAGCCCCCATCCATCGTCAGCCTGATTATCTGGTGGCTGCTGAAAGTTTCCCCAATTATCAGCAGCAGCGTTAGCCTGTTGGTGCTGACCCGGCGGGACAACATTCCATCCAAGGGTTGGATATGGCGGCATAGCCCAAAAGGTTGGGGCGGCACCTGACCGGGCATGGGGTGCGGGTTACCATCCAGCGGCATTGGATCTTCATCAGCTCCCAACAGAGCATTGGCGAAGTGGCCACCAGTGAGGATATAAACTGTAGTTGTCCAAGAAACAATTGTACCACCCCAGTTTGCAAACTCACGAAAAACCACACTCCGAGGAACCAAGATATCTTCAGGGAAAGAGGCATAAACTAAAGATTGGACCTTGCGACGATCAGTGTGCTCCCAGTAATGGAATTGACCGAAGGTGCCAGTAACCTCAGAGAGATATTTGGTATTGCGATAATCCAAAGGCACACCAATGAACATAAGCCATCCTGTTCTGTGACCATGAAGGGCCCTAAATCCTTCTCCTTGATTGTGCGGGATAAATCTAACAAAAAACTCCTCTCCATCATCATCTACTCCCAAGACAAACGGTGGATGCTGAGTGTAGGAAGATCTGACTATCGGGTTCTCCATCTCAAACAAACCGACCCCTTGAAACCAAGTTTGAGCAGAACGAACAATAACCTGATGATTGACGGTGAGGAAGTTCAGCACTTGCTCCCGCCTCGCAGCCACCAAGTGCGGCGGAGGCAACGGCTCGACGATGGCCACCATGAACTCCTCATGCAGCCGCGGTGGAGCTTGGGAGGGCGAGTAGTACGTCCTCGTGAGGCGGTCTTCTCCACCGTCGACAATGTCATGTCCCGCCGGCAAGAAGCGACGAGGATCGGTAGCAAAGACTGCCATATCTGCGGGGGTCGATGGCAATGGCGGGGAAGCAGGCTCAGGCGGCGGTGGCGATTCGGGTTTTCTTGGTGGAGTTGGACTAGCAAGGGGAGAAGGCAGCGAACCCGAAGAGGCAGGCAAGGATTCTGAGGTGGCGCAAGGCTCGAAACCTGGTGATGGGACTTTAGGCACCCAGACGTCCAACGAGTCATTATTACCAGGGTAGTTTTTCTTTTTATGACCAGACCGAAAACATAGCCTGCACCGAATCCTGTTGGTGCACGTATCTGCCCGATGTTTCATACCAAGGCAATTCTGACAATCCCAATATTTGACTGCCATCTCCTCAATCATCTCATCAAAACTTTGAACTTGTTCGATAATTTTACTTGGAGAAGGAATTGGTGAGGAATTCTCTAGCAACTCATCATCAGAGATATCAATTGGGGTGTCAAGGGAGCCCAGAGAGACCACAGAAGAACGGCCCAAGACATCCGGAGTGGGCTGGACCGACAGTGGGCTATCCAAAATAATCGTGGGCTTTGGATCTCCCGAATCAAAACAGACCCCAACGAATCTGCGCTTGCCGCCCAAGAGAGGCGGACTTTCTGGTGAAGGCAGCGATCCAAACTGGATCGGCGGCGAAGAGATCGGAGAAACCGGCGCTGTGGCCGCTGGAGACGCCGGAGAAGTCACCGGAGAAGTTGCTGAGGACAAAATGGGGGAAGGGTCTCCCAAAGCCTCAGAAGGACTAACATGATACCCAGCCTCACGAACTGTTAGAACATCCACAGCAGATGGTGCAAAACTATAACCCTTGCGAGCAGGGTAATTGAGAAATGTAGCAAAGCTCAGCTTCTTCTTGGAAGCAGGTTTAGATCCATGCATCCGTAACGCAGATTTACTAGGAATCTGACGCAAGGCTTGGAGGCCTAAACGAACCCTGTTCTTAGAAGGACTAACCAGGATCCATTCCTGTTGACACTCAGACTGCCACAACTTGAACTCCTTCTCCCAATCCGGACCACCATGGCGCCAAAGATGGAAGAAGCATTTAAAATGGGTGCAGACAAAGCTACGCTGATGAAGAATGAAAAACCCCACCTTCTTGCATGAAACACTGAAAGAAAACACACGATCACTAAGGAGCGAAACCTTGAGATGAGAACAATAACCTCCGACCGCCGATTCTAGAGCAAGGCCCACATTCTCCTCAGATAACCTGAAGGAGTGACGTGAAAACGAAACCACCATAGTGAAGTGGCCAGAATCATCCGAAGGGTGAACCGATCTGTGAAGGGTGCGTCTGATCTCTTGCGCAAAACCCATCCCAGGAGAAAAGTCCAACCCCAGGGAGATGGATGCGTGGACAGCCATGGAGAAGACCACCAACGCGGAGGGTGAAGGACGCCGGAGAGGATGGCGCGAGCAGAAAGGCAATCTCACGACTAGAGTTGGAGATCGCCGGCGGTGGGTGGTGCTAGGGTTAGGGTGGCGGCGGGTGGGTGGTGGGAGGCATCTTTTTTGCCCGCGCCTATTAATGTGTACTTTTTTTCATAGCATCTCAAATTAAGCTTTTCTTCATAAGATTGCATCATAGCATCAACGATATGTTTTGTAAAAGCTTTGTTTTGATTATAAGCATGAGGAGAATTCAACATGGATTGCAACAAGGAAATACAATCTATCAAAGATCAATGATCATAATTAAAGTCCTTGGAATCCAAAATAGTGGGTTCATTGCTATCTAAAGTTTTGACCTCTCTAATCCCACTTTTATCAATTTTTGCATCAAGATTTAAAAACTCCGAATCATTGCGACGCCTTCTAACTAAAGTTGACTCATCTCCAGTCCCATCTTTATCAAAATTCATATTGGAAAACAAAGATTCAACAGGAGTCACATCAATCACTTTAAGATCTTCATCATTATTTTCACGGAAACTTGAAGAACACGCTTTTATAAACCAATCTTTCTTAGCACGCATCTTAGCGGTTCTTTATTTGCACTCATCAATGGAAATTCTCTTGGCTTTGAAACACTCATTGATATCATGCTTAGGTGGAATAGATCTAAGTTTGAAAGAATCATCATCAAGAGAAATTGCGCAATCACTTCTTGCTTCCTCTACCCTTGTCCCTCACTCCACCGCTCAACTCAACGAGATGCAGAAATCGAAACAAAACTACAAATCCTAAACGGGCGCGACAAGTGGGAGACCGAACTGGACAGGAGCCTCTGATCGATGTCCTCGCCTATGGACTGCTGCAGAATAATCGACACAACGCTGTCCATGGAGCCCCCGATCGCTCCCTCCCAGCGAGAGCCGTCGACGGCGTAGATGGTGACGCGCTTGCCCGGTGGCAACTGCCTTCTCGGAACGTGGCTCCTGGCGACGGTGGCGACCATAGTGATGGAGCCTCCCGTCCATGTCAATGTCTGCACCTTGCTGACCTCCGCGGCAAAGGTCCGTGAGAGGCAGATGAGACGGACTGTCTCCCCCTCCTTCATGGTACCGAACGCCACCACCATCATGGTCGCGCGCGTCACAGAGGGGAGGGAGGGGGTTGGAGGTAGAGGAGGAGGCGCGATTCATGGTAGAAACCGGCACCGGCAGCGAGCGGGAGAAGCAGGGTAGGAGGGGAGGGGATTCCAGTTGGGTAGGCCGACGCGGTGGCGGAATGCAAGTTCCCGAAGGTGGAGGAAGGCGTGGAGTGGAGGTTGAGGCGGGGATTGTTGGGAGAAAACTTGGCACGGAAGGAGCGGGAAGGTGGGAGGGGAGGGTAATCGTGCCTACATATTTATATTGAACATTTTTACTTAATGATCAATCATATCATCATTAAGGATATGTTGTTTGCCTTATTGTACACAATTTGATGTATTATCTTGAATTATACTTTAGGTATAATAAGCAGAATTAACAATGTACACACTCCCATGTTTACAACATATTTCTTATATTGTCTATATCTAGTAAAGAAATAAAAATTTAGATTAAATTGATTTTTTTGAAAACATATTTTTCATTTAGTTTCGAATCAGAAACTCTTCTATTATTTTTATTATAAATACAACAAAACAGTACCATCGCATTATGTGTTTATATGCATATTTTTTTCCATAGGATCACTGGATATCAAAACTTGGTATTGTGCTTATGGACCGGCAAAAATAATCTATAGGTTTCTAGACTACAAGACTAAATAGATATTTCCAGATTTACATGGAAGGTCAACTGGTAATATGTCCTCAAATCCCATCCCGCAGTCTAGCTTGGTGGGATGGGGGTAATAGTTTGACACGAACACATGCATGATATGTAATTAATTTCCGTATCAAAATCATGCAACTTGTAATATCCATGATTATTTAGGATTCAGACTTCTACAATATGGGTGGTTGTTAACTGGATTTTATGTTGATTATCTCTAAGAAAATCCAGTGCTCGTAGTCGTCGTTAGATGGTCAACAGACATGGTTGTAATTTTTATTATCTTTGTTGTTCTTTGTACTGCCATGATTGAAGATGAATAGATTGAAAATTTGTCGCAAAAAATTCTCTAAGAAAACACAATATGCTTGGACTGTGTACCTATTCCGGAGATACCAACGACTTGGCCTCTCCTTGGCTCATCCAACACCTATCCTTCCAAATATTAACAAAAAAAAAATCACGACTACTTCGCAAATCACATATTGCACAAAAGAAAACAATTATTTTTAGCAAAACAATCTACAAGTACATGAGATCAAACAAAATGACAATTAATATTCATGATAAACTAAAAGTTACATCAAAGTTATTCAAAGTCGCCATCTTGATGAGCTTCAACCAACTTCGACGAAGATGTTGTAGAAGACAAAACACCACTACACAAAAAGGTGATATCAGCTGGTCCTTTCAAGATAGGACGGAAATGCCCGCCAATAAGGCCTTGACGAGGTGGGTTGTTTCCATGTTGGCCTTAAGGAAAGCTATCTCGCATGGATAACATATCCAAATCGTTTGTCCGTTCTTGCTCGTCTCAAAAATCTCAACGCGACTTGGGGCTTATATCAAGTACGTGATATCGATGAATAGGTGCATTTTGCACGTGATATCGATGAATCGGTCTGTTGGTTGTCAAAATATATTTTATATGCATGTGTGTAGCATATGGTGCTAAAAGCATATGATTTTCTCTACCACTGTTTTCACTACATTGAGACGCCATCACTGATGAATACATTTACAAAGCGGGCATGCAACAGGAAAAGCATCTTGGAAAGCGGGCATACATTTACAATTTTATTTTAGTTTTACCTTTTCTTTTCATCATTTATCTCTTTCTTTTCTTTACTTATTTTATTTCCATTCTAAAACCTTTTTCCATTTAACAATCATTTTTTGAGTCCGCAAACATTTTTTAAATCAGGGATATATTTAAAATACATAAACAATTTCTAAATTTTGAGAATATATTTTAAATTTGTGAATGCTTTTAAAAATACAAGAAGATATCATAAAATTCAAGAATAATTTCAAATTCACTGTCACTTTTTAAAATTCAAGAAATAGATTTTAAATTGGATGAACACATTTTAATTTTTTTCTTTTAAACTTTATGGAATATCTTCCAAAATTTATGATGTTTTAATCATTTGGAGCATTTTATTTCATGGATATTAAAAACATGGACATTTTTGGAAATTCGTAACTTTGTTAAACTTTGTGAACATTCTTTTCTTGAAGTAATATATTTTGACGGAAAACTGAAAATATGAGAACCTAAAAGAAAATTGAAAACCCGCTGGAAAACAGTGCGTTTGGTAACCACAGACACACTGACTGGGTTGGCCCATACCATAGACCGCATGGAGTATGTAATATATGTGACTTGACGACGGGCATTTCCAGAAGCTTCCCAATCATTTCTTTCTTTTTTCAATAAGGTTTTTCATGATAGTTTTTTATTTTCCTTTATATTTTATTAATTCTTTTTTCTTCCTTTTCTTTTTTCAAAATGCACGTACTTTTTTCAATATTGATGAATTTCTTTTCAAATTCATGAAACTTTTTTATAATTTCATGATCTTTGTTTCAAAATCGATGATTGTTTTCAAATTCTTGAACCTTTTTGAAAATTTTCTTGAACCTTTTTGAAAATATGGTGAACTTTCTTTTTCAAATTCATGAACTTTTCTAAAAAAAGGTGATTTTCTAGAAAATCAACATTTTTTTTTCAAATTTGCGAAATTATTTTCCAATGATATGTTCAAATACCATGAACTTTTTTAAAAATGAACGATTTTTAGTTCACAATTTTTTTGTTCTTTTTCGGAAATTTTCATTGCTTTTTGCCTGAAAGTCAACTGTTGACCGGTTAACTAGTCAGCGGTTGACCGATCTGCGCGCGCATACTAATGGGCCACCGCCCATAAGTGTTCTGTGCGGGCGGCAGTTCCGCGATCGGGTGATCGAGGCTCATTGCGGCAAGTAGTCGACGCTTCGCACAGGGCAGGTGCGAGGGAGCGACCGAGTGGGCCGGCCCGTTTAGCGTTACAGCAGACCCCGGTTTTTGGAACCTTCTATGATGTTTTCAGCCGGTTTTTTCCGGTTTTGGAAACCTTCTAGAAGGTTCCTGAACCGGCTTTTTCTTTTTCAGTTTCTTTTTCGTTTTTCGTTTTTCTATTTCTCTTCTTTTTCTTTTTTCTTTTTTTCTGTTTCCTTTTTTCTGTTTCTTTTTTCTTTTCCTTTTTTTCTTTTCAAGTTTATTTTCAGAAAAAATCCGAATTTCAATTTTTTTCCTGTTTTTCAGATTTTGTTCAAAAATTCAAAAAATGTTCCCATTTCACAAAATTTGTTCATAAATTCAAAAAATGTTCCTGCTTTCAAATTTTTGTTCCGAATTTTCAGAAAATGTTCCTGTTTTTTCAAAAATTGTTCAAATTATTTTTGTTCATTTTTGAGAAATTTGAAAATTAATGGCATGGATTTAAAAAAGTGCCTGTTTTCAAAAATTGTTCACAAATTTCAAAAAATGTTCTTAGTTTTCAAATTTTTGTTCATGTATTAAAAAATGTTCTTATTTTTAAATTATGTTCAGTTTACGCAGCTGAAAAATGTTTACCTATATAAAAAATGTTCGCACTTTCAAAAAATGTTCGAAGCACTAGAAAAAAGTTTCCATTTCAACTGTTTGGTCATGTATATAAAAAATGTTCTCCTTTTCAAAATTGTTCTCAGTTATTTTTTTTTCTGAATTTAAAAAGTTGTCCCCATTTTAAAATTTTGTTCACCAATTCCAAAAAAATTGTTCACAAATTTCAAAAAATGTTCTTATTTTAAAAAAAAATCATGTATGAAAAAATGTTCTTGTTTTTGAAATTTTTCAAAAAATGTTCTTAGTTTTTAAAATCATGTTCAGTTTACGCAGCGGAAAAATGTTCACCTATATATAAAAAAAATGTTCGCACTTTCAAAAAATGTTCGAAGCATTAGAAAAAAGTTTCCGTTTCAACTTTTTGGTCATGTATATAAAAAATGTTCTCCTTTTCAAAATTGTTCTCAGTTAAAAAAACTTGTTATGAATTTAAAAAGTTGTCCCCATTTTAAAATTTTGTTCACCAATTCCAAAAAAATTAAGTTTTCAAAAAATTTTCTGGGAAATGTTCATGTTTCCAAAAATGTTATTTGGGAAATGATCGAGTTTTAAATGAATTGTTCAAAATTTTGGAAGATGTTCCATCTTTTCGAGTTTTGTTTACAAATTTGAAAAATGTTCTAGAATTTGAAATATTCTTCGTAGTTTAAAAAGATGATGAGAAATTTATAAATTTATTCCGTTTCTTAATTTATTCGTAACTTCAATAAAACGTTCGAAATTTCTAACATTGTTTGCAATTTTCTAAGTAATGTTCAGTTTTCGCCACTGAAGAAAGTTCTTTTAAGTTACTTCTGCTCAGTATGTTAAGAAAATTCTACTGGTGTACTGGTTAACTCAATACATGCACAAGCAGCTGGTCTAGAGTTCGAATCCCAGCTCCCGTGTCTTATAATTTTTGTCCATTTTTCGCCAGACAACTCGCTTCAGTTCAACTCGAAAGGGCCGGCCCAGTTGCCGCGCGCCCTGTGCGAAGGGACGACTACTTGCCGCAGAACGCGGCGAATAGGAGTTCCCCTGATTAGGAGCACCCTTGACAACGAGTACAACATGAATTGTTGCAAATTTATACTTGTGGCATCCTGCATTACCACGTCTATAGGCTCCACCCACGGGTTTCTTTGTTGTACATAAAACTTCCACATCATGTCACATGGGCCTTGCCGACGACGGACATGATCATTTGGCTACGCTTAGCGCAACTCTAACGGGTCTAGAGTTCGAATCCCAGCTTCCGTGTCTTATAATTTTTGTCCATTTTTCGCCAGACAACTCGCTTCAGTTCAACTCGAAAGGGCCGGCCCAGTTGCCGCGCGCCCTGTGCGAAGGGACGACTACTTGCCGCAGAACGCGGCGAATAGGAGTTCCCCTGATTAGGAGCACCCTTGACAACGAGTACAACATGAATTGTTGCAAATTTATACTTGTGGCATCCTGCATTACCACGTCTATAGGCTCCACCCACGGGTTTCTTTGTTGTACATAAAACTTCCACATCATGTCACATGGGCCTTGCCGACGACGGACATGATCATTTGGCTACGCTTAGCGCAACTCTAACGGGCCGATCCAAACGAACCGCGATTTCGTCCGCTTTTTATCCGTTTGGGTCGGCCGCTCGCCCGGCGTCCGCCTTGTTTTTCATATGGGTCGGCAGCGCGCCCAACGCGCCGACCCATATGTGCAGGCTTGGTTGGCTGGCCGCTTAATTTTGCATTGCATTCTCACATATGGTGAAATAAAAATTTAACAAACAAAATAGTCCGCCCAAATAAATAGTATAGTTTACATGCCAAATAAAAATAAAAATGTTTCACATAGTTTGGCAAAACGAATAAAAAAGATACATCTATTGGTTGCCAACATGAGTCCACATATGCTCAACCAAATCATTTTGCAGTTGCCCGTGAGTTTCCCAATCACACATGTCTTCATGAAACTGAGTGAACTGCTCAAATGTTGCCGCTACTCCATGCTCAGGCACAACATTCTCACCCTGAAACTGAAAGCCTTGATCGTACATACGTTCCGGGCGCTCGT
Organism: Aegilops umbellulata; assembly: GCA_032464435.1. Lineage (NCBI taxonomy): Eukaryota > Viridiplantae > Streptophyta > Magnoliopsida > Poales > Poaceae > Aegilops > Aegilops umbellulata. Next base: position 653,837,091 of record CP136060.1, read on the forward strand.
CTTCTACGATCATGTTGTGCATGATCACACAAGCAGTCATCATCTCCCATAGTTTCTGCGTGCTCCAAGTATTAGCAGGATACCGAACGATACCCCATCAAGATTGCAAAACACCAAAGGCACGCTCGACATCCTTTCTAGCACTCTCTTGCTCTTGGGCAAATCTTTTCCTTTTCTCTCCGACAGGGTTGGGTATTGTCATGACAATAGTGGTCCACTGAGGATAGATACCGTCACCCAGATAATCCCTTTGTCGTAGGTGTGGCCGTTGATAGTAAAGTTCACCGGTGGGCTGTTGCCTTCGGCAAGCCTAGCAAACACCGGCGAGCGCTGAAGCACGTTGATATCATTGTGTGATCCAGCCATGCCAAAAAAAGAGTGCCAGATCCAGAGATCTTGAGACGCCACGGCCTCTAGTATGCCAGTGCAAGCCCTGACATGTCCCTTATACTGCCCTTGGCAAGCAGAAGGGCAGTTCTTCCACTTCCAGTGCATGCAGTCTATGCTGCCAATCATCCTCGGGAAGCCCCTGCTAGCATTCATCGCCAACAGACAGGCTGTATCTTCAGCTGTCGGCTCTCTCAAGTACTCAGGGCCAAACACAGCAATCACAGCCTTGCAAAACTTATACAGGGACTCTAGGCATGTAGACTCGCTCATACGGACGTACTCGTCAATGAGATCATCGGGCAGTCCGTATGCAAGCATTCGGATGGCGGTAGTGCATTTCTGATAAGAGGAGAAACCAATCTTGCCGACGGCATCCTCTTTGCACTCGAAGTAGTCATCATAGCCGACCACTCCCTCTCTAATACGGTTGAATACATGCCTACTCATACGGAACCGGTGGCGGAATTTGTGATGTTTGAACAACGGGTTTGTTGTATCAAAGTAGTCCTTTCAGAGAAGGAAATGCCCGCTCTCCCGGTTACGATTCAACGCCGGAAGGTGGCCCGGAATGGAGCCACAGAACAACGGCCGCTGGTTGTTGAGGTGGTGATGGACCAACACAGCAGCCAATATCTCCTCCTCGTCGTCAGACGAATCATCGGAGTCGCAAAGGAAATTGTGGAAAAAGAACTCGTCGGCGGAGTCCATTTTCGTACCTTGGCAAACTGTCGAACAACTTGCGGGCGTCGAAGAAGGAGACGGCCGGCGAGGGGAGACGCGGCGCCCACAGACCAGCTAGCTGCCCGGCCGGCGTCCGACGAGGGTGACGGCGTCCGACGAGCGTGTCGGTCGTCTGTGGCTGGGGCGGCCAGGCGTCTTCTTGGTCGCGGGGCGGCTGGGCGTGGGGGAAACAGCAGCGGGGAACCAGCTTGCTCCCCGGCGGCAAAACAGCAGCGGCGGGCGACTGGGGCAGGGGCGGCGTTGCTGGGCGGATGTGGAGGCGGCGGCAGCTGGAAGAGTCGCCGGCAAAATGGGCGGCGGCGTCGGTGACGGAGGAGGCGGTGGCGAGGGTTGCTTGTTGGCTTGGGGGAGGGAAGGCCAATGTGCCACAGACGAGCGGGCACGGGGACAGGAGTAGGCGAGCAAGCGCGCGTCCGTCGCGTGTCCGCGCCGACGCAAATCAGGCTCGAAAATGGGCCGGGAATGGGTCGCCTGCGGACAAAAAACGGACGCGCGTCCGTTTGGGTCGGCGTGTTGGGCCGCCTTTTCTGTCCGCGCCGACCCAAACGGACGGCCGCGGACGAAATGGGTCGCCCCATTGGAGTTGCTCTTAGAGCATCTAATGCCAGACATGGCAAATACGCCACCCAGCACCTAAAAAAAGGCAAATCCGCCACCCTAGACGTGCCCGGGCATGTCCGCGGACGCATCCAGACAACCCCTCATATCTCGTGTCCGGGATCCACATATCTCAAATCCAGACTCTCACATTCATGCACGTCCATCGTACATAGCGCAACTCGAGAGTTGCCGGATCGTACCGCGATGGTGGTCGGGCCGGCGACGACGTCCCTGGTGACGAGGACAAGAGACAGGACTGTTGTGCCGGTGCTGGCGGCGGAGAGGGTCGGAACGGGTACGGAGCAATGGGGGCAGCGGAGCTACGAGATGTCCATCGCAGAGGAGGAAGAAGTGAGGAGAAAACAAATGGATCTGGTAGGTTGAAGGGGTGGATTTGGTGCAATCTGCGGTGGGCTAGGGTTGTCGGGTCTGACGTGGTGGACGCGCGCGGGTGCCTTTATATCCGTCCTAGATTTGGGTTAGATATGGGAGGTGTTTGAGACATGTTTGAGAAGTCTGTCTGAATCGTTTTTTTATGACCGGCCACTAACTGGACTGTACGTCTAGGCGTTTAATTTTGGATTTGGAGTGTCCGGCTGTGAATGCTCTTAACGACGGGCTGGCCGGTGTGTATCATCGGAGTATGAGGCGCTGGACGAGTGTGCAATAGATGCATGTATTATGCATGTGTAGCTGACTACAACCGTGTCACGAAGGCCATGCATGTAACTAATATACATGTCGTAGTAGTAAGTACCAGTAAGTCCGCACGTGCTGCATCCGGTGCTTTGTGTAAGTGTCCTCGCAGAAAAGGCACCGCAAACGCCTTTCAAAAAAGTACCCTATATCTGGACACAAAATAGGTAGCTAGATCGGATTCAGCTGTCAGTCCGATCACATTCACGATCTACTTTGGAGTCTTGAGCCGATTGACCGACGGTTCATTCGTGTGTAATGTGAGGATCGAACGCGGCAGTGTTGTCCGGGTGGGAGTAGTTGGCCGCCGTTGGTGGCCCTCCATCCCATTTTTGGTTTTCGTCACACCTCCTTGGAACTCACGGGTAGATTCGTAACCGCGAACGTTGCTTGTTTCGCTAGCATTCGTACATTATGTACATGCCTCCTCTTAGAAATATTTGTCGAAAAAATTAATGTATCTAAACATGTTTTAGTTTTAGATACATTTATTTTTATCCATTTCATCGACAAGTATTTCTGGTCGACGAAGGAGGGAGTATATCTTTCTTGGTATAGATCGGTGCTTGCATGCATGCATGTTACTAGCACCTCAACTCAACTCTAAATAGGAGGTGATTTATAATTACCCTCTTATTATATGGTATGGTAGTACATGTCTTACTAGTAGTACTATACTAATGATATAATTCTGATGTGCACTGCAATTCGTCGTTACATTACGTACTGATGGTATCGATCTAGCTAGCCCCGCTCACTATTTCGTACTCCCTCCGTCTGAAAAAACTTGTTCCTCAAATGGATGTATTTAACATCAAGTTAGTGCTAGATACATCCATTTAAGAGACAAACTTGAAACAATTTTTTCCGAATGGAGGGAGTACTGTATTAACATCCTGCCTTTTTGTCGAGAGCTCGTTCGGAGATAGCCACGTCGAGCAAGAGAGTGGCTTATGTGGAATTCAGAATCTTTACCCAGCTCGTTCGGTGATTTTAATGAAGTACTCACGCAATCTCAGTGATTTTACATGTGTCTTTTGTCAACATGACGAGACTATTAGACACTTATTCTTTGACTGCAAGTTCGCTCGGGCAGTTTGGGCCATAGTTCAAGTAGTTTCTAATTTATACCCACCACGTAGTGCACGGAATATGTTCGGCAACTGGTTGCGGGGTATTGATAAACAATTTTTTGCACATATTCTCGTGGGAGCGGCGGCTTTATGCTGGGCACTATGGCTTACGAGACATGATGTAATCCTTAATAACAAATGTGTCTCATCTCCTATGCAGGTTATTCATGTTTGTACACTATGGCTCCATACTTGGTCTATCCTGCAGAGGCCGGAGGACAGAGACCTTTTTATGATGGCGTCTACACGGCTGGAGCGTTCGGTCAGGGAGGTTTTCTACCCACATGGATGGCGGTGTGATCTACGGATAGGATCTGCCGCTCCTTTGCCTCGACATGATTTATTTGCTTCGCATTGTACCGAATTATTTTTATTCTTAGGGCACTTTCGACTTTTTGGCTGTGTGCATCTAGCTATGCAGAGGCCAGGCTTTCTTTTGATGTGATTGTATCACCTCGATATATCTATTCAACGAAATGTCCTTTATAAAAAAAACTCACACAATCTGAACATGATGGAGTTAATCCTTGAGCCCAAGGACAGATGCAAGGCTTCAGAGACGCTCTTGATGTATGTGGATTGGCGGACCTAGGCTACAAAGGTAGAAGTTGGACTTTTGCGAAGAGGGTTTCTGGTGGATCTTTTTCTCGAGTCCGCCTTGATCGTGCAGTGGCGGATGCAAATTGGAATTCTGTTTTTCCTGGAGCGGAGCTTGAGAACCTATCGACAGCTTGTTCTGACCATGGACCTATTGTCTTAAAACTTTCTTCAGATGCGAATGAGGGCCTATCCTGCTGAAATTTGAGATGGGCTTTAGGCCCATATAGCAATTTTTGAAAATCTTTAAGGGCCCATGTGGGTTTATTGGCACTAGGTGGAGGTGAGAAGTTTAGTCCCACCCTGAAAATGGAAGAGGAGTTGGACCTCTTTATAAGAGATGTTCTTGCACATGCTATTGGAGGTTGAGAATAGAAGAGACCCTCGTGCACTCCTCCTCCGCCGCCCGCCGCGCCGCGGGTTGCGGGATTGAGCTGAGCCGAGCTCACACCTACGCGCTTATTTTTGCCAGTCACTAACGGAGAGATCTCTGACAGCTGGGGCCACGATTTGAGACGCCGGATCGTGGGCTGCCACGGACTCAGGCGTGGGTCGAGCCCACGTCTCCCACGAACAGATCACATCTGCTCCACGCGCACGCCCACTGTCGTTCCCTTGCTGCGGCTGCCGCCGGTGACTCCATCCCGTCTGCGGCGTACACGGTCGACGGGAGAGCATGTCTCCAAAACCACACCCTTCTGGTTCCTGTACGGGGTGAGGGGCGAATAGGTTTTTGGGCAGCGATTACGCGACTGCTCGCTTCCGATCGTATACCTCGTTTATCCCGCTCCTACTGTTTTCTGTTTTAGCCATGCTAGCGTTATACATAGATCTTTCTGCAATTAGCGTAGTATGTGCTAGCTTGACTGAATATCAGTATGCGTTTATTTATGTCAATGCCATGCTAGTGATTTACTCGTGAATTAATTTAATCAAGAAATTGCGTATTTACTCAACAATCCAAAAACCTATTATGTGTAGGAATTTTTCGGCAAGTGGCTTTGCCGTTGCACTGGAACCGGATAAGTTTACCGGTACATAGTTTAAGCGTTGGCAGACTAAGACCATGTTATGGATCACGGCTACGAACGTGTTCTGGGTCACCGGTATCTCCACGGGAACGATTGCTCCTGAACAGGAGAAGGCGTTCAAGGAGGCTACCGTTGTGTTTCTCGGAGTAGTTCTTAGCGTGATCGGAGATAAACTGGTCGACGCATATTTACATGTGCATGTCGCCAAGGACTTGTGGGAAGCGCTCGAATCTAAATTCAGGGCCGCCGATGCAGGGAGCGAGATGTATATTATAGAGCAGTTTCACGATTAAAAGATGGTTGAAAACCGTCCTGTATTGGAGCAGGCTCATGAGATAATATGCATTGTTAAGGAGCTTGAGCTTCTTAAGTGTGAGTTACCGGGCAAGTTTATCGCGGGTTGCATAATCGCTAAGCTCCCTAATTTCTGGAGGAACTTTGCCACCACTCTGAAACATCAGAGGCGCGAATTCTCTGTTGAGGATGTCATTGGCCATTTGAGTGTTGAGCAGAATTCAAGGGCAAAGGACTCGCACGGAAAAGGGGTCGAAGGAACTTCTGTTGCCAACATGGTGAACCAGAGGAACCATAACTCCCACAAGCCTAAGGGAAAGAACGATGTCCAACACAATACCGACTTTAAGAAGAAGGGTAAGAAGACCTTCAAGAAGAACAAGAAGGACGAGGGCTGCTTTACTTGTGGTTCGATTGAACATTGGGCAACAAGTGCCCAAACAAGTACAAGAAGTCAGGACAGGACTCCAAGTCTGTCAACATGATTGTGGGCAACAATGAGAATGGTGCATCGGGGCACGGTAATTTATTTACTGTTTTTTCAGTGTTTCAGCCTACCGATTGGTGGGTGGACACACGTGCAGGTGTTCATGTGTGTGCTGACATTTCATTGTTCACTTCTTACCAGGTCACAGGACTCGGGTCCGTATTGATGGGGAATGGCGCGAGTGCTTCTGTTCTTGGTGTTGGCATGGTCGATCTGAAGTTTACTTCGGTAAGGATCGTGCAGCTAAAGAACGTGCAGCATGTCCCCGCCATCAAGAAGAACCTCGTTAGTGGCTCCCTTCTATGTAGAGAAGGGTTTAAGTTGGTTTTCGAGTCTAATAAATTAGTTGTTACGAAATATGGACTCTTTGTTGGAAAAGGTTATGAGAGCGGAGGGATGTTCCGCCTTTCCCTCGCAGATTTTTGTAATAAAGACGTGAACCATATTCATTTAAATGTTAATGAATCTGAAGTTTGGCATTCACGTCACATTAGTTTCGGTGTTATGACGCGGCTAGCCAAGTTGGATTTAATACCGAGTTTCACTTTAGCCAAAGGTTCTAAGTGCCTTTCATGTGTGCAAGCTAAGCAACCTCGGAAGCCTCACAAGGCCGCGGAGGAGAGACACTTGGCACCATAAGAAATCATACATTCTGATCTTTGTGAGATGAATGGTGTGTTGACTAAAGGTGGAAAGAAATACTTCATGACATTGATAGATGATTCCACTAGATATTGCGATGTGTATCTGTTAAATACTAAAGATGAGACTCTACACTACTTTAAAATCTGTAAGGCAGAAGTTGAGAATCAGCTTGAAAAGAAAATTAAACGAGTCCGATTAGATCATGGTGGGGAGTACTTCTCGAGTGAGTTTGATTCCTTTTGTGCGGAACACGGCCTTATTCATGAGAGGACGCCTCCCTATTCACCCCAGTCAAACGGGGTTGCCGAGCGGAAAAACCGTACTCTAACTGATTTGGTTAACGCCATGTTAGATACATCGGGTTTATCCAAGGCACGGTGGGGGGAGGCTATATGGACGGCATGTCATTTCGTGAATAAAGTTCCGACAAAAGATAATGAGATCACTCCCTATGATAAATGGGCGAAGAGAAGGACAACACTCTCGTACTTGCGCACTTGGGGCTGTTTGGCGAAAGCCAATGTGCCGATCCCCAAAAAGCGTAAGCTTGGACCCAAGACTGTGGACTGCGTTAGTTTGGGCTACGCTAAGAACAACGTTGGCTATAGATTTCTAGTAGTGAAATCTGGGGTACCTGACCAGAAGGTCGGTACAATTATGGATTCTAAGGATGCTACATGCTTCGAGGATATTTTCCTATGAGAGATATGCAAAGCACTTCTAGACAGTAATTTGTGGAGACTCCTGAACCTGCCATCCCTATGGAATATTATGAACAAACACATGATGAAATTCCTGAGGAGGATGACGAGGAAACCCTTGGTATGGGCAAGAGGCAAAGGAGTGTAAAGACCTTTGGTGATGATTTCTTTGTGTACCTCGTGGATGATACTCCCACTTCTATTTCAGAAGCTTATGCCTCTCAGAAGCTGATTACTGGAAGGATGCGGTCCGTAGCGAGATGGACTCCATCATGGCTAATGGGACATGGGAGATCACTGACCGTCCCTATGGTTGCAAACCATTAGGATGTAAGTGGGTGTTCAAGAAGAAGCTTAGGCCCGATGGTACGATTGAACAATACAAGGCTAGGCTTGTGGCGAAGGGCTATGACCAGAAAGAAGAGGAAGATTTCTTCGATACTTATTCACCTGTGGCTAGACTGACCACCATTCGAGTATTATCTCGTTGGCGGCCTCGCATGGTCTTCTCGTCCATAAAATGGATGTTAAGACAACTTTTCTGAATGAAGAGCTAAATGAGGAAATATACATGCAACAACCAGATGGCTTTGTGATAGATTGTAAGGAATGAAAGGTGTGTAGGTTGCTGAAATCTTTATATGGCCTGAAGCAAGCACCTAAGCAATGGCATGATAAGTTTAATACAACTCTGACATATGTTGGTTTCGTTGTTAATGAGGCTGACAAATGTGTATACTATCGCCATGGTGGGGGCGAATGAGTTATACTGTGCTTGTATGTTGATGACATACTGATATTCGGAACAAACCTCAAAGTCATTGAGGAGGTCAAATCGTTTCTATCTCAGAACTTTGAGATGAAAGACCTTGGTGTGGCTGAGGTTATCTTGAACATCAAGCTACTCAGAGATAATGAGGGTGGGATTACACTTCTGCAATCCCACTATGTTGAGTCGTTTTGGATATTCGGACTACGCACCATCTCAAACACCATATGGTCCTAGCGTGTTAATTCGAAAGTCCAAAGCCACGACTAAAGATCAATTGAGATACTCTCAAATCATTGGTTCACTCATGTACCTAGAGAGCTCAACGAGGCCTGACATCGCGTTTGCTGTGAGCAAATTAAGCCGATTTGTTTCCAAACTGGGTGATGTACATTGGCATGCTGTTGAAAGAGTTATGCGCTATTGTGACGCCCCCGATTCAATCGTACACTAATCATGCACGCAAATGTGTACGATCAAGATCAGGGACTCACGGGAAGATATCACAACACAACTCTACAAATAAAATAAGTCATACAAGCATCATAATACAAGCCAGGGGCCTCGAGGGCTCGAATACAAGTGCTCGATCATAGACGAGTCAGCGGAAGCAACAATATCTGAGTACAGACATAAGTTAAACAAGTTTGCCTTAAGAAGGCTAGCACAAACGGGGATACAGATCGAACGAGGCGCAGGCCTCCTGCCTGGGATCCTCCTAACTACTCCTGGTCGTCGTCAGCGGGTTGCACGTAGTAGTAGGTACCTCCAGTGTAGTAGGAGTCATCGTCAACGGTGGCATCTGGCTCTTGGACTCCAATGTCTGGTCGCAGCAATCGGGTAGAGAAATGGGAAAAAGGGGGAACAAAGCAACCGTGAGTACTCATCCAAAGTACTCGCAAGCAAGGAGCTACACTACATATGCATGGATATATGTGTAAAGGGCCATATCAGTGGACTGAACTGCAGAATGCCAGAATAAGAGGGGGATAGCTAATCCTGTCAAAGACTACGCTTTTGGCAGCCTTCGTCTTGCAGCATATAGAATAGAGTAGACTAAAGTCCTCCAAGCAGCATCGCATAGCATAAATCCTACCCGGCAATCCCCTCCTCGTTGCCCTGTTAGAGAGCGATCACCGGGTTGTATCTGGCACTTGGAAGGGTGTGTTTTATGAAGTATCCGGTTCTAGTTGTCATAAGGTCAAGGTACAACTCTGGGTCGTCCTTTTACCGAGGGACACGACTATTCGAATAGATAAACTTCCCTGCAGGGGTGCACCACATAACCCAACACGCTTGATCCCATTTGGCCGGACACACTTTCCTGGGTCATGGCCGGCCTCGAAAGATCAACACGTCGCAGCCCCACCTAGGCACAACAGAGAGGTCAGCACGCCAGTCTAAACCTAAGCGCGCAGGGGTCTGGGCCCATCGCCCTGAGCACACCTGCACGTTGCGTGGGCGGCCAGAAGCAGACCTAGCAACCTCCAGTACAACAGAAGTCATGTTACGCGGCCCAATCTGGCGCGCGCCGCTCAGTCGCTGACGTCACGAAGGCTTCGGCTGATACCACGACGTCGGGATACCCATAACTACTCCCGCGTAGATAGTTAGTGCGTATAGACAAAATGGTCAGACTCAGATCAAATACCCAGATCTCGTTAAGCGTGTTAAGTATCCGCGAATGCCGACCAGGGCCAGGCCACCTCTCTCCTAGGTGGTCTCAACCTGCCCTGTCGCTCCGCCACAAAGTAACAGCCGGGGGCCGTCGGGAACCCAGGCCCACCACTACTTGGGTGGAACCACCTGCCCCTTCAGCCCCCATCTCCGAACAGTATCACATGTAATGTAACAGTGTAAAGTATATAGTATATGCCCGTGATCACCTCCCGAAGTGATCACGGCCCAGTAGTATAGCATGGCAGACGGACAAGAGTGTAGGGCCACTGATGGAACACTAGCATCCTATACTAAGCAGTAGGATAGCAGGTAAAGGTAACAACAGTAGTAGCAAGGACAGGCTATGCAGCAGTATAGGATTAACTGAAAGCAGTAACATGCTACACTACTCTAATGCAAGCAGTATAGAGGAGAGTAGGCGATATCTGGTGATCAAGGAGGGGGGGCTTGCCTGGTTGCTCAGACAAGAATGAGGGGTCGTCAACTCCATAGGCGTACTGGATAGCAGCGGCGTCGGTCTCGGAGTCTACCGAAAATAAGTAACGGAGGGGAACACAATAAATAACAGAGCAATCAAATGTAACACAAAGCAAGACGTGGCAATACGTTGTGCTAGGGGTGACCTAACGCAGGGATAGGTGATACCGGCGAAAGGGGAGACATCCGGGAAAGTATCCCCGGTGTTTCGCATTTCGGGCAGAGGAGCCGGAGGGGGAAAGTTGCGAGTTAGATAGGTTAGGGATGCGTGGCGGACGAACGGGCTGCGTATCCGGGTTCGTCTCGTCGTTCTGAGCAACTTTCATGTAGAAAGTATTTTCATCTGAGCTACGGTTTATTCTATATTAATTTTCAAAGATTTAAATCATTTTTAGGATTTATTTAATTAATTTAAACCAACATTATCCAGAATAGTGTTTGCTGACGTCATGACGTCAGCATGACATCAGCACTTGACATGATCAACCTGACATGTGGGTCCCGCATGTCATTGCCTAACTAACCAACTAACTGTTTAGTTAGATTAATTAGCAGGTTAATTTGTTTTAGTAGTTAGTTAGCAGAAGTAATTAAGTTAATTAATTCTTTAATTAATTAATTAATATTTTAATTAATTTAATTATTATTACTATTATCTTTTTAATTCCTTTTTTTAATCGTTCTGGGCCGTGGGGCCATTTGGTGAGTGGCACAGGGGCCTATCGGGCGCTGGGCACTAACGGGGCGGGTGGGGCGTTGCGGCGCACGACTGGGCGTTCGCCCAGATCGCCGGGGCAAGGAGGGCCGAGGCAGGCGCGGTGGCAGCGGCTGACCAGTGCGGGGCCAGAGGGGAAGCGAGGCATGCGCGGGGCAAGGCGAGCCCGTGGGCGGGGCGAAGCGGGACGGCGGGCGGCGTGGTGACCGCGAGCAGCAGTAGGGGGGTCGCGGGCGGCGCAAGGCAAGGCACACACCGGGTGCGTGCGGGTGGGCGCGGTCGCCGCGCGGCGAGCGCAGAGGGGGAGTGGGGTGAGCGCGTGGGTGGCCGCGGGCGCGCGCGGGACGTGGGCGAGCGGGGCCGCGGCTGTGGCCGCGTGGGCGCGCGCGTGCACGACTGCGGGGTGGCGTCAGTAGCAGAGGGTCGTGGCCACGCGCGGGGCGCGAGCGCTCGGCCAGGCCGTGGCTGCGGCAGCTTGAGCACCGGCGACTAGGAGCAGGGGGCGCGGCCCTAGCGGCAGGGCGGGCAGCGGGGCGCCGGAACGCGCGCGAGAGAGAGGAGGGGGGAGCTCACTGCGTCTGTAGGGGACAAGGCAGCATGCTCGAGGAGGCTCGGGGTGGTCCGACGAGGGAGATCCGGCAACGGCGTAGAGGTAGCTCCGGGCGGCGTCGGGCATTGGCGGTGGGCGACGGCTCCTCGGGTGCGAGCATGCCGGCGAGGTGGGGCTCAAGGCGACGTTGTGGTGAACGGCGGGGCGTGGCGTCGGCGGCGAAGCCCATGGGCGGCGGCGGGATTGATCCCCCCGATCCAGATCGGGGGCAGAGGAGGACGAGAGAGTGCGGGTCGTGGGGGGGGGGAGTGGGGGTGCGAGTGGTAGGTGGTTGCCTAGGGTTTCGGCCGACGGGGGGTTATGGGGAGTGGGGTGGGCCGGCCTGGTAGGGATTTGGCCCAGTTGGGCCGGGGGCTGCTGGGCCGGAGCCCCGGGGGTTCTTCCTTTTTTTGTGTGTGTGTTAGTTCTGTTTCTGTTTGATTCCTTTTCTTATTTTCTTTTCTGTATCATTTCTAGTTCCTTTTAATTTTTAGATTTTACAAAATCACCACTACTACCTAAAGTAGTATTTATAAACAAACTACTGTCACATCAATTCTTAACCCATAATAAAATATTTTTAATATTTTATAAAATCCAATAGGTATTTGTTTAATTTCTTTCACTACTGTTTTAATTAGTTTAGAGCCCTTAAACATTTTATCAAGGTTTGGTTTCTCCATCGTATTTACACATGATTTATTTGACCCACCTTGAACATTTTGGTTTTATTGTTTGAAAACTTTTATTAATTGCCTTTAATTGAATTTGAATTTGAATCGGTTTCAAACTAACACGAGATTAGCGATAGTAATTGAAGTGACATGGCATCATTAGCAGAGAATTGCTGTAGCTTAATTATCCGGGCGTCACAATTCTCGTCCACTACAAGAAATCTCGTCCCGAGATTTAAGAGGGGAGTAAGGGGGAAAGTTCTGGTTACGATATTCTAACGGATCTTCTCGAAGAAGTTAATCCCTTTCGTTGATGTCTTCAATTTTTTATTCCAATGCATCATGATAAACTTGTCATCATTTCTTCGGGAACTCCATCGTACTTACGAAAGGATAAGGGGCAGCTCAGCTACGACAGAATGCTTTTGAGGGAAACAATCTGGGGTTAACCCATGAATGAGTATAAGATTATCTCTCAAGTTGAACATATGAAATACATCGAGAGTAAGGTACGAAGGTACAATAAGAGGTTCCAAGCGGATAGATAGTTGCTCGAAGTCTGAACCAGAGTGAGAAAGGGGTTCAGAGTAGCGAGAGTAAGTATTGCGTCTGATACCAGAACAGATCACTAGGACGGTGGACCGTGAATTACATACGAGGCCACGCGCGAGGAATAACTTTGGGAATAGGGGGTGTATAGGACCGTCGGTGTCGATCCTGCGGAACTGTGGGTTATGGGCCCACCATGTGGTTTTTTTATTAATAGGAGCAGCGACATCTTGCACGGTCATGATAGCAAGGCATGTTAGAGAGTACCATGTCAGTTATGTCGGCAACAACGTTGGTACCAAGGGCGAGGGACGAAGAGAACCATTTTCCTGCTCGTTGCAACGAGGCGGATCAATAGGCAAAGTTCTCGTCCATCGGTGGTTACCGGAATGTCATCAACAAAAGTAACAGGGTCTTACTGACAGAATTGTACACGAGGGGTCTACATAAGCAGGGAATTAATACTGCTTAGACCATAATGATCAGCAGAAAGGGTAAACCAAGTAATGGAAAGGAAAATATGATTATCAGATATTTCAGGGGTATATCCTTCCCAAGGACAAGCAAGGCATGATATCCTTGACAGGATATAACGTAGAAAACCCTTTAGGTAAGGGGAAAGGAATTTCTTGACATTACCCATACAACAGTGTCTGGATAATTGAGCAAGAAACATTTAGCATTGGGCTCCGATGGAATCAGCGGCAATTCATCGAGATTTAACAAAAGATGGACTTCCACAATTATGTGAACAAGGAGATAACATTTGTCAGATCAAATGGTATAATGATGTATGCTCGAGGAAAACGTACACAAGTAAACATTGGTTGAAAGGTGCACCCGAATATGGGCTGGGTTGCATGACCAATGTCGGAATGGTGATTCAATAATCAATAGGCTAAGAATGAACGGCCGACCATTAACTTCAAAGCAAGAGGGTTGCTAGAAGGGCAGAATCCAAACAACACCGTTCACTTGTGGGTACCCCGGTTGGAATCAACACGAGGACCAAGAAAGAATGGTGATGGTGAGAAGTATCATTATAGCAAGAATTCTGAAGAGGTGGAGCAATCCTCACAACATTCTAGACATCAAAGATGGTAATACTCCGCGGTAGAATCATAACATAAGTTGGATAGCAAGGCGTGATCGGGTACAAACTCGTACTTAAAGAAGATTATCAAGTGTCGTTGAACCATAGTGCAGACTCGGTTCAGTTATCGGTGTTTTTGAGTGTTTAATAACTCAGAGCCCGTGAAAAATTGGAATCAATGAAAATGTAGCACTTGATGAAGAACTCATAAGAAGTTATGCAGTTCCGTGATAATCTTGAGATACCATGGGGGTAATACTCGACGACAAATCAAAGTAGAGGTTGGACTGGGGTATTACTCTGCAGAAGACAAGTGCTTAAACTTGCACGAGAAATGGTATTTAAAAGAGAACATGGTCGGAAACCACGATCATAAATGATCAAATCCCAGACATAAGATGAACTTATACCAAGGGAATAGCTATTATTACAAGAAGCTTCCATGATAGGATCTACATCGTGTCCATGGGCATGAACACAAAGTTCAAGGTCGACTCCCACTTATTCAATGTATAACCTTCCATTCACTTCTCGCGTTTAGAAAATGACACTAGTTGTTGAAAGTTTTACCTGGTGCAATACCAGATAAGTATGACCCATCAATTCTTTCGGGATCACACAGATTAGGGAAGGCGTTGGTTCAACCCATCGGGGCATCTTAGGAACATATGCCACAAAACTTCGGAGTAAATACCAAAAGCTCGAAAGCAGAGCATGGTTGACAAAGCAGGGGACACAAATTACCAAAGGCATTATGTATCCGAGAAAAGACTCACAAAGTTATTGAATATGAAGGACGCTGTCAGATAAAATCCATTAAAGGGTCTGCCGGTCAATAACAGAGCTGTTGTGAGCATCGGCACACAACCAGAGGAAGTAACAATGCAAAGGCATTGGATTATAGAAACAACTGACTGATTCGATGCTTAGAATCATAGGTATTGTGATTTCCAAATCGAAGGATCAGAAGCAGACGCTCTGATCAAAGGTGGATAAGTTCAATAGACCTAAGGGGTACAATCGACAGCAATTGGATTGGTTGAGAACCAGCTCATGTTTAAAATGACGTCTGAGCCGGAAAGATAATTTAAAAGGATCAACTAATGATTGCGTGCATTCGCACTCATGTTGAATCAAAAGGATCAAGATGATGGTGCCTAAGGATACTAACGAATATTGCCAGACATTAGTAAAGCATCCATCATGCAAGCAGACAAGTATTGCAGAGCAATAAGCTACTAAGGATTTTTGGAGGATCGAATAGTATTTCGAAGACCATTGTGAAACACATGAACAACTGGGGGATGAGCGAATACTCGATAAGTGCGAGAATTATCCATAGGGGTATTCAGGTGACAAAGAACAGCAAGGTGGTAAGCTCAAAGGATTATCAAAACAACGACGAGTATTTCGGGGTATCTTGTAATATCAAGACCAACTGGGGATGAATGTAAGAATAACAACTGCAAGTAGTTATCCATAAGGGTTGACGGTGGAAGGGGAATTGCAAACGCGATGAACAAAAGTTCTCGGGTTAACAGCGGAGAGTATCTTCAGGGTCTTCACATGCAGCAGACGATCATCAGTAATAAGGGGCTCTCCGGGTGAAAGTGATAACGAGATCCTAATGTTAGATTGAGAAAAATTCATTTAACCCGAATAGAAGAGAGTTCAGAGTCCCAGAGTAAAGGTCGAGGAGTAAAAGATCCTAATACCACCCGATGGCGACGTGGGCCCAGGGGCCGCACAGCCAAGCTAGTAAAACAATTTTCATCGACTAGACTCAACTTCGGCCAAGGAGTTTGGAAGGGGGATTCCTACAGGCCGTCGGCTCTGATACCAACTTGTGACGCCCTCGATTCAATCATACACTAATCATGCACGCAAATGTGTACGATCAAGATCAGGGACTCACGGGAAGATATCACAACACAACTCTACAAATAAAATAAGTCATACAAGCATCATAATACAAGCCAGGGGCCTCGAGGGCTCGAATACAAGTGCTCGATCATAGACGAGTCAGCGGAAGCAACAATATCTGAGTACAGACATAAGTTAAACAAGTTTGCCTTAAGAAGGCTAGCACAAACAGGGATACAGATCGAACGAGGCGCAGGCCTCCTGTCTGGGATCCTCCTAACTACTCCTGGTCATCGTCAGCGGGCTGCACGTAGTAGTAGGTACCTCCAGTGTAGTAGGAGTCGTCGTCGACGGTGGCGTCTGGCTCTTGGACTCCAACGTCTGGTCGCAGCAATCGGGTAGAGAAATGGGAAAAAGGGGGAACAAAGCAAGCGTGAGTACTCATCCAAAGTACTCGCAAGCAAGGAGCTACACTACATATGCATGGATATATGTGTAAAGGGCCATATCAGTGGACTGAACTGCAGAATGACAGAATAAGAGGGGGATAGCTAATCCTGTCGAAGACTACGCTTCTGGCAGCCTCCGTCTTGCAGCATATAGAAGAGAGTAGACTGAAGTCCTCCAAGGAGCATCACATAGCATAAATCCTACCCGGCAATCCCCTCCTCGTTGCCCTGTTAGAGAGCGATCACCGGGTTGTATCTGGCACTTGGAAGGGTGTGTTTTATTAAGTATCCGGTTCTAGTTGTCATAAGGTCAAGGTACAACTCCGGGTCGTCCTTTTATCGAGGGACACGGCTATTCGAATAGATAAACTTCCCTGCATGGGTGCACCACATAACCCAACACGCTTGATCCCATTTGGCCGGACACACTTTCCTGGGTCATGGCCGGCCTCGGAAGATCAACACGTCGCAGCCCCACCTAGGCACAACAGAGAGGTCAGCACGCCGGTCTAAACCTAAGCGCGCAGGGGTCTGGGCCCATCGCCCTGAGCACACTTGCACGTTGCGTGGGCGGCCAGAAGCAGACCTAGCAACCTCCAGTACAACGGAAGTCACGTTACGCGACCCAATCTGGCGCGCGCCGCTCAGTCGCTGACGTCACGAAGGCTTCGGCTAATACCACGACGTCAGGATACCCATAACTACTCCCCCGTAGATGGTTAGTGCGTATAGACAAAATGGCCAGACTCAGATCAAATACCCAGATCTCGTTAAGCGTGTTAAGTATCCGCGAATGCCGACCAGGGCCAGGCCACCTCTCTCCTAGGTGGTCTCAACCTGCCCTATCGCTCCGCCACAAAGTAACAGCCGGGGGCCGTCGGGAACCCAGGCCCACCACTACTTGGGTGGAACCACCTGCCCCTTCAGCCCCCATCTCCGAACAGTATCACATGTAATGTAACAGTGTAAAGTATATAATATATGCCCGTGATCACCTCCCGAAGTGATCACGGCCCAGTAGTATAGCATGGCAGACGAACAAGAGTGTAGGGCCACTGATGGAACACTAGCATCCTATACTAAGCAGTTGGACAGCAGGTAAAGGTAACAACAGTAGTAGCAAGGACAGGCTATGCAGCAGTATAGGATTAACTGAAAGCAGTAACATGCTACACTACTCTAATGCAAGCAGTATAGAGGAGAGTAGGCGATATCTGGTGATCAAGGGGGGGGTGGCTTGCCTGGTTGCTCAGACAAGAATGAGGGGTCGTCAACTCCGTAGGCGTACTGGGTAGCAGCGGCGTCGGTCTCGGAGTCTACCGGAAATAAGTAACAGAGGGGAACACAATAAATAACAGAGAAATCAAATGTAACACAAAGCAAGACGCGGCAATACGTTGTGCTAGGGGTGACCTAACGCAGGGATAGGTGATACCGGCGAAAGGGAAGACATCCGGGAAAGTATCCCCGGTGTTTCGCATTTCGGGCAGAGGAGCCGGAGGGGGAAAGTTGCAAGTTCGATAGGTTAGGGATGCGTGGCGGACGAACGGGCTGCGTATCCGGGTTCGTCTCGTCGTTCTGAGAAACTTTCATGTAGAAAGTATTTACATCTGAGCTACGGTTTATTTTATATTCATTTTAAAAGATTTAAATCCTTTTTAGGGTTTATTTAATTAATTTAAACCAACATTATCCAGAATAGTGTTTGCAGACATCATCATGACGTTAGCAGTTGACATGATCACCCTGACATGTGGGTCCCGCATGTCATTGCCTAACTAACCAACTAGCTGTTTAGTTAGATTAATTAGCAGGTTAATCTGTTTTAGTAGTTAGTTAGCAGAATTAATTAAGTTAATTAATTAATTAATTAATTAATATTTTAATTAATTTAATTATTATTACTATTATCTTTTTAATTCCTTTTTTAATCGTTCTGGGCCGTGGGGCCATTTGGTCAGTGGCACAGGGGCCTATCGGGCGCTGGGCACTAACGGGGCGGGTCGGGCGTTGCGGCGCCCGACTGGGCGTTCGCCCAGATTGCCGGGGCAAGGAGGGCCGAGGCAGGCGCGGCGGCAGCGGCTGACCAGCGCGGGGCCAGAGGGGAAGCGAGGCATGCGCGGGGCAAGGTGAGCCCATGGGCGGGGCGAAGCGGGACGGCGGGCGGCGCGGTGACCGTGAGCAGCAGCAGGGGGGTCGCGGGCGGCGCGAGGCAAGGCACGCACCGGGCGCGTGCGGGCGGGCGCGGTCGCCGCGCGGCGAGCGCAGAGGGGGAGTGGGGTGAGCGCGTGGGTGGCCGCGGGCGCGCGCGGGACGTGGGCGAGTGGGGCCACGGCTGTGGCCGCGTGGGCGCACGCGTGCACGACTGCGAGGTGGCGTGAGTAGCAGAGGGTCGTGGCCACGCGCGGGGCGCGGGCGCTCGGCCAGGCCGTGGCTGCGGCAGCTTGAGCACCGGCGACTAGGAGCAGGGGGCGCGGCCCTAGCGGCAGGGCGGGCAGCGTGGCGCCGGAACACGCGAGAAAGAGAGGAGGGGGGGAGCTCACTGCGTGTGTAGGGGACAAGGCAGCATGCTCGGGGAGGCTCGGGGTGGTCCGACGAGGGAGATCCGGCGACGGCGTATAGGTAGCTCCGGGCGGCGTCGGGCGGTGGCGGTGGGAGACGGCTCCTCGGGTGCGAGCATGCCGGCGAGGTGGGGCTCTGGGCGGCGACGTTGTGGTGAACGGCGGGGCGTGGCGTCGGCGGCGAAGCCCATGGGCGGCGACCGGATCGATCCCCCCGATCCAGATCGGGGGCAGAGGAGGACGAGAGAGTGCAGGTCGGGGGGGGGGGGGAGTGGGGGTGCGAGTGGTAGGTGGTTGCCTAGGGTTTCGGCCGACGGGGGTTATGGGGAGTGGGGTGGGCCGGCCTGGCAGGGACTTGGCCCAGTTGGTCCGGGGGCTGCTGGGCCGGAGCCCCGGGGGTTCTTCCTTTTTTTTGTTTGTGTGTGTTAGTTTTGTTTCTGTTTGATTCTTTTTCTTATTTTCTTTTCTGTTACATTTCTAGTTCCTTTTAATTTTTAGATTTTACAAAATCACCACTAGTACCTAAAGTAGTATTTATAAACAAACTGCTATCACATCAATTCTTAACCCATAATTAAATATTTTTAATATTTTATAAAATCCAATAGGTATTTGTTTAATTGCTTTCACTACTGTTTTAATTAGTTTAGAGCCCTTAAACATTTTATCAAGGTTTGGTTTCTCCATCGTATTTACACATGATTTATTTGACCCACCTTGAACATTTTGGTTTCATTGTTTGAAAACTTTTATTAATTGCCTTTAATTGAATTTGAATTTGAATCGGTTTCAAACTAACACGAGATTAGCGATAGTAATTGAAGTGACGTGGCATCATTAGTAGAGAATTACTGTAGTTTAATTATCCAGGCGTCACAGCTATCTGAAAGGTACTATGAGCTATGGACTTCACTATACCGGAGACCCGTCGGTACTTGAAGGGTATAGTGATGCAGATTGGATCTCTGATGCTGATGAGATGAAGGCCAGAACTGGGTATATGTTTACTCTTGGAGGTGGCGCTGTTTCCTGGAAGTCTTGCAAGCAAATGATCTTAACGAGATCGACAATGGAAGCAGAATTAACAGCATTAGACACATCTGGTGTTAAAGCAGGATGGCTTCGAGATCTTTTGATGGACTTGCCATTGGTTGATAAACCGGTTCCGGCTATCCCTATGAACTGTGATAATCAGACTGTCATCACCAAGGTGAAGAGTTCAAAGGACAA
The DNA here is from genome assembly GCA_032464435.1 of Aegilops umbellulata. NCBI lineage: Eukaryota > Viridiplantae > Streptophyta > Magnoliopsida > Poales > Poaceae > Aegilops > Aegilops umbellulata. Next base: position 653,857,055 of record CP136060.1, read on the forward strand.
CATGAAGTCCAACAAACACATAAGAATGAGATTAAAAGCTCTCAGAAAATTAAGAAACTCCGGAGTGATAGCGTTGGACTATGTCCATACGGCTAAGAATCTGGCAGACCCCTTTACGAAAGGGCTATCACGTGTTGTGATAGATAATGCATCGAGGGAGATGGGTATGAGATGAGTTGCCATGGTGGTAACCCAACCTATGTGATCGGAGATCCCGTGAAGTAGGACCTGGGAAAACAAGCCAGTGGTGAACTGAGGAGAGTAACTATACTAACCCACTTCGTTGGAGATGCAATACTCTCGATACTGTATGGTAGGATGACTACTGTCTTAATGTGTTCCAAAGCTTATGAAAGCAAGATGCTATCCTACCGAGCGATCTTTGGAGGAACACACCTATATGAGCCCGACTGCTGGTCACGGTCTATGAGATTGGGGTGATCTCTAGTAAGTTCATGAATAGGCCAGGAGTGTGACTTATATACTCCACCCGAGAGGTCAGCCTTCGGCAGCCTAGTACTAGTAAGACATGTAGTGAAACTTCTTTACGCCAAACTGACACTTCAAGGAATAGTCCATTGTTCAGTTGTGAAGGAGTGTAGCTACTTGCTCTAGGTGAAGTTCAACCTTAACAGGTCTTCACTGAAACACTGGTATATCGAAATAGCAATTGGAACAGAGGACACAATGGGCCCTCGAGATCTGGCGGGGGATTGCTGAAATTTGAAATGGGCTTTAGGCCCATATAGCAATTTCTGAAAATCTCTAAGGTCCCATGTGGGTTTATTGGCACTAGGTGGAGGTGGGAAGTTTAGTCCCACTCCGAAAGTGGAAAAGGAGTTGGACCTCTTTATAAGAGATGTTCTTTCACATGCTATTGGAGCTTGAGAATAGAAGAGGCCCTCGCGCACTCCTCCTCCGCCGCCCTCCACGCCTCGTCACGACGCGACGCGGGTTGCGGGATTGAGCCGAGCCGAGCTCACACCTACGCGCTTATTTTTGCCAGTCACTAACGGAGAGATCTCTGACAACTGGGCCACGATTTGAGACATCGGATCATGGGCTGCCACGGACTCAGGCGTGGGTCGAGCCCACGTCTCTCCACGCGGCTGCGCCTATATAAGCGTGCGGTGTCTCCTAACCCTAGCCGCCACGAACATATCACATCTGCTCCACGCGCACGCCCACCGTCGTTCCCTTGCTGCCGCCGCCGGTGACTCCATCCCATCCACCGCGTACACGGCCGACGCGAGAGCAGGTCTCCGAAACCACGTCCTTCTGGTTCCTGTACGGGGTGTGGGGCGAATAGGTTTTTTGGTAGCGATTACACGATTGCTCGCTTTCGATCGTCTACTTCCTCTACGTCCGCGTCGACTTCATCATCACCATGTCCACCGACGCCGAACGTGCCGCCGTCGAGAAAGCTGAAGCCGAAAAGAAGGCCGCGGAGGACGCCGCTGCTGCCACCAAAGCCGCGGCCTCTGCATGGCCTACTGGAGGGTATAACTCGTTTATCCCGCTCCTACTATTTTCTGGTTTAGCCATGCTAGCGTTATACGTAGATTTTTCTGCAATTAGCGTAGTATGTGCTAGCTTGACTGAATATCAGTATGCATTTATTTGTGTCAATGCCATGCTAGTGATTTACTCGTGGATTAATTTAATCGAGAAATTACCTATTTACTCAACATATCCAGGGGCCGTTTCAGGTATGAGATGATGTGGGAACATCACCCGGAGCTTGATTCTTTTTTACAATCAGAATGGGGGAGTAAGCCAGCGGCGTTGTCTGTGAATGAGGTCCAAGTGAAGCTCTAAGAGCTAGGCGAAAATCTGCACAACTAGGATCGGTACACATTTGGAAGTGTGACGGATGAGATAAAACAATGGAAAAGACAGCTTGAGGCATTGAAAAACATACAAGGCCGGACTGGGCCAAGCCGGCTAGAGATCAAGGTTACTAATCGCCTTGTTGAGTTGTACCAAAGAGAAGAAATATTACATAAATATACTAAATATTTTCAGATGAGATCATCAATGCGGAAAAGGAAGAATAGAATCAAGGTCCTAACTAGGCCTGACGGTCAAATCACAGAGGATGTGACCGAGCTTCAGGAGATGACAAGTGAGTACTATAAAAATCTTTTTACCTCGGAGGGCTGTTCTAATATGCATGAGGTCTTGGATGCGGTCCCTAGAAAAATTACACGCGACATGCAAGCCCTCCCTGACGCAACATATACAGAGGCGGAAGTCAAAACTGCATTATATCAAATGTATCCGATGAAGGCGCTCGGGCCGGACGGTTTCCCTGCCCACTTTTTTTAGAAACATTTGGGGTATGTGGAGCTGAGGTGACAACGGCTGTTCTCAAAATAGTAGAGGGGCAAGAGAGTGCTGAAGGTATTAATCAAACTTTTTTTTGGTGTTGATCCGAAAGGTAAAAAATCCAACATTGCTCTCACAATTATGCCCCATTAGCTTATTAACGTGCTGTACAAGATTGCTTCAAAGGTTGTCGCCAATCGTCTCAAGATGGTGCTTCCAGATATCATATCAGTAGAACAGTCAGCCTTTGTCCCTGGAAGTTTGATCATGGATAATATCATTGTTGCGTATGAGTGCCTACATTTTATGAAGCACAACAAGTCTTTGAAACATCGTCACTATGCACTCAAGCTGGATACGATGAAGGCCTATGATAGAGTCGAGTGGGACTATTTAAGAGCAATTATGTTCAAGTTGGAGTTTTCACAGAGGTGGGTAAATAATGTCATGACACTAGTAGAAAACGGAGCTTTATTACCGGTTCGTAAGGGCCTTTAGTGTCGGTTAAGGGTGGAGACTAAAGCCCCCCCCCTTAGTACCGGTTCGGCACGAACCGTCACTAAAGGCCCACCACGTGGCGTGAGCTCGCGCCATGGTATGGGAGACCTTTAGTACCGGTTGGTGTTACCAACCAGCACTAAAGTTTTTTTTAATTTTCTTTTGAAAATTTTGAATTTTTTTATTTTTTTATTTTCATTTTTCTGAATTATTTGATGATTTAGTCTCTAATCACCCCTCTTAACTTCTCAAGTAAGGATCACTGAGTCCAACTCGTCTAACTTCTCGGCCGGTCACCCATCCTCTCACTACCCCAGGCTGAGCACGCTTTGTTGGGTAACGTAGTAATTTCAAAAATTTCCTACGCACACGCAAGATCATGGTGATGCATAGCAACGAGAGGGGAGAGTGTTGTCCACGTACCCTCGTAGACTGAAAGCGGAAGCGTTATGACATCGCGGTTGATGTAGTCGTACGTCTTCACGATCGACCGATCCTAGTATCGAACGTACAACACCTCCGCGATCTGCACACGTTCAACTTGGTGATGTCCCACGAACTCACGATCCAACAGAGCGTCGAGGGAGAGCTTCATCAGCAAGACAGCGTGATGACGGTGATGATGAAGCTACCGGCGCAGGGCTTCGCCTAAGCACTACAACGATATGACCGAGGTGAATTGTGGTGGAGGGGGGCACTGCACACGGCTAAGAGATCAATGATCAACTTGTGTGTTCATGGGGTGCCCCCTGCCCCCGTATATAAAGGAGCATGGGGGGAGGCCGGCCGGCCCTAGGGGGCGCGCCAAGGAAGAAGGAATCCTCCTACTAGTAGGAGTAGGATTCCTCCTTTCCTAGGAGGAGGAAGGGGGAAGGAAAGAGAGGGAGAGGGCGAGGGAAAGAGGGGCCGCGCCCCCCTTCCCTAGTCCAATTCGGACTCCCCTTGGGACGGGGCGCGCCATGTCCTGGGCTGCTGCCCTCTCTCTCTCCCCTAAGGCCCATTAAGGCCCAATACTTCCCCGGGGGGTTCTGGTAACACCTCCGACACTCCGGTTTTCTCTGAGATCATCCGAAACCCTTCCGGTGTCCGAACATAGCCGTCCAATATATCAATCTTTATGTCTCGACCATTTTGAGACTCCTCGTCATGTATGTAATCATATACGGGACTCTGAACTACCTTAGGTACATCAAACCACATAAACTCATAATACCGATCGTCACCGAACGTTAAGCGTGCGGACCCTACGGGTTTGAGAACTATGTAGACATGACCGAGACACATCTCCGGCCAATAACCAATAGCGGAACCTGGATGCTCATATAGGTTCCTACATATTCTACGAAGATCTTTATCGGTCAAACCGCATAACAACATATGTTGTTCCTTTTGTCATCAGAATGTTACTTGCCCGAGATTCGATCGTCGGTATCTCAATACCTAGTTCAATCTTGTTACCAGCAAGTCTCTTTACTCGTTCTGTAATGCATCATCCCACAACTAAATCATTAGTCACATTGCTTGCAAGGCTTATAGTGATGTGCATTACCGAGAGGGCCCAGAGATACCTCTCCGACAATTGGAGTGACAAATCCTAATCTCGATCTATGCCAACTCAACAAGTACCATCGGAGACACCTGTAGAGCACCTTTATAATCACATAGTTACGTTGTGACGTTTTGTAGCACACAAAGTGTTCCTCTGGTATTCGGGAGTTGCATAATCTCATAGTCATAGGAACATGTATAAGTCATGAAGAAAGCAATAGCAATATACTAAACGATCAAGTGCTAAGCTAAGGGAATGGGTCAAGTCAATCACATCATTCTATAATGATGTGATATCGTTAATCAAATGACAACTCATGTCTATGACTAGGAAACTTAAGCATGTTCATGGGACATCGAAGGTGGCTTCGCGACGATGACCCATGGACTGTTCGATGGTGAAACCGAACCCCGAAGACGCCCGCGTACGAGGAGCGGCGAGGAAATAGACGAGTTGTTGAAAAATTGGAAAGATTGCCCACTGCCGGGAAAGAAGAAAAGGCGCCAGAGTCGGGAAAGAAGCGAAAGGCGCCAGAGCCGCTGCTGAAGGTATGGAAAACGAGGTCTGTTTTCTGGGACTTGCCGTATTGGAAGATCCACCGTGTGCCTCACAGCCTTGATGTCATGCATATCATGAAGAACGTGTGCGAGAGTCTGCTTGGTACCCTGCTCAACATGCCAGAGAGGACCAAAGATGGGCCGAAAGCAAGGGCAGACTTGAAATCAATGGGCATCAGGGAGGAGCTTCACGCTAATGATGATGATGATGATGATGATGATGATGATGAGGCGAAGCAGGACACGGAAAGTCGTCGCAAAGGCAAAAAGGCCAAGAAGACAGAAAATGGCTACCCTCCCGCGTGCTTCACTCTATGTCAGGAGGAGATAGATCAGTTTTTCACCTGCCTCGTAGGAGTAAAACTTCCTTACGGTTACGCGGGGAAGATAAGCAGATACCTAGACCAAGCGAAGCAAAAGTTCAGCGGGATGAAGTCTCACGACTATCACATGCTGATGACGCAGATACTTCCAGTTGCAATCCGTGGGATCATGGACGCGCACATCCGTGAAACGCTATTTGGCCTATGCAACTTCTTCGACGTCATCTCTTGGAAGTCGGTTGGCGTGAGGCAACTCAGAAGGCTACAGGAAGAGATCGTGGTGATACTATGCGAGCTTGAGATGTACTTCCCGCCCGCATTCTTCGACGTTATGGTGCATCTGTTGGTCCATATCGTGGAGGATATCATGCAACTCGGGCCGTGATGTCTACTACTCAACCTTCTCCTTGTAGACGTTGTTGGGCCTGCAAGTGCACATGTTTGTAGGACAGTAGCAAATTTCCCTCAAGTGGATGACCTAAGGTTTATCAATCCGTAGGAGGCGTAGGATGAAGATGGTCTCTCTCAAGCAACCCTGCAACCAAATAACAAAGAGTCTCTTGTGTCCCCAACACACCCAATACAATGGTAAATTGTATAGGTGCACTAGTTCGGCGAAGAGATGGTGATACAAGTGCAATATGGATGCTAGATATGGGCTTTTGTGAACTGAAAATATAAAATCAGCAAGGTAGCGAGCGGTAAAAGTGAGCGTAAACGGTATTGCAATGCTAGGAAACAAGGCATAGGGTTCATACTTTCACTAGTGCAAGTCCTCTCAACAATAATAACATAATTGGATCATATAACTATCCCTCAACATGCAACAAAGAGTCACTCCAAGGCCACTAATAGCGGAGAACAAACGAAGAGATTATGGTAGGGTACGAAACCACCTCAAAGTTATTCTTTCTAATCAATCCGTTGGGCTATTCCTATAAGTGTCACAAACAGCCCTAGAGTTCGTACTAGAATAACAACTTCAGACACAAATCAACCAAAACCCTAATGTCACCTAGATACTCCAATGTCACCTCTAGTATCCGTGGGTATGATTATACGATATGCATCACACAATCTCGGATTCATCTATTAAACCAACACATAGAAACTCAAAGAGTGCCCAAAGTTTCTACCAGAGAATCACAACGAAAACGTGTGCCAACCCCTATGCATAGGTTCATGGGCGGAACCCGCAAGTTGATCACCAAAACATACATCAAGTGGCATGTGATATCCCGCTGTCACCACAGATAAGCACGGCAAGACATACATCAAGTGTTCTCAAATCTTTAAAGACTCAATCCGATAAGATAACTTCAAAGGGAAAACTCAATCCATTACAAGAGAGAAGAGGGGGAGAAGAAACATAACATCCAAATATAATAACAAATCTCATGATACATCAAGATCGTGCCAAATCAAGAACACGAGAGAGAGATCAAACACATAGCTACTGGTACATACCCTCAGCCCCGAGGGTGAACTACTCCCTCCTCGTCATGGAGAACGCCGGGATGATGAAGATGGCCACCGGTGAGGGTTCCCCCCTCCGGTAGGGTGCCGGAACAGGGTCCCGAGAGGTTTTTCGTGGCTACAGAGGCTTGCGGCGGCGGAACTCCAGATCTAAACTCTGTTCTGGAAGTTTTAGGGTATGTGAATATATATGGGAGCCGGAAGTACGTCGGAGGAGCCACGGGGCCCCCACGAGGCAGGGGGCGCGCCCTAGAGGGGTGTGCGCGCCCCACCCTCGTGGGCAGCCTGTATCTCCCCTGACGTGCACTCCAAGTTCCCTGGGTTGCTTTCCTTCCAAAAATAACTTCTCCAGTTGATTTCGTTCCGTTTTGACTCCGTCTGATATTCCTTTTCCTCGAAACACTGAAATAGGCATAAAACAACAAATCTGGGCTGGGCCTCCGGTTAATAGATTAGTCCCAAAAGTAATATAAAAGTGGATAATAAAGCCCAATATTGCCTAAAACAGTAGATAATATAGCATGGAGCAATCAAAAATTATAGATACGTTGGAGACGTATCAAGCATCCCCAAGCTTAATTCCTGCTCGTCCTCGAGTAGGTAAATGATAAAAAAGAATTTTTGATGCGGAGTGCTACTTGGCATAATTTCATTGTAATTCTTCTCAATTGTGATATGAATATTCAGATCCGAAATATTCAAGACAAAAGTTCATATTGACATAAAAATAATAATACTTCAAGCATACTAATAAAGCAATTATGTCTTCTCAAAATAACATGGCCAAAGAAAGTTATTCCTACAAATTCATATAGTCTGGCTATGCTCCATCTTCACCACGCAAAGTATTTAAATCATGCATAACCCCGATGACAAGCCAAGCAATTGTTTCATACTTTAACATTTTCAAAACTTTTTCAATCTTCACGCAATACATGAGCGTGAGCCATGGATATAGCACTATATGTGGAATAGAATGGTGGTTGTGGAGAAGACAAAAAGAGGGGAAGATAGTCTCACATCAACTAGGCATATCAACGGGCTATGGAGATGCCCATCAATAGATATCAATGTGAGTGAGTAGGGATTGCCATGCAATGGATGCACTAGATCTATAAGTATATGAAAGCTCAACAAAAGAAACTAAGTGGGTGTGCATCCAACTCGCTTGATCACGAAGACCTAGTGCAATTTGAGGAAGCCCATCATTGGAATATAGAAGCCAAGTTCTATAATGAAAAATTCCCACTAGTATATGAAAGTGATATCATAGGAGACTCTCTATCATGAAGATCATGGTGCTACTTTGAAGCACAAGTGTGGTAAAAGGATAGTAACATTGTCCCTTCTCTCTTTTTCTCTCTTTTTTTGCCTTTCCTTTTTATGGCCTTTCTCTCTTTTTTTTCTCTTTTTTCTCTTTTTTTTATTTTTCGTCCGGAGTCTCATCCCGACTTGTGGGGGAATCATAGTCTCCATCATTCTTTCCTCACTTGGGACAATGCTCTAAAAATGATGATCATCACACTTCTATTTTTCTTACAACTCAACAATTACAACTCGATACTTAGAACAAGATATGACTCTATATGAATGCCTCCGGTGGTGTACCGGGATGTGCAATGAATCAAGAGTGACATGTATGAAAGAATTATGAATAGTGGCGTTGCCACAAATATGATGTCAACTACATGATCATGCTAGCAATATGACAATGATGGAGCGTGTCATAATAAACGGAACGATGGAAAGTTGCATGACAATATATGTCGGAATGGCTATGGAAATGCCATGATAGGTAGGTACGGTGGCTATTTTGAGGAAGATATATGGTGGGTGTATGATACCGGCGAAAAGTGCGCGGCATTAGAGAGGCTAGCAATGGTGGAAGGATGGGAAAAAGTGCGTATAATCCATGGACTCAACATTAGTCATAAAGAACTCATATACTTATTGCAAAAATCTAGAAGTTATCAAAGAAAAGTATTACGCGCATGCTCCTAGGGGGATAGATTGGTAGGAAAAGACCATCGCTCGTCCCCGACCGCCACTCATAAGGAAGACAATCAATAAACACCTCATGCTCCGACTTCGTTACATAACGGTTCACCATACGTGCATGCTACGGGAATCACAAACTTCAACGCAAGTATTCTTTAAATTCACAACTACTCACCTAGCACAACTTTGATATCACTACCTCCATATCTCAAAACAATCATCAATCATCAAACTTCTCTTAGTATTCAACACACTCATAAGAATTCTTACAATTCTTGTATGCTTAGCATATTAGGATTTTAAGCAAATTACCATGCTATTTAAGACTCTCCAAGTAATATAAGTGAAGCATGATAGTTCATCTATTTCTTCAAAATACAACTACCACCATGCTCTAAAAGATATAAGTGAAGCACTAGAGCAAACAACAAACTACTCCAAAAGATATGAGTGAAGATCAATGAGTAGTTGAATAAATATGCAACTATGTGAAGACTCTCCCATTTAATAATTTCAGATCTTGGTACTTTATTCAAACAGCAAACAAAGCTAAAGAAAATAAAATGACGCTCCAAGAAAAACACATATCATGTGGTGAATAAAAATATAGCTCCAAGTAAGGTTACCGATGAACGAAGACGAAAGAGGGGATGCCTTCCGGGGCATCCCCAAGCTTAGACGCTTGGTTATCCTTGAATATTACCTTGGGGTGCCTTGGGCATCCCCAAGCTTAGGCTCTTGCCACTCCTTATTCCGTAGTCCATCGAATCTTTACCCAAAACTTGAAAACTTCACAACACAAAACTTAACAGAAAACTCGTGAGCTCCGTTAGCGAATGAAAACAAAACACCACTTCAAGGTACTGTAATGAACTCATTCTTTATTTATATTGGTGTTAAACCTACTGTATTCTAACTTCTCTATGGTTTATAAATTATTTTACTACCTATAGAGTCATCAAAATAAGCATAAACTAGGGTTTAAGCTTCTGTCACTCTAGCAACCCATCATCTACTTATTACTTCCCAATGCCTTCCTCTAGGCCCAAATAATGGTGAAGTGTTATGTAGTCGACGTTCACATAACACGACTAGAGGCTAGACAACATACATCTTATCAAAATATCGAACGAATACCAAATTCACATGACTACTAATAGCAAGACTTCTCCCTTTTCCTTAGGAACAAACGTAACTACTCACAAAGCATATTCATGTTCATAATCAGAGGGGTAATAATATACATAAAGGATCTGAACATATGATCTTCCACCAAATAAACCAACTAGCATCAACTACAAGGAGTAATCAACACTACTAGCACCAATCCCGGACTTGGAGACAAGAATTGCATACAAGAGATGAACTAGGGTTTGGAGATGAGATGGTGCTGGTGAAGATGTTGATGGAGATTGCCCTATCCCGATGAGAGGAGCGTTGGTGATGACGATGGCGATGATTTCCCCCTCCCGGAGGGAAGTTTCCCCGGCAGAACAGCTCTGTCGGAGCCCTAGATTGGTTCCGCCAAGGTTCCGCCTCGTGGCGCCGGAGTCTCGTCCCGAAAGGTTGCTTTTTGTTTTTTATTGACGAAAGACTTCATATAGGAGAAGATGGGCGTCAGAGAGCCAACAGGGGGCTCACGAGGTAGGGGGGCGCGCCCCCCACCCTCGTGAGCAGGGTGTGGGCCCCCTGGCCTTCATCTTTGGCGAGGATTTTTCCATATTTAATTTAAGATATTCCGTGGAGTTTCAGGACTTTTGGAGTTGCGCAGAATATGTCCTAATATTTGCTCCTTTTCCAGCCCAGAATTCCAGCTGCCGGCATTGTCCCTCTTCATGTAAACCTTGTAAAATAAGAGAGAATAGCCATAAGTATTGTGACATAACGTGAAATAACAGCCCATAATGCGAAAAATATCGATATAAAAGCATGATGCAAACTGGATGTATCAACTCCCCCAAGCTTAGACCTCGCTTGTCCTCAAGCGAAAAGCCGATAACAATAAATATGTCCTCATGTTTAGAGGTAGAGGCGTCGATAAAGATAAAATACGGACATGAAGGCATCATGATTATTCTCATAACAGCAACATATAAAGATTTTGTCATATGATTACTTATGTTCAAGTGATGATCAATTCACAATGCGATAGTATGAATCAGAAACCTTATTGAGAACCAACAAACTATAACCTCAGCATTGAAGCAATTGCAATTTATCATAACATCGGAAAGAGTCTATGTCAGAGCTAAAAAGCAAGTCCACATACTCAACTATCATCTAGTCCTTCATAATTGCTAACACTCACGCAATACTTGTGGTTACGGAGTTTTAATCGGACACAGAGAAAGATAGGGGCTTATAGTTTTGCCCCACAACCTTTTACCTCAAGGGTAATGTCAACAATAATAATTCATGCTCCCTTACGTCCAATTTATATATATATATATATATATATATATATATATATATATATATATATATATATATATATATATATCATGTTCTTTCCAACATGCTGGGCTTGCCAAAGGATAAAATGAAAAAGGAAAGGTGAAGATCACCGTGACTCTTGCATAAGGTAGAGGATAATAATAAAAGATAGGCCCTTCGCAGAGGGAAGCAGAAGTTGTCATGCGCTTTTTATGGTTGGATGCACAAAATCTCAATGCGAAAGAACGTCACTTTATATTGCCCCTTGTGATATGAACCTTTATTATGTAGTCTGTCGCTTTTATTACTTTCACATCACAAGATCGTATAAAGCTTATTTCTCCCACACCAATCAATCATACATATTTAGAGCAATTTTTATTGCTTTGCACCAATGACAACTTACTTGAAGGATCTTACTCAATCCATAGGTAGATATGGTGGACTCTCATGGCAAAACTGGTTTAAGGGTTTTTTGGAAGCACAAGTAGTATCTCTACTTGGTGCTGAGAATTTGGCTAGCATGAGGGGGAAAGGCAAGCTCAACATGTTAGAGGATCCATGACAACATACTTTATCTCAGATATAAGAAAACATAACACATTACGTTGTCTTCCTTGTCCAACATCAACTCTTTAGCATGTCATATTTTAATGAGTGCTCCCAATCATAAAAGATGTCGATGATAATATATCTATATGTGAAACCTCTCTTTCCTTATTACTTCCTATTAATTGCAGCGATGACCAAAGCTATGTCTGCCAACTCCCAACAACTTTTAATCATCATACTCTTCCTATGTGAAGTCATTACTCTCAATAAGATCAATATGAGCTCTTTGTTTCTTTTTATTCTTTTTCTTCCTTTTCTTTAATTCACCCAAGATCATGGCAAAATAATCAAGCCCTTGACTCAATAGTAATCTTTATTATATATAGCTCACGGACTCGATAACATAGAGATCACAAAGCAAAACTCAAAACTAGATCATGCCATCAACTTTATTCTACTAGATCAAGATACTACTAATAGGATCAAACTAAGAAAAATGGTAAAGATAGGAGTTGTGATTGTGATACGATACCGGGGCACCTCCCCCAAGCTTGGCGGTTGCCAAGGGGAGTGCCCATACCCATGTGATTATGTCTCCTTCTTTGTTGTTGAAGAAGAAGGTGGAGGTGATGTTGACTTAGTTGATGGCTTAGACTTCTCCCTTAATTTGCGCTTGAGGACGGCATTTTGATCCCTCAGATCATCAATCTCCCACTCTAGGGTTAATATCTTTTTGCATAAGTCCTGCTTATTTTCCTGCAAGAGACGAAAGGGGATAAACTCGAACTTGGGTTTCTTTACGCTATCACGGAGACTTGACTTTTTGAACTCCATGTGCATGTCCCCAGGTTGAGTTAATGGGGCTTCATCTTCATCTGAGCTCGTCTCCTCTTTCCCCTTGGGTTCATAATCCTCTTCTTCCTCCGTGGTCCACCCATCGTGATCCACATCTCCATAGACCTTGGGATTTGCTAAGTAATCATCCACATAGCTTTCTCCTTTTGAATCCTAGGAAGACATGTTGATCTAATCTGCAGCGGGACATCTCGAAACGAAAACAGAGGATATTTGCGTGATACAGGAGTCAAAACCTTTGGGAGAATATATAGTGAATTTTTACCAACCAAAATACGTATCGTGCAAGAAAACGGAGTCCGGAAGGCACACGAGGTGCTCACAAGGTAGGGGGCGCGCCCACCACCCTCGTTGGGCCCTCGTGTCCTTCCCAGACTGCTACTTATTTTTCTATTTTTCTAAATATTCCAAAACGGAGAAATATTGCCTTAAAAATTGTTTTAGAGTCGGTTTACTTACCGTACCACATACCTATTCTTGTTCGGAGTCTAAAACGTTCTGTAAAGTGTCCCTTATGTATTCCTCCGGGGTTACAGTTTCAATAATATTGGTTTCAACATTTATGGGATTACCTGAGATATAATGTTTGATTCTTTGACCGTTTACCACCTTCGGATTTGTGCCTTCGAAGTTGTTGATTTTTATGGCACCGGAACGATAGACCTCCTCGATAACGTAGGGGCCTTCCCATTTAGAGAGAAGTTTTCCTGCAAAAAATCTTAAACGAGAGTTGTATAGCAATACATAATCACCTACATTAAACTCACACTTTTGTATCCTTTTGTCATGCCATCTTTTAACTTTTTCTTTAAACAACTTGGCATTTTCATAAGCTTGGGTTCTCCATTCATCAAGTGAGCTAATATCAAATAACCTCTTTTCACCCGCAAGTTTGAAATCATATTTAAGATCTTTAATAGCCCAATATGCCTTATGTTCTAGTTCTAGAGGTAAGTGGCATGCTTTTCCATAAACCATTTTATACGGAGACATACCCATAGGATTCTTATATGCAGTTCTATATGCCCATAATGCATCATCAAGTTTCTTGGACCAATTCTTTCTAGACCTATTGACAGTCTTTTGCAAAATTAATTTGAGCTCTCTATTGCTCAATTCTACTTGACCACTAGACTGTGGGTGATGAGGAGATGCAATTCTATGATTAACATCATACTTAGCAAGCATTTTACGGAAAGCACCATGAATAAAATGTGAGCCACCATCAGTCATTAAATATCTAGGGACTCCAAACCTTAGAAAAATAACTTCCTTAAGCATTTTGATATAAGTGTTATGATCAGCACTACTAGTTGGAATAGCTTCTACCCACTTAGCAACGTAATCAACAACAACTAAAATATGCGTGTATCCATTAGAGGCAGGAAGAGGTCCCATATAATCAAAGCCCCAAACATCAAATGGTTCAATAACAAGTGAATAATTCATAGGCATTTCTTGACGTCTACTAGTATTACCAATTCTTTGACATTCATCACATGACAAGACAAACTTACGGGCATCCTTGAAGAGAGTAGGCCAATAAAAACCAGATTGCAATACCTTATGTGCAGTTCAGTCTCCAGCATGGTGTCCTCCATAAGCTTCGGAGTAACACTTGCGGTAGGATCTGTTCCTGTTCATGCTCAGGTACACAACGTCTAATAACACCATCTACTCCTTCTTTGTAAAGATGTGGGTCATCCCAAAAATAATGTCTCAAATCATAGAAGAACTTTTTCTTTTGCTGGTATGTGAAGCTAGGTGGTATAAACTTAGCAACAATATAATTAGCATAATCAACATACCAAGGAGTACTACAAGAAGTACTTATAACATTTAATTTCTCACCAGGAAAGCTATCGTCAATAGGTAGTGGGTCATCGAGAATATTTTGTAACCTAGACAAGTTGTCTGCAGCGGGGTTCTCAGCTCCTTTTTGATCAACAATATGCAAATCAAATTCTTGTAGCAGGAGAACCCATCTAATGAGTCTAGGTTTAGAATCTTTCTTTTCCATAAGATATTTAATAGCAGCATGATCAATGTGAATAGTTACTTTAGAATCAACAATATAAGGTCTGAACTTATCACAAGCAAATACAACTGCTAAAAGTTCTTTTTCAGTAGTAGCATAATTTCTTTGAGCATTGTCTAGAGTCTTACTAGCATAATGGATAACATTTAATTTCTTATCAACTCTTTGCCCTAGAATAGCACCTACAACATAATCACTAGCATCACACATAATTTCAAAGGGTAAATTCCAATCAGGTGGTTGAACAACAGGTACAGAGACTAATGCTTTCTTAAGTATTTCAAATGCTTCTACACAATCATCATCAAAGACAAATGGTACATCTTTTTGCAATAAATTAGTCAGAGGCCAAGGAAATTTTGAGAAGTCCTTAATGAACCTCCTATAAAATCCAGCGTGACCAAGGAAACTTCTTATACCTTTGATGTCCTTGGGACATGGCATCTTTTCAATAGCATCAACCTTGGCTTTATCAACTTCAATACCTCTTTCAGAAACTTTATGCCCCAAAACAATACCTTCATTACCATAAAGTGGCACTTTTCCCAATTCAAGACAAGATTAGTTTCTTCACATCTCTGCAAAACTCGATCAACATTGCTCAAGCAATCATCAAAAGAGGAACCATAGACGGAAAAGTCGTCCATGAAAACCTCACAAATCTTTTCACAAAAGTCAGAGAATATAGCCATCATGCATCTTTGAAAGGTAGCAGGTGCATTACATAGACCAAAATGCACACGTCTATAAGCAAAAGTACCAAAAGGGCATGTAAAAGTAGTCTTTGATTGATCTTTAGCCGACACAGGTATTTGAGAGAAACCAGAATAACCATCTAGAAAGCAGTAATGTGTATGTTTGCATAATCTTTCTAGCATTTGATCAATAAAAGGTAAGGGGTAATGATCTTTCTTAGTAGCCTTATTTAATTTACGGAAATCAATTACCATCCTATAACCTGTGATAATTCTTTGTGGAATCAATTCATCTTTATCATTAGGAACAACAGTAATACTGTTGGGGAACGTTGCAGAAAATTAAAATTTTTCCTACGGTTTCACCAAGATCCATCTAGGAGTTCATCAAGCAACGAGTATTCAGATTAGATAGCATCTACATACCACTTTGTAGATCGCAACGGAAGCGTTCGAGTGAACGTGGATGAGGTAGTCGTACTTGCCGTGATCCAATTCACCGATGATCTAGTGCCGAACGGACGGCACCTCCGCGTTCAACACACGTACGGAAAGCGTGACGTCTCCTCCTTCTTGATCCAGCAAGGCAAAGGAGAGGTTGGGGATGAAGGCTCCAGCAACAGCACGACGGCGTGGTGATGGTGGAACCGCAGTACTCCGGCAGGGCTTCGCCGTGCTCAATGGAGGAGGAGGAGGTGTTGGAGAGGGAGAGGGAGGCGCCAGGGCAATGGGGTGATCAGCCCCCTCTCCCCCCTCCCTTTATATAACCCCCAAGGGGGGGCGCCTGCCCTAGGAGATGAGATCTCCTAGGGGGGGCGGCGGCCAGGGAAGGGGGCTTGCCCCCCAAGCAAGGGGGCGCCCCCTTTAGGGTTTCCCTCCCCCCAAACCCTAGGCGCATGGGCCCATGGGGGGGAGGCGCACCAGCCCACTATGGGCTGGTTCCCTCCCTCATACAGCCCATGGGGCCCTCCGGGATAGGTGGCCCCACCCGGTGGACTCCCCGGGACCCTCCGGTGGTCCCGGTACAATACCGATAACCCCGAAACTTGTCCCGATGTCCGTATGATGACTTTCCATATATAAATCTTTACCTCCGGACCATTCCGAAACTCCTCGTGACGTCCGGGATCTCATCCGGGACTCCGAACAACATTCGGGTTACTGCACATACATATCCCTACAACCCTAGCGTCACCGAACCTTAAGTGTGTAGACCCTACGGGTTCGGGAGACATGTAGACATGACCGAGACGGCTCTCGGGCAATAACCAACAGCGGGATCTGGATACCCATGTTGGCTCCCACATGCTCCACGATGATCTCATCGGATGAACCACGATGTCAAGGATTCAATTAATCCCGTATACGATTCCCTTTGTCAATCGGTATTTTACTTGCCCGAGATTCGATCGTCGGTATACCAATACCTCGTTCAATCTCGTTGCCGGCAAGTCACTTTTCTCGTTACCGTAATGCATGATCCCGTGATCAAACACTTTGATCACATTGAGCTCATTGTGATGATGCATTACCGAGAGGGCCCGGTGATACCTCTCCGTCAAGCGGAGTGACAAATCCCAGTCTCGATCCATGTCAACCCAACAGACACTTTCAGAGATACCCGTAGCATACCTTTATAGTCACCCAGTTACGTTGTGACGTTTGGCACACCCAAAGCACTCCTACGGTATCCGGGAGTTACACGATCTCATGGTCTAAGGAAAGGATACTTGACATTGGAAAACTCTAGCAAACGAACTATGCGATCTTATGCTATGTTTAGGATTGGGTCTTGTCCATCACATCATTCTCTTAATGATGTGATCCCGTTATCGATGACACCCAATGTCCATAGTCAGGAAACCATGACTATCTGTCGATCAACGAGCTAGTCAACTAGAGGCTCACTAGGGACATGTTGTTGTCTGTTATTCACACATGTATTACGATTTCCGGTTAACACAATTATAGCACGAATAAAGACAATTATCATGAATAAGGAAATATAATAATAAAGCTTTTATTATTGCCTCTAGGGCATATTTCCAACAGTCTCCCACTTGCACTAGAGTCAATAATCTAGTTACATTGTGATGAATCAAACACCCATAGAGTTCTGGTGCTGATCATGTTTTGCCTTAGGGAGAGGTTTAGTCAACGGATCTGCGACATTCAGATCCGTGTGTACTTTACAAATCTCTATGTCTCCATCTTGAACATTTTCACGAATGGAGTTGAAGCGACGCTTGATGTGCCTGGTCTTCTTGTGAAACCTGGGCTCCTTTGCAAGTGCAATAGCTCCAGTGTTGTCACAGAAGAGCTTGATTGGCCCCGACGCATTGGGTATGACTCCGAGGTCGGTGATGAACTCCTTCACCCAAATTGCTTCATGTGCTGCCTCCGAGGCTGCCATGTACTCCGCTTCACATGTAGACCCCGCCACGACGCTTTGCTTGCAACTGCACCAGCTTACTGCCCCACCATTCAAAATATACACGTATCCGGTTTGTGACTTAGAGTCATCCAGATCTGTGTCGAAGCTAGCGTCGACGTAACCTTTTACGACGAGCTCTTCGTCACCTCCATAAACGAGAAACATTTCCTTAGTCCTTTTCAGGTACTTCAGGATATTCTTGACCGCTGTCCAGTGTTCCTTGCCGGGATTACTTTGGTACCTACCTACCAAACTTACGGCAAGGTTTACATCAGGTCTGGTACACAGCATGGCATACATAATAGAACCTATGGCTGAGGCATAGGGGATGACGCTCATCTCTTCTATATCTTCTGCCGTGGTCGGACATTGAGCTGAGCTCAATTTCACACCTTGTAACACAGGTAAGAACCCTTTCTTAGATTGATCCATATTGAATTTCTTCAATATCTTATCAAGGTATGTGCTTTGTGAAAGACCTATGAGGCGTCTCGATCTATCTCTATAGATCTTGATGCCTAATATATAAGCAGCTTCTCCAAGGTCCTTCATTGAAAAACTTTTATTCAAATAGGCCTTAATGCTATCCAAGAGATCTATATCATTTCCCATCAAAAGTATGTCGTCTACATATAATATGAGAAATGCTACAGAGCTCCCACTCACTTTCTTGTAAACACAGGCTTCTCCATAAGTCTGTGTAAACCCAAACGCTTTGATCATCTCATCAAAGCGAATGTTCCAACTCCGAGATGCTTGCACCAGCCCATAAATCGAGCGTTGGAGCTTGCATACTTTGTCAGCATTCTTAGGATCGACAAAACCTTCCGGCTGCATCATATACAATTCTTCCTTAAGGAAACCATTAAGGAATGCCGTTTTGACGTCCATTTGCCATATCACATAATCATAGTATGCGGCAATTGCTAACATGATTCGGACGGACTTCAGCTTCGCTACCGGTGAGAAAGTCTCATCGTAGTCAATTCCTTGAACTTGTCGATAACCCTTAGCGACAAGCCGAGCTTTATAGATGGTCACATTACCATCCGCGTCTGTCTTCTTCTTAAAGATCCATTTATTTTCTATGGCTCGCCGTTCAACGGGCAAGTCAGTCAAAGTCCATACTTCGTTTTCATACATGGATCCTATCTCGGATTTCATGGCTTCCAGCCATTTGTCGGAATCCGGGCCCGCCATTGCTTCCTCATAGTTCGAAGGTTCACCGTTGTCTAACAACATGATTTCCAAGACAGGGTTGCCGTACCATTCTGGTGCGGAACGTGTCCTTGTGGACCTTCGAATTTCAGTAGGAGCTTGATCAGAAGTATCTTGATCATAATCATTAATTTCCTCTCTAGTCGGTGCAGGCACCTCAGGAACGATTTCTTGAGTTTCGCCATTTTTCGGTTCAAGAGGTAACACTTCATCAAGTTCTACTTTCCTCCCACTTACTTCTTTCGAGAGAAACTCTTTCTCTAGAAAGGATCCATTCTTGGCAACAAAGATCTTGCCTTCGGATCTGAGGTAGAAGGTATACCCAACAGTTTCTTTAGGGTATCCTATGAAGACGCATTTTTCCGACTTGGGTTCGAGCTTTTCAGGTTGAAGTTTCTTCACATAAGCATCGCATCCCCAAACTTTTAGAAACGACAGCTTAGGTTTCTTCCCAAACCATAATTCATACGGTGTCGTCTCAACGGATTTCGACGGTGCCCTATTTAAAGTGAATGCAGCAGTCTCTAAAGCATAGCCCCAAAAAGATAGCGGTAAATCGGTAAGAGACATCATAGATCGCACCATATCTAATAGAGTGCGATTACGACGTTCGGACACACCATTACGCTGAGGTGTTCCAGGCGGCGTGAGTTGTGAAACTATTCCACATTTTCTTAAGTGTGTGCCAAATTCGTGACTCAAGTATTCTCCTCCACGATCTGATCGTAGAAACTTGATCTTTCTATCACGTTGATTCTCAACGTCATTCTGAAATTCCTTGAACTTTTCAAAGGTCTCAGACTTGTGTTTCATTAAGTAGATATACCCATATCTACTCAAGTCATCAGTGAGGGTGAGAACATAACGATAGCCACCGCGAGCCTCAACACTCATTGGACCGCACACATCGGTATGTATGATTTCCAATAAGTTGGTAGCTCGCTCCATTGTTCCTGAGAACGGAGTCTTGGTCATTTTACCCATGAGGCATGGTTCGCACGTGTCAAATGATTCATAATCAAGAGACTCTAAAAGTCCATCTGCATGGAGCTTCTTCATGCGTTTGACACCTATGTGACCAAGGCGGCAGTGCCACAAATATGTGGGACTATTGTTATCAACTTTAACTCTTTTGGTACTCACACTATGAATATGTGTATCATCACGTACGATATTCATCAAGAATAAACCATTAACCATCGGAGCATGACCATAAAACATATCTCTCATATAAATAGAACAACCATTATTCTCGGATTTAAATGAGTAGCCATCTCGAATTAAGCGAGATCCGGATACAATGTTCATGCTCAAACTTGGTACTAAATAACAATTATTGAGGTTTAAAACTAATCCCGTAGGTAAATGTAGAGGCAGCATGCTGACGGCGATCACATCGACCTTGGAACCATTCCCGACGCGCATCGTCACCTCGTCCTTCGCCAGTCTCCGTTTATTCCGTAGCTCCTGCTTTGAGTTACAAATGTGAGCAACTGCACCGGTATCAAATACCCAAGAGCTACTACGAGTGCTGGTAAGGTACACATCAATTACATGTATATCACATATACCTTTGGTTTTGCCGGCCTTCTTGTCCGCTAAGTATTTGGGGCAGTTCCGCTTCCAGTGACCACTTCCCTGCAATAAAAGCACTCAGTTTCGGGCTTGGGTCCATTCTTTGGCTTCTTCCCGGCAACTTGTTTACCGGGCGCGGCAACTTCCTTGCCGTCCTTCTTGAAGTTCTTTTTACCCTTGCTCCTTTTGAACTTAGTGGTTTTATTCACCATCAGCACTTGATGCTCTTTCTTGATTTCTACCTCTGCTGATTTCAGCATAGCATACACCTCAGGAATGGTCTTTACCATCCCCTGCATATTGTAGTTCATCACAAAGCTCTTGTAGCTAGGTGGAAGCGACTGGAGGATTCTGTCAATGACCACTTCTTCCGGAAGATTAACTTCCAGTTGAGTCAAGCGGTTGTGCAATCCAGACATTCTGAGTATGTGCTCACTGACAGAGCTATTTTCCTCCATCTTACAGCCAAAGAATTTGTTGGAGATCTCATATCTCTCAACCCGGGCATGAGCTTGGAAAACCATTTTCAGCTCTTCGAACATCTCATATGCTCCATGTCTCTCAAAACGCTTTTGGAGCCCCGGCTCTAAGCTGTAAAGCATGCCGCACTGAACGAGGGAGTAATCATCGCATCGCGACTGCCAAGCGTTCATAACGTCTTGTTGTGCAGGGAGAACAGGTGAGTCACCCAGCGGTGCTCGTAGGACATAATCTTTCTTGGCAGCTATGAGGATGATCCTCAGGTTCCGGACCCAGTCCGTATAGTTGCTACCATCGTCTTTCAGCTTGGTTTTCTCTAGGAACGCGTTGAAGTTGAGGACTACGTTGGCCATTTGATCTACAAGACATATTGTAAATATTTAGACTAAGTTCATGATAATAAAGTTCATTTAATCAAATTATTTAATGAACTCCCACTTAGATAGACATCCCTCTTAGAGTCATCTAAGTATTACATGATCCGAGTCAACTAGGCCGTGTCCGATCATCACGTGAGACGGACTAGCCAACATCGGTGAACATCTTCATGTTGATCGTATCTTCTATACGACTCATGCTCGACCTTTCGGTCTTCTGTGTTCCGAGGCCATGTCTGTACATGCTAGGCTCGTCAAGTCAACCTAAGTGTTTTGCGTGTGTAAATCTGTCTTACACCCGTTGTATGCGAACGTAAGGACCTATCACACCCGATCATCACGTGGTGCTTCGGAACGACGAACCTTAGCAACGGTGCACAGTTAGGGTGAACACTTTCTTGAAATTATTATGAGGGATCATCTTATTTACTACCGTCGTTCTAAGTAAACAAGATGCAAAACATGATAAACATCACATGCAATCAAATAATAAATGTGACATGATATGGCCAATATCACATAGCTCCTTTGATCTCCATCTTGGGGCTCCATGATCATCTTGTCACCGGCTTGACACCATGATCCTCATCATCATGATCTTCATCATCGTGTCTCCATGAAGTTGCTCGCCAACTATTACTTCTACTACTATGGCTAACGCGTTTAGCAATAAAGTAAAGTAATTTACATGGCGATTCTCAATGACACGCAGGTCATACAAAAATAAAGACAACTCCTATGGCTCCTGCCGGTTGTCATACTCATCGACATGCAAGTCGTGATTCCTATTACAATAGCATGAACATCTCATACATCACATATAGATCATTCATCATACATCACAACTTTGGCCATATCATATCACAAAGCACTTGCTGCAAAACAAGTTAGACGTCCTCTAATTGTTGTTGCAAGTTTTACGTGGCTGAATTAGGGTTCTAGCAAGAACGTTTTCTTACCTACGTTAAAACCACCACAACGTGATTTGTCAACTTCTATTTACCCTTCATAAGGACCCTTTTCATCGAATCCGCTCCAACTAAAGTAGGAGAGACAGACACCCGCCAGCCACCTTATGCAACTAGTGCATGTTCGTCGGTGGAACCGGTCTCACGTAAGCGTACGTGTAAGGTTGGTCCGGGCCGCTTCATCCCACAATACCGTTGAAGCAAGATAAGACTAGTAGCGGCAAGAAGAGTTGACAACATCTACGCCCACAACAAATTGTGTTCTACTCGCGCAAGAAGAACTACGCATAGACCTGGCTCTGATACCACTGTTGGGGAACGTTGCAGAAAATTAAAATTTTTCCTACGGTTTCACCAAGATCCATCTAGGAGTTCATCAAGCAACGAGTATTCAGATTAGATAGCATCTACATACCACTTTGTAGATCGCAACGGAAGCGTTCGAGTGAACGTGGATGAGGTAGTCGTACTTGCCGTGATCCAATTCACCGATGATCTAGTGCCGAACGGACGGCACCTCCGCGTTCAACACACGTACGGAAAGCGTGATGTCTCCTCCTTCTTGATCCAGCAAGGCAAAGGAGAGGTTGGGGATGAAGGCTCCAGCAACAGCACGACGGCGTGGTGATGGTGGAACCGCAGTACTCCGGCAGGGCTTCGCCGTGCTCAATGGAGGAGGAGGAGGTGTTGGAGAGGGAGAGGGAGGCGCCAGGGCAATGGGGTGATCAGCCCCCTCTCCCCCCTCCCTTTATATAACCCCCAAGGGGGGGCGCCTGCCCTAGGAGATGAGATCTCCTAGGGGGGGCGGCGGCCAGGGAAGGGGGCTTGCCCCCCAAGCAAGGGGGGCGCCCCCTTTAGGGTTTCCCTCCCCCCAAACCCTAGGCGCATGGGCCCATGGGGGGGAGGCGCACCAGCCCACTATGGGCTGGTTCCCTCCCTCATACAGCCCATGGGGCCCTCCGGGATAGGTGGCCCCACCCGGTGGACTCCCCGGGACCCTCCGGTGGTCCCGGTACAATACCGATAACCCCAAAACTTGTCCCGATGTCCGTATGATGACTTTCCATATATAAATCTTTACCTCCGGACCATTCCGAAACTCCTCGTGACGTCCGGGATCTCATCCGGGACTCCGAACAACATTCGGGTTACTGCACATACATATCCCTACAACCCTAGCGTCACCGAACCTTAAGTGTGTAGACCCTACGGGTTCGGGAGACATGTAGACATGACCGAGACGGCTCTCGGGCAATAACCAACAGCGGGATCTGGATACCCATGTTGGCTCCCACATGCTCCACGATGATCTCATCGGATGAACCACGATGTCAAGGATTCAATTAATCCCGTATACGATTCCCTTTGTCAATCGGTATTTTACTTGCCCGAGATTCGATCGTCGGTATACCAATACCTCGTTCAATCTCGTTGCCGGCAAGTCACTTTTCTCGTTACCGTAATGCATGATCCCGTGATCAAACACTTTGATCACATTGAGCTCATTGTGATGATGCATTACCGAGAGGGCCCGGTGATACCTCTCCGTCAAGCGGAGTGACAAATCCCAGTCTCGATCCATGTCAACCCAATAGACACTTTCAGAGATACCCGTAGCATACCTTTATAGTCACCCAGTTACGTTGTGACATTTGGCACACCCAAAGCACTCCTACGGTATCCGGGAGTTACACGATCTCATGGTCTAAGGAAAGGATACTTGACATTGGAAAACTCTAGCAAACGAACTATGCGATCTTATGCTATGTTTAGGATTGGGTCTTGTCCATCACATCATTCTCCTAATGATGTGATCCCGTTATCGATGACACCCAATGTCCATAGTCAGGAAACCATGACTATCTGTCGATCAACGAGCTAGTCAACTAGAGGCTCACTAGGGACATGTTGTTGTCTGTTATTCACACATGTATTACGATTTCCGGTTAACACAATTATAGCACGAATAAAGACAATTATCATGAATAAGGAAATATAATAATAAAGCTTTTATTATTGCCTCTAGGGCATATTTCCAACAAATACCTCCCTTCTTAGGGACACAATGGACAGGACTTACCCACTGACTATCAGCAACGGGATAAATTATACCTGCCTCCAGAAGCTTGAGTATTTCTTTTCTTACCACTTCTTTCATTTTAGGATTCAAACGTCGTTGAGGATCACGAACTGGTTTGGCATCTGCTTCCAAATTTATTTTATGTTGACATAGAGTGGGACTAATGCCCTTAAGATCATCAAGAGTATATCCAATAGCAGCACGATGCTTCTTCAGAGTTTTCAATAATCTTTCTTCTTCCTGCTCTGAAAGGTTAGCAGTAATAATAACAGGATATATCTTCTTTTCATCAAGATAAGCATATTTAAGATTATCAGGAAACGGTTTAAGCTCAAAAAGGGGTTCACCCTTGGGTGGAGGAGGATCCCCTAGGATTTCAACAGGCAAATTGTGTTGCAGAACAGGTTCCTGTTTAAAGAATACTTCATCTATTTCCCTTCTTTAATTCGTGAACATATCATTTTCATGGTCTAGCAAATAGTGTTCTAAAGGATCACTAGGAGGTACGGCAATAGAAGCAAGACCAATAATGTCATCCTTACTAGGCAATTCTTCCTCACGATGTTGTTTACTGAATTTAGAGAAATTAAACTCATGAACCATATCATCCAAGCCAATAGTAACAACATTCTTTTCGCTGTCTATCTTAGCATTAACAGTGTTCAAGAAGGGTCTACCAAATATAATGGGACAAAAGCTATCTTGTGGGGAACCAAGAACAAGAAAATCAGCAGGATATTTAGTTTTCCCACACAAGACTTCAACATCTCTAACAATCCCAATTGGTGAAATAGTATCTCTATTGGCAAGCTTAATTTAACATCAATATCTTCTATCTCAGCAGGTGCAATTTCATCCTTAATTTCTTCGTATAAAGTATGTGGTATAACACTAGCACCCATATCACATAAGCCATGATAACAATGATCTCCTATTTTAACAGAAATAACAGGCACGCCTACCACAGGTCTATGTTTATCTTTAGCACAAGGCTTAGCAATTCTAGCAGTTTCACCTTTGAACTGAATAACATGCCCATCAATATTATCAGACAAGAGATCTTTAACAATAGCAATATTAGGTTCTACTTTAGCTTGCTCAGGAGGTGTATAGGTTCTAATATTGCTTTACAAACAACAGTTGAAGCTTTAGCGTGATCCTTTATTCTAACATGGAAAGGTGGTTTCTCAACATAAGAAGTAGGAACAATAGGATCATTTATAAGTGACAGTCTCTTCTTCAACTTTAATAGGTGCAGCTACTTTTACTTCTATGGGAGGATGATATTTAAACCACTTCTCCTTAGGGAGATGAACGTAAGTAGCAAAAGATTCACAAAAAGAAGCTACTATCTTAGAGTCAAGTCCATATTTAGTGCTAAACTTACGGAAAATATCGGTATCCATAAAAGATTTAACACAATCAAACGTAGGTGTCATACCTGACTCCTTACCTTCGTCGAGATCCCAATCTTCAGAGTTGCATTCAGTTCTATCCAATAAATCCCATTTAAATTCAATAGTCTTCATCATAAAAGAGCCAGCACAAGAAGTATCGAGCATGGTGCGATTGTTTTCAGAAAGTCGAGCATACAAATTTTGAATAATTGTTTCCTTTGGAAACCCATGGTTGGGGCATGAATATAACATTGATTTAAGCCTCCCCCAAGATTGAGCGATGCTTTCTTCTTCGCGAGGCCAGAAATCTTATATTTACTAATTGAAGGCACCATTCAAGCCGTTTAATTAACCCACATCATCAATATTAATTGTAGCATTGGATTGTAGAATTTACGGCCAGGATAGATGGAAAAGTTGCGTAATAAAGATGGTGCTGTAAAAAAGGATCTATCACGTCCATGGGAACTCCACGATGTCCATTGGTATTAAAGAAAAGAAAAGAAACTTCCACACGTGATAACTCCACGATAGATAAAAAAAGGCTTCACGTTATTCCTAGAAAAATAAGCAAAATCGTCCATC
Organism: Aegilops umbellulata; assembly: GCA_032464435.1. NCBI lineage: Eukaryota > Viridiplantae > Streptophyta > Magnoliopsida > Poales > Poaceae > Aegilops > Aegilops umbellulata. Next base: position 653,883,471 of record CP136060.1, read on the forward strand.
AAATCTGTCTGTTGATTATTTGGAATCGTTGGATGAATTATCTCACGAGAAGTCCTCTCATATTGTCCCACGCGAACACCTTCTCTCTACAGGACTCCTCTAACACCTTTTTCTTTACAGGTCTCCTCTACAGCCTACGATCTATATCAAATCAAAAGGAAGAAGGCTTCAAAAAATCAAAAGGAAGAACATCGCAAAGAGAAATAAAAACTGGCAGAGAATTACGATAAATAAAAACTTCTGATTCCTTGGGGCGTTCGGGGTTTCCTCCTTTGATATAGCGTGTGTTATTCTCCTCTCTTCCTAGGCATACCTTCCATGGTGTCTTTCTCAATCCTGGCGGTAGTCGTTCTCCTCCCCTACACAAGAAACATGCCTCCCAGGTTCACCCAATCATCTTCCCAATATCTCTCAAGTAGAGCACCTTGCTTTTCCTCCAAAAATTTAGGCAATCCAGAGGTCACGCCGCCATGAGCCAGACCATGATCTTGCCAGTCCACCTATAACCCATGGTTGTGCGGTCTTCTTCTAGTTATCCTCAGCACTTCCATCACACAGGTTGAACAAAAGCATCACCAATCACCACCAACCTCCAGATCGAGATGTTGTAGTATTGCACCTACTACCGGTGACGCCGTGAAGATTGGTTCAAGCTAATTCAGTTAGTCATTCTTTTTCTTAAATCCTTCCATTCCCCGTATACTCCACATTCTTAGTACGTAGGGTATTAAAATTGATTTTCAGATTATGTAGTGCCTAGAGTCACTCGAACATTTAGCATCTTTCAATTTTGTGTGGTGCACTACAGGAGTTGATTGAGATTTTCTGCTATCCAATCGATTTCGTTTCTTCAAATTTATACTGATCTGTTTGTTAGATACTAGATAAATCCCTTGCAAAAAAAGACACTGGATAAAACGTCCATATGTGACCCAGAGCATTTTTGTCAGGGTTCAAAGTGGAGGTGAAATTGATTTTGTGCATGAAAAACATCCAGGATAAAAATGCTCTGGGTCACATATAGAAGTTTTATCCATTAGACTATCGATTCATGTCCCTAAAATCTATGATTTTCACTAACTTTAGGAGCACATAGTATTGTAGTGGTGCAAACTTCTGTAATCGCATCATCAAGTGTGAGAGATGCATGTCAAAGTTTATGATTCTGTTTGTAATGTCCTGCAGTTCAAGTTAGTTGTTAATTTTTTTAAGAAGAAATTAATAAGCATGAAATACCCAGGAACTATTCCTATTTGTATGTACCTTGAGACTTCAAATGTTATCATTGACATTTACATGGTTCTTCTGCTGAAGGATTTCCTTCAGAATCAACATCAAAACCATCAGATGTTGAAGACTAGAGGTGACATTCTTTTGTTCCAGTTTCTTATGGAGCTATATACATATCAATGCATGTGTTAATTGTACTACGATGATATGTTTAGACCATTCTTCCCTTACTGTTCAAAGGTGCAATGTTGTGTTTCTTTATTGTTCTACGGATTTCCTATTTGAGAGAAAAACAGAAGATAAGGAGAAGGTATCTGACCGTAGTGTAATAAAGAATCACAAAACAACCATATATAGAGTTAATATGAATACTTCCATTTTTTTGCTACTTACATGATCCTCATTGGTACACAAGTGATAATGCCTGGCACTTACTATGTGTCTTCCTGACAAGGTTTCCCATCCATTTTTGTGAGCAGCGAATGACATTGGTGTCTGAGAAGAAATATTTCACATTATAAGGTATTCTTATATCTTCAAAGTCTCAAAGATATGGAGATGCAAAGCCAAAAAAAAAATCTTCAGGGTCAAAGCTTAATTTGTTTCCATATTAAGAGGAACCAGTAAACATTTTGTATCTTGATAGATTTATGAGAAGAATGAACATAATGTATATTTTGTGACCGAATAATTATTAATGAGACAATGAACATTCATGTTCATGTCCATGCAGGTATGCACATCCAACTAAGTTATGTGTTCTTCGGAATTTCTGTTATCATTAATAGCTGAAAGGTTTTTTTTGAGCAAATAATAGCTGAAAGGTAAATGTAGTGAACCAAGACAATGTTAAATTTTGCCACTATGTTTACTAGCTGCTGTCTTTGTTCTTATTTTTAATCAGTGTTATGTATTACTGTCATTTGTACAACATATGTGAAAAAATCTTGGTCGTTTATCACAATCAGTGTGCTGATTCTTCTTTGTTGTAAACAGTACGGAGTATTAAACAGTAATCAGTGTTCTTCTTTTCCATCCGAGCCTGTTTGGGTCAATTTTCAAAAGAACACGAAATTACTCTTTTTTTAAGAAACGCTCGAACATTCAGTATAACAAACACCTCAGATAAAATTGTTGTTCTGACAGCGTGGGACAAATGTGACCAAACCACGATGTACATATATAAGTAACCCTCTTGATGAAGTAGCATATTTTTTTTACTTAAGCATATAAATTTGACCATGTTATCTAGGTGTGGCACTTGGAGTCTTTATAGGTAGGTGCAAGTCTACAAGTAAATAATTCTTATACTAAAAGAGGAACCACGTGTGTATTTGTTGTATTTAAGCACGTCATTTAATTCTTAACATATGAGATCTAACAAATGCCGGATGCGAACTCCTTTTTATTATCATGTTGATCAAGCACTTCGGATCAATAGAAAACTCTATTAATCAAAAAAGAATGACAAAGAATTACTCATCTAAATGCTCTTATATTAGTTTACGGAGGGAGTAATAGTTACACACAATGATGCATGCAAATGAAAATTTATGTGACATAATACAATCCAAGAATTTGACCTAGCCCGTGCAGTTGCACGGGTTAATGACTAGTTATATATATAATTGCGATCACGATGAACAAGATGCATAGGGTAATACTTTTGATGAAATTCCAATTTCAATCTTTTATAGTTCCATGATCTCGTATCATCACATAGCCTATACCATATCAATGTGTCTCCCTTCAAAGATAAAGGGAAGACCTTCTTCTTAGCAACGTCATTGGGTATACCTGCAGGCTTAAATAATCCGCAACCTTCATCCACATAAAGTAAGTGCTCATCAGGATGCTTTGTTCCATCTCCTCTAAAAGGGTTAGCTAGCAGTTTTTCCATCATACCCGATGGAAATTCAAAAGGAGTCTCATTTTCAATAGGTTCAGTAGGTTGAGGATCAACTCTGGACGGGGTGAAGATACCCCGAACATACCCCTCAGAGAATTACTTTCCATAGTAACAAGTGACAGTAAATTTCAGCACACTATATAAAATTTTTCCTTACCAAATTCCACCTACCAAAAGCGCTACACTCCCCGGCAACAGCGCCAAAAAAGACTCTTGATGACCCACAAGTATAGGGGTCTATCGTAGTCCTTTCGATAAGTAAGAGTGTCAAACCCAACGAGGAGCAGAAGGAAATGATAAGCGGTTTTCAGCAAGGTATTCTCTGCAAGTACTGAAATAAGTGGTAACAGATAGTTTTATGACAAGATAAATTATAACGAGCAACAATTAACAAAAGTAAATAAAGTGCAGCAGGGTGGCCCAATCCTTTTGTAGCAAAGGACAAGCCGGAACAAACTCTTACATAAGGAAAAGCGCTCCCGAGGACACATGGGAATATCGTCAAGCTAGTTTTCATCAGGTTCATATGATTCACGTTCGGTACTTTGATAATTTGATATGTGGGTGGACCGGTGCTTGGGTGCTGTTCTAACTTGAACAAGCATCCCACTTATGATTAACCTCTATTGCAAGCATCCGCAACTACAACAAAAGTATTAAGGTAAACCTAACCATAGCATGAAACATGTGGATCCAAATCAGCCCCTTACGAAGCAACACATAAACTAGGGTTTAAGCTTCTGTCACTCTAGCAACCCATCATCTACTTATTACTTCCCAATGCCTTCCTCTAGGCCGAAATAATGGTGAAGTGTTTGTTGGGGAACGTAGTAATTTAAATTTTTTTCCTACGCACACACAAGATCATGGTGATGCATAGCAACAAGAGGGGAGAGTGTTGTCTACGTACCCTCGTAGACCGTAAGCGGAAACGTTATATCAACGCGGTTGATGTAGTCGTCCGTCTTCACGATCCGACCGATCCAAGCACCGAAAGCACGGCACCTCCGAGTTCTGCACACGTTCGGCTCGGTGACGTCCTCGCCTTCTCGATCTAGCAAGAGGGGCGAAGTAGTAGATGAGTTCTAGTAGCACGACGGCGTGGTGACGGTGTTGGTGAAGAACAATCTTCGCAGGGCTTCGCCTAAGCACTACGAAAACTATATCGGAGGATAAACTAGAGGAGACGGGGTTGCCGGCACACGGCTTGGTGTTTCTTGATCTGTCTTGGGTGCTAGCCCTACCCCTCTATTTATATGTTGAGCCTTGGGGTTGAAACTTGGAGTAAACGCCTCCACAAAGTCGGTTTCGCCTGAAAGGCAAGAGTCCTTCTCGGACTCCAGGGCCAGACGCCAGGGTTCCCGGCGTCTGGACCCAGACGCCAGGGACCCTGGCGTCCGACCCATGGACTCCGCAAAACTTCCTTTTGCGCTTTCCAAAAACCTTGTGGGCTTTCCCCTTTGGCCCAGATAAAGTGTTCTCGTGCCCAAACATTTCGGGAAACATCCGGAACCCCTTCCGATGGATTCCAGAACCCTTCTGGAGATCAAACACTACTATCCACATATCAATCTTTACTTCTGTGCAGCAATGACATAATTCTTCTGTGCAGCAATGAGGATAAACCTCATATCACGGATCCAATCCGCATCATTGCTACTAACATTTTTCAACTTAGTTTTCTCTAGGAACATATAAAAATTAAACGGAGAGCAATGTCGCGAGCTATTGATCTACAACATAGATATTCTAATACTACCAGGACTGAGTTCATGATAAATTTAAGTTCAATTAATCATATTACTTAAGAACTCCCACTTATAAAGACATCAATCTAATCTTCTAAGTGATCACGTGATCCAAATCAACTAAACCATAACCGATCATCACGTGAAATGGAGTAGTTTTCAATGGTGAACATCATTATGTTGATAATATCTACTATATGATTCATGCTCGACCTTTCGGTCTCAGTGTTCCGAGGCCATATCTGCATATGCTAGGGTTGTCAAGTTTAACCTGAGTATTCTGCGTATGCAAAACTGGCTTGCACCCGTTGTAGATGGACGTAGAGCTTATCACACCCGATCATCACGTGGTGTCTGGGCACGACGAACTTTGGCAACGGTGCATACTCAGGGAGAACACTTTTATCTTGAAATTTAGTGAGAGATCATCTTATAATGCTACCGTCAATCAAAGCAAGATAAGATGCATAAAAGATAAACATCACATGCAATCAATATAAGTGATATGATATGGCCATCATCATCCTGTGCTTGTGATCTCCATCTCCGAAGCATCGTCATGATCACCATCATCACCGGCGCGACACCTTGATCTCCATCATAGCATCGTTGCCGTCTCGCCAATCTTATGCTACTACGACTATTGCTACCGCTTAGTGATAAAGTAAAGCATTACAGGGCGATTGCATTGCATACAATAAAGCGACAACAATATGGATCCTGCCAGTTGCCGATAACTTGGTTACAAAACATGATCATCTCATACAATAATTAGCATCATGTCTTGACCATATCACATCACAACATGCCCTGCAAAAACAAGTTAGACGTCCTCTACTTTGTTGTTGCAAGTTTTACGTGGCTGCTATGGGCTTAGCAAGAACCGTTCTTACCTACGCATCGAAACAACAACGATAGTTTGTCAAGTTGGTGTTGTTTTAACCTTCGCAAGGACCGGGCGTAGCCACACTCGGTTCAACTAAAGTTGGAGAAACTGACACCCGCCAGCCACCTGTGTGCAAAGCACGTCGGTAGAACCAGTCTCGCGTAAGCGTACGCGTAATCTCGGTCTGGGCCGCTTCATCCAACAATACCGCCGAACCAAAGTATGACATGCTGGTAAGAAGTATGACTTATATCGCCCACAACTCACTTGTGTTCTACTCGTGCATATGACATCTACGCATAAAACCAGGCTCGGATGCCACTGGTGGGGAACGTAGTAATTAAAAAAAAATCCTACACACACACAAGATCATGGTGATGCATAGCAACGAGAGGGGAGAGTGTTCTCTACGTACCCTCGTAGACCGTAAGCAGAAACGTTATATCAACGCGGTTGATGTAGTCGTACGTATTCAAGATCCGACCGATCCAAGCACCGAAAGCACGGCACCTCCGAGTTCTGCACCGTTCGGCTCGGTGACGTCCTCGCCTTCTTGATCCAGAAAGAGGGGCGAAGTAGTAGATGAGTTCCAGCAGCACGACGGCGTGGTGACGGTGTTGGTGAAGAACAATCTTCGTAGGGCTTCACCTAAGCACTACGAAAACTATGACGGAGGATAAACTAGAGGAGACGGGGTTGCCGGCACATGACTTGGTGTTTCTTGATCTGTCTTGGGTGCTAGCCCTACCCCTCTATTTATATGTTGAGCCTTGGGGTCGAAACTTGGAGTAAAAGCCTCCACAAACTCGGTTTCACCTCAAAGGCAAGAGCCCTTCTCGGACTCCAGGGCCAGACGCCATGATTCCCGGCATCTGGACCCAGACGCGAGGGACCCTGGCGTCTGGCCCCTGGACTCCGCAAAACTTCCTTTTGCGCTTTCCAAAAACCTTGTGGGCTTTCCCCTTGGCCCAGATAAAGTGTTCTCGTGCCCAAACATTTCAGGAAACATCCGGAACCCCTTCTGATGGATTCCAGAACCCTTCTGGAGATCAAACACTACTATCCACATATCAACCTTTACTTCTGGACCATTCCTGAGTTCCTCGTCATATCCGTGATCTCATCCGAAACTCCGAACAACATTCGGTCACCAACATACATAACTCATAGTACTATATCATCAACGAACGTTAAGCGTGTGGACCCTACGGGTTCGAGAACTATGTAGACATGATCGAGACACCTCTCTTGTCAATAACCAATAGCGGGACCTGGATGCCCATATTGGCTCCTGCATATTCTATGAAGATCTTTATCGGTCAGACTGCATAACAACATATGTTGTTCCCTTTGTCATCGGTATGTTACTTGCCCGAGATTCGATCGTCGGTATCTCAATACCTAGTTCAATCTCGTTACCGGCAAGTCTCTTTACTCGTTCCGTAACACATCATCCCGCAACTAACTCATTAGTTGCAATGCTTGCAGGGCTTAAGTGATGTGCATTACCGAGAGGGCCCAGAGATACCTCTCCGACAATTGGAGTGACAAATCCTAATCTCGAAAGATGCCAACCCAACAAGTACCTTCGGAGACACCTGTAGAGCACCTTTATAATCGCCCAGTTACGTTGTGACGTTTGGTAGCACACAAAGTGTTCCTCCGGTAAACGGGAGTTGCATAATCTCATAGTCATAGGAACATGTATAAGTAATGAAGAAAGCAATAGCAACATACTAAACAATCGAGTGCTAAGCTAACAGAATGGGTCATGTCAATCACATCATTCTCCTAATGATGTGATCCCGTTAATCAAATAACAACTCTTTTGTTCATGGTTAGGAAACATAGCCATCTTCGATTAACGAGCTAGTCAAGTAGAGGCATACTAGTGACACTCTGTTTGTCTATGTATTCACACAAGTATTATGTTTCCGGTTAATACAATTCTAGCATGAATAATAAACATTTATCATGATATAAGGAAATAAATTATAACTTTATTAGTGCCTCTAGGGCATATTTCCTTCAGTGTTATGTAGTCGACATTCACATAACACCACTAGAGGCTAGACAACATACATCTTATCAAAATATCGAACGAATACCAAATTCACATGACTACTAATAGCAAGACTTCTCCCTTGTCCTCAGGAACAAACGTAACTACACACAAAGCATATTCATGTTCATAATCAGAGGGGTAATAATATGCATAAAGGATCTGAACATATGATCTTCCACCAAATAAACCAACTAGCATCAACTACAAGGAGTAATCAACACTACTAGCAACCTACTAGCACCAATCCCGGACTTGGAGACAAGAATTGGATACAAGAGATGAACTAGGGTTTGGAGATGAGATTGTGTTGGTGAAGATGTTGATGGAGATTGCCCTCTCTCGATGAGAGGAGCGTTGGTGATGACGATGGCGATGATTTCCCCCTCCCGGAGGGAAGTGTCCCCGGCAGAACAGCTCTGCCGGAGCCCTAGATTGGTTCCACCAAGGTTCCGCCTCGTGGCGGCGGAGTCTCGTCCCGAAAGGTTGCTTTTTGTTTTTTTCTTGACGAAAGACTTCATATAGGAGAAGATGGGTGTCGGAGAGCCACCAGGGGGCCCACGAGGTCGGGGGGCGTGCCCTAGGAGGGGGGGCGCGCCCCCACCCTCGTGAGCAGGGTGTGGGCCCTCTGGCCTTCATCTTTGGCGAGGATTTTTCCTTATTTATTTTAAGATATTCTGTGGAGTTTCAGGACTTTTGTAGTTGCGCAAAATAGGTCTATAATATTTGCTCCTTTTCCAGCCCAGAATTCCAGCTGCCGGCATTCTCCCTCTTCATGTAAACCTTGTAAAATAAGAGAGAATAGCCATAAGTATTGTGACATAACGTGAAATAACAGCCCATAATGCGATAAATATTGATATAAAAGCATTATGCAAAATGGACGTATCAGCTGCCAACCCTGTCCATCACGGACGGACTAAGCATACTGAGCTCGACATTCACTTTGTTAGGGAGCACGTCGCACTTGGTCGTGTTTGAGTTCTCCATGTGCCCACTGATCAACAATTTGCTGATGTCATGACGAAGGGACTACCCACCTCGACGTTTAAGGGATTTCGGTCCAGTCTCTACGTCACCGGCGACGCTTTGACCGGCGACTCTTTGACTGCGTAGGTCTGGGTTTTATGTGCCGCACCTGTAGTGTCTCTCTCCCCCTATATGTACTTGTATCTTGGGAGAAAAGACACTGGTCGCACCCCTTGTACCTATATATATATGTGCCTAGTGCACGATCAATCAATTATCGATGCACCAAATCATTCTCTACAATTCTTATCCCCCCATCTGATATGTGCTTCATGTGTCCTACCATTGTACAGAGGTACAAATACATTCACCTTCTGGTTGTTGTGAGACAATATGATTTAGCTACACTTCAGTCGACTGAATCGGCTTTTGGGTCAGTCGATTTTCACGGGGGTAGGGGGGAGGAAGAACCGTCCGCAGCGGGGAGGGGGGTCGCCAGAGAGGCTACACCACTATCTATCTTAGAGTTTAGGGTGGGGCGGTGATCGCCGGCGTTGGTGGAGCGGTGGCATGGGGACCGCCAGAGAAAAAGCTCGGTACGGGGGGCCTAGAGGGATGGCCGGGGCAGCGGCGGACCGGCGGCGGGGAGTGGTTTCAGGGAGGGCGGGGCGACGAGGCGGCGCTGGAGCGCCGCCGACCGTGGCCGGCGGCGAGGCCGGGGTTGGGTGGTGGCTCAAGGGGGTGGAGGTCGAAGATGAACTGCAGGCCCTTGATTTCGCATCCAACGGCTGAAAAATCGACTAACCAGAGATGAAAAGCTCAGCTGACTGATTTCTAGCCATTCCCGAGACAATATCGAGGACGGCGGTGGGAGCCGCTCTGGCACGCGGCCGTAGTCGTGTTGGGGAACGTAGTAATTTCAAAAAAATTCCTACGCACAGACAGGATCATGGTGATGCATAGCAACGAGAGGGGAGAGTGTGTCCACGTACCCTCGTAGACCGAAAGCGGAAGCGTTAGCACAACACGGTTGATGTAGTCATACGTCTTCGCGATCCGACAGATCAAGTACCGAACGTATGGCACCTCCGAGTTCAGCACACGTTCAGCTCGATGACGTCCCTCGAACTCCAATCTAGCCAAGCTTTGAGGGAGTGTTCCGTCAACACGACGGCGTGATGACCGTGATGATGTTGCTACCGATGCAGGGCTTCGCCTAAACACCGCTACGATTTTATCGAGGTGGAATATGGTGGAGGGGGGCACCGCACACGGCTAAGAGATCAAGAGATCAATTGTTGTGTCTAGAGGTGCCCCCTGCCCCCGTATATAAAGGAGGGAGGGAGAGGCCGGCCCTAGAGGGGGCGCGCCAAGTATGGGAAGTCCTACTAGGACTCCCAAGTCCTAGTAGGATTCCCCTTTCCTTTCCGGAGTAGGAGAGAAGCAAAGAGGGGGAGAGGGAGAAGGAAAAGGGGGATGCACCCCTTGTCCAATTCGGACCAGAGGGGGGGGCTCCTTCCTTTTGGCCTCTCTCCTCTATTCCCGTATGGCCCAATAAGGCCCAATACTTCTCCCGGTGAATTCCCGTAACTCCCCGGTACTCCGAAAATACCCGAATCACTCGGAACCTTTCCGATGTCCAGATATAGTCGTCCAATATATCGATCTTTACGTCTCGACCATTTTGAGACTCCTCGTCATGTCCCTGATCTCATCCGGGACTCCGAACTACCTTCGGTACATCAAAACACATAAACTCATAATACAAATCGTCACCGAACTTTAAGCGTGCGGACCCTACGGTTTCGAGAACTATGTAGACATGACCGAGACATGTCTCCGGTCAATAACCAATAGCGGAACCTAGATGCTCATATTGGCTCCTACATATTCTACGAATATCTTTATTGGTCAAACCGCAAAACAACAAAGGTTGTTCCCTTTGTCATCGGTATGTTACTTGCCCGAGATTGGATCGTCGGTATCTCAATACCTAGTTCAATCTCGTTACCGGCAAGTCTCTTTACTCGTTCCGTAATACATCATCCCGCAACTAACTCATAGGGTCCAACTGATGCATCACCCCGTAATTAATTGGAATGCTTGCAAGGCTTATAGTGATGTGCATTACCGAGTGGGCCCAGAGATACCTCTTCGACAATCGGAGTGACAAATCCTAATCTCGAAATACGCCAACCCAACAAGTACCTTTGGAGACACCTGTAGAGCTCCTTTATAATCACCCAGTTACGTTGTGATGTTTGGTAGCACACAAAGTGTTCCTCCGGTAAACGGGAGTTGCATAATCTCATAGTCATAGGAACATGTATAAGTCATGAAGAAAGCAATAGCAGAATACTAAATGATCAAGTGCTAAGCTAACGGAATGGGTCCGGTCAATCACATCATTCTCCTAATGATGTGATCCCGTTAATCAAATGACAACTCATGTCTATGGCTAGGAAACATAACCATCTTTGATCAATGAGCTAGTCAAGTAGAGGCATACTAGTGACACTCTGTTTGTCTATGTATTCACACATGTATCATGTTTCCGGTTAATACAATTCTAGCATGAATAATAAACATTTATCATGAAATACATAAATAAACAATAACTTTATTATTGCCTCTAGGGCATATTTCCTTTAGTCTCCCATTTGCACTAGAGTCAATAATCTAGTTCACATCGCCATGTGATTCAACACCAATAGTTCACATCACCATGTGATTAACACCCATAGTACACATCATCACGTGACCAACACCCAAAGAGTTTACTAGAGTCAATAATCTAGTTCACATCGCTATGTGATTAACACCCAAAGAGTACTACGGTGTGATCATGTTTTTCTTGTGAGTGAAGTTTTATCAACAGGTCTGCCACATTCAGAGCCGTATGTATTTTGCAAATTTCTATGTCAACAATGCTCTGCACGGAGCTACTCTAGCTAATTGCTCCCAATTTCAATATGTATCCAGATTGAGACTTAGAGTCGTCTGGATCAGTGTCAAAACTTGCATCGACGTAACCCTTTATGAAGAACCTTTTGTCACCTCCATAATCGAGAAACATATCCTTATTCCACTCAGGATAATTTAGACCGCTGTTCAGTGATCTACTCCTAGATCACTATTGTACTCCCTTGCTAAACTCAGTGTAGGGTATACAATAGATCTGGTACACAGCATGGCATACTTTATAGAACCTATGGCTGAGGCATAGGGAATGATTTTCATTCTTTCTCTATCTTCTACCGTGGTCGGGCTTTCAGTCTTTTTCAATTTCACACGTTGTAACACAGGCAAGAACTCTTTTTCTTTGACTGTTCCATTTTGAACTACTTCAAAATCTTGTGAAGGTATGTACTCATTGAAAAAATTATCAAGCGTCTTGATCTATCTCTATAGATCTTGATGCTCAATATGTAAGCAACTTCACCGAGGTCTTTCTTTGAAAAACTCCTTTCAAATACTCCTTTATGCTTTCCAGAAAATTCTACATTATTTCTAATCAACAATATGTCATTCACATATACTTATCAGAAATGATGTAGTGCTCCCACTCACTTTCTTGTAAATACAGGCTTCACCGCAAGTCTGTATAAAACTATCTGCTTTGATCAACTCATCAAAGCATATATTCCAACTCTGAGATGCTTGCACCAGTCCAAAGATGGATCGCTGGAGCTTGCACATTTTGTTAGCACCTTTAGGATTGACAAAATCTTCTGGTTGCATCATATACAACTCTTCTTTTAAGAAATCCATTAAGAAATGTAGTTTTGACATCCATATGCCAGATTTCATAAAATGTGGCAATTTGCTAACATGATTCGGACAGACTTAAGCATCGCTACGAGTGAGAAAATCTCATCGTAGTCAACACCTTGAACTTTGTCAAAAACCATTTCCGACAAGTCTAGCTTTGTAGATAGTAACACAACTATTAGCGTCTGCCTTCCTCTTTAAGATCCATTTATTTTTCTATGGCTTGCCGATCATCGGGCAAGTCAACCAAAGTCTACACTTTGTTCTCATACATGGATCCCATCTCAGATTTCATGGTCTCAAGCCATTTCGCAGAATCTGGGCTCATCATCGCTTCCTCATAGTTCGCAGGTTCGTCATGGTCAAGTAACATGAACTCCAGAACAGGATTACCGTACCACTCTGGTGCGGATCTCACTTTGGTTGACCTACGAGGTTCGGTAGTAACTTGATCTAAAGTTACATGATCATCATCATTAGCTTCCTTACTAATTGGTGTAGGAGTCACAGGAACAGATTTCTGTGATGGACTACTTTCCAATAAGGGAGCAGGTACAGTTACCTCATCAAGTTCTACTTGCCTCCCACTCACTTCTTTCGAGAGAAACTCCTTCTCTAGAAAGGATCCATTCTTAGCAACGAATATCTTGCCTTCGGATCTGTGATAGAAGGTGTACCACACTGTCTCCTTTGGGTATCCTATGAAGACACATTTCTCCGATTTGGGTTTGAGCTTATCAGGATGAAACTTTTTCACATAAGCATCGCAACCCCAAACCTTAAGAAACGACAACTTAGGTTTCTTGCCAAACCAGAGTTCATATGGTGTCATCTCAACGGATTTTAGATGGTGCCCTATTTAACGTAAATGCAACTGTCTCTAATGCATAACCCCAAAACGATAGTGATAAATCGGTAAGAGACATCATAGAGTGCACTATATCCAATAAAGTACGGTTATGACATTCGGACACACCATTATTGTCGGGGTAAATGACCACGGGTAGCCTAGCCGGCTCCCCCTGGCACTTCAGAAAAAATCACAAGCCGATCCGGCCTCCAAGAAACCAAGACGTGGGGCCGCCTTCCCCTTGCCGGCTGCCTCTCAGGCCGGCTATCGGAAGGCGGCCCGGCCTTAACCATCATGAAGAAAGCTGCGTAAGGGCCGGCTCCAAGAAGCCGGCCACGAGAAGGCCGACTCCAAGAAGCCGGCTCCCACGACGCGGTCAAGATCGTACCCTCGAAGTCCGCATCCACGTAACGGTGATGGGATGGGGCGTGGCTACAGTAAAGCCTGCCACCTCCGAAACCCGGAGCATGCCTGGCACAGTGCGCCGTACGGGGGAACCCTGACCCGTCCGGCGCGGCACTGTTGCCATGATAACTATGACGCCATCCACGGCGGGCTGTCAGCGCGGTCCGCGGGCGGTGGGCCTCCTTGGGCAGAGAGACACCCGAAGGCGGCCAGGCCTCCTCCAGTCGGCCCAAGACATGGCCGGCTTCCCCAAGCCGGCTTGCCCCCTCCCTCGAAGGAGGCACTCCATTAAGGAAACAAGACGACGTGAGGCTACAGCAATCGCCCGCCAGGCGGCGGGCGCTGTAGCCATGCTTACCTCGATAAAGCCCTCATCATCAGGATTGAGGCAACAGTAATCAGCCGCCGACAGGGCCCTAGGCAGTAGGGCCTGCCTGTCGACCAAGAGGCCGGCAGCCGGCGGGGCCCACCAGCCGGCGGGCCCCAACAGCCGGCGCAGAAGCCGGCGAGCGTAGACACTGACGGCTGGGACCCGCGCCTAGCCGGATTACCATTGTACCCTCGGGGGTAGGCCTATATAAACCCCCCGGGGCACCCATGCAAAGGGTTGATCTCATCTAGGTTCCAACACACATAGAGAGAAGAGTAGAGCTAGCCGTGCCCTTCTTCTTCCTCTCGCCAAACAGCTCGAGGAGCACCTTGTAGTTACTTGTTCATCGAGTGATCATGCGGAGACCCCACAGAGCAGCAGTAGGGGTGTTATCTCCACGGAGAGCCCCGAAGCTGGGTAAGATCCGCCGGCGTGCATGTCTTCGCCTCATCCCGCTTCCAAGGACCGGCGACGTCTTACTGGCTCCCACTCATATAAGCCACCCGTTGGCATATGTCGCACCAACCACCCGACATTTGGCGCCCACCGTGGGGCCAGGTGCACCGTCGTCCGGAGACCTGTTCTGGACGGGAACCCTCTTCCTCCCCAGCGAGCGTAGCCAACCCGGCACGCCCGATGGCGCTTGCCACGACGCGCTGCAAGGCGTCACGAACGCCCGCGCGGCGAGCAACCTCGCCGATCCCCTTGGCGAGGCCCTCATCTCCGACGAGCCCGCCTCCGACGCGGGCACCGACCGCCTCGTCGACCTCCTCGGTCAGCTCCACGTCTCCAGCGAGCCTGCTATGGACCAGGAGTCTGTTGGCTCCACCGATCCGATGCCTGTCGACTCCGACACGGCCTCGCCCGACGCCTTCCCCACCAACGTCGTGATCTACGACGACCCGCTTCCCCGAGCCGATGGCTGTGACGGTGCCACCGCCGAGGTGATGGTCATTAGCCACGGCGGCGCTTCTGGCGAGAACGCCCACGACGCCCCGCGAGCGGTGACCCACGACTTGTCCGTCCCCCTCCCGGCCGATGCCGACACCGAAGCACTGGAGGCTCGCCGCCTCACCCTCCTCGCGGAGGGCCGGAAGCTAGCTTCCGTGAGACGCCTCACCGAGGCCCACCAGCGCGAAATCGATCGCGCTGCCTTCGGCACGCCGCCTCCTGGCGGGCCAAGCCGAGCCGACATCGTCAGGCAGTGCGGCGCTGTCATCGCCGACATGTTTGGGGCCGACCACCCAGGCTATGCCACCCCACTCGAGAACCTGCGCGCCGCCCAGGCGGCCGTAGACGAGCTGGATGGACTGGGGGCCGAAGAGCTCCCCTACATGACCAGACGCATCCAGCAGCTGATTGATACGGCCGCACAGTGGCATGAAGCCGACGCCCGCGCGGAAAGCCCTCCACCGCGCCAAGAGCACGGCGCGACGTCCCGGATGCCGACTGCGGGTAAAATCCGCGCGCGACACGAGAAAGAGCCGGCTGCCAGCCGAAGCCGAACCCGGGTCTCCATCGAGCGAGACGCAGAAGGCCGCCCTCGAGCCGTGGAGCGGTGGGGCAACCCGCCTCCGCCTCCGCCTCGTGGGGAAAGATATCCCACCCCGCCGCCTGTCATGCATCCGACTCTCAGCGGCCGACTAGGTCGCCGCGAAGGAGTCGGCGAGAATGATGCTCGCCATCGGATCAACCGCCTAGCACGATCCCTGGCGCTAGAAGAAGATGATGTCGGCCCCCCTTGTTTTGGCTCCCGCATCCGCGACGAGCCCTTCCCCAAAGGGCTCTCGCTCCCAAGAGACACGCCCAAGTACAACGGCTCCATGAAGCCGGAGGATTGGTTGATTGACTACGCCACCGTAGTACGCATCGCGAACGGCAACAGGCGCGTTGCCGTGAAGTACGTGCCCCTCATGCTCCAAGGCACGGCGCGGACCTGGCTCAACAGCCTCAAGCCATACAGCGTCAATAGCTGGCTAGACTTCACAGAAGCCTTCGTCCGCAACTTCACCAGCACCTACAAGCGGGCTCCCAAGCCCAGACAGCTCTCCTTGTGTGTACAAGGCCCCGCCGAGTCCACTCGCGACTACCTCACGCGTTGGGCCGAGCTCCGCAACTCTTGTGAAGGAGTGCACGGGGTGCAAGCCATCGAATACTTCACAGCCGGGTGCCGAGAGGGCACCCTCCTCAAGCACAAGCTCCTCTGCGACAAGCCGACTACCCTCAACGAGCTTCTGGTCATAGCGGACAAGTACGCCACTGCCGACTCCTCAATGAAGACCGAACTCAAGGTAGATGCGTCCGGGAAGGTACTCAACCCGGCGCCCAAGACGCCGGCTGGGGATTCCGGCCGACGCCCGTACCAAAACGACCACAAACGCAAGGGCCCCATGCCGCCTTCCACCAGTCGGCAGGTGGCCACAATCGAGGGCGAGCAGCCCGAAGGGCGACCCGCACCCAAGAAGCAGAAAGGCGGCAGGCCGGCTTGGCAGCCGGCCTTCTCCTACGAGCAAACCCTCGACACCCCATGCAAGTTCCACAGCGGCGCGAAGCCGTCCAACCACACAACCCGGAAGTGCCACTGGCTCACCCGAATCTCCAAAGGTGAAGGGCTCGTGCCGCCTCCACCTGCTGGTCCGCCGCCTTCGGCTCCGCAGCAGCCGGCCGCTCGGCCAGCAGTCGGAGCCGTGCACGACGAGTTCCCTGACGAGCATGCCGCCTATGTCATCTTCACGAGCCAGCCTGAAGACTGGCGCAGCAGGCGCCGAGAGCACCATGAAGTCAATGTGGTTGCCGCCAACCCCTCCGAGCACATGCACTGGTCAGAAAAACCCATCAACTGGAGCCGGGCCGACCTCCCAGAGGTGATGCCATCTCCCGGCTCTTATGCGCTAGTTCTGGATGCCACCCTCGCAACAGATAGACGCGCCGCCCGTTTCTCCCGCGTGCTGATTGACGGCGGGAGCAGCATCAACATCCTGTACCTTGACACCCTGAATAAGCTCAACGTCAAGACGAAGCAGCTCACGCCTACCCAGACAGTGTTCCACGGCATCGTACCCGGCCTGTCCTGCTCACCCATTGGCAAGATCAAGATCGATGTCCTCTTTGGGGACAAGGATCATTTCCGCAGGGAGGCCATCTGGTTTGAAGTGGTTGACCTTGAGAGCTCTTACCATGCACTGCTTGGCCGACCTGCCTTGGCCAAGTTCATGGCTGTTCCCCACTATGCTTACCTCAAGATGAAGATGCCGAGCACCAAGGGCATCATCACCATAGTCGGCGATTACAAGAAATCCTCTGAATGCACAGCAGCCAGCAGCCGGCTGACCGAGTCCCTTGTGATTGCCGAAGAAAAGAAGAAGTTGGACCGGGTCGTGGCCATGGCTGGCAAACAGCTGGCCCTGTCCCCTGATCCCAAAGAATGTGATGCCCAAGGTTCCTTCCAGCCGGCCAAGGAAACAAAGAAGATACCTCTTGACCCCGAGCACCCGGAGAGGTTTGCCGTCATTGGGGCAAACCTAAGCAGCAAATAGGAAGGCGAGCTCGCCGATTTCCTCCGTGAGAATCGGGACATCTTTGCATGGTCCCCCAAGGACATGCCGGGTGTTCCGAAGGATTTTGCCGAGCACAAACTACACGTCCCAGAAGGTGCAAAACCAGTCAAACAACCCCTCCGCCGACTGTCGAAGGAAAAGAGAAGGATTGTAGGAGAAGAGATAGCCCGGCTTCTGGATGCCGGCTTCATCATGGAGGTGTTCTTTCCGGAGTGGCTCGCCAACCCGGTCCTCGTGCTGAAGAAGAACAACAAGTGGCGCATGTGTATAGAATACACGACACTCAACAAGGCCTACCCCAAAGATCCTTTTGCCCTGCCAAGGATAGATCAAGTGATAGACTCCACAGCCGGATGCGAGCTGTTGAGTTTCTTGGACGCTTACTCCGGATACCACCAGATAAAGTTGGACCCGGCCGACCGCCTGAAGACCGCCTTCATCACGCCATTCAGAGCCTTCTGCTACCTGACTATGACATTCGGCTTGAGAAATGCCGGTGCCACTTTTCAGCGTTGCATGCAGAAGTGCCTCCTCAAGCAGCTCGGCAGAAATGCGCAAGTCTACGTGGACGACATTGTGGTGAAGACGGAGAAGCGTGGCACCTTGCTGGATGACCTCAAGGAAACATTCGAGAACCTGCACCGATTCCGGATCAAGCTCAACCCCGAGAAATGCGTGTTCGGAGTGCCAGCCGGCCAGCTCCTAGGCTTCCTGGTCTCCGAACGCGGCATCGAATGCAACCCAGTGAAGATCAAGGCCATTGAGAGAATGGCGATTCCCACCAAGCTGCGAGACGTCCAGAAGTTCACTGGATGCTTGGCTTCCTTGAACCGCTTCATCAGCCGGCTCGGAGAGAAGGCCCTCCCCCTCTACCGCCTCATGAAGAAGACCACTCACTTCGAGTGGAACGACCAAGCCGACCAAGCTTTTCACGAGCTGAAGAAAATGCTGACCACGCCGCCTGTCCTGGCGGCGCCAACTGAGAAAGAGCCCATGCTCCTTTACATCGCCGCAACCAGCCGGGTGGTCAGCACCGTCATCGTAGTCCAGCGCCCAGAAGAGGGCCGAGCCCAGCCGGTCCAGAGGCCGGTGTACTATTTAAGCGAGGTGCTGTCTACCTCGAAGCAGAACTACCCGCACTACCAGAAGATGTGCTACGGCGTGTACTTTGCTGCCAAGAAGCTGAAGCCCTACTTCCAAGAGCACCCCATCACGGTCGTATGCACCACCCCGCTCGCCGAGATAATAGGCAGCCGGGATGCATCCGGCTGGGTGGCGAAATGGGCCATCGAGCTGGCCCCTTACACGATCTTCTACCAGCCCCGCACCGCCATCAAGTCCCAAGCCTTGGCCGACTTCCTCGTCGACTGGGCCGAGACCCAGTACCTGCCGCCGGCTCCCGACTCCACTCACTGGCGCCTGCACTTCGACGGGTCCAAGATGCTCACCGGCTTGGGAGCCGGCATCATCCTCACCTCTCCCAAAGGCGACAAGCTGAGATACACACTGCAAATTCACTTCGCCGCCTCCAACAACGTGGCCGAGTATGAGGCGCTCGTACACGGGCTCCGGCTTGCCAAAGAGCTCGGCATACGCCGGATCCTGTGTTACGGCGACTCAGACTTGATAGTCCAGCAGTCATCCGGCGATTGGGACGCCAAGGACGCAAACATGGCAAGCTACCGCTTCCTCGTCCAGCAGATCAGCGGGTACTTTGAAGGATGCGAGTTCCTCCACGTACCACGAGCCGACAACGGGCCAGCAGATGCCTTGGCTCGAACAGGCTCCACTCGGCAGGCAATACCAACCGGCGTCTCTCTACAACGCCTCCTCAAGCCGTCTATCAAGCCATCTCCAGAGTCCGATTCCATCTTCGTGCCGCCTAGGCCCGATGCAGCCGGCTCCGGCTTGAAGAGCCAAGCAGGCGGCCCGGGGACTTTGATAGGCGGCGCGGGGACTTCAGTAGGCGGCTCGGGGACTTCCGTAGTCACACCCAACCCGGGGACTTCTGAACCCGGCTCGGGGACTGCGGTAGTCGGCCCGGGGACTGCACCAGCACCGCAGGCGGCGGCCGGATCCAGCATTTCACAACCCAGCCCGCCTACCCTGGTTGCAGTAGCCGCGTTGGCAATAGAAGAAGTCACAGCTCCATCATGGGCCCAACCCATCCTCAACTTCCTGACAAACCAAGAACTGCCGGCTGACGAGACAGAGGCAAGGGAAGTCCAACGCCGAGCCGGAGCATACACAATCGTCAACAGAGAGCTCGTCAAGCGCAGCGTCACTTGAGTCTTCCAGCGATGCGTTGAGCAAGAGAAGGGCATAGAAATCCTTAGAGACATCCACCAAGGTGAATGTGGCCACCACGCGGCCTCAAGATCACTAGTCGCCAAAGCTTTCCACCATGGTTTCTTTTGGCCGACTGCTTTGGACGACGCCAAGGAATTAGTCAAACACTGCAAAGGGTGCCAAGTCTTCAGCTCCAAGCAACACCTGCCGGCTTCGGCACTCAAGACCATTCCCCTCACTTGGCCCTTTGCCGTTTGGGGTTTGGACATGGTGGGCCCATTCAAGACGGCGCGCGGCGGCATGTCACATCTGCTTGTCGTCGTGGACAAGTTCACCAAGTGGATTGAAGCAAAGTCGATCAAGAAGCTGAATGGGCCAACCACTGTGACATTCATCGCAGATATAACAACTCGGTACGGTGTGCCGCACAGCATCATCACCGACAACGGCACTAATTTTGCCAAGGGGGCTTTGGCACGTTTCTGTGCGACGCAGGGCATCCGACTGGACTTAGCGCCCGTTGCCCACCCGCAGTCAAACGGCCAAGTCGAGCGAGCCAACGGCCTCATCCTTTCCGGCATCAAGCCCCGATTGGTCGTGGCACTGGAGCGCTCGGCCGGCTGCTGGCTTGATGAGCTGCCGGCCGTCCTCTGGAGTCTACGCACTACCCCAAACAGGTGAACCGGCTTTACTCCTTTCTTCCTCGTATACGGTGCCGAGGCGGTCATCCCAACCAACATCGAGTTCGACTCGCCTTGGGTGACCATGTACACGGAGGCGGAGGCCAAGGAAGCACGAGAAGACAACGTCGACCTGCTGGAAGAAAGCCGGCTGTTAGCCCTCAGCCGGTCCGTCATCTACCAGCAGGGTCTGCGTCGCTACCACAGCCGGAAGGTCAAGCCAAGATCCTTCCAAGAGGGCGACCTTGTGCTCTGTTTGATCCAGCGAACAACCGGCCAGCACAAGCTCTCGGCCCCTTGGGAAGGCCCCTTCGTCATCAGCAGAGCGCTAGGAAACGACTCCTACTACCTGATCGACGCATAGAAGCCGAAGGCACGAAAGAGAGACGACTCCGGCAAGGAGTCGGAACGACCATGGAACGCCAACCTCCTTCAAAGATTTTACAGTTGAAATGCAGTATGTATCACGCTAACCTTTGTACTAAGTACGAGACAATAGGCCCCCCGAGGAGAACTCGGGGACTGCCATCTTTCATTTATGAATGAAGAGTATCATGCTTATGATTATGTCATTACACTCACTTCTCTCGTCCGGCACCGGGTTCGACTAGTCGGCCCGGGGACTGGCCGCCTTGAGTTATATTAGAAGTCCTACCCGCGGTCAGACAAGTAGTGTGCCGGCTCCAAAGCCCTTTCTTGCCAAAAGTCACAGTCCGAAGAATCGGCTGTCCGGCTGGCAAGAGCCAAAGGCAGGAAAGGACGCCCACACGAAAAACGGCTAGGGACTAGCGGACCAATATAACAAAAGCCGACTTTTTCCTACTGCTGACCGACTACAAGAGTAGCCGGCCGGCCGGCTTCCATTCACTTCGCTACAATCTAAGAAAGCTCGAGTACTTGCTTTCCCCAAAAAAGATAGCTGAGTCCTTCCTTAGCCATAGGCTGCAGAACAGCTGCCGGCTGGGAAGGCAGCAATCAGGGGAAGGCGGCAAAGGAAACAACCTAAGGATAAAAAGCATACGAGAATGGAAGCCAAACACATGCATGATTATATTTACACAAAAGGCCTTGAAAAGACCAACATTCAACATAGTTTGAATACACCCCCAGTGGGTGGAACTGTGCAAGCTTAATAGGAATTGTTCAAAGAGTAACAAACAGGAAAAGCAAGGACGGCAGATCAAGCCAAGGGAACGACCGGCGAGTCGGGCAGGTCGGTGGAGACAGTAGCGCCGGCTGGAGGAGTGGCCGGCTGGTGAACCTCGGCATGATTACCGCCTCCCGCAGAGGGCGCGCTAGCACGCGCCTCGTTGCTGGAGGCACGGTCATGCTGAGGCTGACTGGTCGCTTCACCGGCCGGCTCGACGTCTTCGCCCTCCTCTCCTTCTTCGTCTTCACCTTCATCGCTGGAGGCGATCTCCTCTGCTGAATCTTCACCCTCTGCCGGGTTCAGCCCGAACCACTCCTCCGGCTGGGCGACGCCATTGTCGTCCACCTCAGGAACGAAGACACTGGTGTCGGTAAACTCGGCAAGAGCCGAAGCACGCTGGATGATAGCCGGCCGCACCTCCACCAGCTCTTCGTCGGCCTCCTCCCGCCAAGTCCTCAGCTGTTCCAGGCTCAGCCCAGGGTACCAGGCCCGGACGAACTCCAGCGCCCGCCTGGCACCGGATCGAGCAGCAGAGGCCTCAAAGCGGCCAACTGCCACCTCCAGCCAGTCGGCAGTCCGGCTCGGGGTGCGGGTAATCGCTTCGCCTGGCCAGCACCTGCGCTCCAACACGCTGGAGGCGGCGGAGCATGCGGTGTGCCGGCTGCAGCCGGGCTTGAATCGCCAAGAGCTGCTCCTCAAGTGTCCGGCTTGCGTCCGGCGCGATCTCAACCCCCGCCTACCGGCGTGCCTCGCGGTGGGCCTCGATGGCCTGGGTGGCGATGACGGAGTGGCGGGGGAAGTAGTCTGCGCAGAGAGCAAAAGCAGGACAAGTCAGAAGACGAATCAGAGGGCAAGGGGGCGAGCAAGGAGTGAGGGAGGTGGCTTACCGTTGATCAGATCCTTGATCCGGCTGTAACCCTCGCTCAGCGCCTGCTTCGCCTTAGCCCAGCCCGCCACTTCGGTCTTGAATTCAGCTTTGAGGGCGGCCTCGCTGTCCTGCGCCCTCTTCAGGGCCGCCTTGTGGCTCTCCTCCTGGTCGGCCAACTTCTTGACCAGGCGGTCGCGCTCCTGGATTAAGGCATTGAGCTCGGCCTCCTTGGCGCGAAGGGCGGTCTGGGCCCCGCCGAGCTGCTCCCGCAAGTCGGCATTGGCCCCTGCAAGCATGGAGACGAAGGAAGAAACAATAAGGAAGAAGTCGTTGGGGAAGATCCGACCCGACTGCTCAGCAGTCGGCCCGGATCTCGGGGACTACACCCAGTGGGCGCTGACGCGCCCCCACAGGATATGAACAAAACAGAGCACATACTCCGGCTGTCGAACAGATCCTCGATGTTCTGGCGCAGCTCCTGAGCCTGGGAGTCGAAGGCGGCGGTGCTCTGATTATGGTACTCCTGGAAGATCAGACAGGACGCAGGAATAAGACGACTGTCAGGACCTAGTAAGTTCCAAGCCGCCTGCTCAGCAGCCGACTCGGAACTCGGGGACTACACCCAGTGGGTGCGCTGACGCGCCCCCACAGAAGAAATCAAAAAAGCAAAACAACTAAGGCCAGAAGACTCACCCGGACGACGGCCCGCGTCGCAAGGAAATCTCGGGTATATCGCTGCAGCGCGGTAGCATGAGCCTGAAGCCGGCTCCGGACCTCCTGGGCCGCCGCGTTCAGCTCGGCCGTCCCCCCGCTGTGCGCCCACTCGGACGTGCTGGAGCTAGCCGCCTCTAGGGCCTCCGCCGTCCAGCTGGCGCTCGCAGCTCTATCCGGCTCCGGCACGGGGGCAGCTTCCCCCGCGCGCCGGCGTGATGACGGCTGCACCACCATGCCGGCTCCTGCTGCCGGCTCGCTCCCAGCCGGCTGCACCGGCGCCGCAGCCGGCAGGACGCCCTGGCCCGTCCCAGTTGGTGCCGTCCGCGGCACCTCCTCCAAGACAATCACATCGTCCTCCCTCCGCTCCGCCCCCGATCGGTCGCGGTTGGCTTCTTCTGGCGGAGGCACGGGGACGCCGGGAGCCACGCCGTGGAGCGGAATGACGAGCCGTGGAGGCTGGTTGCGCGAGGCTTCCGCCTCCCTCTCCACGGCCGTCGCCTCCGCCTGGGCCTTGGCCGCCGCGTCGGCCTGCTCCTTCGCCGCCTGGGCGGCCCTTCGCTCCGACGCTTCCCGCTCCTCCCGCGCCTCCAGCGCGTTCCACTCCGTAGCCGGCAGGATCCACGCGGCGGGAGCTCGAAGACCCTCTGGCTAAGTCAATCACGAAGCCGGCAGGACCCCGTTCAAGGGAAAGCGGCGCCCTGGCTGGTCAACCAAGACATAATTTAGAAGAACTCCAATCAAAGAACACGACAAGAATACAAGACGATTAACACTTACGCCGAAACCGCCTGCGGCCACTTCACGACCTTCTGGAAGCGGGCCGCCTTCGCGGCCGCCTCATCCCGCTTGGTTGTCGCGGTGGTGGCCCTGGGTTTCTTTGGTCGGCTGCCGAAGTAGGTCGACACGGCCCGGCGCTTCGGCGCGGCGCCACGGGCAGCCGGCGCGGCAGAAGGGCCCGCGCCTTAAATTTCCGGCGCCGGCTGGCGGTGCGGGACGACTTCGACCTCATCGTCGTCCGCCCAACCCTCGAGGCCGGCTCCGAGCCCCGCACCGCCTGCCTCGTCGCCTTCCCCTGCGGCGGCGTCTTCCATGGCGGCCGCCCCAAGATCCGGATCGTCGACGTCGTTCACCGTGCGGTCGGGGAGGAACTGGCGCTCTGCCCCCGCGGCCCCCGCCGCCGGCAGAAGTAGGGGATTCTGCAGAAAATAGGCCGGCTGATCAGAGGTCGGCCGTATCGAAGCCGGCAACACCAAAGGAAGGAAAGAAGAAACACTTATGGCAGGCGGAGGGTTGGTGCGAGAGTACGGCTCCTTGCCGAATCGCCAATCCTCGGCGAGCTTGCAGTTGGCGATGTAGTTCACCAGGTAGGACACCTCGGCATGAGGCATCTCCCTGGTGCTCAGCCGGCATGGGTCGAAGCGGTCGCTCATCTAGCAGATCATGTGCGGCCGACCTTGGAGCGGAAGTACCCGGCGCTCCACGAAGGCGGCCACCAGGTCGGCTCTGACCAGGCCCTCCGACTGGACCATCACCCGGAGTCGGGCGATGGCGGCGTTCCCAGCCTGGGACAACGTCCTGGCCCGGTAGCTCCATGAGGGTGGCCTCGCAGCCGGCGGGCCGGCTACGTAAGCCGGCAGGTTGACAAAGTCGCCTTGTTGGGCGACGTTCCTCACATAGAAGTAGGATTTCTGCCAGAGCTTCACCGACTGGATCAGCAGGATGGACGGGAACGGATTGTTCTCGCCCGTCCTCCTCATGGCGATGAAAGCTCCACATGGGGCGGGCACGCCCGCGACGACGGTGCCGAGCTTGCTTTGGAAGAACTCTCCCCAGAGCTCCAGGGTGGGGAGAACGCCAAGAAAACCCTCACAGAGGGTGACGAAGGCCGACAACAGCATCACGGCATTGGGGGTGAGATGATGCGGCTGAAGGTGGTAGAATTCGAGGAAGGAGCGAACGAATCCGCTCGCCGGGAGGCCGAAGCCGCGTATGCAGTGCGAGCGGAAGATCACCCGCTCGCCCTCCTCCGGTGCCGGCGAGATCTCCCTCTCCGGCGCGCGCCGGACCCGCACGTAGTTCTCGCCGGGCAGACGCCGCGTCCGGCGGAGGAACTCGATGTGCTCGTCAAGGACGTTGGAGCCGTCCCACGATCTCGACAGCGCCATTGGAGCGGTGCGGTGAGGAGCAAGATGCGGTGGCGGCGGAGGCGCGTGCGACCCCGCTGCGGCGGAACAACCGCGAGGCCCGACGGCGGAGCGGCGCGGCGATAAGGCTCTGCGGTGGCGGAGAAAGAAAGAATGGAAGACGAGAAAGGGCGGAGCGAGGGAGAGCGTGCGAGCCTTTGCCGCTCCCTCTCCTCCCCCTACTTATAGACCCTCGTGGCGGAGCCGTGGAGGCGTGGTGTGGGGGACGTGGGATTAGCTGCGCCCGCTCCCCCACATCCCGCTGTAACTGCGCCTTGACAGCGTGGCAAAACGGCCGCGGGAAGGCAAACAGCCCACCTTGGGCCGCAGAAGATCCGCACCTGGGCTAAGGCCAGGAGTGGCGGGCCCGGGCCTGCGGCAACGTCCCGTCGCGCACGCGCCATGGCAGGCCTTTTCCGCCACGTGACACGCGGGGAGGCGCGCGGTCAGCGCGCAAGTTGGCCCACATTCTCGTTGACGAGGCCACGACGCCCATCCAAGGCGGCGCGCATAAGCAGAGCCGGCTCCCAGCTGCCGACTCCTCAAGATAGGAAGCTGACCGAGCTTCTCGTCCCCCTTGACGACCTCGAAGCGCGACCAGCTTCGGGGACTACTGTCGGGGTAAATGACGACGGGTAGCCTAGCCGGCTCCCCTTGGCACTTCCGAAAAAATCACGAGCCGATCCGGCCTCCAAGAAACCAAGACGTGGGGCCGCCTTCCCCTTGCCGGCTGCCTCTCAGGCCGGCTATCGGAAGGCGGCCCGGCCTTAACCATCATGAAGAAAGCCGCATAAGGGCCGGCTCCAAGAAGCCGGCCACGAGAAGGCCGATTCCAAGAAGCCGGCTCCCACGACGCGGTCAAGATCGTACCCTCGAAGTCCGCATCCACGTAACGGCGATGGGACAGGGCGTGGCTACAGTAAAGCCTACCACCCCCGAAACCCGGAGCACGCCTGGCATAGTGCGCCATACGGGGGAACCCTGACCCGTCCGACGTGGCACTATTACCATGATAACTATGACGCCATCCACGGCGGGCTATCAGCGCGGTCCACGGGCGGTGGGCCCCCTTGGGCAGAGAGACACCCGAAGGCGGCCAGGCCTCCTCCAGTCGGCCCAAGACATGGCCGGCTTCCCCAAGCCGGCTTGCCCCCTCCCTCGAAGGAGGCGCTCCATTAAGGAAACAAGACGACGTGAGGCTACAGGGATCGCCCGCCAGGCGGCGGGCGCTGTAGCCACGCTTACCTCGATAAAGCCCTCATCATCAGGATTGAGGCAACAGTAATCAGCTGCCGACAGGGCCCTAGGCAGTAGGGCCTGCCTGTCGACCAAGAGGTCGGCAGCCGGCGGGCCCCAACAGTCGGCGCAGAAGCCGGCGAGCGTAGACACTGATGGCTGGGACCCGCGCCCAGCCGGATTACCATTGTACCCCCGGGGTAGGCCTATATAATCCCCCCGGGGCACCCACGCAAAGGGTTGATCTCATCTAGGTTCCAACACACATAGAGAGAAGAGTAGAGCTAGCCGTGCCCTTCTTCTTCCTCTCGCCAAACAGCTCGAGGAGCACCTTGTAGTTACTTGTTCATCGAGTGATCATGCGGAGACCCCGCAGAGCAGCAGTAGGGGATTTATCTCCATGGAGAGCCCCGAAGCTGGGTAAGATCCGCCGGCGTGCATGTCTTCGCCTCATCCCGCTTCCAGGCACCGGCGACGTCTTACTGGCTCCCACTCAGATAAGCCACCCATTGGCATATGTCGCACCAACCACCCGACAATTATGCTGTGGTGTTCCAGGTGGCATGAGTTTGTGAAACTATTCCACATTGTTTTAATTGAAGACAAAACTCGTAACTCAAATATTCGCCTCTGCGATCAGATCGTAGAAACTTAATTTTTCTTGTTACGATGATTCTTCACTTCACTCTGAAATTCTTTGAACCTTTCAAATGTTTCAGACTTGTGTTTCATTAAGTAAATATACCTATATCTGCTCAAATCATCTGTGAATGTCAGAACATAATGATACTTGCCGTGAGCTTCAACACTCATTAGACCGCATACATCAGTATGTATTATTTCCAATAAGTCAGTTGCTCGCTCCATTGTTCCGGAGAACGGAGTCTTAGTCATCTTGCCCATGAGGCATGGTTCGCAAGTATCAAGTGATTCATAATCAAGTGATTCCAAAAGCCCATCAGCATGGAGTTTGTTCATGCGCTTTACACCAATATGATCTAAACGGCAGTGCCAAAAATAAGTTGCACTATCATTATTAACTTTACATCTTTTGGCTTCAATATTATGAATATGTGTATTACTACGATCGAGATCCAACAAACCATTTTTATTGGGTGTGTGTGACCATAGAAGGTTTTATTCATGTAAACAGAACAACAATTGTTCTCTAACTTAAATGAATAATCGTATTCCAATAAACATGATCAAATCATATTCATGCTCAACGAAAACACCAAATAACACTTATTTAGGTTCAACACTAATCCTGAAGTATAGGGAGTGTGCGATGATGATCATATCAATCTTGGAACCACTTCCAACACACATCGTCACTTCACCCTTAACTAGTCTCTGTTCATTATGCAACTTCCGTTTCGAGTTACTAATCTTAGCAACTGAACTAGTATCAAATACCACGGGGTTGCTATAAACACTAGTAAAGTACACATCAATAACATGTATATGAAATATACCTTTGTTCACTTTGCCATCCTCCTTATGCGCCAAATACTTGGGGCAGTTCCGCTTCCAGTGACTAGTCCCTTTGCAGTAGAAGCACTTAGTCTCAGGCTTAGGTCCAGACTTGGGCTTCTTCACTTGAACAACAACTTGCTTGCCCTTCTTCTAGAAGTTCCCATTCTTCCCTTTGCCCTTTTATTGAAACTAGTGGTCTTGTTAACCATTAACACTAGATGCTTTTCTTGATTTCTACCTTCGTCGATTTCAGCATCACGAAGAGCTTGGGAATCATTTCCGTTACCCCTTGCATATTATAGTTCACCATGAAGTTCTAGCAACTTGGTGATAGTGAATAGAGAACTCTGTCAATCACTATCTTATCTGGAAGATTAACTCCCACTTGATTCAAGTGATTTGTAGTACTCATACAATCTGAGCACATGCTTGCTGGTTGAGCTATTCTCCTCCATCTTGTAGGCAAAGTAATGTAAGAGGTCTCATACCTCTCGACACGGGCATGAGTATGAAATACCAATTTCCACTCTTGGAACATCTTATATGCTCCGTGGCGTTCAAAACATTTTTGAAGTCCCGGTTCTAAGCCGTAAAGCATGGTGCACTAAACTATCAAGTAGTCATCATACCGAGCTTTTGTCAAAACGTTCATAACGTCTGCATCTGCTCCTGTAATAGTTCTATCACCTAGCGGTGCATCAAGGACATAATTCTTCTGTGTAGCAATGAGGATAGTCCTCAGATCACGGATCCAATCCGCATCATTGCTACTAACATCTTTCAACTTAGTTTTCTCTAGGAACATATCAAAAATAAAACAGGAGAGCTAAACGCGAGCTATTGATCTACAACATAGGTATGCTAATACTATCAGGACTAAGTTCATGATAAATTTAAGTTCAATTAATCATATTACTTAAGAACTTCCACTTAGATAGACATCCCTCTAATCCTCTAAGTGATCACGTGATCCAAATCAACTAACCATTTCCGATCATCACGTGAGATGGAGTAGTATCAATGGTGAACATCACTATGCTGATCATATCTACTATATGATTCACGCTCGACCTTTCGGTCTCAGTGTTCCGAGGCCATATCTACATATGCTAGGCTCGTCAAGTTTAACCTGAGTATTCCGCGTGTGCAACTGTTTTGCACTCATTGTATTTGAACGTAGAGCCTATCACACTAGATCATCATGTGGTGTCTCAGCACGAAGAACTTTCGCAACGGTGCATACTCAGGGAGAACACTTATACCTTGAAATTTAGTGAGAGATCATCTTATAATGCTACCGTCAATCAAAGCAAGATAAGATGCATAAAAGATAAACATCACATGCAATCACACTACAAAAAATACACTTCCGTGATGATACGTGTTTGTCACAGTAGGTCGCTTTTTTGTCATGCATGTACATCCATGACAAATTTATGACAGAATCAAGATAGTCATACATGTGCTGTCGTAGAAGTGTTCCATGACATTACCAAAATTATCATCACGGAAGTGTCCACTTCCATGACGATAAATCGCGCGTCACAGAAGTGCTTTCGTCAAGGGTGACCGACACGTGGCATTCACCGTAACGGAACGCCGTTAAGCTATTGGGTCGGGTTTTGGATCCGATAACCCGTTAACAGCCCCGACCAATGGGAAATTTCCACATGTAAAATTCTTATTGGCCGGACGAAACACGTGTTAGCTCGTCAGTGGGTCAGATAGGCGCCTATGATACATCGACACGTGGCACGACCCAACAGACGCCCATTTCTGTGAAAAGGCCGGCCCGTTTGACTTGGTCAAAAGCTGGCGGGCCGGCCCATGGAAAGCCTATTAACGGCATGTTCGAATATAGCCCATTTACAGCCCGCTAACCCAAGGCCCGTTACGCCCTATCCGAATTAGGCCCAGTAGCGTCATCTGGGCCATCCAATATGATTCCAGCCTGTTTTCACTTCTGGCCCATGTATGGCCCATGACGTGTTTCGACCCATATGAGGCCCTATGTAACTCTTGGCCTACTAACAGCCCGTGGTGAAACTGGCCCGTAATGAACAGTGTATCACTTTACACCCATTAAGGACCCGTGGTGAAACTGGCCCGTAATGAACAGTGTATCACTTTATACCCATTAACGGCCCGTTATTCCATTGGGCCGTTTCCATCCCATGTTATCTTTCGGCCTTCTCAGAGCCCATTTATTCTTGGGCTCATTTCCAGCATCCATTTACTTACGGCCCGTTACTGTCATTTTCTGCTTGTGGGCCAGATTCAGCCCGTAGTTACAGTCGGCCCGTTTGTGGTCCATTAATACGTTGGGCCGATTTCATAGCGTCATCAAATACGGCCTATTAACGATGGCCCGATATGGTCGACCCATGAACAGACGATTCCAACTCTAGCCCGTTTACGGCCATAATGCGTCTATTAGGCCCATTTTTGGCCGATCGATTATACGGCCTGTATAAGGCCCATTGATAATACGTCCCGCAGAAGGCCCATTGTTTCTATGGCCCGTAGAAGGCCCATTGTTTCTATGGCCCGTAGAAGGCCCACTGTTTCTACAGCCAGTAGGAGGCCTAGTGTCACTACAGTAAATATTAGCCCATGGTTATTGTGGCCTAGTTTTAAAGAATAGGTTATTGCAGCCACTAGCTAACCGCGGAAAAAGAACTGCAATGACTACAAGCAAACAAATAAACAAGACAACAAGGAAATAAATACGCAAGCAACTAACGCTAGGCTATCACGGCTATTACACATATTACATCCACTGGGCATCAAAGTTTGCCACCAGTGCAAATATAGGGAACAAAGCAGCATATCATATACACTGGTTGTCAAAGTTGGCGACCAACGCAAATAAACGCCGCAGCAAAACAAATCCAGAACTGAAACCACTTCAGAAGATCTCAAGAAACAATATCCTGGGTACCCATAATGTTGGCAAGATGCTTAGCAAGCTTATTAACTTTCTCTTGTTTGGCGCTTAAATCCTCTAGCGCTTGCTGTTGCACCAGAAAATGTGCATCTGAATTCTGCAGGGACTTCCTCAGTCCTTCAGCTTCCTATCGCAGCACATCTGATCGATGTCTTTCAACTTGAAATTGAGACTCAAGAAGACGAACTGATTCAGGCATTGAGTTCGAAGAGCTTGTGCCAGCAGTAGTGGCCAGTAACTCGAACACTACATCAAGACAGGACTTTTGGGTTCCCTCACTGTCGTCAAGATAGTTTTTATCAGCTTTCCCGGAGACCAACAGGGATGTCTCACTATCTTGAACCTTATCTGCATTACTTCCTTTACCATTGGATAACGCGGTACTGTTCTCCAATATTTTGTCTGCATTCTAAAAGAGAAACAAGCAGACACATCACATGTTTACCATGTTGTATATGAAACTCATCTTGGTAAATGAGTTCAGTAGTAAAGTGGACAAGATAACAGCATGAAACAAACATATATCTATGTACCATGGTCACTTTATGGTCTATATCATTCTAGTTTTTGTTGCCAAATCAAGATAGAGACATAGTTCAAACAATATTTGTTCAAGACAATGCAGAATAGACATAATATAAGTGTGGGTAACTATAGAGCAATAACAACACTTGCAATGTGCATGACATGAGAACATAACTGTTTATTCAATTGAAACTGAAATCAACATAGAGCAGGTTACAACAGCAAACCAATTAAAGAAACAGGTTTAAAACATACCTGTTGCGCCATTGGAGTTTCAATTCCATCCTTCAAATTTGAAAATAGTTGGTATGAGTAAATACAGTCATGCAAGAGCAAAGGAGTATGAACCATAGCTACAGAACCTGACCTGAGAACAAATCTTCT
The DNA here is from genome assembly GCA_032464435.1 of Aegilops umbellulata. Taxonomy (NCBI): domain Eukaryota; kingdom Viridiplantae; phylum Streptophyta; class Magnoliopsida; order Poales; family Poaceae; genus Aegilops; species Aegilops umbellulata. The sequence continues at coordinate 653,915,680 of CP136060.1, forward strand.
TCTCCTTTAAGCGTTGAGTTGGGATTCAGAGTGGTGGTCCTCGTGCTTTGGGCACTATAGTTCCCTTATTAACTGCTCATGTTTGGGTGCTCTGTGGTGGAGACGGTGCTGTGTCAACTGGAACTGGGTTACTATCTGTCGGGGTTGGGGTTAGAAGGGGTGTAGCTGGTTCTCTGTCCAACTGGGTAGGGTTACAATCTGTGAGAGTCTGGGTTATGTGCGGTGGATCTGGTCCTTGGGCAAGTACAACTGTGGTTCTATCTGCATCAACTGGTAGCACTATCTTTTCTGAAGACCGTGTTGTTACTCCCTTAGATACTTTCATCACGCTCTCCAATTCAAATGGCTGATAAACAAGAAAAGTAATTGAAAGTATAGACATTGTATGATAGACAGGTGTAATGGATAGTGGGGAATAAAAGAGGGCATGAATAATTCATATTTATGTTGTCTAACCAAACAGGATAGCATGACACAATTTCACATATATGATGGCTAACTAAACAGGATAGCATGACACAATTTCACATTATGATGGCTAACTAAAAAAGATGGAAAGACATAGTTCAAAATATGAGATTATGTAAACAGGATGACATGACATAACTATATAATGTGTTTATTAAATAGGTTGGCATGCCATAATTCACATACATTCACAGATAGAATGCCATAATTCAAAATATGATGACTGTAAACACTAAACAGGATGAGATGATATAACTATATGATGTCTTTATTAAATGGGTTGCCATGCCATAATTCGGATAGATGATGTGTATGTACTATGTAAACATGATGGCATGATATAATTCAAATATATGATTTATATAGTAAGCAAGTAAGTAGATGACAATCCATATATGATGTAAAAAGTAACTAATGCAAGACAACATGCATGACATGGGTAATATAACCCTGCCAAGTTTGAGCATAGACCTCAGGGGGAAAATAGGACTGGTCATCAGTCTCTGAATCCTCCTCTGAGGAGCTTTCTGTAACCAGCAAGATGTCTGCTTCAGCAGGTAGCATTGTCTGCTCTGAATACCTTGTTTTCACTCTAGATACTTCCATCACCGCTTCAAATGGCTGATGCACAGGAAGAGTAGTTGAATATACAAACGTTGTCGACAAATGGAACACGTAATACAAAAAAATGATAGCATGATATAATTCACATACATGATGATTGGCTAAACAGCATGGCATTGCATAATTCACATATATAATGCCTTTGCAACAAGATAGCATTGTATAATTCACATATATAATGTCTTGCAACAAGATGGCAATGCATAATTCACATATATGGTAATTAGACACTGAACAAGTGGCATTCACACAAAGCATGTCTAAACTAATCAAATGACATAGAAATGCGAGACACCATACGCACGATATGAGCAACATAACCCTGCCAAGTTAGAGCATACACCTCGGGGGGGGGGGATAGGACTGGTCATCTGTCTCTGAATCCTCCTCTGAGGAGCTATCCGTAACCAGCGAGATATGCACTTCGTCAGATAGCATAGTCTTCTCTGAAGACCTTGTTTTCACTCCAGAATTTGCCATCACCGTGTCAAATGGCTGATGCACTCAAAGAGAGCAGTTGAATGTAATAACATTTTTGACAAATGTAATATGTAACCAAAAAAAAGGATGGCCTAATATAATTTACATATAAGATGACTGGCTAAGCAGGATGGCATTGCAAAATTCACATATATGATGCCTGGCCGAACAAGATGGCATTGCATAATTCACATAAACGATGAATAAACTAAACAGATGGCATTCGCACAAAGGATGTCTAAACTAAGTAGATGACATATTTGGTGTATAAAGTAAGCAATGCAACACACCATATGCATGATATAACCAACATCAGCATGCCAGGTTAGAGCGAAGACCTCAGGGGGTAAATAGGAGTTGTCTTCTCCTTCTAAATCCCCCTCAGAACAGATATCTTCCTCTGGATTACAATCCGAAATGTGTGGAGGGGGGCTGCCTTTGCGCCTACCATGGAGCGACGTCTGCATGAAATTTTATTGCCACGCAAGGCTCGTCTCTTTTGCTCTACATGTTCAGTTCCATTGTTTACAATGACTGTCATGCATATGAATAAAACATAGTGAGATTATGTAAGGAGTGCATGCAGAAATCCAGAGTGATGGTCGCAACCTGTGGATAGACCCAAAACCAATAATAGCAGGTAGATAATGGCTTCAGTTAAAAAATACAGATAATGGCTTCTTTACTGTTTGTTTCCCACCCAACATGAAACTCATAGTAGACACCGGAGATTAACCAGATAGTAGATAGATACTATTGATAGCGGGCCCGATATGTACCCCACAACCATTTAAAAACTCAAGTTTGATATTAGTTTGGAGCTGACTCAGAGTCTAATCGGTGAACAGGACGATAAAGTAGCATGTAATATTAAGCGATGCATAACGTAAGCAGACACGAAAGAGTGAGACCTCTCTTGCGGACCCGTGTAGTCCTCGAGCTCATCTGCTTGGTTGATGATGGTAGTGCAGTTTTCATGGCTGCCAGCGGCGGGGAAGAAGATCTGAGGCAGTGAAAGACAGTCTGGAGGCTGGATCCCTGCTGTGCTGGACCCTTCTGTCATTGGAGCAGCTGAGCTGGGGTGGACGATGGCGCAGCAGGAGCGAGACAAACCATCTGTAAGAGAAGTAATTCTATAAGGGCTCGTTTGAATTGGAGGATTCCAACAATGAAGGGATAGGAAATAGGCAGGAATAGGATAGGAATGCACGTGCAAACCAGAGAATTTAAAAACACAGGATTTCTGCCAATCTGGGTGTTTGATTCACAACAATTGGAAGATCACAGGATGCAAAGAAGCATGGTGACATTAAGTCAAACCACAAGAAAATGTACGGTTATAATGCTATTATGCTACTATCTCTTAGTCTTGTGCTTCATGAATAGGAATTTGAAAAGGAGGACAAGTGAAAATTAAAATTCCTACGCTTTTTCTTTCAAGGAGACACTAAAGGAACAAATCCGTGTGCTTAGTGGACAATATATATAACATGTAGAGTAAAAAAGAGGTGCAACAAGTGTAGAACCTCTTTGGCGAAGCCATGTCGATCTCAGCGTGATTGGGTTGGCCGGTGAGGATGCTCCGGCTGACTTGGCTGTCGGAGGAGGGGAAGAAGATCTTAGGCGTCTGGAGATGGAGCCCGAGGTACTGCTCCACTGTGATGGAGGGTTTCGTCGTTGGAGCAGCTCCGGTGAGTTGTACGACGCCGAGGCTGAAGCAGGACAAGAGAGACAACGAACAACGTTAACCTAAGTGGAATTCTAATAGCATCTCCAATACATGACGTAAAATACATAACCACAAAGTGCTTGATGTAAAATACATCAGCCGCTCATCTCTGAACTTAACTGTCGAAAGTGAACTTAACTGTCGAAATTAAACTTAACTGTCGAAACTGAACTTAACTGTCGAAACTGAATTTTGCTGTCCAAACTGAATTTTGCTGTCGAAACTAAACGCACTAGCAAGGTGAGGCTACACGTCGGTCGAATGACTTTTTCATCTCTGGTCAGTCGATTTTGCAGTCGTTGGATACGAAATCAAGGGCCTGGGGTTCATCTTCAACCTCCACCCCCCTGAGCCGGCCAAACAGCAGTCCCCCGCCTCCCGCGGCCGGCGGTGCGCCGCCCCGCCCGCCCCAAAAACACTCCCCACCGCCGGTCCGCCACCGCCCCGGCCATCCCTCTAGGCCACCCCGTGCTGAGCTTTTTCTCCCGCGATCCCCACGCCACCGCCCCGCCAACGCCCCGCCACCGCCGGCAACCACCGCCCCCGTCCTGAACCCTAAGATAGATAGTAGGGTATCTCTCCGGCAAGCCCCCTCCCCGCTGCGGCTGGTTCTTCCTTCACCCCGGCGAGCCCCCCACCACCTGAAAATCGACTGACCCAAAAGTCGATTCAGGCGACTGAAGTGTAGCTAAATCGGAGCAGCATCGCAAGCTAGAGCAAGAGCGAGAGCAGCAGCGCGAGCAAGAGCAATAGCAAGAGCAAACCAAGTAGGGGACTGAGAGCAAGAGCAGAGCAGTAGCGCCAGCGAGAGCTAAAGCAGCAGCAGGTCCTACTGATGTGGACGTCGCCGTCGAGGGAGCGACGCCATGGAGGAAGTGGCTGGCGACGCCGCCGTGGATGGAGCCGCGCCGTGTCAGCTCGGGACCGAGCGCCAGCAGCACCGTGAGATCGAATCAAGAAGAAAATGCGGTGATTAGTGTACAACCTCTTTGGTGGCGCCGATTAGGCCGCAGCTTCATTCGAGGAAACGGTGATGATGATGCTCTTCCGGTGGTGCAGGTGAAGACGGCGGTGTGGGAATGGAGGTGGCGCGAAAGACGAGGGGAACGTCGGGGCAGCTCCTTGGAGGTGGAGGACGGGGTGGCTGAACCGGCGGGACGATGAGATTGATGACGGATCCTCATCCAGTACAATGGATGAGGGACGTCGAGGTGTTGATGTGGACGGCGTCGTCGGGGAAGAGGCTCCGGCTAGGTGGCGGACGGAGCAGGGTGTGGGGTTTCGTCGCGGGTTTTCGCAGCCTCGGTGTACGAATGGGTGGGCGGATGGGATGGCAGTGGGGAACCATGGCTTAGAGACGCGCTTGTCCGAAATGTGGGGTAAGTTACAAAAGTACCCCCACCGATTTGAGGCGGTTCTTTCGGTTCAGGGGTACCACGGTCATTTCGCGTGTCTGGATTTCACAGGAGGTGGGAGTTTTCGCGCGCGTTGTAATTTCGGAATAGCAAGGCGCGAGTTGACATGGAGGGAGTTGTCGGAGCACAACGACACAAAGATATATCTTAAATATTTCGGGCTAACAAGGCGTGGGTTGAAATTTCCGGACAAGCCTAACGTGTACTGTCCCAAATCAATGTGCCCTACAAATGTCATTCAAAACTTTGAATTCATGTTATGTTCAATTAAAATATTTCGCTATGTGTATAATGCATGCAACCTACTACTCAAATGAACGTTTTAGTGCATTCCAAACGTATATACTACCGCTTCAATATGAACTAAATTTGAATTCGTTTCTCTATTTGAATAAGATCTACAGTAATGATTGTTGTGAAGTCAAAGCATTTGAATTCGTTTCTCTATTTGAATAAGATCTACAATCATCATTATTGTCAAGTTAAACCATCGTTTGTGTATTATCTTCACAGCACACCACATGATTAGTCTCGAGTTACATATGAACTATGTGTACTCCTATATGAACTCCAACTAGATTTTTTGAATCCACTTTATTTTGATTTCAAATCACATTACATTTCTAGCTCTAGCTAGATCTTCATAATCTAAACCATGTCTCATATGTATAATGTGTTTATCACATTATGTATGGTGCCCCGCCCCCTACGCCTACAAGTATTTAGATGTGAGTTGCAAACACCACACGTTACCAGAAATTCAAATAAAATGTGAGAATGTTCGATATATAGTATTGTTTAGATTGTTTGATATTTAGTTGTAAGCTGCGAACGCTACACATTATCACAAATTCAAATAAAATGTGAGATTGTTTGATGTATAGTTTGGTTTAGATTGTTCGGCATTTAGTTGTGAGTTGCGAACGCCATGCATTATCACATTATGGTATAACATGTGCACAACACGTGTATCACCGCTATATTCATGCATGCAATGTTTAAAACATTATGATCTCCTATTCAAATATATGAATCCGCTTTCATATCAAATTATGATATTGGTTAGTCTCTTACACCCACACAATTCCCTAACCTTTGTAGCTACCACTAACTTTCTCTCGTGCATGCACATGCCCTCCTCGCCCTCCCCCTCCCTCGGCATTCTATCCACCTGGCACATTCATTTTTTTCTTTAGGTCGTTCTTCCAGAGTCTCCACAACTCCTTTCCGACACACACCGATCGATAAACCTCTCCAGCGGTGCCTGACTACAACATACAAACACACCTTCAATCTCCTCCTTTATGTGTCCTTGCCTCGTGTCTCTCATACGGTCAGACACACGTGTAAACTCTCGCCCCTCTTTTCATTGCTCTCACAACCGCACACTCCTCCCCCTATCTAGCTAGTAGTTGGGCCTCTCGCACCACCTCCTAGCTCCATTCTCTCTGTCTATCCGTCTTGCTGGGCCTTATTTGCCTCTAACAAATGGACGTACACCGACCGATCTCTCACTATACATATAGCTAGCTAGGTCCTTATAACTCGTTTTTACCCACACGTCAATCAATCTACCTCATTAGTTGTGTCTCTCCCTTCCTCCGACAAACAACAATTGATCTACCGATCTAGTTAGGTTTGCTTACCAAACACATGGTTCCCCTTCATGATCTATGGATGCGTCCCGACAGATCTATCACGCACAGGCACACACAGAAACACATCCCCACTCTTCACTACTAGGGAAAACCTTATACACAGAATGTTACCAGTAGCGCTGTACAAAATCAAACGCTACTGCTAATTAGTAGCAGCGCGCGTAAATAAACCGCGCTACTGCTACGACTTTTGCAGTAGCGCGTACTAGCGAAAAGCGCTGCTGCTATGTTTGAACTGGGCGCACATGGCTAGCCCAACCTAGCAGCAGCGCGTATACTGGCCTAGCGCTACTGCTGTGCTCCTTAGCTGTAGCGCACTTATGTGTAAGGCGCTGCTGCTAACGGAAATAAAATAAAGTGAAAAAAGTAGAAAAGTAAATGAAAATGAAAGAAATAGAAAAAGGAGAAAGGAAAAAAAATAAAATGTAAAGAAAAATAAAAGAAAAAAGGAAAAAAAGAGAAAGGAATAGCAGTAGCGGGTTTCAGTAAACGCGCTATAGCTAACATACCTATAGCGCGTATTCGGAAACTCGCTACCGTTACGTTTCACTTAAACAGCGGTTTCCTCCCCCGCCCCCCGGCGACCACTTCTTCCCCAAATCCCTCGCCCTCGCCGTCGTGTCCCCAATTCGCCGTCGCCCCACTTCGCCGCCGTCTCCTACCGGCGTGGACGCCCGCAACCTCACCGTCTCCCCTCGAGGCCACCGTCATCCTCACTGCCGCCGCCCGAGGCCACCCTCAGCCTCACCGCCGCCGCCCGAAGCCGCCCTCGACGTCACTGTCGGCGCCCTCCACCTCACCGCCGCCCGAGCCCGCCCAGGACCGCCGTTGCCCGTGCCCGAGCCCGCCCTCTCTCCCCTCTCTGTAGGTCCCCCACCCCTCCCCCCACTCATCTCTCTCTGCATTTTAGAGGAAAAATTATTAGAGCAAAATTAGTAGAGCAAAAGTTAGTTAGGGCAGTAGGGTTTAATTAGTGTAGATGCTGCTTGTATAGTATATAGTGATACTAGTAGATGTTAATTAGGTTAGGGCAATAGTGGTACTAGTAGATGTTAATTAGATGTTTTTCAGTTAGGGCACTAGAGTTTTGCTAGGTTAATTAGGTTAGTAGTGCTGCTAGTAGTAGTGGTACAGTAGGTTAATTAGGTGATGTTAATGAATAACCTAAATGAATGAAATTAGTAGTTAACTGAATTTTTTTTCCTTTCATCATTATAGACCACTAAAGTTAACTAAATTTTGTTCTATTAGTAGTTAAATGAATTTTCTTCTACACTTTGTTTTTGAATTAGCTTGCGAAATTTGGACATGTGGTTGCTCGTGTATATTTGGACACTGTTTCCAGGGAATGATGCTTAGTGGCCTATGTTTTGCTGGAATGTTGATTCATTTCTTTTCCGGCAAATTTCAGGTTCTTGATTTGTCCACTTTTTAGCAAAGGTCATGCCGAAATTTTCCGTGAATTTCGGCATGACTTGTGCTACAAACTAGGACATATCGAGTGCCCGTGATTTGCCGCACCAGGAAGGAGTTAACATTCCTGCAAAACAATAGGCCTTTTTTATGTCATTATTCATTTTATTAGGTCTAGAATTAATTGACTAGATTTAATCATAGGAAACATGGCTAGCAACGATAAAGGACAGGGTTCTGGTGATTGCGACGACGCCTACCGGGCGGCAGACGAATTTTTTAGCCTTACCGACGATCAACCGATGTTATTGTTGGGCCCACCGGTGGCATCGGGGACTGAGACCGACACGCAGACCGGTGCTGAGACTGAGACCGGCGCTCAGACTCAGACCGGCATCGAGACCGGCGCTGCCTCGGGGAGCGGAGACGGTGTAGAACCGAAAGCAAAGAGGCAATGGGTTCTTAACAAACTCAGGACTACTAGAGTGGTGGTCACGAAGGTGGACGACGGCACTTTTGAGCCAATGGCGCTCAAGGAAGCGCGTCGATGCTACAGCAAGCAAATAGGTTGCATCGTACGGATAACCGCCACCATCAACGATGAGAAACTACAGAAGATAGAAAATATGAGGAGCTCCCTCTTAAAGAAGTTTCACCAGATATTCTCGTTCCCAGGCCGGAATGAGAATGATTATAAAGATCCAGATGAGGACCCGGCAATGAAGAAGATAAACAAACACGCCATGACCAAGTTTATCATTGTTTAGATGGATGACGATGTATTTGCATATCATTCGAGACTTGTATCGCTATTTTCGAGATGATGACGAGAGACCACTTTGTGTTGGATGATGATTATGATGATGACATGATTTGATGAGACTAATTGTATGTATATGCTATGATTAAATTTGTATGTGTATGATATGCTAAAGATTATTGTATAAAGCCTATTCAAATACAAAACAAATATGCAGGAAAAAAACTAATGAATAAACTAGTAGTAGCGAGGGGGGAAATTTAGCAGTAGAACCGCATTATCAGTAGCGCGTCCCAGCAAACAGCGCTGCAGATAATATCAGTGGCGCCCTTTCCCAAAGAGCGCTACAGCTATTCATGTATAGCAGTAGCATGGGACAACAGGTGCTACTGCTATACGTTAGCTGTAGCGCCTTATTAGTAGCGCCGGTACCCGCGCTACTGAGAGGCCCAAAACCCTCGCTACTGCTAGGCTTTTCCCTAGTAGTGCTTATTGATAACATTGCAATTCCACCCTCAGTTTGTCTAGTAGGCCTCTCCCACCATCTTCGAGAAGCAACTCCATCACCCATCCAGCACTCTACCCCTCTCCCTCCCTCTCCCTCCCTCTCTCCCTCCTCTCTCTCTCTCTCTGTCCCATGATATTTCCCATCCTTCAGTTATGTATGGATGTCGACCTATCTCCCTCAAGACATAGCTGGGTCTCTCCTTCTCAACACATATACGAGTCGTTCTACCTCTATAGTTAGGCCTCTGCCTACCCCTCCCACCACCACCACCCCCCCCCCACACACACACACCGATACATCAAGCGCTCTTGTCATGTCTCCCTGCCACACAAAAACTTGACGTGTGCCCTCTAACGTTCCAGTAGGCTAGTCGCCCTATATCTTTGACTTGTACACACAAACAATTTCGATGGCTCTCTTCATCGATCTCGCACCCACCCACTTGATCCTCTCTTTGACTCTATCAATAGCTATGACCCCTCCCTCTCTTCTCGTGGATTGCCCGACCCTCTATGTATGATATGGATAGGCCTCCATTTGAGACACATTGCATGCAAAATTTTGTTTGAGATGTCATCGACACATTCCCACAAATAATTCATGGAATCAACCCCCACCCCACCCCCACCCCAAAACAAAAAACACTCGCAAACGCGGTTTGTATCTCTCTCTCACACACCACGTAGGTGGGGGACGTGCACGAAGAGAAGAGGTGCATGCACGACGCACGTACTCCCGTCTCTTTCCCAACCACACCCGCGCGGGTACATGGTGGAGCTCATTTCTGTACGAAAACGGCAGCCCACGCGGTAATTTGGCACGTGTACTGGTTGTCCACTTGGTGGAGGGAGGATCGTCTACCACGGGTGAACAAACAAATTGCGACTTGACGCATTATGTTAAATTAAAAAAAGAGGCAAACCATGTGGGGCCTACCTTAGAGGCAAGGCTCTATACACTGGAGTACTTTTGATGTGTCCCGTCAACTCACAGAACGAGGAGAAGCTTGCTTAGTACGCCGTCTCCCCCGCCCACGGGCGCGGTGGCTCGCAGGATGAGGTGAAGCTTGCTTACCACGCCTTACACCCGCTCCCTCGCCCACGCCGCGGTGGCTCGCAGCCCGAGGAGAAAATTTTACTACTCCCTCCGTTTACTCCTCGTTCCTACTACCTTGGTTACAGAGATTATACTATCATATTGTTTGGAATATATATGTCCTTTAGTAGATTTCAATATGAACTACTAGTACATACTCCAAACACTGATGTATATAGACGTATTTTATAGTGTAGATTCACTCATTTTGCTCCGTATGTAGCACTCTCCCTCGCTCCACGACCCTCGCCCACGTGGTGGACGTGCAACAATTCGTTTGGTCTAATATATAGCCAGAACGATATATACTGCACTACCATTATTGCTCGACTTCCCGAATAGGCGAAGAGCCAATCGCAAGGTTATTATCTTGGAGATGCCAAGCGCAAGGTTATAGGAGAACGAGTAGTAGGTGTCGCGTCATTTATAAATAAAGTTTTTCTTGTTCAGTGGCACGTACGCAATATGATAGGTTCATATGGAGAGAAAAGGAAACCGCTCCACTATATACATAGTCAGGACGGGCCCACCTACACGGTTGCTTGCTGGAGTTGCTCTCTTCACACTCCCTCGCACAAAACGACTGTGGCCACATCTCTAACATCCTGGTGGATCACGTCCGCTTGGGGAAGGGGTGGATGCTTATTGTAGATGCGGTGGCCGTCGCCACGGCGAAAAACCACTGTCGGCACGTCCCGATCAGGGGTCCCCGCCGTCTCTCTCACAAAGCCGGAGAGGTTGCCTTCGTCCCTTGCTCACTGCCGCGACGTGGGCAGTTGCCGCCTCCCGCCGCCCTCCTCAAGGTTGAGCTACGTCCCTCAGGTACAACTCCCTTTACAGCCGGCTTACACCACTGCTCCAGCTGCCCACATCACTCCCTGTGGATATTTCTCTACTTCTTTGCCCCGCACATACCTCTACTGGCTTCTACGTACTGTATTTGTGATGAGTTTATGTCTCATCAACTAGTCCCAGTAATCTTATTCTAATCACGCTTGTTCAATTTCTTTTCCATAGGAATGCTCATCTTGATTTTAGTGAAACTGCACAAAATGATCCGATGATCAAAAGGTTGCAAACTTCATTTATCAGGAAGCTCGAACGTTGCCAGCAAATAGAAGTCTGGTCAGGGTTCACGGTTCAAGGGCTAGGGACTGCATGGATCATTTTTTTCTTTAGCTACCTCTGTTCCAAAATAAGTGTCAACTTTAGTAGTAGTACAACTTTGTACCAAAGTTTGCACAAAGTTGAGAAACTTATTTTGGAACGGAGGGAGTACATATTTGCTATGATCTGTCAATCATTGAGATGCAATAGCATGCATGTTAGTCTCCTTTGTATTTGATGAAATGTTGCAACGGGCAACCTTGGACGCAAGTTACATGTAACAGAAGCTGGAAGCTTCATAGCATTGTACAAATTTATCTCGCTGATAAATTACAGTACGTACTATACTAGTACTTCCTCCGTTCCTAAATATAAGTCTTTGTAGAGATTTCACCATGAACCACATGCGGATCACTGAGCCAGCATGTTTTCACTGCTCTTGCACGCCTCCGCTGTAAGAATGGAGAAAATTATAATCTAGTAGGTATACCTCCTTCCGCCGAAAGCGTGGGACATCCAGCAGTCCTACCACCTCAGAAATAAAGACCAATGAGCCATCAAATCACATAGACCCAGCAGTAAGTTGGACGGACGAATCAACCATCACTCTTGCGCCAGTAAGAGGTCGCGTCCGCTCTGCCCGGGCATGAATGCGGCACCGATTCTTTGGAGCGAAACGGTCAGCGCGCGCGGGCGATGGAGGGGCTTTGGGTGGGCCAGGCTGGTCAGGAGCGGCTATGGCAGCTGTCCGCATGTCCCTATCGGACACGCCCGGAAACGAGAGGATGCACCGACTCTCGCGGCTAAAATCGTACACTACACAACATCTCTCTGTAGGAGTAGGTCGATCTGTCGCTCTCCCTAACACACACATGTTGTTAAACACACACACACACACACACACACACACACACACACACACACACACACACACACACACGCGCGCATGCACGCACGCACACGCACGCACCTTGGTCCCGTTGCACCTTCTAACGTGACTTATTACACCTAGACGGAGGGAGTAGTAAGTATACGAGATACGGTGGCACACTGACTTAACTCGAATACAAGTGCCCAAAATTTGTGTGCATGTTATAATAAGGATTTAGGAATGTATAAAAGGTTATTTCCCTCTCGTTGAACATAACGGGAGGGTTGTGTAGCTGGTTAGCCTGTTCGCTCATCAAACTTGAGGTCTCGGGTTCGATAACTACACTTGAGCATAATTTGTGCTAGGAGGATTCTTTGACTGGTCAAAATGTTTTCTAGGGTTTGCACGCTTCACACTCTCTCCAGTATATATATACACGTTGGAGCCTCAGCGCTTGTAGTTGCTCTCTTCACACTCTCTCGCCCTCTCCAGATCTAAACAAGACTTCGTTGGCCTCTCTCTCTCTCCCCTCACTTCTGCTCAAAGAGCCGGCAGGATCCGTCCGCCGGGAAGGGAAGGAGGTTTAACGTTGTCGCCGTCGGCGAGGGACTACTGGCGTAGCTGTTCACTTTCCACCCAGCGGCGGCGCGGGAGGGCCTCCGACCCCTTCTTCTTCACCGCCGTCCCGTTGCTCGTTGAACCATGCCCCAAGAACCTTAAGGTATAATTTACTTACTCCACATGCATTGCTCTAGCTACATGTACACCATGAATCTAGGACGCGGTTCAAAGAGGATAGTAGTGGGAAAAGTTGTATATAGCATGAATCTCGGACGTGGTTCAAAGAGGAAATGAAGGGGGAAAGTTGTATAACATTAATCTAGGACGTGGTTCAAAGAGGAAAGGAATGGGGGAAAGTAGTGGGGAAAGTTGTATCGCATAAATATAGGACGTGGTTCAAAAGCGAAAGGAAGGAGCGAAAGTACTACTAGTTCAAAAAGGAAAGGAAGGGACAAGGCTGCAGAGTTTGAGCAGGACTAGATTTGCTGCGCTCACATAGGGAAAGGCGTCTGATAACAAAACTGGGACCAACACGGACTGACACGGAGTTTTTTTAGTACCTACACCAAAATGTCACTGTAAACAAACACCCTCTAATAATGCCGCTGCAAAATTGATGCAATGCCACAGTTAAAAGCAAATTACATGTTTAACGAATTTTATTGTTAATATAATCTCTATGTTATATTAATCAATGCCACCATTTGAGAAATGCTACTGTCTTGCTTTCTTTCCCATTTAGATAAGGTAGATGCTTCTTTTTGTTGGCTTCTGTGTAAACAGGGTTATCTGCTTCACCTCGTTGCCATTGTGACCTTTTGTTGCACTGCACAAAACACTTTTGTTTTAAGAGTGTTTTGTGCAGCTCAACCAAAATGTCACACCGACAACGTTGCTTGATTGCTTGATCTTAGTGGAACTGCACAAGAGGAGATCTTACTTCCTATCCGTTAAGGCGAATTTGGTTCAGATCTTCTTCTTGTGAGTTGTTTGAATTCCGCATCAAGAGAGGTCACTACTAGCCTTCTTTCACATGATTCTGTAGTGTGCATTCATATGTTGTGCTACTTGTACGATAATGTTGCTTGATTTTAGTGAACTGCACAAATGGAGACAAGACTCCCAATCTGTATGTGCACCATAATATCCCATTGAGGTAAGATAAGGATATTTCACAACTGTTGGCCTGTATTTTGCCACTTTCATCAGAAAATTAAGTTTAGTACTATACTTGTGCTCCCTAATTGACATGCCAAATCTTACATTGAAGCCGAAGCTTGTTTGTTATTGAACCAAGTGATGAAGGGGAATAACAAGGGGAAGAAAAACAAAAATCAACTCCCGGTGCTGTAATGAAGCACTGGAACTGTGATGGCACAAGTAATGATATAGTTTTGCATCTTAATTTATTGCTATGGCTAGAACGAGCAATTGTTTTGCCACTGATTTGATGCCACTCTTAATGTAATATGTAATTATCTCTACTTGTGCAAACAGGGATCTTCTTTGAAGATACCATATATTTTAGTGGAACTGCACAAGAAGATGTTGGGAACATTAAACTAATCAAGGAGTATATAGTAAGCTTGGCCACCACCGTAGATAGCAACAGATGGTACCGGAGAAATGCTTCATTTGTATGCTCTACACAATAAGCCTCCTGACAAAGGTTGGTACTCGCCCACTGATATCATCCATATGATTGAGCTTTGTCATCTCTATTGGTGTTGTGCTACTGTTTAGATATTGTCACGAAAAAGTGGTATTGTCCTTGAGAAGTGCTTCATCTGTGTTGTTTTAAATATTTCCTTTCCTTTTTTTCGAGCAAATAGTGATGCTAGCATTTAGTAGTCCTCTTGTCGTTGCACAACAGGATCATCTTCCTCTGAAGAAGAATATGGAGTACGTGAAGTGACTAGTTCCGATTATGCTAGGATGAAGAAGCCCTGTATATCTTATCATCAGAAGGAGCAATTGAAGGATGGTTACATTACTCCCCACAAGACCAAACTAACTTCAGCTCAGAAGGACTGCCAAAATCTCCATTTTTTTGCTGTTGTTCTAGAATTCTTTCTGGTGAGTTCCATTCTTCTAAAAGTGTGCTCTACATGGACCATGTATGTGCCTGTTGAAACTGTCAATTCATAGTACAGTTTGCTCTATACTAATCACTTTTTGTATTTGTGCAAACAGGGGTGCTCAGCTTGATTTCAATGGGAACTGCACAAAATGTTCATGAATACATCGAATCATTCATTTCCACCACAAGAAAGGAGGTGCCGATAAGTTCAAGGCGTTGCAACATATAAGGGCGAAATCATAAAAGCTACGCGCGAATTTGGTTGATTTTGGTGGAACTGCACAAAAAGAACAGCTGGTTTATTTAGCACGAGGTGCCATGTCAATGTCCGAACTGATGGCAAACCCTGCCCATTCCACAATCGCAGGCATTTGATATTTTGGAATGGGACAAGCTTGTCAAATTTTGCTCATTGATTTTAGCAAGACATGCGTTTGACATTTTCGAATGGGACCCCTTTTGCTGTCAGCAGCGTCGATCAATTTTTTTCTTTATTCTTTAGTTGTGAAGTAAATATTGCCTCTGACATGTGAGTCGCTGAGATGCATAATCATTGATTGTTTTGCATGTTCTCTATGGACTGCCAGGCCTGTGTGTTTGATTGCAATGTACAGAAACGCTAAAAAGCTGCTCAAACTCTTTGTACTCCTTCTGTTCCTTTTTACTTCGCACATTGTGTAAGTGCATACTTTTTTGTATAAGATTGCTCAAAGTAGAGATACTTTGACTGCAGACAAAACTTGTATGCAGACTAGAAAGGACCGGAGGGAGTACAGGTGAAACTGCTGCAAACGAGGTGATCACCCTGGGAATAATGCTAGTACGTATTGTTTTGCATGTTCATCCAATGCCAGTGATACAGGAATTCGAACTAATCGAAATAAATTCATTCATACACGGTCGGATTTCATATAAACATGCCGGATTTCATTACATTTCAACTATAAAGGGGTGCGCTGGATGTATAATTAATTAACCGGCCTAGCTTGTCATAGCGATTAGGGCAACTAGGAGCCCAATGATCAGCAGCGTTATTCTCTAGCGCAACTCCCCGACTCCATGTCACCGCCGCCAAGAAGCTAACCGGCCGTCAATGGTCAACCCGCCTTGCTTGGCTTCAATAGGAGGGTAGCAGCGGTGGCCTTACTTGGACCCGAGCGACGGCGACCTACCGTGTTCTACTCTTCCTTGTTTTCTGTGTGGCGCAGCCTCCTTGGCAGCGGGGCGGGGCCTCGGCGGAGCCGGCGATGTCCTCTGTCTCGTTGCCGGCGGGCAGCGCCTTAGTGGAGCGGTGGAAATCCTTCCCCGCGTTGCCGGCAGGGTGGGGCCTCGGCTGAGCCGGCGACGTCCTCTGCCTCGTTGTTGGTTGGGCGGGGCCTCGGCGGAGCCAGCGGTGTCCTCTGCCTCGTTGTTGGCGCCGCGGGGCCTCGGCGGAGCAGGGCCTCGTCGACACCAGCGGAGCGGGGACTCGTCGGAGCCTGCATTGTCCTCTGCCTCGTCCTCGGTCTCGCCAAACAGCGCCTCGCCCGCTTAATCGCCCTCTTTGCTAGCCTCTTTGTAGGCGGCCGCAGCCTCCGCCACACGCATGCGGTACCGCCAGCGCTCGAGGCGACCCTTGCGGGCGGAGCGGGTACGGGTCGAGCAGCCCCTCCTGCTCCGCCCGCTCCGCGGTGGTCTGCTCCTCCGCGCCATTAGTATCTGGTATACTAATGGCGCACCACATGGAAGTGCGCCATTAGTAACATTTTTTTTTCAAATTTTTTTTTCAAATTTTTTCTTCAAATTTTTATTTTTTTCGTTTTTTTTTAATCTCAGGTCAATATGGCTTAATCTCGGGTCAATATGCTTAATCTCAGGTCAAATCGCACTCCGTGGTCAAACTTTCCGAAAGGTCACCCATCCTCACACTACTACAGCCCAAGTACGCTTAACTTTAGAGTTCTATCCAGCCCCAGTAACAGCTCACTTCACAGGCACTTGTTGATATATCTAGCATATCAATCCTATTATACCTTGTTGATGCTTAGGACTTTGTTCATGTTCATGACTATGATGAAATTTTGAAAAATACTTCAAACTTCCCGGTCATATTACGTATCATTTTTTGAAAAACAATTAAAAAAATTCAAAACCATTTTTTTAAAAAAAAAAATTGGAATCTTTTGCCTCTAGATCTTGAAAGCCCCGTAACTTTTTTTCTGTTAAATTTGGATGTAACTTTTCGAGTAGATGATTTTTCATATAACAAACTTTTTAATCCGAGTTCGTATGCAAAAGTTATGGCCATTTTACAAATTTCCAGAGAGATTTTGCAAATAAAGTCAAAATTCATATTTGTAAATTTTCCCAACAACTAGACTACATTTCACATGGGAAACTTATTTTCTTTTTTTTCTTTTTTTGACATTTTTATCATTTTCTTTTATTATTTTTAAAACTGAAAAGGCGGTCCACATGGGGGTGCATTCGGGAACTTTTGGGCCAAGTTAGTAATGGCGCCATTACTAGTTAAACTAGTAATGGCGCACCACAACCACGGTGCGCCATTACTAGTTTTGAAAAAAAATTGAAATTTTTGTTTGAATTTTTTTGAAAAAAACTTAGTAATGGCGCACTAGTGGACAGTGCGCCATTAGTAGTTTTGAAAAAAATTAAAAAACAAAACTTTTTTTTACTAATGGCGCACCGTGGGATGTGGTGCGCCATTAGTATTTGCACACTAATGGCGCACCAACACATGGTGCGCCATTAGTATTTAGTAATGGCGCACCACATGTACAGTGCGCCATTATTGTCCATCCCATCTATAGCCCTTTTTCTAGTAGTGACACTTAGCAGTAGCGTGGGGCTATGTAACAAGTGCTGCTGCTAACTGATACCAATAGCGCTCTTTATAGCCAGCGCTACTACTAACTAGTAGTAGCGTGGGGTTATAAACAAACGCTACTGGTAAACTTCTATCTATAAGTGTTTTCCTAGTAGTGTTTTCAAGTTATACTTGTTTTGCCTTCCTATGCTAGTTGATTCTTGTTCCTATAAATTATG
The DNA here is from genome assembly GCA_032464435.1 of Aegilops umbellulata. Taxonomy (NCBI): domain Eukaryota; kingdom Viridiplantae; phylum Streptophyta; class Magnoliopsida; order Poales; family Poaceae; genus Aegilops; species Aegilops umbellulata. The sequence continues at coordinate 653,933,494 of CP136060.1, forward strand.
TGCTCACAAAATCCCTAGGCATAGGAAGTGGGTTAGATTTAAGCGTGCTAGTCATATTCTTCACGATGCTCTCTTTATGTTTCAAACCTTATCTTTTATATGTGAGCATCATTCAAATCATCATGCCTAGCTAAAAGGCATTAAAGAAAAGCACTTGTTGGGAGACAACCTAATATTTACCCTTACGGTTTTTGTGTGTTTACATGATTAAGCTACTGTAGTAATCATGTTTTATAGCTTTTGTTTCAATAAAGTGCCAAGTAAGACCTTTGGGAAGACTTGGGTGAAAGTTAATGTGATCTTGCTGTAAAAAAAACCAGAAACTTTGCGCTCACGGAATTAGCTGTCATTTTTTACAGAAGAGTGCTTTTGAGTTGATTTTTTTGCAGAATATTAATAGACAAATTCCTCACGTCCACCAATTTATTTCATAATTTTTGGAGTAGCAGAAGTATGGTTGCTGTTCAAATCATTACAGACTGTTCTGTTTCTGACAGATTCTATTTTCATTGCATAGATTCCTTGTTTTCTAGTTTCTACGGCTTATATTTCTCAATATAAATTGTATAAATGATATGGTACATTAGGCATTGTGTGAGAACAATTATGAACCCTGTCTTTGACAGTACCAAAGTGAATGGTTTACTCTTTATCATACTAACCTACCTCACGAAGTTCCGTTAAGTTTTGTGTGACTGAAGTTTTCAAGCTTTGGGTGAGATATCGATATTGTTGGGGAACGTAGTAATTTCAAAAAAAATTCCTACGCACACGCAAGATCATGGTGATGCATAGCAACGAGAGGGGAGAGTGTTGTCCACGTACCCTCGTAGACCGAAAGCGGAAGCGTTATAACAATGCGGTTGATGTAGTCGTACGTCTTCACGGCCCGTCTGGGACCGAGCAGCTCGAGCAGTATTTGTGTTTTTGAGGTGTGAGCATTGCAGAGTTTTTCGATGTTTAATCCAGATATTAATTTTTCTCCTCTGAACAACAACGAAAACATCGCTGCAGGTATTAACTGGGCGGGCTGTGGCCCGTCTAGCCCAGGCCAGATATCCAGCCCAGATATTAATTTTTTTAAGATGAAAATGGCTAGCCCAGCTATACTTTTTTTTAGGAATTCCCCGGCAAGGTCAAGTTGTTATTCTACGCCCCGCTGGGCTAAAAATCTTTCCTAGGAGGGATGCATTAGGCTTAACAAGAAAATGGGCTTTAAGAAATAATAAATGGGATGTAATTATAAAAACTGGGCACTAACTATAAAAAATGCACCAAACACGTGATTACTTTATAAAATATTATTTTTGGATATTGAAAATTTTAATTTCATTAATTGTTGCGAGCACAATGTTTCGTTGGATTTTTATGTAATATATATTTATTTAATCTGACTAGAAATTTCGGGATAAAAATATTTCGGATCCCATCAAAATGTGGGAATTTTTATTGAATTCTGTTTTGAACGGTTGGTTGAAATGGGCTTTACTTTTAACAAACTGTAAATGGGTTGTAGTAAATTCCATTAGAATTCAAAAATGGGTTACACATTCTTACAAATCTCAAATGGGCTATAAGTTCTCCGCCACACACTTCTGGCCTTACTAAGTGGACGCGTCCCCTAAAAAAACAGAGTTGACACGTATGCAAGGCTTTGTCAACTTATAGTCAACACACGGTTCTAGCAGAAGTGGCCGTTGGATGTCCATCCAACGGATGCCGTGCTTCTTCTTCAATCTCGGATATTCTAGCTTCACCCGCCCAAAAAATGATTCCTCCCCCTGACATCTGGGGCGCACCATTTCGGAAGCTGACCTGTGGGCCTACTAAGTTGACGTACCAAGGGCTTTGTCAACTTAGTCAATATAAATGATTCTAGCTATAGTGACCGTACGATGTACATCCAACGGCCGTAGTACTCCAGTCGCCCAAAGTAGCGCCGGTCGTGTCGCCTGCTCCTGCCTCCCGTGGCCGGCTGTGCTGCCATGGAGGCCTCACCGCCCCTACTATTCCCACCGCTGGCCAGCCCTTGCGGCGACGGCAGCCTCACACCGCAGTCGAACGAGTGAACCCTCATACTCCTCTCCGCGTGGGCATCCACTGCCGCGTCTTCACCGGCTCCGCGTCGTCCCCTTCCTAGGCCTCGCCGTCGTCCACCGCCCTGGTGCTCTCGGTGCGGAGTGGTCAACGTGGTCAAGGAACGACTTCCATCAGACGTGGACTGTACGTGGATAGGCTGACAGCTGGGTCCACGGCCGCAGCAAGGAAGTGCCTCCTTATTACGTGCAAAATAATTATTTCTCCACCTGACAGCGGGGACCCACCGGACGGGCCACCATATTTCGCCCCCCTGACTGCTGGGACCCACCAGCTACATCTTCACAGGCAAGGAAGTGCCTGACAGTCGGGACCCACCTGGTCGAAGCGTACGTAGCATTGTCATTCTGGTCGTGAACGTGTACGTACATATATACTGGTGGATGTAGAGGCGCTCACGTGTCGTAGTAGAGGCGGCCAGGGTGCAAGAAAGAAAATACGGCCATGTATGTGTACATAGGGGCGGGGTCTCGAACGCCTACTCGCGCGTACGTACGGCGAGGGTGTTGGGGACGTTGCAGAAAACAAAAATTTTCCTACGGTTTCACCAAGATCCATCTATGAGTTCATCTAGCAACGAGTCATGGGAGAGAGATTGCATCTACATACCACTTTGTAGATCGCGAGCGGAAGCGTTCAATGAACGGGGATGAGGTAGTCGTACACGACGTGATCCAAATCACCGGAGATCCTAGCACCGAAAGGACGGCACCTCCACGTTCAACACACGTACGGTCAGCGTAACATCTCCTTCTTCTTGATCCAGCAAGGCAAAGGAGAGGTTGAGGAAGATGGCTCCAGCAGCAGCACGACGGCGTGGTGATGGTGGAGTTGCAGTACTTCGGCAGGGCTTCGCCGAGCCCTACGGAGGAGGAGGAGATGTTGGAGAGGAAGAGGGAGGCGCCAGGAGCAAGGGGTGCGCTGCCCCCCTCCCCTCCCCACCTTTATATAGCCCCCTAGGGGGGGCGCCGGCCCTAGGAGATGCAATCTCCTAGGGGGCGGCGGCCAAGGGGTGGGGCTTGCCCCCCAAGCAAGGGGGCGCCCCCCCTTAAGGGTTTCCCCCCCTCTAGGCGCATGGGCTTCTAGGGGCTGGTTCCCCTTGGCCCATGTAGGCGAAGGCGCACCCCTAGAGCCCATGTGGCCCCCCGAGGCAGGTGGCCCCACCCGGTGGACCCCCCGGGACCCTCCGGTGGTCCCGGTACAATACCGATAACCCCGAAACTTGTCCCGATGGCCAAAACAGCACTTTCTATATATAATTCTTTACCTCCGGACCATTCCGAAACTCCTCATGACGTCCGGGATCTCATCCGGGACTCCGAACAACATTCGGGTTACTGCATATACATATCTTCACAACCCTAGCGTCACCGAACCTTAAGTGTGTAGACCCTACGGGTTCGGGAGACATGCAGACATGACCGAGACGGCTCTCGGGCAATAACCAATAGCGGGATCTGGATACCCATGTTGGCTCCCACATGCTCCACGATGATCTCATCGAATGAACCACGATGTCGAGGATTCAATTAATCCCGTATACGATTCCCTTTGTCAATCGGTATTTTACTTGCCCGAGATTCGATTGTCGGTATCCCAATACCTCGTTCAATCTCGTTACCGGCAAGTCACTTTTCTCGTACCGTAATGCATGATCCCGTGATCAAACACTTTGATCACATTGAGCTCATTATGATGATGCATTACCGAGAGGGCCCGGTGATACCTCTCCGTCAAGCGGAGTGACAAATCCCAGTCTCGATCCGTGTCAACCCAACAGACACTTTCAGAGATACCCGTAGTATACCTTTATAGTCACCCAGTTACGTTGTGACGTTTGGCACACCCAAAGCACTCCTACGGTATCCGGGAGTTACACGATCTCATGGTCTAAGGAAAGGATACTTGACATTGGAAAACTCGAGCAAACGAACTATGCGATCTTATGCTATGTTTAGGATTGGGTCTCGTCCATCACATCATTCTCCTAATGATGTGATCTCGTTATCATTGACATCCAATGCCCATAGTCAGGAAACCATGACTATCTATTGATCAACGAGCTAGTCAACTAGAGGCTTACTAGGGACACATTGTTGTCTGTTATTCACACATGTATTACGATTTCCGGATAACACAATTATAGCACGAATAAAGACAATTATCATGAATAAGGAAATATAATAATAATGCTTTTATTATTGCCTCTAGGGCATATTTCCAACAGTCTCCCACTTGCACTAGAGTCAATAATCTAGTTACATTGTGATGAATCGAACACCCATAGAGTTCTGGTGCTGATCATGTTTTGCCTTAGGGAGAGGTTTAGTCAACGGATCTGCGACATTCAGATCCGTGTGCACTTTACAAATTTCTATGTCTCCATCTTGAACATTTTCACGAATGGAGTTGAAGCGACGCTTGATGTGCCTGGTCTTCTTGTGAAACCCGGGCTCCTTTGCAAGTGCAATAGCTCCAGTGTTGTCACAGAAGAGTTTGATTGGCCCCGACGCATTGGGTATGACTCCGAGGTCGGTGATGAACTCCTTCACCCAAATTGCTTCATGTGCTGCCTCCGAGGCTGCCATGTACTCCGCTTCACATGTAGATCCCGCCACAACGCTCTGCTTGCAACTGCACCAGCTTACTGCCCCACCATTCAAAATATACACGTATCCGGTTTGTGACTTAGAGTCATCCAGATCTGTGTTGAAGCTAGCGTCGACGTAACCCTTTACGACGAGCTCTTCGTCACCTCCATAAACGAGAAACATTTCCTTAGTCCTTTTCAGGTACTTCAGGATATTCTTGACCGCTGTCCAGTGTTCCTTGCCGGGATTACTTTGGTACCTTCCTACCAAACTCACGGCAAGGTTTACGTCAGGTCTGGTACACAGCATGGCATACATAATAGAACCTATGGCTGAGGCATAGGGGATGACACTCATCTCTTCTATATCTTCTGCCGTGGTCGGACATTGAGCTGAGCTCAATTTCACACCTTGTAACACAGGTAAGAACCCTTTCTTAGATTGATCCATATTGAACTTCTTCAATATCTTATCAAGGTATGTGCTTTGTGAAAGACCTATGAGGCGTCTTGATCTATCTCTATAGATCTTGATGCCTAATATATAAGCAGCTTCTCCAAGGTCCTTCATTGAAAAACTTTTATTCAAGTAGGCCTTAATGCTGTCCAAGAGTTCTATATCATTTCCCATCAAAAGTATGTCGTCTACATATAATATGAGAAATGCTACAGAGCTCCCACTCACTTTCTTGTAAACGCAGGCTTCTCCATAAGTCTGCGTAAACCCAAACGCTTTGATCATCTCATCAAAGCGAATGTTCCAACTCCGAGATGCTTGCACCAGCCCATAAATCGAGCGTTGGAGCTTGCACACCTTGTCAGCATTCTTAGGATCGACAAAACCTTCCGGCTGCATCATATACAATTCTTCCTTAAGGAAACCATTAAGGAATGCCGTTTTGACGTCCATTTGCCATATTTCATAATCGTAGAATGTGGCAATTGCTAACATGATTCGGACGGACTTCAGCTTCGCTACCGGTGAGAAAGTCTCATCGTAGTCAATTCCTTGAACTTGTCGATAACCCTTAGCGACAAGCCGAGCTTTATAGATGGTCACATTACCATCCACGTCTGTCTTCTTCTTAAAGATCCATTTATTTTCTATGGCTCGCCGCTCAACGGGCAAGTCAGTCAAAGTCCATACTTCGTTTTCATACATGGATCCTATCTCGGATTTCATGGCTTCCAGCCATTTGTCGGAATCCGGGCCCGCCATTGCTTCCTCATAGTTCGAAGGTTCACCGTTGTCTAACAACATGATTTCCAAGACTGGGTTGTCGTACCACTCTGGTGCGGAACGTGTCCTTGTGGACCTTCGAATTTCAGTAGGAGCTTGATTAGAAGTATCTTGATCATCATCATTAATTTCCTCTCTAGTCGATGCAGGCACCTCAGGAACGTTTTCTTGAGTTTCGCCATTTTCCGGTTCAAGAGGTAACACTTCATCAAGTTCTACTTTCCTCCCACTTACTTCTTTCGAGAGAAACTCTTTCTCTAGAAAGGATCCATTCTTGGCAACAAAGATCTTGCCTTTGGATTTGAGGTAGAAGGTATACCCAATAGTTTCTTTAGGGTATCCTATGAAGACGCATTTTTCCGACTTGGGTTCGAGCTTTTCAGGTTGAAGTTTCTTGACATAAGCATCGCATCCCCAAACTTTTAGAAACGACAGCTTAGGTTTCTTCCCAAACCATAATTCATACGGTGTCGTCTCAACGGATTTCGACGGAGCCCTATTTAAAGTGAATGCGGCAGTCTCTAAAGCATAGCCCCAAAAAGATAGCGGTAAACCGGTAAGAGACATCATAGATCGCACCATATCTAATAGAGTGCGATTACGACGTTCGGACACACCATTACGCTGAGGTGTTCCAGGCGGCGTGAGTTGTGAAACTATTCCACATCTTCTTAAGTGTGTGCCAAAATCGTGACTCAAGTATTCTCCTCCACGATCTGATCGTAGAAACTTGATCTTTCTATCACGTTGATTTTCAACCTCACTCTGAAATTCCTTGGACTTTTCAAAGGTCTCAGACTTGTGTTTCATTAAGTAGATATACCCATATCTACTCAAGTCATCAGTGAGGGTGAGAACATAACGATAGCCACCACGAGCCTCAACACTCATTGGACCGCACACATCGGTATGTATGATTTCCAATAAGTTGGTTGCTCGCTCCATTGTTCCTGAGAACGGAGTCTTGGTCATTTTACCCATGAGGCATGGTTCGCACGTGTCAAATGATTCATAACCAAGAGACTCTAAAAGTCCATCTGCATGGAGCTTCTTCATGCGTTTGACACCTATGTGACCAAGGCGGCAGTGCCACAAATATGTGGGACTATTGTTATCAACTTTAACTCTTTTGGTATTCACACTATGAATATGTGTTTCATCACGTACGAGATTCATCAAGAATAAACCATTAACCATCGGAGCATGACCATAAAACATATCTCTCATATAAATAGAACAACCATTATTCTCGGATTTAAATGAGTAGCCATCTCGAATTAAACGAGATACAGACACAATGTTCATGCTCAAACTTGGCACTAAATAACAATTATTGAGGTTTAAAACTAATCCCGTAGGTAAATGTAGAGGTAGCGTGCCGACGGCGATCACATCGACCTTGGAACCATTCCCGACGCGCATCATCACCTCGTCCTTTGCCAGTCTCCGTTTATTCCGCAGCTCCTGCTTTGAGTTACAAATGTGAGCAACTGCACCGGTATCAAATACCCAAGAGCTACTACGAGTACTGGTAAGGTACACATCAATTACATGTATATCACATATACCTTCTGTTTTCCCGGCCTTCTTGTCCGCTAAGTATTTGGGGCAGTTCCGCTTCCAGTGACCACTTCCCTTGCAATAAAAACACTCAGTCTCGGGCTTGGGTCCATTCTTTGGCTTCTTCCCGGCAACTTGCTTACCGGGTGTGGCAACTTCCTTGCCGTCCTTCTTGAAGTTCTTTTTACCCTTGCCCTTCTTGAACTTAGTGGTTTTATTCACCATCAACACTTGATGCTCCTTCTTGATTTCTACCTCTGCTGATTTCAGCATAGCATATACCTCAGGAATGGTCTTTACCATCCCCTGCATATTGTAGTTCATCACAAAGCTCTGGTAGCTAGGTGGAAGCGACTGGAGGATTCTGTCAATGACTGCTTCATCCGGGAGATTAACTTCCAGTTGAGTCAAGCGGTTGTGCAACCCAGACATTTTGAGTATGTGTTCACTGACAGAGCTATTTTCCTCCATCTTACAGCTAAAGAATTTGTCGGAGACTTCATATCTCTCGACCCGGGCATGAGCTTGGAAAACCATTTTCAGCTCTTTGAACATCTCATATGCTCCATGTCTCTCAAAACGCTTTTGGAGCCCCGGCTCTAAGCTGTAAAGCATGCCGTACTGAACGAGGGAGTAATCATCGCAGCGTGACTGCCAAGCGTTCATAACGTCTTGTTCTGCAGGGAGAATAGGTGCGTCACCCAGCGGTGCTCGTAGGACATAATCTTTCTTGGCAGCTATGAGGATGATCCTCAGGTTCCGGACCCAGTCCGTATAGTTGCTGCCATCGTCTTTCAGCTTGGTTTTCTCTAGGAACGCGTTGAAGTTGAGGACTACGTTGGCCATTTGATCTACAAGACATATTGTAAATATTTTTAGACTAAGTTCATGATAATAAAGTTCATCTAATCAAATTATTTAACGAACTCCCACTTAGATAGACATCCCTCTTCTAGTCATCTAAGTATTACATGATCCAAGTCAACTAGGCCGTGTCCGATCATCACGTGAGACGGACTAGTCAACATTGGTGAACATCTTCATGTTGGTCGTATCTTCTATACGACTCATGCTCGACCTTTCGGTCTTCTGTGTTCCGAGGCCATGTCTGTACATGCTAGGCTCGTCAAGTCAACCTAAGTGTTTGCATGTGTAAATCTGTCTTACACCCGTTGTATGTGAACGTTAGAATCTATCACACCCGATCATCACGTGGTGCTTCGAAACAACGAATTGTCGCAACGGTGCACAGTTAGGGGGAACACTTCTTGAAATTATTATGGGGGATCATCTTATTTACTACCGTCGTTCTAAGTAAACAAGATGCAAAACATGATAAACATCACATCCAATCAAATAATAAACGTGACATGATATGGCCAATATCACATAGCTCCTTTGATCTCCATCTTGGGGCTCCATGATCATCTTGTCACCTGCTTGACACCTGATCTCCATCATCATGATCTCCATCATCGTGTCTCCATGAAGTTGCTCGCCAACTATTACTTCTACTACTATGGCTAACGCGTTTAGCAATAAAGTAAAGTAATTTACATGGCATTTCTCAATGACACGCAGGTCATACAAAAAATAAAGACAACTCCTATGGCTCCTGCCGGTTGTCATACTCATCGACATGCAAGTTGTGATTCCTATTACAATAGCATGAACATCTCATACATCACATATAGATCATTCATCATTCATCACAACTTTGGCCATATCATATCACAAAGCACTTGCTGCAAAAACAAGTTAGACGTCCTCTAATTGTTGTTGCAAGTTTTACGTGGCTGAATTAGGGTTCTAGCAAGAACGTTTTCTTACCTACGTGAAAGCCACAACGTGATTTGTCAACTTCTATTTACCCTTCATAAGGACCCTTTTCATCGAATCCGCTCCAACTAAAGTGGGAGAGACAGACACCCGCCAGCCACCTTATGCAACTAGTGCATGTTAGTCGGTGGAACCGGTCTCACGTAAGAGTACATGTAAGGTTGGTCCGGGCCGCTTCATCCCACAATACCGCTGAAGCAAGATAAGACTAGTAGCGGCAAGAAAGGTTGACAAATCTACGCCCACAACAAATTGTGTTCTACTCGCGCAAGAAGAACTACGCATAGACCTAGCTCATGATGCCACTGTTGGGAAACGTTGCAGAAAACAAAAAATTTCCTACGGTTTCACCAAGATCCATCTATGAGTTCATCTAGCAACGAGTCATGGGAGAGAGATTGCATCTACATACCACTTTGTAGATCGCGAGCGGAAGCGTTCAATGAACGGGGATGAGGTAGTCGTACACGACGTGATCCAAATCACCGGAGATCCTAGCACCGAAAGGACGGCACCTCCGCGTTCAACACACGTACGGTCAGCGTAACGTCTCCTTCTTCTTGATCCAGCAAGGCAAAGGAGAGGTTGAGGAAGATGGCTCCAGCAGCAGCACGACAGCGTGGTGATGGTGGAGTTGCAGTACTTCGGCAGGGCTTCGCCGAGCCCTACGGAGGAGGAGGAGATGTTGGAGAGGGAGAGGGAGGCGCCAGGAGCAAGGGGTGCGCTGCCCCCCTCCCCTCCCCCCCTTTATATAGCCCCCTAGGGGGGGCGTCGGCCCTAGGAGATGCAATCTCCTAGGGGGCGGCGGCCAAGGGGTGGGGCTTGCCCCCCAAGCAAGGGGGCGCCCCCCCCCCTTTAGGGTTTCCCCCCCTCTAGGCGCATGGGCTTCTAGGGGCTGGTTCCCCTTGGCCCATGTAGGCCAAGGCGCACCCCTAGAGCCCATGTGGCCCCTCGAGGCAGGTGGCCCCACCCGGTGGACCCCCCGGGACCCTTCGGTGGTCCCGGTACAATACCGATAACCCCGAAACTTGTCCCGATGGCCAAAACAGCACTTTCTATATATAATTCTTTACCTCCGGACCATTCCGAAACTCCTCATGACGTCCGGGATCTCATCCGGGACTACGAACAACATTCGGGTTACTGGATATACATATCTTCACAACCCTAGCGTCACCGAACCTTAAGTGTGTAGACCCTACGGGTTCGGGAGACATGCAGACATGACCGAGATGGCTCTCGGGCAATAACCAACAGCGGGATCTGGATACCCATGTTGGATCCCACATGCTCCACGATGATCTCATCGGATGAACCACGATGTCGAGGATTCAATTAATCCCGTATACGATTCCCTTTGTCAATCGGTATTTTACTTGCCCGAGATTCGATTGTCGGTATCCCAATACCTCGTTCAATCTCGTTACCGGCAAGTCACTTTTCTCGTACCGTAATGCATGATCCCGTGATCAAACACTTTGATCACATTGAGCTCATTATGATGATGCATTACCGAGAGGGCCCGGTGATACCTCTCCGTCAAGCGGAGTGACAAATCCCAGTCTCGATCCGTGTCAACCCAACAGACACTTTCAGAGATACCCGTAGTATACCTTTATAGTCACCCAGTTACGTTGTGACGTTTGGCACACCCAAAGCACTCCTACGGTATCCGGGAGTTACACGATCTCATGGTCTAAGGAAAGGATACTTGACATTGGAAAACTCTAGCAAACGAACTATGCGATCTTATGCTATGTTTAGGATTGGGTCTCGTCCATCACATCATTCTCCTAATGATGTGATCTCGTTATCATTGACATCCAATGCCCATAGTCAGGAAACCATGACTATCTATTGATCAACGAGCTAGTCAACTAGAGGCTTACTAGGGACACGTTGTTGTCTGTTATTCACACATGTATTACGATTTCCGGATAACACAATTATAGCACGAATAAAGACAATTATCATGAATAAGGAAATATAATAATAATGCATTTATTATTGCCTCTAGGGCATATTTCCAACAGAGGGCTCGTGTACATGGCTGGGTCGGAACGGAGAAACAGCGTCGTCGTCGTGTTCATCGGGAGGGCTTGGACGGAAGAGGCAATGGAAACGAGGCCTGGTGTACCGCACAACGGAGGAAACGGACCTCCTATGGTCGAAACGGGGGTCCTGTTGATCGGGAGGGGTGTGGCGTACCGCACAACGGAGGAAACGGACCTCCTACGGTCAAAACGGGGGTCCTGTTGATCGGGAGGGGTGTGGCGTACCGCAAAACGGAGGAAACGGACCTACTACGGTCGAAACGGGGGTCCTGTTGATCCGGAGGGGTGTGGCGTACCGCAAAACGGAGGAAACGGACCTCCTACGGTCGAAACGGGGGTCCTGTTGATCGGGAGGGGTGTGTGGCGTACCGCAAAACGGAGGAAACAATCTCGGGCGGGAATTTAGTTTCTTTGAACGAGGACGTACCGTGCCATGATGGGCCAACCTCTGTGGCTGCTATGGGCCTAGACCAGCCCACACCTTCTGCTGAGTCGGACCTGGCTCGACCAGTTTCCTCTGGGGAGCAGCTGGATATTCCCTCGTCTCAACAAGCCAGGGAGGATTTTGATAATTTAATTTCTCATATGGTCGACGAAATTTCTACGTGTTAGAAGTGTTTAAAGAAGGGTCATTTTGCCTCTGCCTGCACGTCTAAGCTCTGGTGTATCTCTTGCCTCCGGTCTGGTCACGTCAAAAAACATTGCAACAAGTTTGCTAGAATCTTGGGGCTCGTTTGGCAAGCCAAACCCGTTAACGCTCCATCTTCTGAGGCGCGCTGCGGGAATATCTCTCTGACAACTCTTTTACCAAACTTGGACCTCCCTTACACTTCCGCATTTACGCCGTCGTCCAGTTCCATCAGCCCCGGCCCCAAGACACCATCGACCTCGCCGCCTGCAACCCCTCCCCCACCTCTCCATTCACCATCCTTGGAGGCGGAGCTCTCGGCTCCGATGGCGAACTTTCATTTGGATCCTCTGCTGTATGTCCCTGCTGGCCACCACATCGTCGATGGTGGGGAAGATCGACTCCCGCGCACTTTTGTGACGCCGCATACCCCAATTGTGCGCCGTCATGAGGAGTTCATGCTTGCGGAGGTAATGCCTATCCCCTAGCCTGATGAGATTGGTGCTGCTAGAGAAGAAGTAGTGCAGTGGCTGCAAACGCATGGTGTTCTTGTTAGGTCAGCGCAGCCTTGGATCCGTTCGGTTGGGCTTTTTGAGCTTCGGGATGCCGCTGTCAGGTTTTGTTTGCTGCAACTTCCGCCACAGCCGCTGGGTAATGACCGTTTTGTGCGATCTATGAAGCACGACGAGGGTGAATCTTTTCGTGGTGTCCAGGGTTTTCGTCAAGGGCTGCTTATGTTTCTTGGTATTCCGTTGGATCTTCGTAATACTGAATGCATCAGGGCAGCTGTGAACACTTTTGGCAAGTTTCACCACTGGGTCAGTGAGGACCCATATCTGGTCCATACTCTGGTGTTTGCTTCATTCCCAGGGGATGTTCTTGTGCCACGTGATGTGGTATTCATGGATTATGCGGCTTACAGTGGTGCTAGTGTTTCTTGGACTGCGCCACTGTATATTTTGGGTGTGAACTTCGCTGAGCAGATGCCCCAGGATGAGGATTGGATGCCCATCAATGGCAATCCGCATCCAGTTCCTGGCGTTCCATTCCCTGAGCTGCCCCATTTAATCTTCCTGCTTACCCTGCCTTGGGGTGGAATGCAGTCCCACCTCCACAATAGGTGGCTGATGACAATTGGGGTAACTGGAATGACAACGTGGAACCTGAACCTGCACAAGACCAAGAATCAATGGTGGTGGATCTCTCAGCCCAGCCCAGCTCTGCTGCTAACCAGGATCCGCCCATTGTTGAGGTGGAAGATGATCTGTCTAAAGCGCCTGCTATGCCTTTGGTTGATGAAGATGCAACTAACAACTGGGCCATTGTTGTCTATCATCCTCCTGCTGTCAGGGAGGAGATTGTCTTGCCTGCGATAACTTTTGGGCCTCCTCTGCATCCTGCTATGGTTTGGAAGAGATCTTTTGAGAGCCTTCTGCAAGCTCCGGTAGCTTTCACTGTTCCCAGGCCGGTCCTGTTGCAGCCACTGTCGCCCGTTGTTCTGTCTAAGAGAAGCTGGGATCTTGCATTCAGTGACTCAGACCTGCCGCGTCTTACTTGGAGAGAACAGGAGCCAGCTAGGCCTGTTGCCAGGGCGCTCTTTTCTGACCATGTTGATGTGCAGCCTGTGCAGATGTCCTCCCCTGCAGCTGCGATGGCTAAAGCTCGCAGGCCACGAAAAACCTTGGCGCCAACTCCAATTGTGGACACCTCAGTTAGGCGTTGCACCAGAAGCTCTGCTCAGCGTGATGGGTTCAAGCCCACCTTCCAGGAGCTCACCCTTCATCCCAAGAGAAAGTAGCCCAAAGCTAAGCCTTTCACGGCCCAGATGCATGATGAGCCTGCTTCTGAAGGAATACCTCCTGCAACTCCTGTCAGTCGACTTCAAGAAGTTGGGAGAGAGCTGGAAATTGACGATGCCCTTCTATCTGTGGATGCACTTATGGTGGACCCGCCAGCTGTTGCTTCGCCTAAAAATGATGATTAGTGTGTCCTTGGCATGTTGGGTTTGGCAAGCCCTTAAATTTGCTTTATCTTTATGTTTAGGAAGTATTCTACCTCATGAACTTTTGTGTGTATTAATGTTGGGTCAAACTATGTTGTGCTCTTCTGGACATGTGGTATTGTGTACCATGTGGTTTGTGGACTTTATCTTATGCTATAATGAGTAATATTTGTAGAAACTGGAATGTTCTATGCTAGAATGTAAGAGGTCTGAATTCTGAAGCTAGGCAGAGGGTTGTTAGGCAGAAAATTAAGGAAAGCCAATGTTCAATTGCCTGTCTGCAAGAAACTAAATGCTCCTGAGGGAGTCCTGGATTAGGGGGTGTTCGGGTAGCCGGACTATACCTTCAGCCGGACTCCAGGACTATGAAGATACAAGATTGAAGACTTCGTCCCGTGTCCGGATGGGACTTTCCATGGCGTGGAAGGCAAGCTTGGCGATGCGGATATTCAAGATCTCCTACCATTGTAACCGACTCTGTGTAACCCTAACCCTATCCGGTGTCTATATAAACCGGAGGGTTCTAGTCCGTAGGACAACCTCGTCATACAACAACCATACTATAGGCTAGCTTCTAGGGTTTAGCCTCCTTGATCTCGTGGTAGATCCACTCTTGTACTACCCATATCATGAGTATTAATCAAGCAGGAGTAGGGTTTTACCTCCATCGAGAGGGCCCGAACCTGGGTAAACTTCGTGTCCCTTGTCTCCTGTTACCATCCGACCTAGACGCACAGTTCGGGACCCCCTACCCGAGATCCGCCGGTTTTGACACCGACATTGGTGCTTTCATTGAGAGTTCCTCTGTGCCGTCACAATCAGGAAGGATGTCTCCTCCCGTCTTTAAAGACGGCGCCGTTACTAAGGGAGCCTTGGCTGTCGGCCAAACTCTCCGGCTAGGCGATTTCCTCATGACCACCTGTTCGGCCGTTGCGCCGACGGTGACCTCTCGGGTCATCAAAAGCAATCTTCACACCAGCTCGGAATTCGCCGAGCAGTTGGATCCAATGGAGCTCTCTTCTGTAAACGAGCTCTTGGATCGCATCGCCGGCTTGGGGGTCACTATGGATTATGACCAGGTTGGGCTTAAACCCGATCTAAGAGAGATCAATTCTCCCCAAGTCACCCATCATGTTGCCGTAATAGAGGCACAGTGCGGCGACCCTTCATCCAACTTAAGGACTAGTTACGTCCGGATTCCAGATCCCTCCAAGCCGGATATCCGCGGAGGGGAGGACGTAATGCAAGACCTGAACTTAGAATCAGGCAACGGGTCAGGCTCACTGGACAACATCCAAGAATCCAAACTTCAGAGTTCGGAAACTCCTTGGCCTCTGAGTCTCAAATTGGGTGAGGTTGCGGATTTAGTTCCACCCACCCACCCAAACATAAGCGATCTATCGCAAATCAGGCAAAAGCTCGAAGAAACAGTACATCATTACTGGGCAAGGTTCCTCCTGGTTATGAACAGGATAAAGGACTGCTGCGAGGAAGACACAATCTCAATCTTCCGCAATAATTGCACGGACAAGGGAATCCTCAACGCCACAGGACGCCGTGATATTACACGCTTCGATGACTTGGCATCCATAGTACAAAAGTATTGTGCGATGGAAAGCGCCTGGAAAACCGAAAATAAATTTTGGGATAATCCGGCCTTGAGTAGAGACCCTGTCCGAAATAAAAGGGTGCGTCATCGTCAGACACCCGGGTTAAAAACCAAGAAACCAAAACCCTCTACAGGGCATGGAACCGTACTGGATAGATGGCTTGATGGACCCTGTAAAATTCATAGTACAGAGGACGCCACACCAACTCACAGCCTTAGGGCATGTTGGATAATCCGGCAGGTGGCCAAAATTGCGAGGACCTCTTAACTTTTGAGGCCACGGAAAACCACTCCGGGGACACCAGTACCGTTCTCACAGTCTTCAAGACCTTTGCATCAAATAATACGCGAAAAAGAACACTCCGCAGCCTTGCCGAAGTCTACCAAGTAGCAACAATAAACCCATGGAGCCGCACGGCTATTACCTTCAACGCAAGTGATGAACCTAAATTCCGAACAGCCAGAGCACCAGCCGCATTGGTCCTCAGTCCAATAGTGGACGACTTTCGCCTCACAAAGGTACTCATGGATGGAGGCAGCGGATTGAACCTCATCTATGAGGAAACCCTTCAAAAAATGGGATTAGACTGGAGCCGCGTTGAGCGAAGCAGCACAACCTTTAGAGGAATAATCCCCAGTCGGGAAGCGCGCTGCACAGGAAAAATCACACTAGATGTGGTGTTTGGCACGCTGGATAATTACAGATCCGAAGAGGTCACATTCCAGGTGGCCCCGTTCAGCAGTGGATATCACGCCCTACTAGGGCGGGAAGCATTCACAATCTTCCAAGCAATACCCCATTACGGGTACATGAAGCTCAAGATGCCCGGGCCGAACGGAATTATCACTCTCGCTAGTGATCCGGACATAGCACTCCGTGTCGAAAACAAGACAGCCGCATTAGCCCTCGAGGCACTATCCGAAGCCTTAGCGGCTGAGGAACTGACTGCACTACGCTCCATAGTTAACAGGGATGATGTGATACTCGACAAGAGATCCAAGTCCACATCCTTTAAGCCAGCAGACGAAATAGTCAAATTCCAGGTCCATCCAACGGACCCCAATAAAACAGCTTCCAACGGGGCACAATTAAACCCTGATACGGACGCTGCACTGCGAGAATTTCTACATGAGAATTGGGACATCTTCGCCTGGCACCCTTCAGACATGCCAGGAATCCCACGCAGGCTGGCCGAACACAGCCTAAATATCCTAAAAGGATTCAAACCTGTCAAACAAGCCCTTCGGCGTTTTTCCGAACCCAAGAGACACGCTATGGGAGAGGAGCTGGCCAAGCTATTGGAGGCCGGATTCATTAGAGACATAAAACATCCGGACTGGCTAGCAAACCTGGTGATGGTACCAAAGAAGGACAAATCCTGGCGCCTGTGTGTCGATTTTAAAGACCTTAACAAGGCTTGCCCAAAGGATCCCTTCCCCCACCCCCGTATCGATCAAATTATCGATGCCACCGCAGGACACGATTCGTTGTGCTTCCTCGACACATACTACGGTTACCATCAAATCAAGATGGCAGAATCAGACCAAGCTGCAACAGCATTCATCACACCATACGACCCATTCTGCTTCAACACAATGCCCTTCGGGCTGAAAAACGCCGGCGCAACATACCAGCGCATGATTCAGACATGTCTGGCAAACCACATCGGCAAGACAGTGGAGGCGTACGTGGATGACGTGGTCGTGAAAACAAGACATGTCGAATCTCTAGTAGAAGACTTGAGGCTAACATTCGACAACCTCCGAAAATACGATATCAAGCTCAACCCGGAAAAATGCATTTTCGGCGTTCCAGACGGAAAGCTTTTGGGCTTCATTGTATCCGGTAGAGGAATTGAAGCGAATCCGGCCAAGATTCGGGCTTTGTCGCAACTGGATATCCCAAAGGACCTGAAACAAATACAGAAATTAACCGGATGCGTGGCGGCCTTAAGCCGCTTTATCTCTCGCTTAGGAGAAAAGGCACTGCCCCTTTATCGCCTCCTTCGGCGCACCGAACACTTCGAGTGGACGGATGCCGCCACGGCCGGACTCGATGAAATAAAGGCCATATTGGCAACAAACCCAGTCCTGGCCGCGCCGAACACCGGCGAACCAATGTTATTATACATCGTAGCAACACATCAAGTTGTCAGCGCAGTGCTCGTGGTCGAGCGGGAAACGGACGGACACAAACTCCCCCTTCAAAGGCCGGTCTATTACGTGTCCACTGTCCTCACCCCATGCAAATCACGGTACCAGCATTATCAAAAGATTGCATACGCGGTATTCATGGCATCCCGGAAGCTACGACACTACTTTCAAGAGTGTTCCATAACAGTAGCCTCGGAAGTACCACTTACGATATTATCAACAACCGCGATGCAACGGGCCGGATCGCAAAATGGGCCATCGATCTCCTCCCGTTCGATATAACCTATAAGCCACGGCGAGCTATTAAATCACAAGTTTTGGCCGACTTCGTCGCGGAATGGACGGAGGCCGAGCTCCCTAAAGAGTATGGCACATATTCAAACTGGATCATGCATTTCGATGGCTCCAAAATGTTGGCCGGACTAGGGGCTGGCGTCGTCTTGACGTCCCCCACAGGAGACACAGTTCAATATGTGCTCCAGATCATGTATATGGGCTCCAACAATGCAGCCGAATATGAGGCCCTCCTACATGGTCTCCGGATGGCAGTATCCATGGGCATTCAACGCCTAGAGGTACGCGGGGACTCGGACCTCGCGATATCCCAAATAAACGGAGACTTCGACGCCAAGGATCCAAAAATGGCATCTTACCGCAACGCCATCCTAAAAATGTCAGCTCGGTTCGAAGGGCTGGAGTTTCATCATATAACCCGAGAAAACAATCAGGCGGCAGATGTCCTAGCGCGCCTTGGTGCAAAACGCGATGCAGTACCCCCCAACATCTTTTTAGAAAGACTGTTTAAGCCATCCGTAGCATGGTAGGGGGAACCCGCAGATAACAACCCGGACCTAACCGCACCACTCGACGCCGAACAAACTGACATAATTGGAGGCTCTGCCACCGAAATTACACCCTCAGCCCACGTAATAATGGCGGTCATCGCCCCGTGGACAGAACCATTCCTAGCCTACCTTACTAGGCAGGAACTCCCATAGGACCAAAACGAGGCACGCTGCATAGTACGGCGATCTAAAGCCTATAAAGTCCACAAGGGAGAGCTTTATAAGAAAAGCACTACCGGAGTCCTTCAAAGGTGCATCTCCGAAGAGGAAGGGCGGAACCTGCTGGCCGAAATTCATGCCGGACTCGGTGGCCACCACGCTGCAGCTCGGGCCCTTGTAAGCAAGGCTTTTCATACAGGCTTTTACTGGCCGACGGCCCGAGCAGACGCTCAGGACTTGGTCCAACGATGCGTAGGTTGCCAGCTTTTTGCAAACCAAAGCCATATGCCACCCACCGCCCTCCAAACTAGCCCCATCACTTGGCCTTTCGCGGTCTGGGGGCTTGACATGGTTGGACCCCTTAAAGGCGGAACCCACAAGAAAAAAATACTTACTGGTCATGGTGGACAAGTTCACCAAATGGATAGAAGTCAAGCCTATTAAGACGGCCGAATCCGGACCTGTGATAGACTTCATATCCGGGGTCGTACACCGTTACGGCGTCCCCCACAGCATCATCACTGATAACGGTACAAACTTCACCACTGACGAGGTAAAACTCTGGTGCAAAAACATGGGCATCAAGCTCGACTATGCTTCAGTCTATCACCCACAAACTAACGGCCAGGTTGAACGTGCAAATGGTCCTATCATGAGCGGCATTAAACCCAGACTAGTGCGGTCCCTCAAGGAATCTAATACGCACTGGGTAGAGGAGCTCGACTCCGTACTCTGGGGACTGCGGACCATGCTGAATCGCACCACCGGATATACACCATTCTGTATGGTGTACAGCGCAGAGGCAGTTCTGCCCTGCGACATAATTCATGACTCACCTAGAGTGCGCATGTATGAAGAAAGAGAAGCCGAGCTCGATCAGCAGGACAACTTGGACGCCTTGGAGGAGGAGCGTGACGTGGCAAAAGCCCGTTCCGCATTTTATCAACAGCAGGCTCGAAGATATCAAAGCAGAGAAGTATGGGCCAAAAATTACAATGTTGGCGAACTAGTTCTACGCCTGCCGGATAAGAAAAAGGACAAACTCAAGCCCAAGTGGGAAGGTCCATTCATAATCGACCAAGTCCTGACTGGTGGAGCGTACCGCCTGCGAGATGCGGCGGATAACCGACTCGAGCCGAACCCATGGAACGCCACCCGTCTCCGAAGATTATATGCCTAGCGCCGGACTCTGTGTTTGTCTCCTTCCTCTGTCCAGTTTTTACATTTTTTTTTCTTAAATTTCTCTCCTTCCCCTCTTTTTCTCTTATAGCCCTTCAAGGCTCGCCAAGTGACGCGCTACCCGCGCTCATTTAACCTGGGGGCTTCTTTAACAGAAGCTTATTTATATGGGCTTCACGCCCAATACATGCGTCAAACTTCCGCATGTACCTTTTATTCACCATTATATGCATCGATATGACTTAAGTTTTGGCCAAGCTGGGTTGCCTGGCTCCTGTGCTTACCCCTACGTTCCCGATTGTTCGAATAGGCGGTAAAGGGAGCACCTCTGCGATTGTTACTGCCGGATCAGCCGGATGTGTACCTCAGACTGGGTGAAGCCGAAAGCTAGCGTTCTTAAGGGAATATTCGGTCGGTGAACTAAAAGATGACCTTTTTTACATACATGCCCCCAGATGATTTTCCTGCATTTGCCGTCCGGACATGCACTTTAGGGCATGCCTCCTAGAGAAAGGAACCCCTAACGGAACTATTCTCTTTGGAAGATGTTTCTTACTAACCATGTAATATAACATAGCTAGTTGGGCACTTGTATGATAAAGCACTAATGACCCCTACGCCTGGTCTCCACGCATACCCCGGTTCTTACATAACCGGTAGGGTATTCGGACACACTCCGGACCGTCAGGTCCCGAGGTAGAAGCGAAAAGGTCGGCAATGACAAACGATCTACAATCCGGCTAGAAGGCATTACACATGTCAATTACACAGTCACTCTGACTGATTGTATTCCTCTTCTATACCATCTAACAGGCTGTCTAATTTACATTCTTGCTGTGAATACTTTGTGGCCAACTCTACTTGGCTGTACACTAGGCTTACAGGGATCTCCTTCCCGTCAGGCCCCAAGGTCCGACCTCGGCCATGTGGTTTGGGTCAGACTTTGTAAACCGGGTCTTCACCATGGCCCAGGCCTCCCTAGCGCCTTGTCGGCAGGCCGATATATTCCACAACTGGAAGCGCTGCCGAGCTCCCTTCAGCTTCTCCGCAAGCTCTCCAAGGCCCTCGTCCACAGAGTGGGAAGGCCATAAGGCTTGGGCAACGCCTCGCATCGCCCGCCGAACTCGCTCGTGCAGTTGCAAGAGCTCGGGAAGAAGGTCACCTGTTGAACCGGGCATCTCCTCGGCAGGACGACCTGTGAGCATACCTACAGACATCACTCTGTTAGTCGACTTCCTCGCCGAACTCTTTTTTCAAAAGTTCGCTTAAGCACTTACTAAATATGCCGCGTCGAAGCCGCTGATTCTCCTTAGTGGAGTCCGACAGCTGGCCACGAACATCTTTCAGTTCAACGTCCAGCTTGGTGTTGGCATCCTGAAGCTCATTCCTCTCTTGCCTCACC
This sequence comes from Aegilops umbellulata, assembly GCA_032464435.1. Taxonomy (NCBI): domain Eukaryota; kingdom Viridiplantae; phylum Streptophyta; class Magnoliopsida; order Poales; family Poaceae; genus Aegilops; species Aegilops umbellulata. Next base: position 653,954,852 of record CP136060.1, read on the forward strand.
TTTGTGAGCACACTCTCTCCATCCTTTAGCTGGCGTAAGAGTTGTTGCCTCTCCGGATCTAGTCCGGCACCGTCTGCAATGCGATTTGTCAGATTCGCACCCATGCTGCAAAATACTAATCTTTCAAAGTATATCTTACCAGAAGGGGTTTCTTTCGGCTCCCCTGCCGCGGCTAGTGCGGCCTCTAGTTGGGCTTCGCACTCTTTCAGCTCCTGGGACAGTACGGCATTCTTCTCTGTAAGAACCTGCATAAACAAATGATCCTTAAATCAGTTACTCTAACTATTTCAAGTCTCAGGGGCTACTGGTGTATATATATATATATATATATATATATATATATATATATATATATATATATATATATATATATATATATATATATATATATATATATATATATATATATATATATATATATATATATTACCAAAAATTTCTTACCCGTATGTCTTTTACATACTGCTCCGTGTCTCTAGCTAAACCATTTTGAGCGGCACGGAGGTACGCATCTCCCGAATTAAAGGCATCTAAAGCCTCTTGGGAGAAACTAGCGTCGCGTAGAACTGTCCGGCGACGCCTGTGGTTCATGGCACTCTCCACCTTAGAATTTGTGGCAGACAGCCTATCCGCATCCTCTGTCGGAGGAGCGTTCGGTGCACGCCTTGTGCTCGCCTCCGCTTCCTGGCCAGACGTTGGAGCCTAGCTGGTAGAGGCGCGATTGGCAACCTCTCCGGATATAGTCCAGCGAGATCTCTTCGTCCTAAAGTTAGCACGAACGTTAATACACCCTGAAAGAATAAACACCAGGGAAGCAGAGGGTGCGCCATACCTTTGCGTCGGCATCTCAGTCCGGATCACATTCCTTTTTGCCCCACGGGGCCCTGGGGCCCCTCGTTGGCTAGCCGCCGCAGGTTCGGCCTCCCGCCTCGGAAATCTCCCCTGCAAAACACGGTTGTCGTCAGAACAATCGGAATACGTGAGAATGGAACCTCTCTCAGGGGAATGAGACTCCGGTTTCTATCACCTGGGATGCCGGGATTAACCCTGGGTAATCAGTCGTAATGGCTACCAAGGTATTGTCCTTGCTTAGTTGATGGAACACCCCATCGATAAGCTCCACCGATATATCCGGATCCTCTTAGGAGTCCGGATCGAGGGACCGTTCTGGGTCCTCGGGTTGTGGAGGACGGTTGTTTATATCCTTTACCTCATGTCGCAGTTCCTGTATTGGAGTCGTTAGACTACATATCTAATCATGGGAATGTAAAACGAACGGGCGAGCACAATTATTCACTTACCCAACTTGGAGGGTCATACATAGTAAATCCGCCCCGCGGGTTGACGTGGAGGAATTCCTCCTTTTCCCCCTTGTACAAAGAGGACAGGATCTTTACTAGAGCGGCAGCTGAGGCTGGCCCCTTACGACCGTAACGGGTGGCGTCATCCTCCCCGTTAAAATCCCACATGGGGTGGCCTCTATATTCAAGCGGCTGCACCCCTCCCCTCCCCCCGCATAATGCATGCGGCCATGACTCCAATCATGGTTAGTCCGGAATGAGCCAATAGCCTTATCCGGCCCATCAAGTAAAGGACGTCTCTGTCGCATTCTCTCTGAGAGCTCCGCGGACGCCACCTCAAGCGTTTCTTTAATGGAGCACTGTTGAACTTGGGGAGACCGACCCGGATAGGGTCCGGCAGCGGGACATCATCTATATAAAACCATTCTGAAGGCCAGTCCTCGGACGCCTTCTTTGGGGTTCCGGATAAGTATCCAGTCCCGGCGATGCGCCATACTTCGGCTCCGCCCACTTGATATATGGACCCCTCTTGAGAACGGGGCACCAGGCAGAATATCCTCTTCCACAACGCGAAATGAGCCTCAACACCCAAAAATAGCTCGCAAAGGGCGACGAAGCCCGCGATATGCAATATGGAGGCGGACGTGAGATTGTGCAGCTGCAGGCCATAGAACTCCAGAAGCCCGCGGAGAAATGGATGAATTGGAAATCCCAGTCCCCTTATTAGATAAGGGACGAGGCACACCCGCTCTCCTTTGGAGGGATTGGGGGTGCTCTCCACTTGCTTTCCGCCATTGTAGGTGGCGAGTCCGGCTCGGACCGGGACCATGTAAGCCTGAGGGAGAAATCCCTTAGTCTGAAGCGACACTAACTCGCTGTGCGGGATGGAGCAACTCTCCCAGTCTCCGGGTTTAGGACCGGAAGGGCGAGGGGAGGAGCTGCGACGGCTGGCCATGCTGGAATGGACCTTTGCTGGAGGCGCTCTGATGATAGCTCGCGGAGAGGAGAATATGTGGTTTGGATATGAATCCCCATCCCGTTAAATAGGTGGCTCGTTTGTGCGGCAAGGGGTGTGGATGTAAAAACACCCTGGCTTTTCGCATTCATTTGACACGTGGAAGACAGCCATTATTAGGCATGGAAGCCGAGGAGCGCGGCATTATAAAGAATCAGACATTATTCCTACAGGTACACAGAATTTGGAGAAGAACCCGCCTTGCAATGCCGAAGACAATCTGCGCGCCAGACTCGTCGTCATTGAAGCCTGGTTTGGGGGCTACTGAGGGAGTCCTGGATTAGGGGGTGTTCGGGTAGCCGGACTATACCTTCAGCCGGACTCCAGGACTATGAAGATACAAGATTGAAGACTTCGTCCCGTGTCCGGATGGGACTTTCCTTGGCGTGGAAGGCAAGCTTGGCGATGCGGATATTCAAGATCTCCTACTATTGTAACCGACTCTGTGTAACCCTAACCCTATCCGGTGTCTATATAAACCGGAGGGTTCTAGTCCGTAGGACAACCTCATCATACAACAACCATACTATAGGCTAGCTTCTAGGGTTTAGCCTCCTTGATCTCGTGGTAGATCCACTCTTGTACTACCCATATCATCAATATTAATCAAGCAGGAGTAGGGTTTTACCTCCATCGAGAGGGCCCGAACCTGGGTAAACTTCGTGTCCCTTGTCTCCTGTTACCATCCGACCTAGACGCACAGTTCGGGACCCCCTACCCGAGATCCGCCGGTTTTGACACCGACAGCTCCTCTTTTGACTCTAGGTCAATTAAATCTTTCTGCCCCAAAAGATTTGAATCTTTTGTTTGCTCTCCTTGCATTGGAGCTTCTGGAGGAATTCTTGTGGTCTGGAATTCTTCTATTTTTAGTGGGACTGTAATTGAAGTGCAACAGTTTGTTGTGGTTGTCCAGTTTACTTCCAGACAGAACAATGAAACTTGCACTTTAGTTACTGTTTATGGCCCTTGTCAGGGTGAAGCCAGGGACAATTTTGTTAATTGGTTATACAACCTGTCTATCCCTCTCAATGAGCACTGGTTGTTCCTTGGTGATTTTAATTTCCTTCGGCCTGTGGATAACAGAAACTTGCCTGGTGGAGACCTAAATGACATGTTTATTTCAATGAGATAATTGGACACCTGGGCCTCCTTGAACTTCCAATCAAGGGCAGATCCTACACCTGGTCGAATATGTAAGATATCCCACTTCTTGAGCAGCTGGACTGGTTCTTCACCTCTGTGGACTGGATCACTGATTATCCTATGACTGAAGTTCGGCCCTTGGCCAAGACTGCCTCTGATCATTGTACCTTGCTTGGTCTCCATTAAGACTTCCATTCCAAAATCAAATCTCTTTGGGTTTGAAAATTATTGGCTAGAGCTAGAGGGTTTCATGGACTGTGTTGAATCATCTTGGAAACAACCCTCTAGGAAAACACATAAAACTGCTAGAATTGCACACAAATTTAAAAGCTTGAGAATGTGCCTCAAGAGGTGGCAAATGAATGTTTCCAAATTGAGATTATTAATTAGCAAATGCAATCATGTTATTTTCCTTCTTGATGAATTGGAGGAATGGAGACCTCTTTTTATACAGGAAAATAACTTCAGAAGAATTGTCAAGACCCATTTGGAAAAGCTTCTGCACTTGCAGTTTCTGTACTAGAAAAAGAGATGCACTATCAGGTATTTCAAGGTTGGGGGAGAGAACACCAAATTTTTCATGTTGTGGCCACTGAGAGACACAGGAGGAACTCTATAGCTAGTTTGAAGCTACCTGATGGATCTGTGGTCTCTGATCACTCCCAAATGGCTGGAATTATCTGGAGTTGCTTTAATAATAGAATGGCACCTCTAGAGGGATTGTGATGGGTTTTGATTTACCCTCACTTATTACACTTGTGGCTGGCCTTGAGGTGCTCACTAAGCCTTTTGAAAAGGAAGAAATGGACAATGTGGTTAAGCACATGCCGGTGGATAAAGCACCTGGTCCTGATGGTTTCAATGGCCTGTTTCAATGGTTTCAATGTGGTTAAAAAAATGCTGGCACGTAATTTCAAATGACTTTTATGAGCTGGCCCAGGCTTTTCATGAAGGAACAACTGTCTTGGAGAACATCAACAGTTCTTTTATTACTCTGGTGCCCAAAAAGCTATCACATGAGGAAGTGGGGGACTATAGGCCTATCTCTCTCACTAGTATGGGGCTCAAATTTCTGTCCAAAATGGCTGCAAATAGATTCCAAGAGATGATTATGCAGTGCATTCACAAAAATCAATATGGTTTCATTAAGACCAGACAATCCATGATTGCCTGGGTTGGACCTTTGATATTTGCACCAATGTCATCAGTCAAAGAGGCCCATAGTAATTCTCAAACTGGACTTTGAGAAGGCCTTTGATTCTATTGAGCACGAAGCTATTTTCCAAATCCGAAGGCATAAGGGCTTCAATGATAAGTGGATTCTCTGGATGAAGCAGCTCCTAGCCACTGGTACTTCTTCTGTTCTTCTTAATGGTGTCCTTGGAAGGAAATTTGTTTGCAAAAAAGGAACCAGACAGGGTGACCCTGTATCTCCTCTTCTCTTTGTCATAGCTGCTGATATGTTCAGGAAGGGGGTTCTTCACCTACCTATACCTTGCCATGATAGATATTACCCTGTGATCCAGTATGCTGATGATACATTGATCATCCTACCTGCAGACAGGGTTCAGCTTCTGGCCCTAAAGGATATGTTAAAGGTGTTCTCCCAGTCCACACGTCTGGATGTCAACTACCATAAATCCTTCATTATTCCAATCAATGTTGACTCTACTGTAATGGAGGATCTAGCTGCTGCTTTTGGTTGCAAAATTGGTAAAATGCCATTCACATATCTTGGCTTACCTGTGGGGACCACAAGGCCAAAAATGGTGGATTTCATGCCTTTGGTTGACTGTATGGAAAGAAGAATGACTGCTAGTTCATCATTTCTTAACCAAGGTGAAAGGCTGCAGTTCCTTAACTCTGCTCTATCTTCAATGCCAATATTCTTTTTGTGTAGCCTAGCTCTCCCTGCTGGTATTCTCAAACAGTTGGAAAGAATCCAAAGGCAGTGCCTGTGGAGAAGGCATAGGGATGAGCCGGCCCCATCTCTTGCTGCTTGGGAACTCATTTGTAGGCCAAAAAACAAAGGGGGTCTTGGTATTCTTAATCTGGGGGTTCAGAATGTGGCCCTTCTTCTCAAGCATGCCAGTAACTTCCTAAACAAAAGAGATATACCTTGGGTGTCCCTAGTTTGGGATTCATATTATTATGAAAGAATGCCCCCGGGAACAAATGATTGTGGCTCCTTCTGGTGGAGGGATATTTGTAAAGTAATGCAAAATTTCAGAGATTGCTCCTGGGTGCAGATTAATGAAGGGGACACTGCTCTTTTTTGGTCTGATAATTGGAACCTTGGCACTGAAGTTTCTAGTCTGCAGCCAAGATTTCCAAGGCTATTTTCTTTTGCCAAGGACCCTTGGGTTTCAGTTAAGGAAATTTTCAATACCCAGGATATGCACCAACTTTTCCACCTTCCTTTATCTGCTCAAGCCTTTGGTGAGTTAAATTTGTTTAAGGATTTGATGGATTCCCACAGCAGAGACCCTAGTTCAAAGGACCTATGGTTCTGGCAGGACTCATCTAAGGTCTTCAAGCCTAAGATGTTTTACTCCCACACTTTTGTGTCAGAGTCCTTCAACCCTTTGCTCTGTTGGGTTTGGAAATACTCCTGTACCCTCAAGATCAAGGTCTTTGCTTGGATGCTTCTTATGGACCGGTTGAACACCAAGGATATTGTTGAGAGAAGGCATTGGCACATGGAAGGTGGAGTCCATTATAGACTCTGCCCCTTACTGGCTAGAGAAACCAGGGATCACTTATTCTTCAACTGCAATTTCAGTATTAGGATCTGGAATTATCTGCAGATTGATTGGTCAGCTGGCACCTCCATGCTAGAGTTGGTTACTCAGGCAAGGAGAAGTTTTGATAAGCCTTTCTTCACTGAAGTGGTATTCATTGCTTGCTGGAATATCTGGATCATCAGAAATGCCAAAGTGTTCAGAAGTGAGAGGGCAAGTTTCAATAGATGAAGATTTGCTTTTAGACATGATATTAGCCTAATGCAGCACTGAATCAAATATGCTTACAAAGATGACTTGCTCAAATGGATCTCTTTCCTCCCCCCTTAAGCTAGTTTTTGTAAGCTTTCCTTCTTAGCCTTTGTATTCTGGTTACTCCTTGTAATCAACTTGTTGTAATTGTTATTTATTTCAATAAAGTTTTGATCTGCTGTGGGGGTTTTGCCCCACAGTCCACAGTCAAAAAAAAATGGAGGAAACGGACTTGTGTTGTAGCACTACGGTCGAAACAGGGGTCCTGTTCATCGGGAGGGGTATGGCGTACCGCAAAAGGGACTCCACGGGATACTGTTCATCTCCACTGTCGACCCCCTCCAGCCTCCACGAGCTACTGTTCATCCACCGTCAACCTCCTCCAGCCTCCATAGGCTCATGTTCATCCAGCCTCCACCGCGCACTACTCCACCGGCTACTGTTCAACCACCCCTCCACCATTTACTGTTCATCCAACCCTCCACACCACGGGGTCCTGTTCAACCACCCCTCCACGGGCACCCCTCCACCGTCTACTGTTCATCCTGCCCTCCACACCACGGGGTCCTGTTCATCCACCCCTCCACGGGCACCCCTCCACCGTCTACTGTTCATCCAGCCCTCCACCACACCACGGGGTCCTGTTCATCCAGAGGCAATGCCACCGCTCACTGTTCATCCAACCCCCCCCCCCCCCCCCCCGCAACGCTCACTGTTCATCCCATCGATCGGCTTCAGTTAGCAGCAGTAGCCAAGGAATCGCTCGATCGGGTTCAGTTAACAGCCATCGATCGATCGCTCGGGTTCAGTAACGCGTAGCCTGCAGTGCAATCGCTCGGGTTCAGTTAGAGCCCAACGCCTCGGTCGGGTTCAGTTAGAGCCAATGCCTCGCACACATGTGCGTACGTGTACGAGAGAAACGCGCATCGCTCGGCCCCCAACCTCCCACCGTAACCGGGAACTCCCCGAAATTTTCCTCCCCCTCGCTTCTACCATGGTTTTTTCCGTCATGGACGGCCCAAAGAATGTCATGCAGCTGCGTCTCCGGCCCGCCCAGGACGAAAAGCCCATTTTCTGTCATGATTTTTTGTCATAGAAGTAGGAGCCCACCACATCTATGATGATACCAGGTTTTGTCACAATTATCGTCATAGAAGTGTCATATGTATTACAGAAAAAAATTCGTTCGGCCCAAAATGTCACGGATGTGTCTTTTTTTGTAGTGTCAACATAAGTGATATGATATGGCCATCATCATCTTGTTCTTGTGATCTCCATCTCCAAAGCACCGTCATGATCACCATCGTCACCGACGCGACACCTTGATCTCCATCGTAGCATCGTTGTCGTCTCGCCAACTTATGCTTCTACGACTATCCCTACCGCTTACTGATAAAGTAAAGCATTACAGGGCGATTGCATTGCATACAATAAAGCGACAACCATATGGCTCCTGTCAGTTGCCGATAACTCGGTTACAAAACATGATCATCTCATACAATAAAATTTAGCATCATTCCTTGACCATATCACATCACAAGATGCCCTGCAAAAACAAGTTAGATGTCATCTACTTTGTTGTTGCAAGTTTTATGTGGCTGCTACGGGCTGAGCAAGAACCGTTCTTACCTACGCATCAAAACCACAACGATAGTTCGTCAAGTTAGTGTTGTTTTAACCTTCTCAAGGACCGGGCGTAGCCACACTCAGTTCAACTAAAGTTGGAGAAACTGACACCCGCCAGCCACCTATGTGCAAAGCACGTCGGTAGAACCAGTCTCGCGTAAGCGTACGCGTAATGTCGGTCCGGGCCGCTTCATCCAATAATACCGCCGAACCAAAGTATGACCTGCTGGTAAGCAGTATGACTTGTATCGCCCACAACTCACTTGTGTTCTACTCGTGCATATAACATCTACGCATAAAACCTCGCTCAGATACCACTGTTGGGGAACGTAGTAATTTCAAAAAAAATTCCTACGCACACACAGGATCATGGTGATGCATAGCAACGAGAGGGGAGAGTGTGTCCACGTACCCTCGTATACCGAAAGCGGAAGCGTTAGTACAACGCGGTTGATGTAGTCGTAAGTCTTCACGATCCGATCGATCAAGTACCAAACGTACGGCACCTCCGAGTTCAGCACACGTTCAGCTCGATGACGTCCCTCGAACTCCGATCCAGCCGAGCTTTGAGGGAGAGTTCCGTCAGCACGAAGGCGTGATGACCGTGATGATGTTGCTACCGACGCAGGGCTTCGCCTAAGCAACGCTACGATAATATCGAGGTGGAATATGGTGGATGGGGGCACCGCACACGGCTAAGAGATCAAGGGATCAATTATTGTGTCTAGAGGTGTCCCCTACACCCGTATATAAAGGAGGGAGGGAGAGGCCGGCCCTAGAGGGGGCGCGCCAAGTATGGGGAGTCCTACTAGGACTCCCAAGTCCTAGTAGGATTCCCCTTTCCTTTCCGGAGTAGGAGAGAAGGAAAGAGGGGGAGAGGGAGAAGGAAACGGGGGCTGCACCCCTTGTCCAATTCGGACCAGAGGGGGGGCGCGCGCCTCCTTCCTTTTGGCCTCTCTCCTCTATTCCCGTATGGCCCAATAAGGCCCAATACTTCTCCCGGTGAATTCCCGTAACTCCCCGGTACTCCGAAAATACCCGAATCACTCGGAACCTTTCCGATGTCCGAATATAGTCGGCCAATATATCGATCTTTACGTCTCGACCATTCGAGACTCCTAGTCATGTCTCTGATCTCATCCGGGACTCCGAACTACCTTCGGTACATCAAAACACATAAACTCATAATACAAATCGTCACAGAACTTTAAGCGTGCGGACCCTACGGGTTCGAGAACTATGTAGACATGACCGAGACACATCTCCGGTCAATAACCAATAGCGGAACCTGGATGCTCATATTGGCTCCTACATATTCTACAAAGATCTTTATCGGTCAAACCGCATAACAACATAGGTTGTTCCCTTTGTCATCGGTATGTTACTTGCCCGAGATTCGATCGTCGGTATCTCAATACCTAGTTCAATCTCGTTACCGGCAAGTCTCTTTACTCGTTCCGTAATACATCATCCCGCAACTAACTCATTAGTTGCAATGCTTGGAAGGCTTATAGTGATGTGCATTACGAGTGGGTCCAGAGATACCTCTCCGACAATCGGAGTGACAAATCATAATCTCGAAATACCCCAACCTAACAAGTACCTTTGGAGACACCTGTAGAGCTCCTTTATAATCACCCAGTTACGTTATGACGTTTGGTAGCACACAAAGTGTTCCTCCGGTAAACGAAAGTTGCATAATCTCATAGTCATAGGAACATGTATAAGTCATGAAGAAAACAATAGCAGAATACTAAATGATCAAGTGCTAAGCTAACGGAATGGGTCAGGTCAATCACATCATTGTCCTAATGATATGATCCTGTTAATCAAATGACAACTCATGTCTATAGCTAGGAAACATAACCATCTTTGATCAACGAGCTAGTCAAGTAGAGGCATACTAGTGACACTTTGTTTGTCTATGTATTCACACATGTATCATGTTTCCGGTTAATACAATTTTAGCATAAATAATAAACATTTATCATGAAATAAGGAAATAAATAATAATTTTATTATTGCCTCTAGGCCATATTTACTTCAAGTCGTGGACGGAGGCGGCCGCGAACGGAACGACTGCGGCAAGGAGGCCGTGAAGGAGGTACGCGCGCGGAGAGGCAGTCGTCGGGGACGGGATGAGGGCGGCAGCCTTATGCGAGCACTAACTGGAGGCGCGCTGGAGCAATGATTACACCTACCTGCTACAGCATCCTCGTCGGCTGCTGCTGCCATGCAGGCTGCTTGGACCTCGGTTTCACAGCCTTTGGCAACGTCATTAAGAGGGGATTTACGGTGCAACCCATCAGCTTCACCCAGCAACTCAGGGCCCTATGTGCTGAGAACAAGACAAGCTATGCAATGGAGATCGCACACTGGCTTTCACGGGAGGAAGGAAAGAGGGATCGAAGGGAGAAGAGGAGAGCGACGGGGACCGGTCGCGTTTGAGAAGAGGAGGCGCGGGGTGTTTGTGCAAGAAGGCCGACGTATGACTGGACCGTGGGTTTATTTTCAAATTTGTGAGGGGGTTGAATGCAAAAACGCATAAAAATCCAAAAGGTTATCAAACATAAGTGTGCGCCACCAAACGCGAGTGGCATTCTCCTATGTTCTACTTGGTCTGACTTGTCCTCGTGGATTTTGTGGTGCTCGTGGTCTTCGGCCGAGTTACTTTTGTTGGGATAGTCTTTGCAATGTAGCCTTAGTCAACATATGGTTGGTTTGTATCGGTTTTTGCCCGGTTTTCCGTTAATTAACCGGACAATTCTCTTCTTTTTAATTAATCGACGAGGCAAATCTTTTGCCTCCATTTCAAAAAATATATATTACAAGCTGCAAGGTGCAGTGTGTTCCATGTCACCGCTCTAGTGCCATGATCCACGCCAGCGCAGCGTCCTTTTTTTTCAAATCCGCTGCTGCTATCAGCGCGAGATCTGAGGCCCACTGGTGATGCTTTCTTCAAGCAATGGTGTTTGTATTGGAACGAAGACCCAGCGGCAAGTAAACGAAGACCCCACTGGCCACTGGTGATGCAGAACTGTTCTTTGGCGCAGGGAGCGGGCTAGCTGCAGGATGCTTTCTTTGCCTGCAGGTCAGGGAGAGTTTCCTTCATTCCTTGCCGCTGCTGATCACATCGATCTCCACAATTTCTTTTTCAGACGAGGGCAAGCACACAGCCCTCCCCCCTCCTACGCATCAACACCTCCTCACATGCATCTGCCCCTGCATCCATCCACCTCCTCTGCGAATCCCAGGCAGGCAGCTCTCCGCCGTTCTTCGAGTCCGGCAGCAGGAGCCCCCTCATGTACGTATATACCCTTGTATATTATGGCTCTGTAACAACAGTTTGTTACATCAGATTCCGCATATTGCTTGCCCACATTATCTGTTACTTATTACTCGTGCGTGGATGCATTTGCAAATGAACTCCACTAATTTCCTGCATGCAGCATCCTCCGTGTGTGAGTATGAACGTGGCCACCACAATTTAATACTCCACCCCTTTACCATCCAACCCCCAGTTTACCGTGGGATAGAGACCTAAAAACCACTCCCAAACGTTTTTATATTTTGAGACGGAAGGAGAACGTGCTAGTGTAAAAAAAGTTCTTATATTTTGGGACGAAGAAAGTACTCTGCAACTTTACCATGACCACCACAATTGAGTGAAGTCTAAAATAAACCCTGAGGTTGTAGAGGCCGACATAAATGAACCCTCATCTTTGAATCCCTGAAATTGATACCATGTAGTTACAGATCCCGGTTAATCCCAACCCTGTGTGAGTAAAATCTTGTTTTGTGTAATTGAAAAGGTTTGATCCCAGCCGGGATTGATTTCTACGGTGACTTACTACCTGGTCCCACCTATCATATGCATCTCCCCACAAGTTCACTCCCAACTAATTAGATGCAGTGCGGCGGTGACAGGCAGCAGCGCTCAACGTCTTGCAGTCTGCACGTATGTTTTTTGCAGGGGCGGACCCAGGACAAAAATGACCCGGGGTCCCATGTCTATCACATATACGTGGATATCAAGTCATAATATAGATAAAAGTAACGCAGTTAGTAATAAAATATACCTAGAATATGATACGATCGTAAATAGGATTACCAAAGGTCCAAACTAAAGAGTTCACTAGAAATACTAGTTGATTGTAGGAAATTGAACGGTAAAGGAGAATCAAAGTTTTCAAATTATGAATAAAGTATAACTGATGATGAGAAAATGCAACACTAGATCCTGACCGTATACAAATTAGAAGAAACAAAGCCACTTAGCAACATATTAATTACAGCTGTGTAATAAGTTTTTTGCGATAAGTTTAATAAGTAAGTTACAACAATTACCTTTCTAAAATGGTTTCTTATTTTCTTTCAATGGCCTCAAAGCGATCAATTACTGCATCATTACTAAACATACCTCACACTTCGCCGGTGCTTCCAGCCGTCCTAGTCTTAGAGTATTGCAATATTGACATTTTGTTCTCCACGGACCACTACAATAGCCAAATAGTCCAATAGCCAACACGATCATAATTTCTAGTCTTATCCTGTAGCCCTAATTTCCTAGGGTTAGAGAAACAAAACAATAATTATAACAGAATTTGCAAATTGCAATAGAGGCAGACACACACCGAATTGGGTCTGATGCAGCATACCTATACTTTCTTTCTTCACTGATTGGGCGAATTGGGGCGATCTGGCGATAGGGGCGACTGCGAGCACGGCGTACGGGGGCACGACGCGAAGCGGCGAGTAGACGAACAACGGAAAAGGCGAGGAGATAGGTGAACTATTGATGAATCCATCCATTGATCGATCGATATATGTATTGGGCCTTCCGCTGGGCGTCATCCGCTACTACTAGGTTGGGCCGTCTGGGGCCTAGTTGGCTGGCCTTTTGGTCTGTACGGGGTGTCCCCTCAGCAAATTTAGGGGTGTCCCAGTCTTCGTGGGCTCTGTATGTGTAAGGTAAAATAGATATTTACCCGGTGTCATGGGCTAACTGCTGGGCCAACGTGGGCCCGCCCCTGGTTTTTTGGACTATCTTCACTCACATATGTTTGTGCACATGCATGCACGTACGCATCCATCCGTCCATCCCCCCATTGGCCGCCGCGTTGCTCGCTAACCACGTCGCCAATCCAATTTACCTGCCGGGAACGAACCATCGAGCGTGAGACGTGGTCAATCAGTTTGGATCGATTCCGTCTAGCGCGCAAGCCACTACTTGCGTACACAAACAGCTAAGTCGCTATTCCTTTTTTTTTCTTTTTGCCCCCGATCGAGGGCAAAAAGCAATCGATCAGGTTCATCTACTACGTAGTGCTCAACACGCGCACGCCATAGTACATGATTTGATTTGATTTTTTTTTTTACGAATGAGTACATAATTTGATTTGCACATGCATGTACCATCAATCCATGAAGGAGGGCCATATGCATGAATGGATGCAATGCATGTGCAAATTGTGCAATGTGATCAATCTTGCAACCCACTAGCTGGAGAGATAACCATTTAAGCATATGAATGTAAAAGAAATTCTCATAGGTAATACTTCCTCCGTTCTAAAATAGATGACTCAATTTTATACGAGTTTTGTATTAAAGTTAATACAAAGTTAAGTTATCTCATGGCCGTATGCATCTTTCTGATGCAGAGGCCGGGGAATTCCTCCTTTTCAGAAAAAAAAAGAAAAAAATGATTGAGTTATCTATTTTGAAACAGAGAGAGTACTTTGGAATTTATCGAAACCAAACCGTACTGGTATTTCATACCGTATTTATTAACCAAACGCACACCCCGAGGGACGCGCAACACGTCGTTGATGAGCAGCTCTATTGAGTGTGAGGTCGACACCATGCTGAGCTTCGCCGATGCTGCACGCTGAGCGGAGCTTCTGGTCTTCTCGAGTGCTGCACGCCATGGCGCAAGAAATCAAGAAAAACGACTGTGGACAGTGGCGGGGTGAGGTTGTAGGAGACGGCGTCCTGGGCACGGCCGACGTGGGTGTCGACGATGCCGAGCACGACCACCTGGCTCTACCTCCCCAACGTTGACCGCAGGGAAGTACTAGTGGACGGAGGGATGCATGTACCGTACGAGACAAGATTCATCATTACAACGGTGGATTGAGAACGAGTGGATTCATCATCAAGGAGGATTCCTCGTTACAACGCCCCCCATATGCTCCGATGCATGTACCGTTTTCAATACAACCGTGACCGCCAGGAAGAACTCTAAGGCTGGTCATAGTGGGAAGTAAATTAGACTAGTAACATGCATATGGGATGAGGATTTGTAGCACATAGGTGCTCCCCCCACCGACATATATGCCTCACGTTACTTTAGCCAGATCAAGACATTAAATGCTGAAATCATTTTACAATTCAGAGATACCCCTGGATACATCCGCTCAATACTATCACCGGTGGGCCCATCTTTAAATGATGGTTCTACTCTACAACACCTAAGAACAGCAACAATAATGTGTGGTGCAGACTGCCGTGACCGAATTAATTCAAATTCAGCACCAGGTGTTGCTAGTCATAATGAATGGGAATGAGTGAAAAGGAAGCCTCCCGTTAATTTTGATTTCAGTTTAGGACTTTCATTAAATCTGTTGAACAATGCATCTCGTTTATGATGGATGAGAGTCGATTCATTTGAGTACCTAATTATGGGAGACTCTGATAGTTGCCAAGACAAATGTTTCATAACATTTGGGGATATAATAAGAAACCTAAAAACATGATACGTGGATGTTCCTCAATATCCAACTTCTTGGTTATAAGGCAAAAAATACACCTTGGAATACAGAAATATATCCTGGTTTACGTAATATCCAGCTTCTTGGTTATAAGTAAAATAACATCTTGCTCACAATTAGATTCAACTTAGTCAAAAATCCACATCCTGAAACTTAAACCAGGATCTCTGTCTTCTAGGATATTAAGTAAACTTCCTGGAACTTAATATCCTGGTTACATCTTGGAAGATAGAGAAGCTACATATAAATCTGAACTTCCTGGAACTTCTTATTTTTCACATGAACTTCCTGGATCGAAGGGCACGTAACAATTAACCAGGTGATTTTCGGAATAAAAAAAGAATTAGGCTAGCTACAGAGATCTTATTTACAGGTTCAGTTGAGCTTCAGGAAGAGATACAGAACGGCGCTAGATTGAGGATCCCCAGGATGAGGAGGACCTTGAGAGTTGGCAGCATGGATTTACTGCTCCCCATCTCGTCTGTGCCACATATTTCTTGCTGCTCGCAGACACGGGCTGCACCTGCCCCAGCTCCGCGTACTGCACCTGCTGCTCGCTTCTCGCCGCCACAAGCAATCACTGCCCCAGCGTCTAGCGTTGCGTACTTCTACTGCTGCCCGCCGCCGTTGCATACCGAATGGTGTCAGAGTTGGCGAAAAAAACCAGAAAACCTCAGCGAGAAATTTTTAGGAAAGAAAATTTTCAGAGAAAAAACAAGAAAAGAAAATACGATCTCAACACCTCGGAGAGAAAATTTGAGAAACAAAAATTGGCAGAGAGAAAATACGAGGAAAGACTCAACACCAAGCCGCCGAGGATCCTTGCCTAGTCGCCGACCTTCATCCCCAAAGCCTCAGCCCATGCCGGATCTGAAGTGACCGGCTCGCACCCGAATCCATTGATGTTTGTATGCGGGGTGGGGTGGATCTGCAATGACCGGCATGCAGAGTTTCCCTTCGAATAACATGATCAATCCGGGACAGGAAAAGTATTCACTAACCCAGTGATGCTTGCACTTGTAGAAGTGTTTCCCGGGGTTCTTGGGAGTCTGGGAAACCCACCACTCGATGTCGCTGTTGTGGCACCAGGGGCAACGGTTGAGAGGAAGAGGAGGTTGCTCTTGGGGGATGGGTGCGAGGGACTGGGAGGTCGACTATGAGGCAGACATGTCGACGGGCGCCGGTGTCGGCCGGTACAGGGAGCGAGCGGATGTATTGGCAGTTTAGATCTGAGAGGATAGGAGTGGGGAACGCAAAGAGGATGAGGAAGACGAATAGTGTCCAGGACGCGTAAATATCAGCCGATCCCCACCAAACTTGCGTTAAATGCTCCCAGGGTGGGCCGGCCCAGCGGAACAGAATACATCTGGTAGGTGGGCCACGCAAGTAGAAAACCACTGGCATATACGAGACATTTCGGTTCAGTTACCTCATGGATACAAAAGTTAATACAAGGCATTGATTAGGACAGGCGCGAATCTATATGAGATCCAACGGTACATTTATGCATGTGTGGAGCACCTGGGTGCTCTCTATAATTTCCCATGCATATGTTACTAGTCTATATTACTACCTCTATAGTGCATAATATTATATATTAGTATTATATGTGGTCTTATTTATTGCCATGCATGATACATAGTATCACCACATTTATTATGTTACGGTATCTATCTACTCCCTCTGTCCGGGTTTATTAGGCCTAAAGACAACTTCTTAGACCAAGGCACATAGTAATTTGCTCACATTAATTCTTCCACCCCACTCCCATTAATTTCTCAGCCATGGCACCAACAACAATGGCTTTCAATGCAACCAATAAAATGGTTGCATGCATGCACCTTTCCAAAGTCAGGCCTTATAAAAAGGAACGTGCTCGTGATGCTGAGAGGTCTAATAAACCCGGACAGAGGGAGTATGTTACTATAACCATCTCTCTTTTCTTTAATTGTCTGCCACGTAAGCATGTTTGCGAGTCTCAAGTAACTTATACTAGTGTCATGAGCCTGCGGGGTGGCGGGAGGGGAGGACGTGGAAGAGGAGCAGAGACAGGAGCGACTTGAGGTTCCGGGGCTCCAGCAAAAAGCGCTTGAACTCCGGGTCGAGGTCCCGCTCCAGCGCCTTATTCCGCGGCACGAAGATGGTGACGGTGTGCCTCCCGACGGCGTCCTCCAGCGTCTGGATCAGCAGGGCCTTCTCCACCAGCTCCGTGTAGTGCGAGTCCAGCACCGCCACCAGCACCGAGTTGGATTTGAGCCCCGCCCCGGCGGCCCCGGCGACCGCAGCTGCCGCACGCCGGCCGAGTTGCGGAGGGCAATGTGGGTTCCTCCGGCGCCGTCTCGGTGGCCGCCACGCCGGCCAGGAGTAGGATGAACAGGAGCAGGGTGCCATGCGGGCGGCCTCTGCCCGCTCCTCGGACCGCTCTAGCTGCTTCCTGCTACGGCAGCGTCGGTGGCGGAGGGTTCCTGGATTTGTGTAGCTACCAGCTGCCCAGCCACTTCGAGCCCGGCTGCCGCGCCGAGTTCCACCCAAAGTACATGGGCGCCGGTGCAGGAGGCATGGTCGTCGGCTTCGCTATCGCTCCCGGATTCCGGCTGGGCAACGCCGGCGTGGTGAGCGCCCGCGTCGTCTACCTCGTACCCCGTGAAAACGTATGGTAGAATCAGCCATGAACCGAGCCGGACTAGCAGGAGCCTACCGGCGTAGCGGCAGCAGCTGCATTCTTTCGACCTCGTAGTAGCTCCTGCTTGATTAATAAGAAGAGTATTACTCCACAATAATCTTCCAAGTGGGGTCAGGGACATAATGGTCACTTTAGGTCTTTATAAATAGAAAAGGAGAGGGAAAATAAGAAAAAAGGGGAAAATGTCATTTTTTGAAAGTTGGACGAATTAAGTGTCAAACCTAGATTGCATGTGTTATATTTCTAATTTCCCCCTTAATCAAATGGTGGGTCTGTAATTTGTACTTGTGGTGATTTCAGAAGCAGGGTCGAGCTGCAGATCGACATCGATATGGCCGGAGGAGCATCATGGAAAGAATGGGGTATCGCAGCATGGAAAGAATGGGGTATCCAGGCGTTGGTGCTGCTCAGCTTGACGCTCCAGGTGGCGCTGCTCATGCTGGCGGAATTCCGGCGGCGCGTGGACTCCGGCGCGGTAAGGTTCTTGGCTTGGTCGGCGTACATGCTGGCCGACGGCACGGCCATCTACGTGCTGGGCCACCTGTCCGCCGCCAGCCGGTCTCCCGACCACGAGCTGATGGCCTTCTGGGCGCCGTTCCTGCTGCTCCATCTGGGCGGGCAGGACAACATCACCGCCTACGCCGTCGAGGACAACCGGCTCTGGCTGCGGCACCTGCAGACGCTCGCCGTGCAGGTGACCGCCGCCGGCTACGTCCTCTTCTACACCTCCGTTGTCGTTGGTGGCTCGGCTTTGCTCCGGTGGGCCGGCATCCTCATGTTTGTGGTGGGTGTCGTCAAGTACGCGGAGAGGGTCTGGGCGCTCCGGTGCGCTGGCAGCAACCCGGTGGGGAAGAACTACCAAGCTTTACAGCATTCAGCCTTCGTTTTCTCACGCAACAATCTGGAAGACATACTAGACAAGCGTCCGTGGGACACTGAAGACTGCCTACTGATGGCTCACCGGACGCTTGGGGTTCCCAAGGAAATGATCAAGGGGCTGATCAACGAAGCAGGATACGGACATGCTTCGTATCTTCGGGAGGAGGGCCGTCTGTACAAGGTGGTTGAGATGCAGCTGTCCCTGATGCACGACGTCCTGTACACCAAGGCAGAGGTGATGCACACTTGGTATGGCCTCTGCATCCGTATGCTCTCGCCGGTGGCCACCACCGTCGCCTTCATGCTGTTCCACCGCCATCAACATCGTCATCAACATCGGGCGGTAGATGTGGCTGTCACCTATGTCCTGCTGGTAGGTGCCCTTGTCCTGGAGGTGGTGTCGGCGTTGAGAGGCTTATTCTCGAGTTGGGCATGCGTGCTCCTCATAAGTCATGGGCCGGATGACTCCCTCCGCGAGACCTTGCGTTACATACCCGGCACCACAACACCGCGCGCCGGCAGGCCAAGATGGTGGCTCAAGGCCGCAGCATGGGTACCAAGACATGTCAGCGGTTCGCTCGGCCGTATGGTGTTGTCTGTCCGCCGGCTGGTCCGCGCAGCAGACTGGGCAAGGTACTGGTCGGCCTCCATGGGGCAGCACAACCTGTTGCAGCTGGCCGCTCGCAGCAGGGTCAGCAAGAGAAGCAGGATGGCCAATTGGATGGGGAGAGAGGTGTGGTGGAACGCTATGGCCTACTCGAGCTCCATCCCTGTCTCGCCCTTCATCCAGGAGCTGGTGGTGGACTACATCCTGAGCAAGGGGGGTGACCTCAGGCTCTTTAGCCATGACGACGACAGCCTTGTACATTTTGATTCACGGGGTCAAGCGGAGCTCAGGAGGTGGGAATTGTACGAGGGCCTGACCTGGAGCGTGGAAGAAAAGATCCTTGTCTGGCACATCGCCACCAACATCTACATCTACTCCATGATGAGCAGCAGCGAGGAGCAAGAGCATGAGCATGAGCATAAGCGGGTGAGTCATCTCGCTGAGGCGGTCCAGGCGCTCTCCAACTACATGCTCTACCTCCTCGCCTCACGCCCCTACATGCTCGGTCCCACTGCCAACCACAATTCCTACATCGAGGTGTGCTTTGGCCTCATCGTGCGTGGTCCGCGTGATGCTGCTGCTACGCCTTACAGCTCCCCCGAGGAGGTGGCCAGATTTCTCAAGACCTATGGGGATACAGGGAGGAACAGCCGTTATCCGCTACTACGTGTTGATCACACAACACAAGACCATCTCGTATCCATGTTGGATAAAGGATGCGAGCTTGGTGCCAAGATCGTCGTCAGCAAGGAGGTCCAAGATGACGCAGTGGGCACGCTGGAGCTGCTCGCCCAGGTGTGGGTGGAGACGCTATGCTACGCGGGCCAGCGGTGCAGCGCACTTTTTCATGCCAAGCAGCTCAGCGACGGCGGTGAGCTCATCACCGTCGCTGCCATTCTAGTGGAGTACTTCAAACGAGGAAAAATAGAAACAAAAGAACAGGAAGAGGCGGGGACGAGGTTCATGGAGGAAGGACCTTTTGATATCCGTTGAAACATTAATTCTCCATCCATCTGATGAGGGCCAAGGGCAATTGGATCAAGAACAGGGATGAGATCATCTACTAGTGCTCCCGGTGTCCTTTTAATAACTGCATGTTTGGTTACTCGATCAGAATGCTTTAGTATTGTACTTCCTCCCTCCCAAAATTCTTGCCATAGATTTGTTCAGATATGGATGTATCAAATATGATTTTATATGCATGTGTGTCGGAATATGGTGCTAAAAGCATCGTATTTTCTCTACCACTGTTTCCACTATATTGAGACGCCATCACTGATGAATACATTTACAAAGCGGGCATGCAACAGAAAAAGTGTCTTGGAAAGCCGGCATACATTTAAAATTTTATTTTAGTTTTGGGAGTGCCTAGAACTCATTAGCTGAGATATAATTTGGTCTCGTTCATCTCTTTTCCCTAGAATCATTTGATCTCGTTCATCCTATATGGGTTGCTGGACTTCTTTTTAATTGTTGTTGTCCCTTCTATCAGCGGGCTTTGATCAAAAATTATTTAGGCTTGTATAGAAAGCGAAGAGGAAAATAAGAGAAAACATTTTGGACTTGATTGTATCTGCCACGCTGTTGTTGTTTGTTCCACGTACGTCCTTCCCTCGGCTGCATGTATGGCTCCTACATGTGAGCTGGGTGTGACGTGACGTTGAGTGGAGTGAGTTTTGTTGCGTGCGCGTGTCTTCGTTCATCTTCTCCGAATGTACATACATAAAATATTTAAACGGGTACATGTACGAGTTTTGTTGTGTGCGCGTGAGAGTGAGTTTTGTATTTTTTTTCTCTTTTCGTGTCCCGGCCGGCTGCATGTACATGCTTTCAAACGGGTACGCATGTACATACATAAAACATATACGTACACTACACCATTTTTTAGTAGTAAAAATATTTAAGAATAGACAAATGCTTGCAAATTGCATGTTTAGTGGTGTACATGCAATTGATCCCGATAACTCCCGCTTGATCCAGTTGCAGTCACTTTGTGCTCCTGTAGTTGCAGTCGGATTACAACACTTGTAATTGCATGTCTAGTGATGTACATGCAATTGGCCTCAACAACACTTCTTCTAGCCCAAGTTGCAGTCACTTTGTGTCTCGTGCAGTTGCATTCGGGTTACAATACTTGCAGTTGCATGCCTAGTGGTGGACATGCAACTGGCCTTGACAACTTCTTTCCCGGCCCCAGTCCCAGTGTTTTGTGCCCCCCTGCAGTTGCAGTCGGGTAACAACGCTTGAAGCTGCAGTCGGGTTACAACACTTGCAGTTGCATGTCTAGTGGTGGACATGCAACTGGCCTCGACAACTCCTTTCCCGACCCCAGTTGAAGTTTTGTGCCCCCCTGCAGTTGCAGTCGGGTAACAACGCTTGAAGCTGCAGTCGGGTTACAACACTTGCAGTTGCATGTCTAGTGGTGGACATGCAACTATCCCGGCAACTCCTCTCCGGACCCCAGTTATCGTCGCTTTGTGCCCCGTGCAGTTGTAGTCAGATTACAACACTTGCAGTTGCCTTTCTAATACGGACATGCAACTGGCCCTGACAATTTCCCCTCCCAACCCCAGTTGCAATTGCTTTGCGCCGGTGCAATTGCAATCGGGTTACATCGCTTGTAGTTGCATGTCTAGTGGTAGACATGTAACTGGCTCCTGTCCCACGGACACCCTATTTTTCAATCTAAACTTCATTAATGTGTTGGCACGGTGATTCTTCTATAATAATAATAATAATAATAATAATAATAATAATAATAATAATAATAATAATAATAATAACAAAAATAATAATAATAATAATAAGAGGAAAATTTTGTAAAAATAAAACCAGAACAATCAATTTGCAATCTTGGGTAACAAATGAATATCTTTCCCTAATAATATAGCACAGATTGACTTTGTCGGGTTCACCGTCACAATACGCTTCTTCCCGTGAATTTACGCTTTCAGTTTGAATTGAAAACATATACCCGAGGTGGTACTAATTCGGGTGCCCGTGATATTGAAAAGACGTTTCGTTTAAGAAAAAACCCCTAAATCTGTATATATTCAACCCGCGATTCATCTGTTTCATCTTTTCCAGACTCCCCCTCCTCGCGGTGCTTTACCTCGCGACGCTCCGCTCCGCCCCGCCCCGCCCACCTCCTGCTACGCCCCTCGTGCCGCCGACCACCTCCTGCCCGGCTCCGCCCCTTACCACGCGCCGCCGGCCTTCTCCTGCCTCCCAATCCCATCTCCTCCTTACCCGCGGCTTTCTTCGCCATTCACCGCTCCCCTCCACCTACTGGTCGCGACCTCGTGGGAGGCAGAGGATGGGAGGGTGCGGCGCTGGCGTCCGGCTCCAGGAGCTCGAGAGGGCCGATCTGCACGTCCGCGACCTCGCGGGAGGCATGGCGTGGCGTGCTGCGCTCTAGACGAGCGGGCTCGAGTAAGGGGATTGGAGGGTGGCACCGGCGGGATCGCAGACGGGGATGGAGTGGGTGGGTGCTGGCAAGATCGAGGCCGGGGATGGAGAGGGCGGTCGGTGAGCTGGCGGCTAAGGATGGAAGAGGCGACGCTAATTCGCTGCTACTCGCACCGCACCACATCCCTAGCTTCCTCCTCTCTGATCGAACCGAGTCCATTTTACAAAGGGATCCGGCGACTAGAGGGGGAGCTGCCACCGCTGACGCTGCCGGAGAAGCTGGCGAGGTTCCTCCAGAAGTGCGCCGAAGGAGTTCCCGGTATAGTGGCGACCGGTGGTACCTTCGCGTCTGGGTTCCAGATGGTGAGCTGCCTGCTGCTACTACCATATTATAGTACTGGCTGACTACGTGAGGGTTTCTGTTTATCTATAAATGGCACAAGCTGTTCATTCAGTCGGTACTATAATTTGCTGCTTCTACCAAATCACAAGATGAGTTTATCCATGCTCATGGAATTTCATGTGTAGGGCTACGATTACAAACTCCGTTGATTATTCACGCTCTGGTCGATGCTCTGTCGGCAGCCCACTGACCAGGCAACTCTATCGTTGAGGACCGTGTGGACGGCGCCGCAGGAGGATCCCTGATGCTTTGTTGCTTCTGTGACCTTCAATTTGCTGTGTGGCTGTCTACAAATGTACAATAGCTTCATTCAAATTCTTTTTAGAAATTGCTAGACGAATTTCTTTGTAGAGCTGAGAGAAAAGATGAATAGACAATAGAATTATGTTCAGGTTTGCAATAATTCGTTCTATTTTCTTGCAAACAAATTGCACAAGCCATTCATTTGTTGGATGATGTTTGCATGTATTTCTAGCAAGTTATAAAAACTGATGGAAGATGCTTTGTGTATTCTTTTGTGTGTCTATCAGAACATGCATGGTGGGAGGGCGATGCTCCGTTGACTGCTTTTCTTATAATACTAGATAGGAAGTGCGGCTTGCCGCACCCCACCTGCCCTAGTCATATCCAACCTGATATGACACGTTTTGTATTACGTTTATACAATGAAAGCAATACCGCAAAGGTTCAGTATGCTGCAGAAAAAGTGAAAGGCTCAATTGTTCATGATAATTTATTTACAATATATACTACACAAGGCCACAAAAAAGAGAGTAACATCTATGCATAGTTTCTATACTAAGCATAGGCAGAGTGCATACAAAACATGTGTTACACATAATTTTTATTGCCCAACACTTTTGCAGTTGCACATGTCACATGTTACAGATAGATAAGGTGCCGACAATGATAAAACAAAAAATAACTAATAGGCAAACAAGCCTTCGTTTTCCCCCTAACAGATTCACTTTTACCTAGAACTTTCCTGCTTCGCATCCACAGAAACTATAGGATCTGAATCTGTATATCTATCTACTCCTTTCATTTGTGTCCGGTGTACCATATCTTTGTTCTGAATTCAAGTGACTAAACATGCATTGATATGTACACAGTATCAAACAAAAGTAAAGGGAATTAGGGGGTAAATAATCTGTTGCAATAACCAAATCCATGTCATAATTCTGACGCAAACAAAAAGTAAAAATCGTATGGAAGATGTAGGATTGATGTGCAAACCCCAAAAGGAACTGGATGGCTACCATAATTCTTTCACTTCATAAACCCAAGAAAGTCTGAAGCCCTTCTTCTCGAAATATGGAACTCTGTATCCAACGAAAGGAGATATAAATGCATCAATGATTCGATGTTCATCACATAAAGGCCAAGTTGAACACCAATGGGTTTGTTTGCACGTATATTTTGTAGTTGATTAGAATATTACATAAGTTATTAACAGTTAAGGAAATGATAAATATGCTAGTAATGCTAATTAGAGTCAGTATTGTAGCGGTAACTCAATCAGATCCATCTAAATATCTATTATCAATTTGTGACTTGTCAGTACTATGGCAGCACGACAAACTTCTACAAAATATCGAACTCTAAACAACCCCAAGTTCTCAGGTTTGAAATAACTCTACAGAAGTAAATAACCGATTTATTTCAAAGTTCAGTTAACATCTCGATGGAGAACACACAGGAATAGACAATCTCTTGGATTATATTTGCACATGAAGAGATGAGGTATGTCGCTCCTATGTGTGAACCAATTACCTAACCAGGAAGCATTCCCCAAACAAACTGGTTTCTAGCTAGCACTTGGAGATCACCAATCAGTGGGTATAATAGAATAAAGGAAGGGGCAGAAAATTGTGCTTGATTTTAGAAGGCACCAAAGAAACCGCACCATGTGGTGGATGAATCGGTGCGGAACTTGAACCGGAGGAATCCAGGGAAGCCAGCATCACAGGTTTGATCGTTGGTTGGTGAAGGAGGGGGTTGATGCAGTGCGAGGCAGAAATGGTGGTGGTGGCGCAAGAGGCCATGGACGACATATTCGACGTTGCGGCCCGGTCCAAGGCGGCACGGCCAAGGCCATGACATACAAAACCTTCTACTTGACAATCAAAAACCAATACTTTCAGCAACACATTCCTCAATCTATGGAATAATTTTAAGGCTGGTCGATGTACATGTAACTATGATTTTGTAACTGTCACTCTGCATTTGACAACACAGAACTTAGCTCCACAAACATTTTCTTGTTGTGCATACAGGGAACCTAGAAACCAGACAATTCTTCTCACCTAAAGGATGATAAAAAAAACTGAATGCTGGCATGCTGCGTTATACCGCTTTGAACTATACATAGGAAGAAAGGGACAAACTTGTGGTAACAAACTTTATCATGTGTTAATCATAATCAGTAATTTTTATTTTCCCAAACCAAGACTAATTGGCCATAACTTGAAACACCATGTATCCATTGAAATGATTGGCGAATGAAAAAAACCAAGCATGAAAGATCTTACAGTGAAGAGCAAGTCAAACCTGAGACTGATAATCTTAAATCAACCTGCACAGAATCTGCACATAGAACCTGTGATGATCAGACACCGTCGAGGAGGCCTATCTCTGAAGGAAGTATGTAACAACAAGAAGTCAAACCATATATTGTCCGAGAAAGACGATCAATGTCTCTATCACCCCAAAATTTATTGATAGGCAACAATGGTTGTACAATGATCAGCCCGCAAACACCATGAACAATATAAGTGACACACTCATGTAAGTAAGCATGGAAGAACACTAATAACTGCAAGCTGATGCAGCTAACTGGGATAAAGGTTAGTATAAGTATCCTAAAAAAATTTAGGTTAAAAGGTAAATCAACTAATTTTTTTTTTGTTCTTCCTATACACTGGCATATGGGATCGGTAACCCACGCACTCTGCTCCAACCCAACAAAAATTAGAGAAAACAGAGCATCAATCTTGCTTTCTTTAACGCTAGAGAGATCGGTCCCAAAAGGCCTTGCTCAGGAACCAGCAAGGCATCATGTTGTGTTTCCCACAAAGACCATGAAGCATAAGCAACTAATCATAGGTAGACACAAACTTGATTACCTAGGCTCGAAATGCAGGGCTGGCGGCTACTCACCTAGGCTCAAAGTAGTTGTCTCTGTCGTCGGGTCATGGACAGTAAGGCGGGATAGATTCATCTTGGGTTCCTCTCCATTTGTGTGGTGGCAGCCTAAGCTTCTCCTGCCGAGCGCCAATGAGGAAGAGATCGAGCAGAATCGGTGAGTGGGTGACTTACGTAATGCAAAATTGGTGAAACTAAAAACACATGCTATAGTTTGAAGCAAAGAAATAGCATACGCATTGGAGACGTCATTGTTTTAATTATAGAAGTGACATCAAATTAAAAAAACACAGAAATGCCACTTTTTTTCCAAACCAATAAAACTGAAATAATCTAGGAATATTATCATTATAGAGCAATAATTTCTGAAGTTGGTGTCTATCAAAAGTAAAATAATATAAGGAAATCTATCTACTATCACTACAACATTGCAAACCAAACCAATCAGTAGTATAACAATCAGATCGATGATAGGGGCTTTTGCCCATGATTTCCATGTAAAATAGCATCAGTAGTACATGAATGTATGCATAATCACGTTTTTGTTTGTGTTTGCAATGCATGGTGTGTTATCAATAGCTTCTCTGACCAATAGATAACAACCATCTCTAGCTGAAAATTCCATCACATATCATGCCGTGGATTGAAAATCCGGTACGTTTATCATGAGTGAGCTCACCTGGCGTCATGAGTGGTGGGGAGGCGGTAGCACCCAGTGTGGTGCCCGAGGTTGTTCACCGACGTCACAACAGCGACTTTGGATATAATCACCGCCCAAAAGAATCAAATATTCAAGTGCGGCGCATAGTTCCTTCAAGATAAAAAGAATAGCTGACTATGTGATGTTTCAAATAGTCCATCCATAATAGTGTACAAGTGTTCAGTAGAAGTGTTTCCTCGATTTAATCAAGCCATTTATTCTTCCTACATATACTCCCTATGCACCATAGAACTTATCCATTAATGAGTTCTCTGTAGGTTTTTGCAAGGAATTATTTGCATCTACATATCTTATACATTTGCTTGTTTCCTAACACATCAGTTTTTGCAAGGAATTATTTTCAATCCAAATTAGACTGAGATACAAAACTGAACTATGCAATCAGAATTATACATCCTAGGGACATAGTTAGGCACTGATGCTAATCCACCATCCAATGATCACACCACAACACAAATACAATTTTGGGTTGCATCTTACAGCTCAGAGATAGTAGTCACACTTGCATGTAGCAACTGTGATATGTCAGATGACACAGAAACAAAAGCAAACAAACAACGGCCACCTCGACCAACGGTGAAGCTTCTGAATTAGGACTGGAAGGACGGACCATATAATATGATAGAGGAAAAGCAAGATATGCATGTTAGTAATCAAAATCCCAACCTTCGCTAGCTGAACCACCAAACAAAGTTTAGTTTCAGAGCAGGTAATATAATCATAATATTATACAGAGAGGTATTTTATTCCAATGGTTTATTCAATTCTTGGATCATCCAAGTAAACATATCTGACACCAATATTATAATATATATACCCACATTCTACCATCCTATGAGAATTTTGTTCTCTGGTAATCTCCCATGATTATTTTAGTAAAATTGCATGGCCACTACTACTCTACTTGGAACAGCTGGTGTGATACATGTAGATGTAGATAGATAGATAGATAGATAGAGAGAGAGAGAGAGAGAGAGAGAGAGAGAGATCAACAGTTTCAGGATAAAATAAAATGGCGAAAACTAATTATTTCTAAAATTACATCTCATTTCCAAGAATATCCTATTTAAAATTTAGAGGAAGTAACATGCCAAAGCAAGCAAGTCTAATAAATATGGGAGGGCACTCCACCAGAATTTTATTACCATATCAGGAAGTTCATGTCTAAGTTGTGGAAGTACAAACGTCCAGAGATATGATGTCGCGCGGAACCAGCATGGGCAAGCTTACACGGGCTTCTCAGCGTTTTTAATGTTGAGAGATGAGACATCCAGATCCGGATTGAGCATCGGTATTATCTTGGACTGCACAAAATCAATTAAACTGTATGAGCAAGATAAAGTACCACCAAGTTTAAGCAAGCTAAGAATCAAATAATGTATTTTTTTGCCAAGAACATAGGGGTATAAAATGTATGTGGTTAATCGCGCTTTGGGCGTGAGCTCGACGGCCGCCACCTTGCTTTTCCTCTATCATAAACGGAAACATAGTTGGTTTTCCGACATTTATCACTCTCTGGTAATTAACCAAAACGAACCAATACCTTCATGGTAGCATTCAGTTTAAAGCTGTCCTCCCTCTGCTCCCAGGTTTGACGTCCTCCAAACAGCGGCGGAGAATCTTTGTCCCGTTTCTCAACCGTTATATACGACATCTTCTTCACGATCGCATTGGTAGTTCTGTTTGGAGATGATAGCGTCTGGATCATCTGCGACAGGTATTGAACTGCCTGTAGAATGAATGAACCGGTGTTTAGTTCATGAGAGATCAAAATCTAGTGTCAAAAATCGGCAAGGTATAAATCTTACGGTGGAGTGGTTTGGACGGGGCTCCCATCGGGTCCAACGCATAGACAACCATACTGTCTTTTCTACAGAGAGCTGCACGGACACAAAAGCACAGCAAGCCATGTCAGGATAAGACAGGATGGTCGAAACAAGCAGTCCCAAAAGAGGCGTCGCTGGTACATTTAACTTCGGAATGCGGTATGAAATAAACACATGGGCAGAAGCTCTAGCAAGGCATTGTAATTGATGAAGCTAATGCACATCATGCCAAGGAGATACACCAGTTAGTTAATCAGTTTAGTCAGTGACTGAATCCCCTGCAATTTTCAATCCATGAGAACCCATGCTATGCCACCGATGCACACATGAATGAGGTGCACAAGTTCATCACTGGGATCACTAAACAAGGCAATTCTACATATGTTTTCACCACACAAGGTAGGAGATGCAGAAGTTCATCCACTGGGATTACTGGACAGTGCAACCCCGACCCAGCAGTGCTTGGGGATGGCGGCGCGGATGACCGCCAGCCCGAACGGCGGCGGCGCGCCGTGGTCGAACCGGTCCGCAGCGGCCCCCCGGCTGCCTTCCTCGGCCCCGGCGGCCTGGGAGGAGGAGCCAGAACCGGAGCCATCGTCCACGGCGCTAACGAGGCGGGTGGGCGCGGTGGCAGGAGTGGGAGGAGGAGGACGTGAGGGGAGGAGGAGGATGGCGGCGGGGAAGGAGGCAGTAGTGGCGGCGCCAGGGGCGGGAGGAAGAGGAAGGGAGGCGGGTGCGTGGGAGGGAGGGAGGCGGCTGCGGGAGGGCTGGAAGCGAGCGAGGGAGGAGGAGCCGGCTAGGTTTCTCCACGCGCGTGGCCCTTTTTTATACCCCAGAAAGTAAAATGACGAGAATAATCTCGGGGGGCACTAGAATTACGTATGGTGGCAGACGTTTTCTATCACTATTCATTCCTACAGTGCCAGGATCTGATCCGACGGCGTAGGTCATCCAGCGGCTCGATCCGATGGCCCAGATCGCATCAAGCAGCCAGATCCAACGGTCAGAAATCCATATCGCTGAGGAGGCCCGGGAGTGACTGTCATCCTTATTTCTCGATTACATAGGGAGGATCGAAGTGGAGATTGGTACTTTCCCTTTCAGCGGCCAAAGAAAAGCAACACTTTTTCATGTGATTTCAGATGAAACGACAGAGTGTGTAAAATCTGGATCGCTACAAACATGTCGAGGTTAGTTATGTTTCTCCTTTTGATATTCTCTAGATAATGCTATCAAGCAAGATCACCTTAGGACAATATAATCTACTATTTACTTTCTTTGTGTTTCAGTACGTTCAAACTATTTACATGTGTGCAAATGGGCATATTTTGATTATGCGACTTGGTGTCTTACTTGTTCTGTCTAACTGTTGGATCCTAGCTCTTATGTTATCTACCTATAGCCAGTGCATGCCAAAAAAAATTAAAAATAAAACCTATGGCCAGTGATATGTTTATGGCTGGATGTCTACTGCTTCTGTCAATGCCATAGTAGATTCAATCGAAACTGATATATCTAAACAACAGTTGTTTCATTTCGATCACATAACATTATTTTTGCTAAAAAATCACAACGTTTTATTCAAGTTTGTGGGTGTTTTTCCTGATCTGTTTGCAACTTGGCATGAGAGTCCGTTTATGCATGTAGTTATTTTGGTCCAGATATCAACCATGGATGATGCTTCTTATTTTGAAGAGACTAAGTTCTTCAGAGCCTCCGATAAAATAAATAAAGAGGACTTTAATGATATGATGCTTCTTATTTAATGTTGTTAGATCTTCTAAAATAATTTGAAGGTGTGGGGCTTGCTGGTCAAGTAGGTTGCGCCGCTCCATCAGGATGTCCTCCCCCACTGTAGTGTTAACTGATTAATCATGCGCATCCATTAAAGCAAAGATTCAGAAAAAAAATTTAGTTCACTAATTAATCAATCAGTAAAGGACCAATTGTTTAATCTTACTATTTAGACACTCCATCCATCCAATCCAGTGAGTTTAAATTGATTCTGCATATTCTTAAATTATGAAGAGTAAAAAAAGATTTTGGTGTTGGAGGAGCAGCCAGCAAGTGTAGTTTGCAAACCAAATGCAGTTTCTATAGTGAACACTGATTTGCGACCTCAGCTCAGCCATATTGAATGGATTGATTGCTCTGTGAAATAGGAGGTAGCCCATAATAGAAATGCCACTCCAATATTGGAGGAAGTGTTGATTGAGCTGAGAAACGTACTTGACGATGAAAGGAACGATTTGCTTCAAAATTTGCAGAATAAATTCTCCAAGCTCTCAGAAGAGAAGCAATAATGTGACTCCCAGGTGCCTCTCTGAGAGAAAAGATGGAGCTTTGTCAATGGCAAAACAAAGGGAAGTAATTGCTACGGACGCCAGCCAGGTGTTCATGCTATTTGATTAATGTTTTCTGCTCTTAATAATACTTTCGTTTTCTTCCTTTAGAACCCTTCTTTTGTACTCTTACAAATAGCAGATGAGAGGAGAAGGATAAAGAAGTCAAGCTACTGGAGAGATCAATTGAGGAGCTCAAAAGAACTTTAGTGTTCTCAAAAGTAGCTTTATTCAGTTCGAGTGAATTTTGTGCCCCAAGTGTTGTAGCTATTCATTTTGCCACGCATTCTAAATGTTAGTACACACCCATGTTGGTACAGAACTCCTATTGTTATGCCTGTTATGACAACAACTTTCCCAGATTTCCGTGCATAAACATACATATGTGGACTAAATTCTTTTGTTACTTGCTCAGCCAATACATATGTATGCTTTTTTTTGTGGGTGAATACATATGTATGCTAATATAGTTATTGGTGTTATGATATTGGTTGAGTCAACTATACCATTTACAATATTCAAATAGGCTTTGAGTTTGGTATATGCAAAATGTCTACAACCTATTAACGTCTAAGTGATAACTGATAAAAAAATTATGCATCGTGCATTCATCCATCTATGGTAACTATGCAAGCATGCATGACTAACATTTGTTTTTCAAATTTTCAATCATTTCTCTCAAGAATTGTCCTTCTTATCTCGGATGAGATATATTGATGCATTCCTATATTTTCATATACTTCTAATCCCTGAAAACACAAGACAAATCGTAAAAGAAGTTACCTTTTGTAATTAAAATTGCTAGCAATGACCTTTTTGTTTTACGCTATTAAATATCTTATGATCTGAACATCATGCACCTGCCTGGAAACACATATTAGCATTGACCAGTGAATTTTCACTAAGAAAAGATAGCCTGATTCTTGGGGATATTTTTCTCCCGTTACAACGCACGGGCCCTTCTGCTAGTAATACTTAAAATAAAATGAATATAATAAAAATAAGAAAAGAGTGAAACAAAGTTCTATTAAATAGAGTGAAATAAGAAAAAATAAATAAAACAACAATTAATCATGAGAAAAAAAGTTAAAAAAGTCCTTACAAAGAGCTTACCCCTGAAAGCTACAGTAAGACAAAACATGCAAAAAGCTACGCATCGTTCACATCCTTCGACCCCCCCCCCCCCCCCAATCTTTCTTTTTTGGTCGGGGAAAAGGGAAAACAAAGAGCCCACATAGCCCAGCTTGGGCAAATAAGCAAGCGAAAAGCCTGGGTAAAGCTCACGCACATGAGCTGCTCCTCGTACGGGACGAGCAGCGCACGCTCGCGTCGCTCAGAAAAACGAATCACGGAGCATTTTGATCCGACGGCCACAAAAGTGAATGAGACAAAAAAAAGCATCCGAATGAGTTTTAGCAAATCCGTTTAGTTTTACCTTTTTTTTCATAATTTATCTCTTTCTTTTCTTTACCTTTTTTTATTTTCATTCTAAAACCTTTTTCCATCTAACGATCATTTTTTAGTCTGTAAATATTTTTTAATCAGGAACATATTTAAAGTACATGAACAGTTTCTAAATTTTGAGAATATTTTTTAAATATGTGAATGCTTTTAAAAATATATGAACGTTTCATAAAATTCAAGAATAATTTCAAATTCACAGTCACTTTTTAAATTCAAGAATAGCTTTTTAAATTTGACGAATACATTTTAATTTTTTTACTTTTATAATTTTTATAACATCTTTCAAAATTTATGATCTTTTAATCTTATGGAACATTTTATTTCATGGGTATTAAAAAACAATATTGATGAACTTCATGAAGTAAACGAGATTTGTTGTTTTGAATTGGACCATTACTGTTGTAAGTAAATATTATCTTATGCTTTTTGAGTAATACTACAAGGTGTTGGATTGTTAGACTCAATAAATATATACCATATGTTGGATCGTTAAAAATTCCAAGATATCTATTGTATATTACCGGATTAGCTAAAACGGGACCGGGTGGGGTGTGGCAGGCCGCAATATCATGCTATTTTTTTTATATATTTGCAATGCTTCGATGACTGTATTACCGGGTTGGATATGACTTGTACCCGGCAGCGGTGCTGCCGGGTGCGGCAAGCCGCAGTTCCTACCTTGTGGAGAAGATCGTGAGATGGACCTAATGACTGAGGCGACCTCCGTTGTGGAGGACCGCTGATACCAATAATACTTTCTGTTGGAACTGTCGTGGTTTGGGTAATCCCGCGACAGTTCGAGAGGTCCGTGAGTGCAAGGCTAAATTTACCCCGGCCGTGCTGTGTCTTATCGAAACACAACTTCCTAGAGCACGGGCCGAGATTTTAGCTCAGTTGTTTGGTTATGATAATTCTTTTGCTGTGGGTAGTTCTGGTAGAAGTGGAGGACTGTCATTTTTTGGAACAATGAAATAAATCTGGAAGTTGTTGGTTACTCTAGATATCATATAGACTGTCCGATCCAGGATCTAGGTCCGGCACCTTGGAGGTTGACATGCATATACGGAGAATCTCAGGTCACCGAGAGATATAAAACGTGAGACACTCTTTGTTCTATTGCAGCGGGCTCAAGCTTACCATGGGTGGTTCTCGGTGATTTTAATGAGAGTTAAATACACCACGAGTGTCTCAACTTGTCGGTTACAGTCAGTTTGGTACCTAAACTTGAAAAATACACAAAACAGGTGCTATAACTTGTCCGAGCGTTCAAATACGATGCATTCATCCGTATGCATGCGTATAGACTATCCGCATGGCACGCCAGCTGGCCTTTGACCCACATGTCAATGAAAGTTCGGTGGGGAGCAGCGGCTGAGGATCTATTTTCACAAATAACCCCTCATATTTCATTTAATTACGTAAAGAAGCCATCAATTAGGAACGTGGGTCTCAACAGTCTATGTGAGAGAAAAAAAACTACGGGGAGGGGATTCATGCCGTAGCCCTCCTCATAAACACGACAGGAGCTGGCCACCAGGTCATCCTACGCTTAACATACAATGTCAGCTAGAAACCTATATATTTGCTGCCACATTTTCTCCCGTGTATTCTTCCCCGGATATGTTCCTGTCGCTTATAATTCCGGGGCCTGAATATTCGGGAATGAATTTGAGTGTGTTTATGCAGCCGTTGGTGGATGATTTGCACCATTCTTGGTACTTCCCGAGGTTGACATACGACCGGCATCTGCAGAAAAATTTCTTGATGAAAGTTTGGCTACAATATTGCATGCATGACTTTCCCGGTTATGCCCTGTTCTGCGCATGGTGTACAAGTGGAAAGATGCCTTGCCCAGTGTGCATGCAGGCCTTGATTTTCATTTGGCTGAAGAAGGGTGGCAAGTATGTTGCATTTGACCAGCATCGACAGTTCCTCCCTCCAGACCATCCTGATAAGGAAGACAAGAAAAACTTCACAAAATGAAAAGTTGTCCATGAAGTAAACGAGATTCCAACGTTTTCTGGTGCGGATGTGCTTGCTCAGCTGAAAGCTCTTAAGCCTACCGGTGAAGGAAAA
Source organism: Aegilops umbellulata (assembly GCA_032464435.1). Taxonomy (NCBI): domain Eukaryota; kingdom Viridiplantae; phylum Streptophyta; class Magnoliopsida; order Poales; family Poaceae; genus Aegilops; species Aegilops umbellulata. Next base: position 653,989,253 of record CP136060.1, read on the forward strand.
GGCAAAGGCAAAGGAAAAGGCAAAGCCACAGGCGAAGACGAGGGCGAAGGCAAAGGAAAAGGTAAAGGGAAAAAATGTTTTGAAGGATATGGTGAGACGCACAACTGGACTCACATTACCCCTTCACGCAGCTTCCCTATTTAAGGACCTCAAACTTCCATACAACATCGACGTGATGCACACCGAAAAGAATGTCGCAGAGTCCCTTTTTCGCACGATCCTCAACATTCCTGATAAGACAAAGGATAATGTTAATGCTAGAGTCGATCAACAGAATATTTGTGATAGACCACGTCTACACATGCAGCCTCCCACAGGCAGTCGAAAATATTGGTTCAAGCCAGATGCTGACTTCGTACATAAAAAGGATCATAAGATGGAGGCATTCAAGTGGCTGAAACACGTCGTGAAGTTCACTGATGCTTATGCGTCGAATATAAGTAAGGGGATCAATCTTTCAACGGGCAGAGTGACCGGGCTCAAGAGTCATGACTATCATGTATGGATTGAGCGGATTATGCCGGTAATGGTTTGGGGCTATGCTACCTCTTGAGCTTGCGTTGGTTTTCCCCGAAGAAGAAAGGATGATGCAGCAGAGTAGCGTAAGTATTTCCCTCAGTTTTTGAGAACCAAGGTATCAATCCAGTACGAGGCCACGCGCAAGTCCCTCGTACCTACACAACACAAAGAGCTCAACGCAACCAACACGATTAGGGGTTATCAATCCCTTCACGGTCACTTACGAAAGTGAGATCCGATAGATAATATTTTTGGTAGTTTTGATATAAAGATGCAAAGTGAAAAGTAAAAGGCAAAGTAAAAACAAAGCTAGATTAAAGTAATGGAGATTGATATGACGAGAATAGACCCGGGGGCCATATGTTTCACTACTGGCTTCTCTCAAGAGCATAAGTTTTCTACGGTGGGTGAACAAATTGCGGTTGAGCAATTGACAGAATGGAGCATAGTTATGAGAATATCTAGGCATGATCATGTATATAGGCATCACGTCCGTGACAAGTAGATCGAAACGATTCTGCATCTACTACTATTACTCCACCCATCAACCGCTATCCAGCATGCATCTAGAGTATTAAGTTAAAAACAGAGTAACGCTTTAAGCAAGATGACATGATGTAGAGAGATAAATTCATGCAATATGAAATAAACCCCATCTTGTTATCCTCGATGGCAACGATACAATACGTGTCTTGCTGCCCCTTTTGTCACTGGGAAAGAACATCGGAAGATCGAACCCAAAGCTAAGCACTTCTCCCATGGCAAGAACTACCAATCTAGTTGGCCAAACCAAACGGATAATTCGAAGAGACTTGCAAAGATAACCAATCATACATAAAAGAATTCAGAGAAGATTCAAATATTATTCATAGATAGACTTGATCATAAACTCACAATTCATCGGTCTCAACAAACACACCGCAAAAGAAGAAGATTACATCAAATAGATCTCCACAAGAGAGGGGGAGAACATTGTATTGAGATCCAAAAAGAGAGAAGAAGCCATCTAGCTAATAACTATGGACCCGAAGGTCTGAGGTAAACTACTCACACTTCATCGGAGAGGCTATGATGATGTAGAAGCCCTCCGTGATGACGGCCCTCTCTGGCGGAGCTCCGGAACAGGCCCCAAGATGGGATCTCGTGGATACAGAAAGTTGCGGCGGTGGAATTAGGTTTTTAGCTCCTGTTCTGATCGTTTGGGGGTATGTGGATATATATAGGAGGAAGGAGTACGTCGGTGGAGCACCGAGGGGCCCATGAGGCAGGGGGCGCGCCCTGTAGGGGGGGGCACGCCCCCACCCTCGTGACCGCCTCCGGTACTTCATGGAATAGGGTCCAAGTCTCCTGTGTCATAATCGGGAAGAAAATCACGCTCCAAAAAGGATTTTTCTGTTTGGACTCCGTTTGATATTCTGTTTCTTCGGAACACTGAAATAGGCAAAAAAAAACATCAATTCTGGGCTGGGCTCCGGTTAATAGGTTAGTCCCAAAAATAATATAAAAGTGGAAAATAAAGCCCAATATAGTCCAAAACAGTAGATAATATAGCATGGAGCAATAAAAAAATTATAGTTACGTTGGAGACGTATCAGGCATCCCCAAGCTTAATTCCTGCTCGTCCTCGAGTAGGTAAATGATAAAAAGAGAATTTTTTATGCGGAGTGCTACTTGGCATAATTTCAATGCAAAATTTCTTAATTGTGGTATGAATATTCAGATTAGAAAGATTCAAGACAAAAGTTCATATTGACATAAAGAATAATAACACTTCAAGCATACTAATAAAGCAATTATGTCTTCTCAAAATAACATGGCCAAAGAAAGTAATCCCTACAAATTCATATAGTCTGGCTATGCTCCATCTTCACCATACAAAGTATTTAAATCATGCACAACCCCGATGGCAAGCCAAGCAATTGTTCCATACTCTAACTTTTTCAAAACTTTTTCAATATTCACGCAATACATGAGCGTGAGCCATGGATATATAACTTATATGTGGAATAGAACGGTGGTTGTGGAGAAGACAAAAAGAGGGGAAGGTAGTCTCACATCAACTAGGCGTATCAACGGGCTATGGAGATGCCCATTAATAGATATCAATGTGAATGAGTAGGGATTGCCATGCAACGGATGCACTAGAGCTATAAGTATATGAAAGCTCAACAAAAGAAACTAAGTGGGTGTGCATCCAACTCGCTTGCTCACGAAGACCTAGGGCATTTTGAGGAAGCCCATCATTGGAATATACAAGCCAAGTTCTATAATGAAAAATTCCCACTAGTATATGAAAGTGACATAACGAGGGACTCTCTATCATGAAGATCATGGTGCTACTTTGAAGCACAAGTGTGGTAAAAGGATAGTAGCATTGTCCCTTCTCTCCTTTTCTCTCATTTTTTTATTTGGGCCTTTTTTATTTTTTTATGGCCTCTTTTTTTTTCGTCCGGAGTCTCATCCCGACTTGTGGGGGAATCATGGTCTCCATCATTCTTTCCTCACTTGGGACAATGCTCTAAAAATGATGATCATCACACTTTTATTTTTCTTACAACTCAACAATTACAACTCGATACTTAGAACAAATATGACTCTATATGAATGCCTCCGGTGGTGTACCGGGATATGCAATGAATCAAGAGTGACATGTACGAAAGAATTATGAATGGTGGCTTTCCCACAAATACGATGTCAACTACATGATCATGCTAGCAATATGACAATAATGGAGCGTGTCATAATAAACGGAACGGTGGAAAGTTGCATGGCAATATATCTCAGAATGGCTATGGAAATGCCATAATAGGTAGGTATGGTGGCTGTTTTGAGGAAGGTATATGGTGGGTGTATGATACCGGCGAAAGGTGTGCGGTATTAGAGAGGCTAGCAATGGTGGAAGGATGGGAAAAAGTGCATATAATCCATGGACTCAACATTAGTCATAAAGAACTCAACATTATCCTCGATGGCAACGATACAATACGTGTCTTGCTGCCCCTTCTGTCACTGGGAAAGAACACCGCAAGATCGAACCCAAAGCTAAGCACTTCTCCCATGGCAAGAACTACCAATCTAGTTGGCCAAACCAAACGGATAATTCGAAGAGACTTGCAAAGATAACCAATCATACATAAAAGAATTCAGAGAAGATTCAAATATTATTCATAGATAGACTTGATCATAAACCCATAATTCATTGGTCTCAACAAACACACCGCAAAAGAAGAAGATTACATCAAATAGATCTCCACAAGAGAGGGGGAGAACATTGTATTGAGATCCAAAAAGAGAGAAGAAGCCATCTAGCTAATAAATATGGACCCGAAGGTCTGAGGTAAACTACTCACACTTCATCGGAGAGGCTATGATGATGTAGAAGCCCTTCGTGATGACGGCCCTCTCCGGCGGAGCTCCGGAACAGGCCCCAAGATGGGATCTCGTGGATACAGAAAGTTGCGGCGGTGGAATTAGGTTTTTAGCTCCTGTTCTGATCGTTTGGGGGTACGTGGATATATATAGGAGGAAGGAGTACGTCGGTGGAGCACCAAGGGGCCCACGAGGCAGGGGGCGCGTCCTGTAGGGGGGGCGCCCCCCACCCTCGTGACCGCCTCCGGTACTTCTTGGAGTAGGGTCCAAGTCTCCTGTGTCATAATCGGGAAGAAAATCACGTTCCAAAAAGGATTTTTCTGTTTGGACTCCGTTTGATATTCAGTTTCTTCAAAACACTAAAATAGGCAAAAAAACAGCAATTTTGGGCTGGGCCTCCGGTTAATAGGTTAGTCCCAAAAATAATATAAAATTGGAAAATAAAGCCCAATATAGTCCAAAACAGTAGATAATATAGCATGGAGCAATAAAAAATTATAGATACGTTGGAGACGTATCAGGCTATGTTCCCGAGCGTGTCTGGCGTGTGCTTGCGGAGTTAAGCCATTTCTTCCGCACGCTTTGTGGTAAAGAAGTATGTCCTGAGAAGATAAAAGAAATGCATAAGAAGGCGCCGGAGTTGATATGCAAGCTAGAGAAGATCTTCCCGACATGCTTCTTTACTCCGATGACACATCTCATTTTGCACCTCGCGAACGAGGTATTGTTGGGGGGCCCTGTGCAGAATCGTTGGCAGTACAGCCCTGAGAGACAGAACAAGCATCTGAGACAGAAATGTGGAAACAAAGCTAAGATTGAAGCTTCCATAGCTGAGGCAGTTATCCTAGAGGAGGTGGCAAACCTCAGGACAGCCTACTATCCGGACCATGTTCCCACGTTGCACAATAAGGTGTCTCGATACAATACAGAAGAACCCAAGTATAAACCCAAGTTGCCTCTATTCATCGGGCAAGGTGGCAGGGCTGGATGCTCGACACCTTATCTCATGCCATGAGATGAGTGGGAGGATGTCATGTTCTATATCTTGCACAACATCAAGGAAGTTGAGGATGAGTGGATGAGGTAATACCTTTGCACCATTCTTTTAGTCAATTCGTTATGTTCACTTTGCCTAGTTCTTATACCGCTTTTCTTATTGTAGTCGATTCGTTGAAGAAGAGTGGACGGGAATGCTGCCTCCTACTGAAGCGGAGGCACTTGCTCTTCTCCGAAAGGGTGCTGATGGAAGGAAAATTTTCGTTGTGTGGTTCATGGAGAAAGTAATTTTCACACTTCCCTATTACCTATTTCAATTGAACTCATGCACCCTATAATTTCAGTTAAACTCATGCACCCTATAATTTCAATTAAACTCATGCACCCTATAATTTCAATTAAACTTGTAGGGAAATGATCCGGCCGAATCAATGGATGAAGAATTGAGATGTGTTTCCATGGGTTTTGACCCTGCTGTCATGACATGCCAAAAGTATGATGTGAATGGGTATCGCTTCCATACAGAGGAGCACCAGAACAGTCGGCCTGATCCCAAAACCATAAAAACCGGAGTCTTCACTGAAGGAGATAATAAAGTAGATTACTACGGAAGGGTAGGGAAAATATACGAGCTTACATTCAAACGTGGCCGCGAACACCTAAGTCTCACTGTGTTCAAATGCCGATGGTTCGACCCCAAAAAGGGTCTGAGACATACGCCTTCTGTTGGTTTAGTTGAAGTTAAACCATCAACCGTCTATGCCGGAGCTGATCTCTTTATTGCCGCTACCCAGGCCACACAAGTATATTATCTGCCTTACCCATGCCAGAAAGAGTACCTAAAGGGTTGGGAAGTTGTGTTCAAGGTGTCGCCACATGGTAAGCTACCGGACCCGAACGATGATGATTACTACAACATAAACCCCATGACATACGAGGGAGTGTTCTATCAAGAGGAACATGATGACGTGGTCCGAAACAACGAGGATGATGACTTGGGTTATGTTGACCTGGACCCAAACGACGACGACGCGCGGATTGATGGTGAGGCAGTTGTGAATCAAAGAGACATAATTATGCTTGAAAAGTTAAATGAAGACGCCGACGATGAGGAAGAGCCTCCACCTCTGTCAGACAACAAAGAAGATATGCGTGATAGTGATGATGAGACCGGTCCACAAACAGATTACAATAGTGATGATTCATATGGGTTCTAGAAAATGTAAGTTCTTTTAATGATCATTACAATAGTATGCTTAATGTGCTCTTCTGCTATTAATGTTTTTCCTGTATGCTTGTTTATTTGATATCCTTACTAATTGTTTATTCTTCTCAATGCAGGTTTGCTAATCATGGGCAAGTCCAGCGGTGCCAGTTTCCTCAGTAAATTCAAAGGACTTACTCGGAGTGGACGAGCCCACAAGGTTCCCTCCCGACTACGCGAGGATGACACCTCACAGGGAGGTGGAGGGGTCGGGGGAGGAGACCCTAGAGGAGGAGGCGGTGGGGGGAGATCCCCTAGAGGAGGAGGTGGTGGGGGGAGAGCCCCTAGAGGAGGAGGACGTGGGGGAGAGGCAGCCGGGGAAAAAACTTCGGGCCGTGTCCGAAATAGGAGGGTCTTCTTCGATGCCCTCCTATACAGAGGCACCTTCTGAGTCTGAGGAGGAGGAGTATGTTCCTGATGGTGAGGAGGAGGAGGGTGAGGAGGAGGAGGCCGAGGAGGAGGAGGCCGAGGAGGAGGGTGTGGAGGAGGGCGAGGAGGCTGGTGGAGGGGGGTTGATCCCGAGTTGTGGGGTGACTTGCCACCGGGTGCTCTGCAGGCGTGGCTGTGTGATAATGCCGGAGTACCTACACCACCTTCTATCGAGGAGCACAAGTGGCTCATTGAACCTGTGGGGACAGAGTAAGTGCCTCTCAATCATATTTTCAACACATGACAACATTTTCTTATTGTACACATGGCAATCCTTTGATTCTTTTGCAGAAACTGGATCCTTCGCGGAAAATGGTCGTGAACCGAACGGCCTTATCACTGTCCTGTTGAAGGAGTTTTGGCCTGGCCTATTCTGCCCACGGCCAGACAGGGACCCGCAGCCGCGGGTTTTGGCCACGAGCTGGGCCCATTACGAGGCTTGCAGCAACGCGGAGTACGGGATGGCCGCTAAGGCCGTGATCACCAAATTTTGGGTAAGTTCTCTTCTGAATCACTTGTCTTCAGTTTCATTCATAGTTTATCATTGAATCACTCAACTCATGTCTTGTTTGCTTATGGTTTATGCATGATTGCAGCAACTCTATAGAGTTCTTGATGAGCACAAGGCCAGAGCCGACGTGGTCTTGCTTGCGGCTGCGAAGAAGAAATCTCATCAGTTGCAGTACGAGGTGCACTGGTTTGCCGTCTCGCAGTACTACCACATCTACCTGCAACAAAAGATGACCAAAACTCAAGCGCATAAGCAAGGACTTACCTTGAACAGGGAGCAGTTCATGATGGTAACTATACCTAAATTTTCATTGTTTCAAGCAGTCAACTATATGTTTCGTGCTCACATGTCATGCTTCCAAAATTTGCATAGGTTGTTCCTCATTGGTGCTATGGAAGGCATGACGGATGGGCAAGTTTGGTGGATAGGTGGCTCGGCGACGATGCAGAGTTTGCTGCCAAGAGCATCAAGGCCCGGGCTAACCGTGGAAAAGACGGGACACACGGACAAGGAAACAAGAACGACTGGGGCTTCAAGGCCATGAAGGTATATCTATATGCATGATGCATTTTTGTTCTTCTTTACCGTCATGTTCTTATGTATGGCTAACTTCTGTTTGACGTTGCAGGAGGACAAGTTGAAGAGGCCGCTCTCAGACATTGAGTCGTGGAAGCTGGCCCGCGAGCGGAGTCATCCCAAGGAGGGCGAGAGCCAGTACTACGGCAAGACCGAGGAGCACCTGGAGTCTTACACTCAGCACTATCAGAAGTTGCATCCGGATGTTGATGTTCCTGAGGTCGCCCAGTCTCAGATCGATGACACGGCGGTGGTGGCCATCCAGGGGAAATCACATGGCCGGTATCCGTGTTTCGATGGCTTGATCACTCCTTCGATCTCGTACACACGGCTTCGGGCTACCAACCCGAGCCAGTTAGAGAGTACGGGGCGTTCACAGACTCCCTTAGCCCGCCAGCATGCTATAAGTACTTCCTCTTTATCTTTTTCTCTCTAGCATTCTCAGTTTATTTTCAGCATTGCTCACTTAGAAACAACTTAAATTATGTAGGCATATAAGGAGTTTATCGAGCATAGGAATCTCGAGGTGCGGGAGTACTTGAAACGAGTGAAGGCAAACGATGATTACAACCGTCAGATGATGACGGTTAGTTTTGCCCTCTTAAAACCAAGCTACATTTTTGCACTTTCATTCCTTCTGACCTTCTAGTTTGCTTGTTTAACTAACACCCAGGCTATGTTGGCGTCTTGGAGTAACCGCACGGATCCACCACAAATGGGACCCCCACCACCACATGTGGGAGAACCCCCACACGTGCCCACGTTCGATGAATGGGTGGCACTAGGCAGTGATACTCCGGTTAGTACATTTGCCTAACTACTGACAAACTAGTTCTCGTTCATTCAACACTATCATATCATATTAACCGTTATAATCTTGTCTCAAACATGTAGGGGACCGGTGGCTTGACTCCTGCTCCGTCGACCCCAGTCACTCCGATCTGGCAGAGTGATGGTGGTCGCGGTGGCGGTTTTGGCGGAGGTGGTCTTGGCGGTGGTGGTTTTGGCGGTGGTGGTTTTGGTGGAGGTGGTCTTGCTTGATGTCGATGATGATTCTGTGCATGTGGCCGTCGTGACATGCCTTTCATGTTCCTACTTTTATGATGTTCCATGTCTTGCACTACTTTTATGTTCATGAACTTTCGTCGGTGATGATGTTTAGATGATGATGATGAACTTGAGTATGTTTAGATGATGATGATGAAATTGAGTATGTTTAGATGATGATGATGAACTTGAGTATGTTTAGATGATGAACTGTCATATTTCTGCATAATTCCATATTATTCTGCTTTGAAATGCTGTCAAATGAATTGAAAAAGAGAAAACAGGGAAAAAACTATGCCTACGGCAAAGCCGTCCGCATATATATGCCTAGGAGCTACCAGGATGCGCCACGTGGCAGAACGGTGCCGACGGCTTTGCCGTCGGGATAGATTTCCATCTATGTCGACGGCTTTGCCGTAGGCATAGCCCTGCCGCCAGGAGAAACCAGAGGCAGACACATGGCAGTGCTATGCCTACGGCAAAGCCGTCGGCATAGATTCCGTCTATGCCTACGGCTTTGCCGTAGGCATAGCCTTGCCACCAGGAGCACCACGGGATGCCACGTGGCACAGGTAGGCCGTCGGCATAGGTAGAAATCTATGCCGACGGCCTAGCCGTCGGCGTACCTCTGTCACGTGCCATTCCATGATTCGTCAGCGCTTTTGACGGCGCCGTTCGTTGCCGTCAGACGAAGAACACTGTCGACGGCTAAACTATGCCGACGACTGACGCACGGCCGTCGGCATAGGCCCCTATGCCGACGGCTATACTACGCCGATGGTCTGACAAGACTACGCTGACGTGATCTACGCCGACGGGTCTATGCCGACGGCAGGCGTAGGCATAAATCTGTGCCAACCGCAAAGGACCTATACCGACGGCCCCTGGCCGTAGGCATAGCCCGCAAGTCCGGTAGTGCACGTAATTTGGGGAGTATACAAGAAGATGGTGTACCTGGACGAGGACATCCAGGAGTACGAGACAGGCCGCGCCGTCAAGGACTGCTTAGGTCGTGGTCTTGTGGTCCCACACGCCGCAGCACGAGATCGGCTACTGCCAGCAGCAGCACAACGGCGAGTTCGCTTGGCCGGAGCATGAGCTTGGCCCGCCGCCGCCGCTATGCTTGAACGCCGGCATGTTCCTGCACGAGCCTAGCCTCGCCACTGCCGCGGTCCACCTCGCCAGGCTCGCCATCACCCACACCCACGCCCTTAGCTGAGCAGGATTTCCTAAACGCTACTTCCGAACCATTTACGAGCCCGTCTCGTCGGCGTACAACCTAGTGCTGCCCATGCTTTGGCGCCACCCCGAGAGCGTCGACCTCACCGGGGCCAAGGTCGTGCACTACTGCTCCTAGTCCTCGGTACGTACGCCTCTGCTGGGCGCTGGCTAGACCTCGATCGATATCTTACGGCATCTGCAGAGCCAGGCAGTTTTCTGGTGGATGCTTCGCAAAGAGCGAAGCATGTTTGGTAAATATGTTTATAGAGCCTTTGTATTGTCTTTCCCCCATCTTAATACAGAAGACGCACAACTTTTGTGTTCTTGAAAAAAAAAATGTGCACTGCATTTTTGTAATCGTGTGCAGGGGGCGAAGCCGTGGAGGTCACCGGGGAAGAGGTGAACATGGACAGGGAGAAGATCAAGACGCTGGTGAACAAATGGTGGGACGTGTACAACAACGAGAGCCTCAATTAATTAATTACATCATGTCGCGAATGCACAACGCCGGTACAATTGGTGGATGAAGCAGTAATGCCAGGAGCGGCTTTGGCTGAGTCCTGTGATGTCAAGTGCTTCCCTAGCGCCCTTGGCCACTTAATAAATCGGCTGCCTCTTTAGTACTATTCCATTTGATCAAAGACTTTGTTATAGAATCTACTCTGAGGCTCTCAGCCACTTAATAAATCGGCTGCCTCATCTTGTAGTAAAAGTGTTGAGAGGTTTAGGATGGGCTTCAGAAAGCTAACGTCAGTGGGAAATTTCTATAAAGCATTGCAACAATTGCCATCTAAGAAACAAACGAATCAACGGATAACGTTTTGAAATTTCAAAATAATGCAACCATATATAATAGTGCAAAATTTTCAAAATATTCAGCAAAAGATTGAATGTTTTTCCTGAGAAGTGAAGTGTAGTAGTTGTTCTTTAATGAATGTAAGAGCATCGTTGCATTGATTAAGCAAAAGACTCATATCCTCTCCTTTTAATAAAATCTAGCACCACTCTTGTCGGCACATGCTCAAAACTAATTAGCTTCTTTTACTTTCATGTCAAATCTATATGAAGAGAGGCGATGCCATTTATAACAGATAACATCTCCGCGTCTAAAGAAAAACCGTTTGATATACAAATGATAGAGCGTGTGATTTTTACTATTTTCACATAATAAGATATTATTGAAATTGCATAACATTATAATTCCCAAATTTTTAACCGAGTTTTCCTTTATTTTTGAATGATTTTTCTTATTAAAAGATAATCTGTCATAATCTTATCTACAAACGTGGTGCCCTTTCTATATAACATAGTTGAATTAACATCGGATAAGAGTGTAAAATATTAAAAAATATTTTTTTATATTTTATTTCGTAAAACTCCAATCGAATAATGTGCTTACTTATTTATACTAAACATTTTTACTTCGTCACTAATCATATCATAATTAAAGATTTATTGTTTGTATTAATTTACATATATAATTCGTTATATTTCTTAAATTATACATTAGGTACAATAAGCAGAATTAACAATGTTCACACTCTCATGTTTATAAGTTACATATTTTCTTATATTGTCAATATCCAAACAAATACTTTTTTAGCTTTAATTGGGTTTTCTTAAACATGTTATTCGTTTAGTTTGGAATGAGAAACTCATCTATTATTTTCATTACAAATCACAATGAACAATATCATGACACTTTGTGCTTATATGCATCTTTTTCCCACAGGATCGCTGGATATCAAAACTTGGTACTCCCTCCAATCGATAGTATTTTGTCGCTCAAACGGATGTATCTAGACTAGATACTTCCATTTGAGCGACAAGTAATATGGATCAGAGTGAGTACTGTATTTATGGATCAACAAATAAAATTCTATAGGTTTCTACAATACAAGACTAAATAGATATTTCCAGATTTATATGAAAGATCAACAGGTAATATATCCTTGAATCCCATCTTGCGAATCTTGCTTGGTGGGATGGGGGTAATAGTTTGATGGGATCACATGCATGCTATGTAATTTGTGTATCAAAATCTTGCATCTTTAATATGCATGATTATTTCGGATTCAAACTTCAATAATTCGTGTGGTTTTAACTTGGTTTTATATTGATTATCTCTAAAAACAACACAACATGCCTAAACTCTGTAACTATTCCGAAGATACCAACGACTTGGCCTCTCTACAACTCACTCGACACCAATCCTACCAAAATTAACAAAAACAATCACCGACTTTTTAACAAAATCACATGTTGTACAAAGAAACAATTATTTTTAGCAAAATGATGTACAAAGTACATGAGAGCAAAGAAAATGATAAAAATATTAGTGATAAACTAAAAGTTACATCAGGGTTATTCAAAATCGCTATCTTGATATGGGTGAATCGTTGTGTTGTGCTCTGTATTCAACAATTTGGTTGTCAAAATTTATGTTATATGCATGTGTGTAGGAATACGTGCTAAAAGCTTAGGGATTTCTCTACCAATATCTCCACTACGTTGAGAAACCATCACCGATGAATCATTTACAAAGCGGGCATGAAACAAAATATATGTCTTGGAAAGAGGGCTATCCGAGAAGGTTCTTCCTACGAAAACACTACAAAAAGGTCAGAATCCAAGGTGTGCCTTGGGCCCCATGGAAAGGGGTACCAACCCGTGATCTCTAAGAGCGAACCATGAGGGTAATTCCTATATGACCCTCACTGCATTAAAATGTAACCAAAACGCGCACATGTGAGCACAATCGTTCAGTCCATGTTGCTCAGCTTTTCCCAACCAAATTGTTTCCTCATTTTTCGTTCTTTTGCTGCTTTTCTTATTTTCTCTACACATTTCGTTTTTGGTTTTTTTCTTTTATGTGTTCTGTTCTATTGGTTTCTTCTCCTTTTCCTTTTAGTTTCAGCTTTTCGTTTTTATCATTTATCTCTTTCTTTTATTTTCTTTTTTTGTTCAAATTCTAAAACCTTTTCCATTTAAAGACCATTTTTTAATTCATAAACATTTTTTAAAATCATAATTTTTTTAAAATACATTAACAATTTCTAAATTTTGAGAATACTTTCTTAATTTTTGACTATTTTTTTAAATACGTGAGAAATTTATTAAAATCAAGAATATTTTTCTAATTAATAGGAAATTTTTATATTAAAAAATCTTTTAAAAATTAAGAATATGTTTTAAATTTTTCTAAGAACATCTTTTTAAAAGATCCACTGCCTCCATAGCCGTTTGATCCGGAGCTATTCAGTGGCCCATCCCTTTTCCTCACTAATGCAACAAAGGCAGTGTTACGAAACTCTTTGCAGAACTTTTGTTGCAGAAACATATTTATTTTTTCGTGTTCATGTTTATAAGCATGAGTGTTGTTATGGAAAGACTTCCGCAACACAGATGATGTTGCAGAAAAAAATTGTCTTAACTTTTTTGTGCCATGAATGTTGTCGCGGAAGGACTTCTGCAACACAAATGATGTTGCAGAAAATTTGTCAACGTGGTAGAGGCACACGTCAAGTGGTGAACGTCTTGGCCGGCGGATTATAGGTTATGCGTTATCTGATCAAACTCGTATCTGACGGCCGCGCATGCGGCGGAACTCGACTCGTGATCGGCCGGCTGATTGTAATCGTTTTCATGATTTCTTTGGAAATTTGGAACATTTTTATTTCATGGATATTTAAAAATCCATGCACGTTTTTGGAAATTCATAACTTTATTTCACTTTGTGATTTTTTTTCTTGACTGAAAACTGGAAAAAAAATGAAAACCCGAATGAAAATTGAAAACCCTGCTGGAAACCAGCGCACTTGGTAACCACGGACACACCGACTGGGCCAGCCCAGACCATAGACCGCATGGGGACTCGATGACGAGCTTAACATAATTGCTGCTAATTTATACTTCAAAATGTGTCGTATCCTGCATTACCGATGTCTGTAGGCTCCATCCACGGGTATCTTTGTACACAAGACTTGCACATCAAGCCAGATGGGCTTTGCCGATGGACGGACGTGATAAATTGCCTACGCTTAGCGACAGGGCGACCGGTGTGTATAGCGGAGTATGATGCTCTAGACGAGTGTGCAATACATGCATTTTTATTTATTTTGTGGGCGGTGCAATACATGCATTTGTAGCTGACCACTATCATAGTATCGTGTAACGAAGGCCTACTTGTCATACTAGTAAGTTCGCACGTGCTGCATTCGGTGCTGGGTTAAGTGTCCTCGCAGAAAAGTCACGGCAAACGCCTTCATTTCAAAAAAGTATCCTATATCTGGACACAAAATAGGTAGCTATAGATCGGATTCAGCTGTGGAGTCTTGAGCCAATCGACCGACGGTGCATTCGTGTAGTGTGAGGATCGAACGCGACAGTGTGGTCCGATCCGGGTGGGAGTAGTTGGTGGCCGTCCATCCCATTTTTGGTTTTCTCACACCTCCTTGGAGCTCCCGGCTAGATTAGTAACAGTGTACGTCCTCGTTTTGATGACGGATTAAATAGCCTACGTACGTACACTAGCATTCATACATACGTACATATACCTTTCTTCGTATAGATCGGTGCTTGCATGCATGCTACTCACAACTCAACACGACTCTAAATAGGAGGCGACCTATAATTACCATCTTAATTATATGGTAGTACTATGATTTAATTCTGATCCATGTGCACTCCAATTCGTCGTTAACGTACGTACTGATGCTATCGATCCAGCTAGCTAGCCCCGCCTACTGTTTCGTATTAACGTGCTGCCTTTTTCGTCGAGAGCTCGCTCGGAGATAGCCACGTAACGAGCAGGATCGATGATGCATGACATCGCAGCGGCCGGTTAATGAGTTCGCGGGCCAACTACAACCCAACAAGTCCAGCACAGTTTAATTAAGCACATCACATGCATGCGTGTACAATATTAGTACTACGATTCATTCATTCTATGAGCATGTTACTGTTGGGGAACGTTGCAGAAAATTAAAATTTTTCCTACGATTTCACCAAGATCCATCTATGAGTTCATCTAAGCAACGAGTCATGGGAGAGAGATTGCATCTACATACCACTTTCTAGATCGCGAGCGGAAGCGTTCAACGAACGGGGATGAGGTAGTCGTACACGACGTGATCCAAATCACCGGAGATCCTAGCACCGAAAGGACGGCACCTCCGCGTTCAACACACGTACGGTCAGCGTAAAGTCTCCTTCTTCTTGATCCAGCAAGACAAAGGAGAGGTTGAGGAAGATGGCTCCAGCAGCAGCACGACGGCGTGGTGATGGTGGAGCTACAGTACTCCGGCAGGGCTTCGCCGTGCTCTACGGAGGAGGAGGAGGAGGTGTTGGAGAGGGAGAGGGAGGCGCCAAGGACCAGGGGTGCGGCTGCCCCCTCCCCTCCTTTATATAGGAGGGCCAAGGGGGGGCGCCGGCCCTAGGAGATCCAATCTCCTTGGGGCGGCGGCCAAGGGGAGGTTTCCCTCCCCCCCAAGGCACCTAGGAGGTGCCTTCCCCTTGTGGGACTCCTTCCCTTTGAAACCCTAGGCGCATGGGCCTCTTGGGGCTGGTTCCCCTTGGCCCATGTAGGCCAAGGCGCACCCCCTAGAGCCCATGTGCCCCCCCCCCCCGAGGCAGGTGGCCCCACCCGGTGGACCCCCCGGGACCCTCCGGTGGTCCCGGTACAATACCCATAACTCTGAAACTTGTCCCGATGGCCAAAACAGCACTTCCTATATATAATTCTTTACCTCCGGACCATTCCGAAACTCCTCGTGACGTCCGGGATCTCATCCGGGACTCCGAACAACATTCGGATTACTGCATATACATATCTTCACAACCCTAGCGTCACCGAACCTTAAGTGTGTAGACCCTACGGGTTCGGGAGACATGCAGACATGACCGAGACGGCTCTCGGGCAATAACCAACAGCGGGATCTGGATACCCATGCTGGCTCCCACATGCTCCACGATGATCTCATCGGATGAACCACGATGTCGAGGATTCAATTAATCCCGTATACGATTCCCTTTGTCAATCGGTATTTTACTTGCCCGAGATTCGATCGTCGGTATCCCAATACCTCGTTCAATCTCGTTACCGGCAAGTCACTTTACTCGTACCGTAATGCATGATCCCGTGATCAAACACTTTGATCACATTGAGCTCATTATGATGATGCATTACCGAGAGGGCCCGGTGATACCTCTCCGTCAAGCGGAGTGACAAATCCCAGTGTCGATCCGTGTCAACCCAACAGATACTTTCGGAGATACCCGTAGTATACCTTTATAGTCACCCAGTTACGTTGTGACGTTTGGCACACCCAAAGCACTCCTACGGTGTCCGGGAGTTACACGATCTCATGGTCTAAGGAAAGGATACTTGACATTGGAAAACTCTAGCAAACGAACTATGCGATCTTATGCTATGTTTAGGATTGGGTCTTGTCCATCACATCATTCTCCTAATGATGTGATCTCATTATCATTAACATCCAATGCCCATAGTCAGGAAACCATGACTATCTATTGATCAACGAGCTAGTCAACTAGAGGCTTACTAGGGACACGTTGTTGTCTGTTATTCACACATGTATTACGATTTCCGGATAACACAATTATAGCACGAATAAAGACAATTATCATGAATAAGGAAATATAATAATAATGCTTTTATTATTGCCTCTAGGGCATATTTCCAACAGTCTCCCACTTGCACTAGAGTCAATAGTCTAGTTACATTGTGATGAATCGAACACCCATAGAGTTCTGGTGCTGACCATGTTTTGCCTTAGGGAGAGGTTTAGTCAAGGGATCTGCGACATTCAGATCCGTGTGCACTTTACAAATTTTTATGTCTCCATCTTGAACATTTTCACGAATGGAGTTGAAGCGACGCTTGATGTGCCTGGTCTTCTTGTGAAACCTGGGCTCCTTGGCAAGTGCAATAGCTCCAGTGTTGTCACAGAAGAGTTTGATTGGCCCCGACGCATTGGGTATGACTCCGAGGTCGGTGATGAACTCCTTCACCCAAATTGCTTCATGTGCTGCCTCCGAGGCTGCCATGTACTCCGCTTCACATGTAGATCCCGCCACGACGCTCTGCTTGCAACTGCACCAGCTTACTACCCCACCATTCAAAATATACACGTATCCGGTTTGTGACTTAGAGTCATCCAGATCTGTGTCGAAGCTAGCGTCGACGTAACCCTTTACGACGAGCTCTTCGTCACCTCCATAAACGAGAAACATTTCCTTAGTCCTTTTCAGGTACTTCAGGATATTCTTGACCGTTGTCCAGTGTTCCTTGCCGGGATTACTTTGGTACCTTCCTACCAAACTTACGGCAAGGTTTACATCAGGTCTGATACACAGCATGACATACATAATAGAACCTATGGCTGAGGCATAGGGGATGACACTCATCTCTTCTATATCTTCTGCCGTGGTCGGACATTGAGCTGAGCTCAATTTCACACCTTGTAACACAGGTAAGAACCCCTTCTTAGATTGATCCATATTGAACTTCTTCAATATCTTATCAAGGTATGTGCTTTGTGAAAGACCTATGAGGCGTCTTGATCTATCTCTATATATCTTGATGCCTAATATATATGCAGCTTCTCCAAGATCCTTCATTGAAAAACTCTTATTCAAGTAGGCCTTAATGCTGTCCAAGAGTTCTATATCATTTCCCATCAAAAGTATGTCATCTACATATAGTATGAGAAATGCTACAGAGCTCCCACTCACTTTCTTGTAAACGCAGGCTTCTCCATAAGACTGCGTAAACCCAAATGCTTTGATCATCTCATCAAAGCGAATGTTCCAACTCCGAGATGCTTGCACCAGCCCATAAATCGAGCGTTGGAGCTTGCACACCTTGTCAGCATTCTTAGGATTGACAAAACCTTCCGGCTGCATCATATACAATTCTTCCTTAAGGAAACCATTAAGGAATGCCGTTTTGACGTCCATTTGCCATATTTCATAATCGTAGAATGCGGCAATTGCTAACATGATTCGGACGGACTTCAACTTCACTACCGGTGAGAAAGTCTCATCGTAGTCAATTCCTTGAACTTGTCGATAACCCTTAGCGACAAGCCGAGTTTTATAGATGGTCACATTACCATCCGCGTCTGTCTTCTTCTTAAAGATCCATTTATTTTCTATGGCTCGCCGCTCAACGGGCAAGTCAGTCAAAGTCCATACTTCGTTTTCATACATGGATCCTATCTCGAATTTCATGGCTTCCAGCCATTTGTCGGAATCCGGGCCCGCCATTGCTTCCTCATAGTTCGAAGGTTCACCGTTGTCTAACAACATGATTTCCAAGACAGGGTTACCGTACCACTCTGGTGCGGAACGTGTCCTTGTGGACCTTCGAATTTCAGTAGGAGCTTGATTAGAAGTATCTTGATCATCATCATTAATTTCCTCTCTAGCCGGTGCAGGCACCTCAGAAACGTTTTCTTGAGTTTCGCCATTTTCCGGTTCAAGAGGTAACACTTCATCAAGTTCTACTTTCCTCCCACTTACTTCTTTCGAGAGAAACTCTTTCTCTAGAAAGGATCCATTCTTGGCAACAAAGATCTTGCCTTCGGATCTGAGGTAGAAGGTATACCTAATAGTTTCTTTAGGGTATCCTATGAAGACGCATTTTTCCGACTTGGGTTCAAGCTTTTCAGGTTGAAGTTTCTTGACATAAGCATCGCATCCCCAAACTTTTAGAAACGACAGCTTAGGTTTCTTCCCAAACCATAATTCATACGGTGCCGTCTCAACGGATCTCGACGGAGCCCTATTTAAAGTGAATTCGGCAGTCTCTAAAGCATAGCCCCAAAAAGATAGCGGTAAATCGGTAAGAGACATCATAGATCATACCATATCTAATAGAGTGCGATTACGACGTTCGGACACACCATTACGCTGAGGTGTTCCAGGCGGCGTGAGTTGTGAAACTATTCCACATTTTCTTAAGTGTGTGCCAAATTCGTGACTCAAGTATTCTCCTCCACGATCTGATCGTAGAAACTTGATCTTTCTATCACGTTGATTTTCAACCTCACTCTGAAATTCCTTGAACTTTTCAAAGGTCTTAGACTTGTGTTTCATTAAGTAGATATACACATATCTACTCAAGTCATCAGTGAGGGTGAGAACATAACGATAGCCACCGCGAGCCTCAACACTCATTGGACCGCACACATCGGTATGTATGATTTCCAATAAGTTGGTTGCTTGCTCCATTGTTCCTGAGAACGGAGTCTTGGTCATTTTACCCATGAGGCATGGTTCGCACGTGTCAAATGATTCATAATCAAGAGACTCTAAAAGTCCATCTGCATGGAGCTTCTTCATGCGTTTGACACCTATGTGACCAAGGCGGCAGTGCCACAAATATGTGGGACTATTGTTATCAACTTTAACTCTTTTGGTATTCACACTATGAATATGTGTATCATCACGTACGAGATTCATTAAGAATAAACCATTAACCATCGGAGCATGACCATAAAACATATCTCTCATATAAATAGAACAACCATTATTCTCGGATTTAAATGAGTAGCCATCTCGAATTAAACGAGATCCAGACACAATGTTCATGCTCAAACTTAGCATTAAATAACAATTATTGAGGTTTAAAACTAATCCCGTAGGTAAATGTAGAGGTAGCGTGCCGACGGCAATCACATCGATCTTGGAACCATTCCCGACGCGCATCGTCACCTCGTCCTTCGCCAGTCTCCGTTTATTCCGCAGCTCCTGCTTTGAGTTACAAATGTGAGCAACTGCACCGGTATCAAATACCCAAGAGCTACTACGAGTACTGGTAAGCTACACATCAATTACATGTATATCACATATACCTTTTGTTTTGCCGGCCTTCTTGTCCGCTAAGTATTTGGGGCAGTTCCGCTTCCAGTGACCACTTCCCTTGCAATAAAAGCACTCAGTCTCGGGCTTGGGTCCATTCTTTGTCTTCTTCCCGGCAACTTGCTTACCGGGCGCGGCAACTTCCTTGCCGTCCTTCTTGAAGTTCTTTTTACCCTTGCCCTTCTTGAACTTAGTGGTTTTATTCACCATCAACACTTGATGTTCCTTCTTGATTTCTACCTCTGCTGATTTCAGCATAGCATATACCTCAGGAATGGTCTTTACCATTCCCTGCATGTTGTAGTTCATCACAAAGCTCTTGTAGCTAGGTGGAAGCGACTGGAGGATTCTGTCAAGGACCGCTTCATCCGGGAGATTAACTTCCAATTGAGTCAAGCGGTTGTGCAACCCAGACAACTTGAGTATGTGTTCACTGACAGAGCTATTTTCCTCCATCTTACAGCTAAGAGCATCTCCAACAGCCGGGCTACGCGCCGCGCGCAAAAAATGCATTTGCCGCGCGCGCTTCAGCTGGTATAGCGCGCGGATAGGCGCCAGCTCCAGCAGCCGCGCTATAATGCAGCGCCCGCGCGCCGCTCCAGCAGTGCCCAAAAATGCAGCGCGCGCAGCAAGCACAAACCACATATACAATTCAAAAAATAGGAGAAAACGATCAAACAAACAAAATAAATCAACAATAAATAGTTATTAACTCAAACAAATAGTTTATCGTTCAGTACAACAAATAATGAAATAAACACAACCAATAGTTCATGAACAATACAATACAAATAATGCAATGAAATCATGCTCTTTGTCGTCCATGCCATGCCCACCACTCTTCAATCAGATCCTTCTGAAGATCATTGTGCGTTGCGGGACGCCCAATGGCATGATAGGAGGCAACAAAACGGGCTACCCTTTCAGCCCTCCGTCGCACTCGCACGGGATGTCCCAAGAGCTCATACTGTGAGTAGTCTAAATCTTGGCCACGCTCATTCTCGATGATCATGTTGTGCATGATCACACAAGCGTGCATGATGTACCAAAGCATTTTTTGATCCCAAAATCTAGCCGGTCCTCTCACAATAGCAAATTGGGCTTGCAAAATCCCAAATGCTCTCTCCACATCTTTTCTAGCCGCCGCCTGAGCATTGTGGAAATCAAGATTTTTCTTACCTTCCGGTTTTTTCAACGGCTTCACGAAGGTTTGCCACTTTGGATAGATGCCATCCGCTAGATAATAGCCATAGTTGTACGTACGGCCATTTGCTACAAACTGCATAGGTGGCAACTCACCGTTTGCAATCTTATTCATCAGTGGTGACCGGTTGAGAACATTGATATCATTCAAAGATCCAGGCATTCCAAAGAATGCATGCCAAATCCAAGTCTCCTGATCGGCCACCGCTTCAAGGATTATAGTGGAACCCTTTTTTTGGCCGTGGAATTGCCCATGCCATGCCTTTGGACAATTCTTCCAACTTCAATGCATGCAATCTATTGAGCCAAGCATGCCAGGAAAGCCGCGCGCTTTGTTTATCGCCAATAGCCTTGCAGCGTCTTCAGCAGTGGGAGCTCTCAAATACTCCTCGCCAAACACTTGCACAATTCCCACTGCAAAGCGCTTGACACACATGATGGCTTGGCTCTCACCCATAGCCAAATGATCATCAACTAGATCAGCCGGGATACCGTATGCCAACATACGCAAAGCGGCTGTCACCTTTAGAAAAGTGCTATGCCCGATCTCTCCGGCGACATTCCTCCTTTGCTGGAAAAACCGGTCATGGTTCGCTAGTTTCTCTGCAATGCGCCTGAACAACTCGGTGCTCATCCTAAACCGGCGACGAAAATACGACTCCGGGTATGTGGGATTCTCCACGAAATAGTTCTTCATCAATCTGTTATGGGCATCAATCCTATCTCTCCAAATTTTCTCCCGACCCATAACCGAACCACCGTGCTTCGGTTTTTTATTGATATGCATAGCTACAATCATTGCAAGATCCTCCTCCTCTTCCATATCAAATTCTTCCTCGGAAGAATCATAGGACGAACTCATCTACAATGTTCAATACTATACTATAAAAACTACAATTCAAAACATGCACCAAATTCATGAAGTTTGAGCAATACATACCTTGTAGGCGTTTTGTCAAACACCTTGCGGGCGCGGCGCGGCAGCGAGCGCTCGGGCGCTGTTCCTCGAACGACGGAGACGCGCGGGCGCCGGCGGTACTAGGAGGGATGGGCGGAAGCGCGGGCGCGCGGGGATAGGCCGGGGAAGCCTGACGGTCGCCGGGGTGCGCGGGCGGCAGCGGCGGCGGCGCGACCGGTCGGGGGGTGGAAGCGCGAGAGGAAGAGCGGGCGCGAGCGCTCGAGTGTGCCGCGCGCTGTAGTGGGCGCCCGAAATACGCCGCGCGGGTAAGTGTTTTTGCCCGCGCGCCCAACCCGTTTTAGCGCGCGCGCCGTTTTTGCGCGCCCACTGGAGCGCTCTGACGCGTTGCGCGCGCGCTAAAAACGCCTATTTTGCGGCGCGGCGCTAGTTTAGCGCGGCTGTTGGAGATGCTCTAAAGAATTTGTCGGAGACTTCATATCTCTCGACCCGGGCATGAGCTTGGAAAACCATTTTCAGCTCTTCGAACATCTCATATGCTCCATGTCTCTCAAAACGCTTTTGGAGCCCCGACTCTAAGCTGTAAAGCATGCCGCACTAAACGAGGGAGTAATCATCGGAACGTGACTGTCAAGCGTTCATAACGTCTTGTTCTGCAGGGAGAACAGGTGCGTCACCCAGCGGTGCTCGTAGGACATAATCTTTCTTGGCAGCTATGGGGATGATCCTCAGGTTCCGGACCCAGTCCGTATAGTTGCTGCCATCGTCTTTCAGCTTGGTTTTCTCTAGGAACGCGTTGAAGTTGAGGACTACGTTGGCCATTTGATCTACAAGACATATTGTAAATATTTTAGACTAAGTTCATGATAATAAAGTTCATCTTAATCAAATTATTTAATGAACTCCCACTTAGATAGACATCCCTCTTCTAGTCATCTAAGTATTACATGATCCAAGTCAACTAGGCCGTGTCCGATCATCACGTGAGACGGACTAGTCAACATTGGTAAACATCTTCATGTTGATCGTATCTTCTATACGACTCATGCTCGACCTTTCGGTCTTCTGTGTTCCGAGGCCATGTCTGTACATGCTAGGCTCGTCAAGTCAACCTAAGTGTTTGCATGTGTAAATCTGTCTTACACCCGTTGTATGTGAACGTTAGAATCTATCACGCCCGATCATCACGTGGTGATTCGAAACAACGAACTGTCGCAACGGTGCACAGTTAGGGGAACACTTCTTGAAATTATTATGAGGGATCATCTTATTTACTACCGTCGTTCTAAGTAAACAAGATGCAAAACATGATAAACATCACATGCAATCAAATAATAAACGTGACATGATATGGCCAATATCACATAGATCCTTTGATCTCCATCTTGGGGCTCCATGATCATCTTGTCACCGGCTTGACACCATGATCTCCATCATCATGATCTCCATCATCGTGTCTCCATGAAGTTGCTCGCCAACTATTACTTCTACTACTATGGCTAACGCGTTTAGCAATAAAGTAAAATAATTTACATGGCGTTTCTCAATGACACGCAGGTCATACAAAAATAAAGACAACTCTTATGGCTCCTGCCGGTTGTCATACTCATCGACATGCAAGTCGTGATTCCTATTACAATAGCATGAACATCTCATACATCACATATAGATCATTCATCACAAATTTGGCCATATCATATCACAAAGCACTTGTTGCAAAAACAAGTTTGATGTCCTCTAATTGTTGTTGCAAGTTTTACGTGGCTGAATTAGGGTTCTAGCAAGAACGTTTTCTTACCTACGTGAAAGCCACAACGTGATTTGTCAACTTCTATTTACCCTTCATAAGGACCCTTTTCATCGAATCCGCTGCAACTAAAGTGGGAGAGATAGACACCCGCCAGCCACCTTATGCAACTAGTGCATGTTAGTCGGTGGAACCGGTCTCACGTAAGCGTACGTGTAAGGTTGGTCCGGGCCGCTTCATCCCACAATACCGCTGAAGCAAGATAAGACTAGTAGCGGCAAGAAAGTTGACAACATCTACGCCCACAACAAATTGTGTTCTACTCGTGCAATAGAGAACTACGCATAGACCTAGCTCATGATGCCACTGTTGGGGAACGTTGCAGAAAATTAAAATTTTTCCTACGGTTTCACCAAGATCCATCTATGAGTTCATCTAAGCAACGAGTCATGGGGGAGAGATTGCATCTACATACCACTTTGTAGATCGCGAGCGGAAGCGTTCAACGAACGGGGATGAGGTAGTCGTACACGACGTGATCCAAATCACCGGAGATCCTAGCACCGAAAGGACGGCACCTCCGCGTTCAACACACGTACGGTCAGCGTAACGTCTCCTTCTTCTTGATCCAGCAAGGCAAAGGAGAGGTTGAGGAAGATGGCTCCAGCAGCAGCACGATGACGTGGTGATGGTGGAGCTACAGTACTCCGGCAGGGCTTCGCCGTGCTCTACGGAGGAGGAGGAGGTGTTGGAGAGGGAGAGGGAGGCGCCAAGGACCAGGGGTGCGGCTGCCCCCTCCCCCCCTTTATATAGGAGGGCCAAGGGGGGCGCCGGCCCTAGGAGATCCAATCTCCTTGGGGCGGCGGCCAAGGGGAGGTTTCCCTCCCCCCCAAGGCACCTAGGAGGTGCCTTCCCCTTGTGGGACTCCTTCCCTTTGAAACACTAGGCGCATGGGCCTCTTGGGGCTGGTTCCCCTTGGCCCATGTAGGCCAAGGAGCACCCCCTAGAGCCCATGTGCCCCCCCGAGGCAGGTGGCCCCACCCAGTGGACCCCCCGGGACCCTCCGGTGGTCCCGGTACAATACCGATAACCCCGAAACTTGTCCCGATGGCCAAAACAACACTTCCTATATATAATTCTTTACCTCCGGACCATTCCGAAACTCCTCGTGACGTCCGGAATCTCATCCGGGACTCTGAACAACATTCGGGTTACTGCATATACATATCTTTACAACCCTAGCGTCACCGAACCTTAAGTGTGTAGACCCTACGGGTTCGGGAGACATGCAGACATGACCGAGACGGCTCTCGGGCAATAACCAACAGCGGGATCTGGATACCCATGCTGGCTCCCACATGCTCCACGATGATCTCATCGGATGAACCACGATGTCAAGGATTCAATTAATCCCGTATACGATTCCCTTTGTCAATCGGTATTTTACTTGCCCGAGATTCGATCGTCGGTATCCCAATACCTCGTTCAATCTCGTTACCGGCAAGTCACTTTACTCGTACCGTAATGCATGATCCCGTGATCAAACACTTTGATCACATTGAGCTCATTATGATGATGCATTACCGAGAGGGCCCGGTGATACCTCTCCGTCAAGCGGAGTGACAAATCCCAGTCTCGATCCGTGTCAACCCAACAGATACTTTCAGAGATACCCGTAGTATACCTTTATAGTCACCCAGTTACGTTGTGACGTTTGGCACACCCAAAGCACTCCTACGGTGTCCGGGAGTTACACGATCTCATGGTCTAAGGAAAGGATACTTGACATTGGAAAACTCTAGCAAACGAACTATGCGATCTTATGCTATGTTTAGGATTGGGTCTTGTCCATCACATCATTCTCCTAATGATGTGATCTCGTTATCATTAACATCCAATGCCCATAGTCAGGAAACCATGACTATCTATTGATCAACGAGCTAGTCAACTAGAGGCTTACTAGGGACACGTTGTTGTCTGTTATTCACACATGTATTACGATTTCCGGATAACACAATTATAGCACGAATAAAGACAATTATCATGAATAAAGAAATATAATAATAATGCTTTTATTATTGCCTCTAGGGCATATTTCCAACAGTTACCAACAAGTTCAGGAACTATTAAGGGGTTGCTAGTGCTAACAGTACCATTGTAGAATGTACTATGGTACTATATAGTTTGTGTTATGGCCGCTAACTAACATGGTTGCTTAATTAGCATGTGCATTAATTGTTTATACGGGTGTGCCTCCTAGCTAGGAAACATACAATATCTTTTTCTTCTTCTCCTAAGCCGGTCATGTGTACCTATACATCAACATATGTAACTGCAAGTCCAATTTTCTAATTTAACAAATTAATTAACGATAGGAATACTAGTAAAGCACAGTTTCCTTTTGATTTGTCTTTTCTTTAGGATTTAAGTAAGGGTGTGGCTAGGTCTCAGTTCACATAGACTTAACCAAGTCTCAATCAAGTTACATAAAATGCAAGAAAGAAAAATGATTTTTTTTCACAAATCTTACGAATATAGCATCGACCGACACATAACCATGTCTAAATCGACTGAGATTTATCAAGACTGTTTAAGTAATTGTAATGTTAATTCATTTGGTGTCAGTCCGCATGAAAAGTCGCTGCACCATTGCACACTAGCATGGAGATGTGGTTTGCATGATCACCTGCACAGACGTTGACGTTGCATGATCTTTGGGGCCGTTGGGTTGCTCACATGCATCAACTACTACAACAGCTTGCCAACCGGCTCCCAACTTTGAAAAGCTTCTGATGATTGAACGGTCGATTTAGCTAGTAAAGTACAAGTACTCCAGGAATATCCACACGAGCGGACCTAGCTGGTGCATATGTGCTCTGTGAATCTTTTTTATCATCTAGATGAGCATCTAAACATTTTACGATACAACACATGCATTTAACATTCTTGTTTTGAAACAAGAAGTTAAAAGTATATAGTGATTCTCATGCAAATCGCCGTTCCGGTCGGTAGAGTACATAGGGTGAGGCACGGGGTAAGGTTGTAATCATGGGGTATTCAGAGGAGGATTAGTAACGGATTACGTACAACCTGAATTGCAGGTTGTCCTCCTTCCCCATTAATTGCATACCTGGGGATGCCCTTGTCAGATTCTAGGATATAGGTCTGGGGCTTTGACCCACTACTAGGGCAGGTTGCATCCAAAACGGAGCCATGGGAGATTCACCTCCAAAGTGAGTAATTAAGTTCGTGTTTATCGACTCGTGTCTCTCTAGCCTCCCCGTGTATATGATAAGGTTGCATATTTTGTTGGAAGCGGTACATATAGCTCATTCGACAAGGATCTACGCATTCCTTATGGGAGGCAGCCAATGGGCGCCATAAGTACCATATGGTAAGTAGGCGGATATCTACTTGACTAAGCAACATGTGGGTCTTTATATTCGTGTCCGACTAAACGAATATAACCTTTATGCTGATATGGGTTTGGAGGATTCACATGGATGAAAGGGGCTTGTGGTTACATCTTATTAAAGCGAAGTACTTGTAGGACCGCCTTCTTCTCACCTGTGAGTGGAGGAACGGGTCCCAGTTATGGAAGTCTATTCAGTCAATCAAACATGGATCATCTTGGGGTCAGCGCCTCCATAGGCAATGGCGTTCGCACCCTTTTCTAGCAAGACACGTGGCTTGGCAGGTATCCACTTTACACCTATGTTTCAGATATATTTGCGATCTGCTCGGACCCTATGCTTTTGGTTGCCCCGGCTACCAAAATGGGAATGGAACATGTTGTTCCAATGAACATTTGGCCTCGAAGAAACCATTGCTTGGGCCACCCTTCAAACGACCCTCCCACCAGTGCTGTGTCGAGACTCTTCTCTGTTGTCTCATCATATTATGCCCTATGTCAGGCACCAATTCTTGCACGATCGCCTCCCCTTGGGGATGAAGAGGTCCGAGTGACATGGGCCTGGTGACGAGCTATGCCCTCTCAGTGTTGTCACCGAGTTGGGAGCCACATTTTCTTCCCTGCCCTACTGCTTGCTTCCTTTGGAACTTTGTCCGTGAGGTCATGCATGGGGCCTAAGTGACAGGCACCATACCTAGTTGAGTTACCGGATACTCAGGCTAACTGTGCCGATAGAAAGTGACGCCTCATCTGGTGAGTGCTGGGGGCGATGACTTGAACAATTTGGATGACGCATAACATGATCGTCATCTCTAGGTAGCGGGACAGGGATCTGTTAGGCGTTGAGCCCTCAGCCACTTGTGGCCTTTTGTTGTTTTTTTCCCTATTATTTGGACGCGCTTGTGTTGTTGGCCATCAGGGTTAGTTCTTTTTCCTTTCGGTACTTCAGCTAATTGTATGCACATGATGATTTACTTTATCTATAAAGCACGGCGAAAGATTGTTTCATGCGTGGAGTACATAGGTAATTCTCGTAGGAAACAGTTAATATTAAAATTTCAGTATAATTTCCTAAAAGATGGTACTCCCTCCGTTCAGTATTATAAGATGTTCTGACTTTTCTCTGGTTCGAATGTATATAGACGTATTTTAATGTGTTTGATCACTCATTTCAGTTAGTATGTACTTCCTCCATTCCTAAATATAATTGGACCAAGCAAGCAAGGAATAAGCAGGACATGTTACGGTATACGTTGGCTGGTCGAGTTGACCGTCCAACACACACACACATGTCGGCGCCCTTCTCTGCACATGCATAGCACATGAAACATGCATGCATGTTCTACCTACAACGTTGAGTATAGACTCCACCTGTAATTCCCAGATTAGCTGTATGATGTATTCTACGCTCCCACGTCGGACGAAGATGGTTGCAGCTAGATGTATTTTGGAAAAGTCCGAAGTGGAAGGTGCGAGTACGCCATCGCTTTCTCGTTTACGTCTCCTGGCTGCCTAGTGCCTAGCTAGCAGCCATGCATGCACAGCAGGGTTCTATTCGGCCGCCCGGTGGCTTGGCCTGTGACGAATGTGACCTCTTGCTTGTTGCACGTCGTGGTGCTTTCAACAAACCAAGCAGAACGCTACGTGTACAGTTAAACGTGTGCACTCAATTTAATTTTCATCATATACACAGTACATATCATTGATCGGTACTCCCTCCATCCCACAATATAAGATCGTCTTTTAGCTAGGGAGTAGGTCGCAACTCACGAGTGGCAGTGCAAGAAATCAGGCAACATAGCCGGAGAGGAGAAAGTTTGGGTTCCCATCCAAACCTATCTGTTGATCACAAATATATACCAGCAACGAAATACATACATACGGAGGGAACAAAATGTCCAAGAATTGGACTGCAGGGCACTACTATGCAGTAGGTGGTCATTGTCCATGAGCAATGGGAAGTCGGTGAGGTAGTCCTCCTTACTTGGAGCCGTCTCTTTCATACAAGTACCCCTTTTGAAAACAATTTTCTGCTTTGAAGAAAACATACTAAAAAAAGTATGTATGCATGGTTGCTCCTATTGAAGAAAAAAGACATGCCATAAAAGTCTATGAAACTACATGTATACCAAGTTTTTAAAAATTAAACAAATATGTATATTTTTCTTCAAATTTTGAATACACACATAGTAGTCATATGTAAATGTGTAAAAATAATTGTACATCATGGGTCAAAGGGTGAGCACTTGAGTTTGTGATTCGGGCACTTGTGCATTTTGAAAAAAATTCCAATTTTTCATGGATGTGCACCATGTTCAAGAACGGGCACTTGCAAAATATTATAAAATAGAATTAATGATTGGGAATCCATAAGTGTGCATGGAACTTTTATTCATGAAGAAGGAATTGTAATGGTCTGGCAATGCCACTAGGCCATTACTAATATGCATGGAGCATGTATCTTTGCAGTAGCAGGTCACTTCTTATGGGCAAAGGAAAATTATTGACATGGCCTAAATCCAAGGGAAAGAAGAATCTACAAAGTCCAGAACTGTCTTTTTCATTAGTGATAACTGTTCATGTTACTTTGGACTGTCTTAAAATTTATTTCTTTTTATTTGAAGAGATTGTTGATGATGCCACTATAATCAAGAATTCGTGTTGCTCCATTCGATGGATCAGTGGAACACATATATACTTGACGTATAGAACTTTTGATCAGTCGATCCACACAAAAAATATGTAAATTAATAGGAATAAATTAGAAGAAATGGAACTGCTCTATGCTAGTGCGTATCAGCAACCAATGCGCTGCGCGTGGGCTGCAAGCTCGATCGGAGGAAGCATCTACTCTCTGAGCATGGCCATGGCCTTGATGAGCACGGGCTCGAACCGCTGGAGGTCGAGCTTCACGTCCTGCTTGCCGAGGTAGTACTCCGCCACCTTGCTCCACCCGCTGCGGTGGATCGACTCCGGGTCCTTGACGGCCGGGTGGTCGCGCCCCAGCGTGTCCACCAGCGTGCTCTCCTCCATGCCGCACGAGTAGGCCATGTACTTGAGCCCCATGTCCACCGCCGGCGTCCCGAAGTCCACCTCGCCGATGTGCTCCATCTTGCCGAAGGGGTTCACCTGGATGAACACCGCCCCCGTCGGCAGGAACAGCGAGTTGGTGAGCCCGGCGCCGTGCACCCCCATGAGCACGTCGGCGGCGTTCACCTCGCGCGCGAAGTCGCCCACGTCCACGTTGAACGGCGGGTCCCCGATCACCACCTCGAACCCGATCCGCTTGGCGAGCGCCACCACCTCCGCCACGTTCACCAGCTTCCTCGGGTGGCGCCGCGAGATGATCATCATCCTCGGCTTCTTGTCGCTTATAAGTCCGGCGGTGACCCGCATGGGCGCGGCGCGCGGGAGCGCGAAGACGTTGCGGAGGAACTTGGTGAACTCCGGCATGGAGTGGCCCGTGGGCTCCTTGGTGGGGTCGATGCTGAACTCCTTGTGCATGCGGATGCCGACGACGGCGGAGGGGAAGCAGCGCACCTGGTCGTCCTTGTCCATGTCCACGACGTCGTACCGGGAGAGGCGCGCGATGATGTGGCGGTACTTGCCGGCGTACCAGGGCTGGATGTTGGTGACCACGAGCTGCACCTCGCCGTCGAAGCGGGAGGCCTGGAGGTAGAGCGGGATCATGACGTCGCTGAAGTCGTGCCAGTAGTTTCCCGTGAGGCCGCCCATGGCGAAGACGAGCGCGGGGACCTGCGAGGTGACGGCGCAGCGGGGAGCGTCGGCAGCCGAGGGCAGCTCGCGCACGGTGATCTCCTTGATGCCGGACATGTGCTTGCGGGAGTAGGGCAGCACGCGCCACTCCTGCGGGTTGGGGTTGCTGCCGCCGGACTCGATGGTGGGCGGGACGAGCACCGTGTGCGTGGAGCCGTGGATGCGCACGCCCCCGCTGCCGCCGGCGAGGTCGCACACGTCGGACGCCCACGGCCCCTGGATGTCGCACGCCGGCTTCTTCGCCGGCGCGGTCTCCTCCGCCGTCGTCACGATCTTGCTAGCCTCGTCTGCAGCATGCATGGATAACCATCAGAAATCATTGCTTCATCATTTTTCTCGGTGGAACTCTGACGGAGCAAAGTTTGCACCGGGCAGACACGTCTCCGGCCTCAAAAGCTCTTTCTTTAGGTTGATTGGCCGGAGATCCAATCAAAATTTGTCGACTTTTCTCTTGATATCGATGTATTTGGAAGACGTACCGATGGGCTTCGGGCCCTCCTCTGTTTCTGAGTTGGGCTCCTCTGTTTCTCTGTGGGGCTCCTCGTCGACAGGCGGTGGCTTCTCTTGTACTTGTTCATGCTCTGGCAGAGGTGCTTCCTCCTCTGTTCCATGCAGCACAACACAACACATACATGGTCAGAACTCAGAACAAGAATTTCCGGTTGAATTTTGATGGTCAGGAGAACGGGGAGCTGGTTTACTTACTTATGACGGGGAGCTGCTGCTGCTGCACCGTCTTCTCTGCCACAGCCGGGGCGGTCGGCGTCGGGTGCGCCGCCGAGGTCCTTCGGATAGCTGCAATTTTAAGCCAAATTCTCGTCAGTTTCAGTTTCAGGTTGGTGACTGGTGCCCTGACTATGTCCTTAAATTCAGATAACCAAGAACAGGCAAGAACATGTCCATGCTTTGACCAAGTCTTGCGTTCATAAGCACCCATAAACACTCAAAAGTTGTTCAAATAAAGGACTACAAAACTAACACAGCAATTCTTTGGGCCTAAACAAATCTCAGCTTTTGAGGCGAATCACACATGCTTGCTTGCCCCGATAAAGCATGCAACAAGGAGAACAAAAATAAATCTCCTCAACAACAACAAAAAAAGTGAACACAAAGAAATGAAGCCATGGAAAAGCAAGGGAGAATTCAGCCGGACGAGACGCACCGTTGGGCGCGGCGATGGCGAACTGCTCGGAGAGGGTGAAGTAGGTGAGGAGGACGAGGAAGAAGCCGAGGAAGAAGCCGACGCCGACGTACTTCTGCGCCGCTCCCCGCAGGGTCTTCACCAGCTTGGCGCCATGGTCGTCCCCCATCGGTCGATCTCTCACCCCCTATCTCTTCTTCTTCCTCCACCTCCCGTGAATGTTTTCTCTTTCTCTTTCTCGTGTATGTATGCGCGTGGGCGGTTGCCCTAGCTAGCTAGCTAGCTAAAGAAGGTAACGGCGATGGCGCCAACTACTCCCTGACGCGGGAGAACCTTCCAAGAACACCTCCACACGGACCAGTTCTCTCCCTCTCTCTTTGTGAGGAATATAATGGACTTTATGGCCGCCCACGTCAGGGGAAGGGAAGAAGACCTTGCCAAATTGCCCAAGCAACTCTCCCTCCTCCTCCCCCTGATTGCTACGTCTGCAAATTGATTCATTAATTATGCAGTAATATCTTAGCTGTGCTTTCATTCGTGTACATATGCTCTCAGTTGTATAATTATTACAGTTAAATAATCAGAAGTAGGCAGAAAGTTCTTTCAGATCAAACTAATTGGTAGTATACTGGCGTGATGCCCTGTCCGTTTTGGTTAGCCACTATGGGAGCGGTTTGGCTCATGATTGAGTAGGGCATGGGGGTGACATTGGCATAGGAGAGGGGATGGAAGAAAAACGAGGTCATGTTCCAACCATCCCTAAGGCGCCGATTGATTGATTGAATATGATTATGTGAACGTGAGGTGGTTGATCCAACCAGGTCAAACCCGTGGAATATCTGATTGGAAGAATTTGGATGTTGCAGTCATGGTACCCCTGCCTAATTCACAACTTGCAAAGCATTACGATATGCTTTTCTTGCAGGCACATACTTCCTTTTCTTTCTTCCTCCATTTCTTTTCGGCCCATTCTTTTCGTACTATCTATAGGTCCATTTATCTATATTTTGATGTATTGTGCCATGCAAAAACAAAATGGGGGCAATTTAGGTCATCGTGCGGCCTCGGATATCAAAATCTTGTTTTGAGTCTAACTTGATTCATTGCACACCTCCTGATTTGACTCAGAAAACCGAGACTTGTTTCTTTTCATGTAGTACATAACACTGAGAAATTTGGGCCACCTTTTTTTTTTCAAATAACACCAGGCTGGTCGATGGCACACCGACAGATCGATCAACGCATTTGCCAGAAAATATCATTGTCTCTCATGAAAAAGACGGTTCTAGACTTGGCTTTCCAAGCAAGACTCTGATGCCATGCCATTTATTTCCCTTTGCCCGTGAGAAGTGGCCTCCTGCTTGAAAAGTGCCTGCCCATGCATATTAGTTATGGCCTAGTAGAATTTCCAGTCCATTATTATTCATTTTTCATGAATTAAAGCCTCATGCATAATTGATGGATTTCCATTAGATTAATTTTAGGTGGTTGATCATATTTTGCATGAATTTTGCTGGTGCTCATGTTTGAACATGGTCTCTTCCATGAACATTTTGATAATTTTTCAAAATGCACAAGTACCTAAGCGCTAAACTCAAGTACCCACCCTTGATGACCATTTGTTTCTAGATATGTACATACTGCAGTGTTATGTGCATTTTGAAAAATATATGTTCAAAAGATATACATATTTGATTGATTTTAGAAAAACTTGGCATACAGGTAGTTTTATAAACGTTTACCTCTTGTTTATCACAAGTTGTACTTGTATGACAGGAAAACATCATCATTCTTTTTTTTTTTGAGGGAAAAAATGTCATCATTCAGTGCATGAGAGAGACGGTTCCAAGTACTATGGACGACAGGCGCAACGTCACCTACTTCCCATTGCACATGGACAGTGAGTTGTGACCACCTACTGCAAAGCACTGCGCCCTGCATTCCATTCCTTGGACATATCGATGCAAATTTTCCGTCTATGTAGTCTCACTCGTGCATGTTTGTTGATACACCCCCTCCGTATGTATGCACATATTTGTGGCCAATGGAGAGGTTTGGATGGGAATCCAAACTTTCTCCTACCTTACCTCACCTCAGCTTCCTCGGCACATGCTAGCTCTCGATTTGCACATGCATGCAGCTAATCAGATTCTAAATTTCTGATAAAACTAAGAAATCTACATGCATTGGTGAATTTGTGTAGGACGAACCGGAAAAGAAGCAGAAGTATTGTTTTTAGATTTTCAAATGCTGTTTTTGACTTTCTTTACAAGGATCGATGTTGCCCGAGTTGTATTATGCACTGTCGGTCGTGAGTCGTGACCTATCAGATCAGCGAATATTAAGCCGACTGCACACCTTTAATTAATTGGACACGTAGCGCTCTGCTTGGTTTGTTGAAAGCACCATGGCATGTGACAAGCTTGTGGTCACATCCATCACAGGCCAAGCCAAAGCCACCAGGCGGTTTTGGATGGAACCCTGCCGTGCATGAATGGCTGCTAGCTAGTTAGGCAGGCCGGACCGCCGGACACGTAAACGAGAGAGCGATGGCGTACTCACATCTTCCGCTTGGGACATTTCCAATGACAAGTACTGGTACTAGTTGCAATCATCTTCGACCAACCTAGCCTATGGCGTAGAATATATCACAGCTAGGCGTAACTAAAGTAATACTCACTCCGTTCGAAAAAGATTGTCTCTCAAATGGTTGTATCTAGCACCAAATTAGTGCTAGATATATGCATTTCAGAGACAAGCTTGGGGCAAGCATTTTCGGACGAAAGGAGTACGTACGTACTTATCAAAATTACAGGTGGAGAATAAGATAAACATATAAGTATAAGCCTAGCAAGGTGATTTATACTCAACGCGTAGAACGTAGTAGTACTATATTGTACTCCCTCCGTTCCTAAATATTTGTCTTTCTAGAGGTTTTAAATGGTGACTACATATGGAGTAAAATGAGTGAATCTACACTCTAAAATATGTCTATATACATCCGTATGTGGTGACCATTTAAAATCTAGAAAGACAAATATTTCGGAACGGAAGGAGTAGTAGGTAGGGCAGGTAGAACATGCATGCATGTATATGTGCATGTGCAAAGGAGCGCCGACGTGGGGCGCATATGCGCGTGTTGAATGGTCAGCGCGATCAGCCTGCAGCCCAAACATAACGTGGGCTGCTAATTCATTGCTTGGTTCCAATTATTAATCCAGAGCTGTTGATTAACAAGTCCTCTCGGTTACCACCTTCCTAGGGAGATTATACTGGAAATTTAGTTACCGTTAAACCCGAAGGAAAAAAAAACACTCTATCCTATACCCGGAGTCTTTGTTCTCCTCTCTTCTTCTATATTAATCACATGCAGCTGGATCTCTTGCATGATTCGAACAAAATCACTTTGTTTCAATGATATATAGAAAAACAACATTTTCTAAGTTTAGCCTAGGGAAAAAAGTATAACTATCTATAGTAACAGATCAGAACCATATATCAATCATGAAATATACTTTATAGTATTTATTTATTTGTTGTCATAGATGGTGCTTCCTACACATTTGATCAAATATAGAAAGGTTTGATTATAAAGAAAAAACACACCTTATATTTTACGACAGAGGCAGTACTTATATACCGTAAGAAGAGTAGTTTTCTTTTGCGTGGCGACGTAGGAACAGTCGTTGACTGCAATAATATGTATAATTTTGTTCTCAGAATATAAATTGTACACGCATGTGTTGGATCCTGAAATGGGCAGATCCCCGCCTTAGTTATAAGATTGACGGTGCATATTTGCACCAGCTAGGTTCGTTCGTGCGCATGTTGCATGGATTATTCTGGAAGTAAGTAGTACTCCTCCTGGAGTACTTTACTATAGCTAAAAATCAACCGTTCAATCATCATCAGCTTTTCAAAGGCGTGGGTTGGCAAGCGGTTGTAGTAGTTGATCCATGTGAGCGACCCAACCTCCTAAAGATCATGCAACGTCGACGTCTGTGCAGGTAGCTTAATTGGACATATATAAGATGCATACCAGACCTCCATGCTGGGGTGCGGACAGACACCAAATGAATTAATATTTGAACTACTATTATATATGTAAAATTTAAGCTGATGTAGCTACTTAAGTTCCAAAGGGAAGACAAAACAAAAGGAAGCTGCTTCACTAATATTTATAGCTACTTAAGTCCACCGGCAAACGTTCGCGCTGGGGAGGATAGTATTTGCAAACGATATTCATCGCAATTTTAGTTATAGGGGTGGCAATTTCTTTGGTTTAGCATGGCAATTCCTTCATAGAGAAAGACATTTTTTTCAAAAAATGAAGGCCATCGTTTGATCATGATCCAACCGCTGCGAGGGCGTTTGCTGGGATTTCCTTCCCAATAAACATTCACCAGTTAGCACTGCCATATTTCTATCGGTTAGTTCATTATGTTGGATTAAAAATGGGCTTTAGTATCACATGGATATATATGACTGTCTTAAAAAGGAAAAGGAGGTATGTTAGCCATATTTTTTTTTGCTAGGAGGCACACACGTATAAACCATGCACATGCTAAATTTAAGTACTCGTGTACGTTAGCTAGCGACCACATAACACAAACTAAATAGTACATTCTACAAGTATATTGTTAGCACTATCAAGCCCTTAATAGTTATGGAACTTGTTGGTAACATGCGTCAGAGAGTGAATGAATGAATGAATCATTTTGTAATTGGCTTGCGAAATTGCTAACTAGCCGTTTAGGTGTCATGCATCACCCACTTGAACAACCTTTATAAAGGGGTCAACGCCAAATGAGCAACAGAACATCGCAGAACAAGCCAGTCTTCATCATCCTCACCATATCCATCATCATCGCAGAACAAGCCGACGCCATTTTCTATCTCCATAGACACAACCTTCGCCACCATCATAGTTATCAGCAATCTAGTCATATTTGTAATAGTGTATCACACATGACATCCATTTGAAGACATATTATCAATCAATCGATCTTCATGATGTGTACTTTGATGTGTTCTACATGTGATCTGATCTTCATGTGTGAGTAGTTCGGTACGGTAATGAGTTGAGGCAAGAGCCTTGCAAACCAATATATTTGTTGGAGGGATCAATGGAAGTACATGGAATTAACTTCTCGTATGTGTAACATAAAATTGTTCCGTAGTTTTCTCTTGTCTCGTTCGCGTTCTTCATCCCTGCAGGTACCCAGGATCATGGAGTGCAAGCCACAGAGAGGCTAAGGGCGGGAAGACCGTGAAGTTTATTCTGAACACCCATGACAGAAAGGTTTAGTACGGTGACACGGAGCCTATCCTTAGGGATTCAACAGGTGTAGTCATTAAACGTCCAATGTTTTTTTTCTTCTGATTATTGCAATCTTAATTATCATGGCAGCCCCGTGTGATGGATATGGCCTTCGGTTGGACAACTGACTCTTGATGCAGGACGAGTGCCAGGCAAGACGTAATTTGGACACATCCCACACTTTGATACGTGACAAGCACATTTGGATGGATGAGTTCCAGAGCACAAATTAAGATCATCATGGTCCCGACACAAATATATGGTTGTAAGCATTAGTCATCATACCCATGCCTATTTTTATTATAAGTGTTTTTAGTGTCAGCTTGATTTATGATCCGGTCAAAAGCTAGAATTTAATTC
This sequence comes from Aegilops umbellulata, assembly GCA_032464435.1. Classification (NCBI taxonomy): domain Eukaryota; kingdom Viridiplantae; phylum Streptophyta; class Magnoliopsida; order Poales; family Poaceae; genus Aegilops; species Aegilops umbellulata. Next base: position 654,026,946 of record CP136060.1, read on the forward strand.
TCTAGCAAAAACTTGTTTGAAACCCTAGCTTAAAGTGCACCTTCCTCTCGTTGGTTCAATAACTCAAGGTCACCTTTGGGGGAAAAGGCAATAATCGCTTTTCCTCCATTTCTGTATCACTAAAGGAAGTAATCAAACCTTTTATTTGGCGCTGTTGCCAGGGAGGCATTGTGTGCCTAGTATTTGTGTTTAGAGTTTTATTTCATTTTTAGCTTACTTTTTGTTGCAAGTTTTGTCAGTAGAAAACCCAAAAAGATTACCATGGCTCGTAATGTTGAAAGCTTGACTACTCCTGGCAATAGTTTCATCCATAAACCTATAGCACAACCTGATAGCAAGGGCAACGACCCCGCGAGGAAATGGTGATTTCTGACGCTCATGTCAGTCTCCGTTTTAGTTTTTAGATAATTTAGTTTGAATCTATGTCAGTATGCTAGTGATAAATTACTGACTTTCGGTCTGATGAACTGTGTTTGTATGCCTATATGGAAATTATGTTGGTCTATGTCTATCTATTGCTATGTTTCGTATGATGATCATTATAGTTTTTCATGTTGCATGGATAGCATGGATTTGAGGAGCCAGATATTACATGGTTGTGGAAGTGGACATTCGAAGGGTGATTGATCACTGTCTGCGGACGTTTAGGGAGCTGAATTTGTTAGGTCGGGTTGTACATGCTCTTATATGCATGACGCATGGTCGTTGTCGTCGTGACATGGTAATCGCCAGCTGGCAATCAACTCCATGCATCTCAAATCGTCCACAAAAAACACATCACTTACCTCCTAGTAGAACACCGAAGTCATGTTCTGGTATTTTTATAATAATAATATCTTTTAGGCAACACACTCCAATTTATTGATCAGTGACAAGGTCCATAGGGATACAATAAATACCAAAAGGTTGAAGTAGCCGTAAATTGCATCCTTTAGAAAGATCAAATGTTTTTTAGTGAGACCAACGATACTAATAATAAATACCTAACTTGAGAGAAGTTCACATATTTGAAAAAGTTCATGAATTTGAAAAAAGTTTCATAAATTTGAAAAAAGTTTCATAAATTAAAAAATGTTCGTGATTTTCAACAATGGCGTCTATAGTGTTGGTTTGGAACTGACGCCCATGTAGACGCAGTAGCAGGGCACGGCACATTAGTCTTTGCTCGCTCGCTTTGTTCCCTGGTTCACTCGCTCGCTTGCTCTTGTTTTTTTTCCTGTGAGCTACGCAGTAGCAGGGCATGACACATTAGTCTTTGCTCGCTCGCTTTGTTCCCTGGTTCACTCGCTCGCTTGCTCTTGTTTTTTTCCTGTGAGCTATGTTGTACTACTAGTCCATGGAAAAAAGTCCGGCCACCTAATTTTGCTATTTCAAAAAATGATTGTGTAATAAAAATAAATCCTAAATTTTAAAAATGTGCAAACATTTCGAAATTTCATGGAATTGAAAATTTACAAGGATTAAAAAAACATGGAAACACTTTGGGCATTCCAAATATTTCAGCAATATAAAACAAATGACAGATTTTAAAAATACAAACATATATGAAAAATGTTCTAATTCGAAACAAGTTCATGAATTTGGAAAAGTTCATGGATTTGAAAAAAGTTGATGAATTATTAAGAGTTTACGACTTTGAAAATTGTTCATGAATTTGAAAATTGTTCGTAAATCCGAAAACCTTAGTTCATATTTAAAAAACAACTAGAAAAACAAAAAGGTAAAACTAAAAATAAAATGTAATTTTGAATACAAAATTGTTCACGAATTTGAAAAGAAATCATGGATTTGAAAAACCTTAATGAATTTGGAGAAAAAAGAAATAAATTTGAAAAAAGTTTCAGGACTTCGAGAAAAGTTCATGATTTTGGAAAATTTTGCAGTTTTTTAGAATAGTTTATGAATTGAAAAAAGTTCATTAAATTAGAAAGCAAATTGGAAAGAGGCTAATTTCAAAAAGAAACAAAGAATTGAAAATTTAGCGAATTTGAAAAGGAAGAAAAAATGGGAAAAAGAGAAGACCAAAAATTAAAAAACCAGGCAAAAACCAGAGAAAAAACCGAAAAGAAAATCACACACAAAAGAACCAACTACAAAAAATCGCTAGGAAAATCCTACCACGTGTATAGTGCTAAGTGGGCAGGCCCGTTTCGGTGTGCGCGCTTCCCGCGGATTAGCCTCTGTTTGACGCCTGAATCGTCAAATAGGGTTTGGGGTCCCAGCCGGGATAAATGCTACGAATACACTATAGCTTTAGCGACGTTCGTCTTTTGCTCCAAAAGGGGAGCTCTTATTACATGGGAGCTACATCACGTTTATTTCTGCCTATCCTCAGCTTTGGCGCGACCGACCTAGCTCAGTCCTGTAGCAGTAAGTGTGTATTTCTGCCTTTGTTTTTCTTTTCTGCCCGCTTATTCAGAATTTTTTCAAGTGAGGGTTTTCTTAGTCTTATTTTCACTACCATCGTCGGTTTTTCTTAGTTTTATTTTCACTATGATGGTCAGATTTTTTAACTCTTCACCGGTTTTCTTTGGGTTTGTTATTCGTTATATTTTGCTTTTCTATTTTTCTCACAGGATTTAATTTTCGTTTGATTTTTAATTTTTTACCGGTTTTATTTTTTTTCTTTCATTTTTGGTTTTCAACTGTTTTCGTCATTTTTCCTTATTTCTTTTTTGATTTTGATCAGTTTTTTCTGTTTTTTTATCTAGAACATGATTTTTTATACATGTTTAATATTTTATTCAAATACATGAAATATTTAGATGTACACATTGAACATTTTTTCTTATATAGATTAACATATTTAAAATATATATTTTTATGTCAATTTTCTTCATACACATTCTTCATTTTTTTATAAACATGTTTCAGATAATCCAAACTCCCTCCATCCCATATTATAAGTAAAATACGCTCTTATATTATGGGCAGATGGAATACATGATTGACATTTAAAAAAACTGATGTCTTGTTGGTTGCATACACATTGTAGATTCTTTTTTAGTTTGGGAATATATTTTATAAACACGTCTAAAATTTTAAAATACATGATTAACATATTGAATACATATATTATTGATGCCTCATTTTTTGCATACACATTTTTTATTTATTGTGTACATCAGTACATGATTTATATACACTTTCATCTTTCTTTTTGAACACTCCCTCCGTCCCATAATATAAGATATTATTAGATGAAATATACTCACATATTGGATGTACATGATTAACATATTTTATTTCATACTTGATTAACAATTTTACATTTTTGCATACATTAGGAACATTTTGGTCATGTTTAATATTTTCTAAATATATGATTAACATTTTTTTTGTTTACTTGACTTGCTGTCTACTTTTCTGCATAAATGATTGTTCATTATTTTATAAATGTTTAACATTTTTAAATACATGATTTTTTTAAAATATATGTTTTGATGTCTAATTTTTAAAACACATATAGTGCCAATTGCATACACATTAGAAACAATTTATACACGTTTAACATTTTACAAATGTGCAATTAACATTTCTCGATTTGGTATGTAAAGTGGTATTTATAATATACTTATATTATTTAGAAATATCGGCAAAAATAAAAAAATAAAAAAGAAAGAAGAAATGTACAAAAAATTCTCAAGGCCTGTGGCCTTCTTCGGGTGGCTTATTTTGGCGGTTGCTTAACGTGTGCACTACATCTTGATATCAGTAAGACATAGTCGCCCCCAAACCCTTTTTCGTGTTTCAGATGCCAATATACACACCCGATCGAATTGGGTCGGCGCACTTACCACTGTACAGTTGGTGCGGTTTATTAACCATTTTTTCGGTGGCTGGTTCTTTTATGTGTTTTTCTATCTGTTTTCTATATTGTTTCCGTTCGGTTTTAAAATATTTTCTTTATGTTTCTTGTATTGTTTTTCATGATTTTTTATTTTTGGAATTCGTATGTATTACAAATTCTTGAACTTTTTTTCAAATTCACCTTTTTCAAAATTCATGAACATTTTTCAAACATGTGAACTTCTGTTAAATTCTTGAACTTTTATCATATTCCCAAAACTGTTTTCCATATTTCCTGAACTTTTTAAAATTCATGATATTTTTCAAAAAATACGTGAAGTTTTTCCAAATTTGTGAACTTTGCTCAAATTCACAATTTTACCCCATAATTTGTGAACTTTTTTTGTAAAAGTCGTGAACTTTTGCAAATTCATGAACTTCTCTTAAATTCCTAAAAGTTTTTTTTCAAGTTTCACACACGTTTTTCTTTCTTGTATTTTTGTTTTCGAATTCATGAACGTTTTTGCACACCGGCGACCTTTTCCATTTTTTTTAAATTTCTGTACATTTTTGGTATTCTAGTAATTTTTTTTGCTTTCTGATTTCTATTATTTTTAATATTCATGAACTAGGTTAGTAAATTCACGGTTTGTTTATTTTGTGGACCTTGTGAAAGCCTTGAACTTATGAAAATTAATGAACAATTTTGAAAGTCACGAAGTCTTGCTAATTTCATGAACATTTTTTTGAATTTGAAATGTTTTCATACATGTTGGCCATTTTAAAATTTTGATTTGTCTTAAATTCATATAAGTTTTTGGAATTCGTGAAGCTTTGTTGAATTTTTTCTCTAAATTCATGTTTTTAAATCTGTGAATCTTTTCAATTACGTGAACTTTTTAAATTGTTTGAACATTTTTAAAACCATGCCTTTTTATTTCACAACCATTTTCAAAGTAAAAAAAAAACGGTGGCCCTTTTTCACGCCCTCCCTAGGCATGGCTCAACAGGAGGTTGGGAACCAGAGTTCGAGGGACCAAGTAAATCTTAGACTAGTCGGGAATCGTGGGACTTCAGAAGCGGTTACCCTCCAAGCAAGCTTCGAAATATCGGATACCAAGTTCCTATCGGTTTGGCTACGACATATCGGATGTCGGATATCGGGTGATATATCGGACGATATGTAGATATATCGTAGAAAACATGTCTATTTTATATTATAATTCTTGTTCAAAACATTTATTTTTAGTAAAATAAAATTTATGATGTCAATGCTTTAACATAACACTTTTAGATTCCTAGTTTATTAACTTGTTGATTAAGAAACTATTGAGGAAAGATTCACAAAATCCTTACTGTATGATAAAAAACATCACGATATATATGCATTTTACAAAACATTGTGCATGACTTCGATAATATATAATGAAGTTGTAAATGCATAATCTTATTTCACTACTATCTAATAAAGAATTGTTGTCATCTACGTATCGTTGTATATCAGTGGACATATCGGGCTAGATATCGACCATATCGGTCGATATTTTTGTCCATATCGGATGATATGTTTGAAAATGATATTTGCAAAATGATATGTTATGGTTATATCGGTGGAGCCCAAGAAGTGATATATCGGCGTATATTGGTCGTATCGGCGTAGACTTAAAAGCTTGCCTCCAAGTGTACCATGCGCCGGCCCACTATCGACGACTTTCCTCATAGGATGTAGATCGTGCACTGATGAGGCGACCGACCCTATTAAAAGAACATCGATGTGTCACGTGTTCGGCCAACTTCGAAATAAGGCCATCGTACACACCCCATGTCGATAGTTTGTTCCTAACCATCAACATTCATGCAAACCGTGGGGAGATCCTCGTCGTGTGAGAAGTCACCCAAACCATGTAATTGCTAATTGTTAACAGCCAAAGAGTGTCGACACATGCGGAAGCATCGATTGAAAATGCCTTAACTACAAGGTCGAAGAAAAAGGATGCCCCCTCAGAGTTGGAGTCCGAAGCTCCCTCCCTAGCCCGGGGGTGGAACGACAGGCGACACAGACGTTGAGGAAGTCAACCATGAAGAAGCTAACGTCGTTGGCACCGTTCTCTCGTAGGAAGGATCGCCGCCCAAAATACCTCTCATCCCACCTTCGGCCTTGTTGGAACCGCCACCCACACCAAGGTTAATGTTGTGCTGAGCCCAGAAATAGAGGGCGGTCTCGCAACATGCAGTTCTATTTGGGATTTTGTGCTACTTGTGAACTGTGTTGGGATTTTTCCGAAGAGGAGAGGATGATGCAGTACAGTAGAGATAAGTATTTCTCTCAGTTAAGAACCACGGTTATCAATCCAGTAGGTGAACCAAGCAACAGCTCGTTAGCAGCACATGCACACAAACAACAAATCCTTGGAACACAACGTGAACAAGGCGTTGTCAATCCCTTGACGGTCACGAGCAAGATTAATTGTATAGTTTTCGATAGATAGATCGGACAAAAATACAGAATAAGATAAATAAATAAAAATGCAGCAAGGTATTTTTGTTTTTTATATATGATAAAAGATAGACTCGGGGACCATAGTTTTCACTAGAGGCTTCTCTCTTGAAAATAGCATACGGTGGGTAAACAAATTACTGTTGGGCAATTGATAGAAAAGCAAATAATTATGACGATATCCAAGGCAATGATCATATATAGGCATCACGTCAGAGACAAGTACACTGAAACGATTCTGCATCTACTATTATTACTCCACACGTCGACCGCTATACAACATGCATCTAGTGTATTAAGTTTATGAGAAAAATGGAATAACGCCTTAAGCAAGATGACATGATGTAAACAAGGTAAACTCACGTATGAATAAACCCCATCCTTTTACTCTTAATAGCAACGATACATACGTGTTATGTCCCCTTCTGTCATTGGGATTGAGCACCGTAAGATCGAACCCATTACAAAGCACCTCTCCCATTGCAAGAAAAGTCAACCTAGTTGGCCAAACCAAATCAATAGATCGGAGAGAAATACAAAGCTATATTAATCATGCATAAAAGAATTCGGAGAAAAACTTAAATAATATTCATGGATAGATTTGATCAAAAACTCACAATTCATCGGGTCCCAACAAACACATCGCAAAAAGTCATTACATCGAATAGATCTCCAAGAACATCGAGGAGAACATTGTATTGAAGATCAAATGGAGAGAAGAAGTCATCTAGCTACTAACTATGGACCCATAGGTCCATGGTAAACTACTCACGCATCATCGAAGGGCAGCAAAGGATGATGTAGAACCCCTCCGTGATCGTTTCCCCCTCCGGCAGAGTGCCAAAAAAGGCTCCAGATGGGATCCCGTGGTTCTGAAACTTGCGGCGGCGGAAAAAGTATTTCGTGGATTTCTTCCAGGGTCTCTTATTGCCAGAAAAAAAATCTCCAAAAAGTATCATGGCATTTGGACTTTGTTTGGTACTTATATTCTGCAAAACCAAAAACAAGCAAGAAAACAGCAATTGGCGCTGGGCAATAAGTTAATAGGTTAGTCCCAAAAATGATATATAATTTTTTGAAAGTGTATATAAAACATTCAAGATTGATAATATAATAGCATGAAACAATCGAAAATTATAGATACGTTGGATATGTATCACTCTACACCAAAAACCTCATAGGCTACCTTTGGCTTTGTTCACACCGCCAGCCACACCTCGGTTACCATTATGCCGAGCCTAGAAACAGAGGGCAATCTCGTGGAAAGGTACCTCCATCCCGTCACCCCGAAGCGCCGCATCAGACCTCCGCTCCATCGCCACCACTTTGGGGGTGCTCGTCAATGTTGAGAATGTCGACATCAACTACACTCGGGCTTTGGTCAAGCTCCTCCAAACCGCCATGGCAAACATGTGTCCAGGACTAGGCTGGTTGTCAACAACGAACCTCAGGGTGCGCCCCATGGTAAGTCCGAAACATATTTATAACTTTTTCTATGTGCATGATGCTACTTTTATATCATTATTGCATCACCTTGCCACAACCTTTTGTTGATTTATGTGGGTAACCTGTTAATCCAGTGCCCAGTGTCAGTTATTGTTTTCTTCTTGATTTTATACTTTAAAGAAAAATAGGGTTTCAATGAAAGAAAGAAAAAACACTTTTACAAAGTTTTGCATCGGGAAGAAGCCAGCCACCACATGAGCCAACAGAGGGGGCCCTTGTGCCCCCCCAAGAAACCTTGAGCCGGGCAGCGAGGTGGGGAGTGTGGGCCCACCAGATTGCCCTACAAAAACCCCAAAAACACGTATCGAGAAAAAATTCCACTGCTTGGAGGATTTTTTGTTGAATCAGGATCGTTCCCTAGGACTACCAGATGTGTGGAAGTGGCTAGGAGGTGATGATTTCTATTTTGCTAAATACTTTTATTCTCTGATACACCAACCTATATTTGCCAATCCTCTCTTAAATTGGGTTTCGAGTTGTTGCAAGCTGAGAATCAAGGTATTTTCATGGTTTATGTCAGGGATCGTTAACACACAGAAGATATGCTTCATCATCGTCATGGTGAGTAGCAGAGAATATTGGTTTTTTCTATGCCAAACTAGGGCACATGAGGATTGTAACCACATTATCTTCAATTGGCATGTGTGGGTTTATCGGCAAATTAACTGGCCTATAAGGAATGCTATGCTTCACATCGTTTGGTCAACAAGGCAGTGTTTAGGACCAAAGCAAACACCACTCCGACATGGTACACAACCACCCACGGTGAAGGCAGCACCAGCATCATGTCGTCGCTCCTCAACCCATTTGCGTTTTTAGTAATTTTAGTTTAGATCTATATCCGTCGGTTCAACTATGATGTTTAAACTCTGCCTTTTGTCCGGATTATGTTTTTTTTATATAAAAGAGGATTACCTCTAGCCAGCGACAGGTCAACAACTACATAGTTCGGTACAAGGTCTAAAAAAGAATAGTAATGAAACAAAAATCGCCACAACCAGCATAAATAGGACCAGATGACCGAACACATATCCTATTGTTGGACCGTTATTCAAACTGGTTGTAAATATCGCATGCTACCATCTCCCAATGATTGCACCAAAAGCCATATGCTCCTTGACTTCGGCATGGCTGAGTGACGACCACATACATATTCCAGCCAGTTACTCTGTATATAACCTACAAAAAGTTATGACAGATTGTCTATTAAAATCACATCATTCTGGCTGTTCATATAGCCGAAATTAATACGCACACCCTACTCGAATATGGTCAAGATTATGTGGATATGCGGTTTGTTCCATGTCCGTCTATTCTATGTTCTGGAATGTCTTTGATCATCTACATAGTTTCTTTCACGTTTCATGCATAGTATGAATTTAGGATACTGGATACACACAATAATTTGAGAATTGACCTATCACTGTCTGCGGACGTGTCTACGAAGATATAGGGTGCCGGATTTGATATATCCGGCTGTAGATGCTCTAACCTAACAGTGGTCAGTGAAGAAACACGAGGTAGATTGGAAGTCACTACAAGTATGTAAGAGCAGTGCGAAATGCAGTTTTTGTCTTGGGAGTTGACGCGCACCAAGTAGTGCCGAATAAGATAAAAAACCTGGGAACAGACCAAGTAGTTGCTCCCATGTCAAATTTTGACAACAAATAATATATTCATTGGAAATGTCGTGAATGATGAAGAAACGGTGTATCAAAATATCAAAATGTTTGTTGGCAAGTTGTATAGCACGGAACATGCCAACTCGTACTCAACTTGCCACTGTTGCAAATAAAATATCCAAATGGAAAAAAGACCAAGTACATATGTATCCGATAAGGATAGAGAAAGCTTGTGAAGCATATACAGGACCCTTCCAAAATCAACAATGCTAAAGATACAGATGATTCTTACGAAATTAACTTACAGGATGGCACGCCCTTTTCTGATTGGAAATGATGGGAGAGGGGGAACACATTGTGAAATTCAGAGGAAGAGATTAGTGCGGTCTGCCGTGGAGAGTGATCCGTAGGTTTCATCCGTAAGTCTAGCATTCTTGCTTCCGAGTTCCGACCCGATCAACACGCAGGCTAGATCCGGAAAACGCAAGCAGAAAAGTCTTAAGACAGCCAGGTCTTCTCGCAGAGGAATCGTCAAGTTTTTTCTATTGTTGTCGAGGACATGTCAACTTGTAGCCAACCTGTAACCCTTGATAAAAGAAATTCATTGTGAAGATAATTTATTTTTGAGGAACCGGCATCAGTAGCGCTGGTCTTCATGGGTGAAGCCAAAGACATTTGACAGGGTCATGCCAATTCGTACTCGACCTGTTACTCTTGCAAAAGATTTCATCTACAAATACATGTTGCTCTCTCGTTAGCTTTGCAAGGCAAAGCGCCTTGCCAGTTTCTTTGGGAGAGAGAGAGGGAGAGAGCTCCGAAGACCACCATGGTGACGCCCCCTACGGGTCCTCCGCCACGGATAACCCACCCGTCCCACCCAGGCCACGTGCTCACGCTGTACGCCACCGGCGGCGCCCTGTTCCAGTGCGACGGCTGCCGGCATTACGGCGAGGACGACCGCAGGTACCGGTGCGACCCGTGCGACTTCGACCTTCACGTGTGCTGCGTCCCCTTCAAGGTGGAGGACCTCACGCTCACGCATCCTCTCTTCAAGGGCTGCACCTTCGACTTCCGCTACAGCCCTCCCGGCGGCGCCCTGGCCGGCCGTGGCAGCTTCTGCGGCGCCTGCGGAGACCAGGTGCTCGGCTTCATGTTCCACGACGGCCACCGCCAGATCGGCCTCCACCCGCAGTGCGCCAACCTGGCCGAGCGCGTGGTCCAGCACGACGGCGTGTTCGACCTCCTCAGGGAGGCGCCTGCCCGTGGTAGCTGCGGGTTGTGCCGGCAAGGGCAGGGCGGGCGCCGCAGCATGTTCTGGTGCTACGGCTACTTGGACGGCGGCGGCCTGCCCGCGTACACGCACGTGGCGTGCATGATGGAAGCCTGCTACAAACGCTCCCAGGTCGCGCAGGTCAGCGCGCCGACGACATGTGCGGTGGGAACGCCGGCGACATGGGAGGTGGGCACGCCACAGAGCGCGCCAACGACATGGGAGGTGGGCACGCCGCAGAGCGCGCCGACGACATGGGACAGTGGGTTGTCATCCAGCATCAGCAAGATCTCGCTTTTTTGCAAGGTTGCGGTGGCCGTCGCCAGAGTCGCCTCCGCCGTCTCCACTGGCACAGGGGGTGACCCGTTGTGGATCGACACGACGGCTGCAGAACCCACCGAATAAGCATCTCGATCGGCTATAAAATCAATCAATTACTACAAGCGGACGTACGTGTGTTAATTTTATTTTACCGCAGTAGTCTGGTTTGTATCATTTTTTCTAGTGGTCGTCTATCTTCTGCGATTTGTTTTGATCTATACTGTTTTTTTGTCTATTTGTGTGATATATAGAGGGCATCGTCCCTTGTTGATATGGAATGACAAAAGTGTACATCATATACGTTTATTTATATTTTCTTTTGAATGAAGAACCACATGAATCATTTTCATTCAGGGTGTGTAACTCAGTCGGCTGAGACTTAACAAAGTCTCAGTGGAGGGACGCCAGCGTAATTGTGGTGTTACGACCGGCACGCCTGGATGTTGTAAACGGCAACGGAAAATATAATGGCACTATTGCAAGCAATGACAACATATGCAACAACCGTTCTAACTAAAATGCTACAACCGCCAATGAAGAATGTTACGAACAATGAGATGACGTGCTACAATCGACAATTGGATGACATGCTACAACTAGTAAGATTGATGCTGCAACTGATAGGAAGAAATGTTGCAAACGATGGGACAAAATGTTGCAGGGTCGACTGAGACTTCGTTAAATCTCAGTTGACTAAGTTTTAGCAAGCCCGTTTCATTAACTTAGAGGACAGCTGCATCTGAATAGAGAATTGGTCGGATTTTGGGCTCTAATCGATGGGTTAGGTTTCGAATTTGGACCTTGCAACACCGATTTGTTAAACATAGGCCTAAAAGTTTGGGATCATTTTATGTTTAATATTCGTATACAAGGTAGAATTAACCTAAAGAGGACATCCTTCCATCCGTGGACACGGCTGCAAGAAAAGCTCGAGGCTCATGAGTCCCTCAAGATCTACTCGTCTTTTAGCTCGAGTCGAGATCAACTCAAAACGAAATGAGCTGAGTACAAGCGGTTTTATATATGCAGCTCAATCGTGAAATGAGTTAATCTTGGGCCAACATTGGCTAGCTCGACGTTAGCTTGCTATAATATTGTTATATTATATGATTCTGACAATATTATATGATTCTGATATATATAAAATGGAAATAGGATAACTTATTATCATAAATGTTGTGTACGATTTTTCTCCATTTTATCTACTAGCAAACATGTAAGCTTAATTGAACGCGGAGAAAATTTAGACATTAATTTTGACCATATATGGTACTTTGTCAGCCATGTGTTAATCATCATATAATTTCTGGTCAAAGTTTGAGAGCAGACCCGACTTCAATTCTTTATTTGCTAGTAGCTCATCCGCGATATCTTGCTATTAAATACTTCCTCCGTCCCAAAATAAGTGTCTATATAATTGTACTAAGCTTGAGACACTTATTTTGGGACGTATGAAGTATGTATTAGTCTTTTATTGAGAGAGACTAAGAACAACTCCCATAAAAAACCAGTTTTACAGAATGACTATAAAATTCAGGGGAAGTTGTCCGAGAGCAACTTTGGTAAGCTAAACTTCTTACCTTAATCCATTTTTATTTTATTTTTAATTAAACAAATAATAGATAATTGTGTAGGACCTGCCAGTCGGTGACTCATGTGATGGCGGGCGGTGCCGTGGCCTCCAGCGTGAGACGGCGTGGCAGCGGGGCAGCCGCGGCCGCAGGACGGCATGGCAGTGGGTGGCGCAGTTGGTGGCGGGTTTACTGAAAGTTGGGGCAAAAAATTCTCTCCAACAGTTCCTGTAGAGTGGCCATAATTTTAAAGGAAGATGATCTTCACGTAAATCAGCGAAAAAGGGCCAATTTTATGGGATCCTGTGGAATTATGGCCACTTTACGTGAACTGTTGGAGAGGTTTTCCCCCAACTTTTCATAAATAATGGTTAGTTTTTAGACATCAAAGTCTGCTGATTGCGCGCCCGCATTCAAACTCTGCTGCATCCACAGAACGCACGTATGGAGTGCTCTAATTCCTAGCGCATTCAAACACTGCTGCATCCAGGAGAGCACGTATGGACTGCTGTAACTCCGCGACACCCGAATCAATTACTCTGCATATACGCACGCTCCATCGTCACTATAAATCAAAGAACCGCTGCACAGTATCTGAGTCAATCCAGCATAGAGGTGAACAACCTTCCAAGATGAAGACGCCGGCGCCGCACGCGATGATGGCCGTCTTGTTCGTCGTTGGATTCCTGGTGGCGACCGTGCAATGTAAGTGACCATGCATCTGCTCTTCTTCGTTCTTGCATCATCAATTCATCACCAATACCACCACAGCCACCGTCGTCATCTTCATCTTGTGTCAGGTCGTCCGGAGGCAGGGAGGACGAGGGCGCCGGCGCTGGTGGTGTCCGGGAACAAGACGGCGGCGCTGGAGGAGGGGAAGATATACATAAAGTTCTGCATACACCGGGAGTGCAAGCTGGACGACAAGCTTTACGAGGAGTGCGGGTGCTGCGCGTTCCTGTTCCCCTACCCCAAGTGCTTCAAGACGCAGCAGGAGTGCCAGGCCAATTGCCCCGCCTGCCACCCCCACTGCCCCCCCCCCCCCGAGAGCCCATCCCCATCCCCACCGCCACCGCCATCGCCATCCCTACCGCCGCCACTCCCACCCCTCCGGCCACCACAGACCATGGCATGAACACATATAGCTATTGCAATTTGCAAATACGTACTGCATTACATAAGAGGTCATAAGAGAGATGAATAGATCAGTGCTGCATCTGTCTGAGAGTTGAGGGCCATCATGTACTACTGATGATGAATGATCTCACCAGATATGTTTGGGAACTAGAGTAATAAAATTCTCTGGCTTTCTACTAGTGATTCATTGGAGGAACTGAGAGACATGGGCATGCAGTGAGAGAATCATTACTGCATGATGGCCTAACAAAGTTTTATTCAGTTCCATTTCGTGTAACATTTCCATTACTATGAACACAGTAATCCAGTCTATACAAAACAAAACTATCCAATGCATGCATGCATGCGCTCTATTTACCTCAGAAGAAAAAGTATCAAGAAGGATACATGAACTTAATCTTGAAGAAGGTCCATGGCACGTAGGAGTGTAGGCCTGAACCTGTCAAGATCGAGGCTCACGTCCTGCGTCATCACCACCTCCGCCAGCGCCTTCCACCCCTGCGCATGGATGGCCATGGGGTCCCTGAACACGGCATGGTCCCTCGGGTACCGCTGCCATGGGGTCCCTGAACACGGCATGTATCAATCGGACGCGTCTATATTTCCCGAGATGTCGTTTTTGATGAAAGAAAATTTCCCTTTGCCACCCTTCATCCCAGTGCCCGTGCCCTACTTCGTCAAGAAATTCTTCTCTTACCGTCTAGTCTCACCAGTCTCGATCAAGGGGGAAATAATTGTAATGATCATATGATGACTAATTCTCATAACCGTGCACTTGAGCTTTGTGATGATGCACATGGCAATGGTGCAGAAAATGGCGAAGGAATCACAGAAAACGGTGAAGAAATCACCCCAAACAAAATATAAACGACATCGACATCTCGGCAGCGGTACCCGAGGGACCATGCCGTGTTCAGGGACCCCATGGCCATCCATGCGCAGGGGTGGAAGGCGCTGGCGGAGGTGGTGATGACGCAGGACGTGAGCCTCGATCTTGACAGGTTCAGGCCTACACTCCTACGTGCCATGGACCTTCTTCAAGATTAAGTTCATGTATCCTTCTTGATACTTTTTCTTCTGAGGTAAATAGAGCGCATGCATGCATGCATTGGATAGTTTTGTTTTGTATAGACTGGATTACTGTGTTGATAGTAATGGAAATGTTACACGAAATGGAACTGAATAAAACTTTGTTAGGCCATCATGCAGTAATGATTCTCTCACTGCATGCCCATGTCTCTCAGTTCCTCCAATGAATCACTAGTAGAAAGCCAGAGAATTTTATTACTCTAGTTCCCAAACATATCTGGTGAGATCATTCATCATCAGTAGTACATGATGGCCCTCAACTCTCAGACAGATGCAGCACTGATCTATTCATCTCTCTTATGACCTCTTATGTAATGCAGTACGTATTTGCAAATTGCAATAGCTATATGTGTTCATGCCATGGTCTGTGGTGGCCGGAGGGGTGGGAGTGGCGGCGGTAGGGATGGCGATGGCGGTGGCGGTGGGGATGGGGATGGGCTCTCGGGGGGGGGGGGGGGGGGCAGTGGGGGTGGCAGGCGGGGCAATTGGCCTGGCACTCCTGCTGCGTCTTGAAGCACTTGGGGTAGGGGAACAGGAACGCGCAGCACCCGCACTCCTCGTAAAGCTTGTCGTCCAGCTTGCACTCCCGGTGTATGCAGAACTTTATGTACAGCTTCCCCTCCTCCAGCGCCGCCGTCTTGTTCCCGGACACCACCGGCGCTGGTCTTACGCTGGTCTCTGTGTTGGCGTCGGCACCTTCCGAGTAGCTCCTCCTCCTCCCGGCCTCCAGACGACCTATCACACGGGACGGAGATATACATTTCATGACGACGACGATGATAAAACAGACGATGCATGCACACTTACATTGCGCGGTCGCCACCAGGAATCCAACGACGAACAAGGCGGCCATCATCGCGTGCGGCGCCGGCGTCTTCATCTTGGAAGGTTGTTCACCTCTATGCTGGATTGACTCAGCTACTGTGCAGCGGTTCTTTGATTTATAGTGACGATGGAGCGTGCGTATATGCAGAGTAATTCATTTGGGTGTCGCGGAGTTACAGCAGTCCATACGTGCTCTCCTGGATGCAGCAGTGTTTGAATGCGCGCGGAATTACAGCAGTCCATACGTGCGTTCTGTGGATGCAGCAGAGTTTGAATGCGGGCACCGCTCCTACTCCTTGCTTGGCACAGGTAGGCCACAACCCACAGACCCAGCCCATTTAGCCTTGTGCCGTACATCATTATGCTTTTTTTTGCTCAAAAAACATCACTATGGTTTTGTAAAGGTTATTAGATTTTCTAAAAGAAATGGTTTTTTTGCAGGAGAACATGTTGGTACTAGCATATATACGGAAGATGAAGTCAACAAGTGTGGTTACACACATACATCAATCATCGTTGTAGGATATGAAGATTGTGTCGTGCAATAGATCAGGTCAAATGTCACAAATAGACTATAAAGGCATCTGTAGCGAGTTTGTCAATCTTAAAACGATGTGCCGGTTCAGTCTATCAGAGGTGCTCATAGGGGAAGGGTTTGCTGCAGAGGCCAAGGGTGATCCTCCTTTTTTCTTAAAAAGGGAAGGATTTGCATGTGTGCGTTCATAGGGGTGAGTATGTATGCGTATGCATGAGTGTCTGCATCTGTACTATGTTAAAAGAAAACACCACACAGACCAAGAGATTGAGCAAAACCTTCCAAACAATGATGATATTATGGATTTTTTGAATCACGTACAATGTTACTAATTGTTTTTCTTGCAAACTTTGGATCTATTCATTATTTTCATGGAATTGCAAGAAACACTAGAAAAAAAGTACATCAATATCCATAGACCACATAATGACGAGTACACGCATTGAAGCGAGTTAAAGGCGCATCACCGTCATCGCACCTTCCTCATCGGAGCCGAACAAAACTTGTCGTAGTAAACAGTCGGACAATCATCGTGTTAAGGCCCTGCTAGAAGGGGGCACCAAAACAACAACCACCGCCAATAAAGAGAAGTGTATATCGAAAGAAACCAACCTAAAGACACATGAACAAAGACTACATCCACAGAGATCGATCGAACACCAATGTCGACTGAACCCGTTAGATCCGCCGGAGACACAGCTTCACATGCCCTCTGACGAGGCTGGATGAACCATCAGGATGGGGGCTACGCGAAGAGGACCTTATTCAATCTTCAGAAGACGTTGGCGCCTTGCCTTTATAAGCAGGGCTCAAACATTAACCAACCTTAAAGAACACCTAAAATCAAAGTAGGAATCTTCCCGCAGGCAAGAGCTAAGCTTCAGCGCCCTTCCATGGTCCTAAAGCCACTAAAGACGAGGCGGACCGGCAATGGCGCTTACGGGAGACGGAGGAAATCTAGTTGCGTGGGTAGTCGCGAGAGAGGCAAAGGGGTACATACTGTTGCCAATTGTTAATTCCAAGTTTGGTCTCTTTGCCAGCAGATGCCCAATGATCGATTTAGGATGACCTGATTGATTTTGTAGTGCACCCTTGTTATCCATGATTCGGTTCGCTGCATGACATGAGGCAGACCAAGAAGAGAAAATGCGATTGCTGCCTGCGTGTATGCCTTGCACATCGATCCGTTTGTCCGCCTGTCTGCACTAATCAGGGGAGGCAGCACGTACGCTGCGAGATTCTTCAACTCCGGTTGAATTTGGAACCAAGTGTACTTTTGAATGATTTGGATCCACGTGGTTCCAAAAAGCTCGAATATGAAATGAATTTGATAGCCATAGGATCGTACCGTATCTGTACTTATATATACTACTGCTCATGGATTTATGCTGCATTCGAGGACACGCATAGCAGCCGCACCTTTTGTCCCTCATTTTGTTCTCAGACAGACTGCAACACACGATGCCATTCAAATACTATACTCTTCTGCGCAAGCCCACACTAATCGGTTGGTTCCGCGTCGTAATCATCATCTGTCTCTCTTGTACCTGAACCTGAAGCTGACGGAGGAATCGGGGTCGACCGATCCATCCATCATGGCAGCCACGCAAAACTAGAGACAATCCGCATGTGTTTCGGCAGTAGGCATTCTCCACAACGGAGCTCGTTGGATTCGATGAATTTGCTGCTCGGTTTCGGGCACAGTTCCCCCAAAACGTGCATGTCCTGAGGCTAATTAGACTTCCTTAAGCATATCGTCGTCCGAGCATTTTTGGGATCTTGTTTTGTTTCTTCTTGTAACTCAACATATAAGATTTGTTTGAAGTCAAAGTGTGCAAAGTTGGACCCAATTATATTTAAAATATCAACATTGACAACATTAATTTCATCATCCACCTAATGATATTGATTTCCTGTTGCGAATGTTCTTATCTTTCCAAAAAAAAAGTTGGTCATGTTTTATGAAATTGATATGCAGATTAAAAAGAAACAAATGAAGTATTATAGCAACTCTAGCAGCATTGCCATTATTAGTCAGATCATCATAATAACCCCTTATATGATGTTTGAGGCCCAAAAACAGGTCCAACGGATTTGCCTTCATATTTTCTGCATCGTGCTCCGAATAGTGGGTCGCCACCTTTAAATTTGGATACTGAGCGCGTTGATATTAAGCGAGCTTTAAACCCAACAGTGTATCCCCGTTGTAAGAGCTTTTTTACGGTACCCTATACTGCTAGGGGTGAGACGACCAGTATACCAAAATCCGAGCGTTGATTTCGTGTGGGTTGGGGGTTGTTAACGGGCCAAGATGCCAGGCTATTTCGTAGTAATGGCTGGGAATCGACATCCCTTGCTCGCTCCCATTGCCGCCATGGCAGAGTTGAGATCGCTGCCACTGCCGCCACGCCATAGTCGATCTTGCTGCCGCATACTGGGAGCAGCACCCATGAGACAGGCTGGCACCACCACTAGGTCTTTTTTTCAACGTCTCTGCCACTCCTTGACCTCGCTTCGACCGCCACCATGCTCTAGCCGACCTTGCTGCCGCGTACTAGAAGCGCGCTCATCTACCTTGGCATCTCGTCCCCATTTGTCTCGCCACGGCGTTCAGCCCCATCACATACATACATGGACCAAGACACGGCTGCCATGACTCCATCTTGCCCAAGCACCATGGCCGAGACGACGAGCTTCTGTACACGGCAAACCTCTGCGTCGACGGACAACAGCGCCAAGTGGTTTCTTCGCCACCGTTGTGAACCAGGACGAAACAAGCACGGTTTGGAGGTATGCTCAAACATGGAAGAGGCACAGGGCAACGCCTCATTGTTGTCGGACCTAATTGAGAAGGAGGCTCGGCGGTGGCCGCCGGAACTCTACCAGCGTCGACGGTGTACCAGAACAATGGGCTGGGTGGGTCGGGGGCGTGGTGGGTCGTATAAATCTCAAAGTGCCCTCAGAATATGTATACCGCTGGGCAAGAACGAGCAGTGCTATCTATACTGCTCGCCATGCTGCTGGCCTTACTGAAACGGTACAGATCGGGCATGGCCGTTGGATTTCACGGATGAAAGGTCTATATTCACTACAGGGTACCATAAAAGAGCTCCCGTTGTAATGCACTGGGCACCCATCATCGGAACTATCAAACCATGATAAATGTGTGGCGCCAAGTGAAATTCGTACTTTTTGTTCGATCCACACCATTCAAAGTTGAGATTTGAAAAAAGGACACGTACCTACGACCTAAATCAGTCAACCTAAAAGTCGTCTTGGCGAGGGAAAGATCGGAAGAAGTACCAAGCCAATGATCAGGATGGTATGACGGTGATCGCCGACCTAAATCAGTCACCATTTTCTCTCCGAGCTACGACTTGTCTTCCTCTCTCATCGCAGTCCAGGGCCACCCGTACCGATGATAGCTAGCCAGGGAAGCTATCAACAAGGCTGTCGGCCTGCCCTACGGCCGCACGGAGAAAGGTATGGCAGCTTCTCCCACAATGCATGTTCAGATCCCGTTGGCTGGTTTGTCTTTGAGCTCGTAATGCGTCATGCACCTCGATTGATTGATTGATTAATCTATCCGTTGCGGTTCCACCAGAAGCGAGTACAAAGTAGAGGATACGCCGTCGGTTCGAACGAGCGAGCGAGCTAGCTAGCTGAGAGTTAACGTGCGGCGCTTTTGCTCTCGTTCGAGCTACACGTACGATGCCGCCATGGCAACCACCGATCGAGGGTTTCGACACGACTTGTCATTTTCAGCCGCGCTTTGCAGGATGCGAGATGAGACGATCGAGTTGGTCCGTCGAAGGTTGAGGGAGGACTACTCGCATGGCATATATCAGCGGTGCATTCGGTGGCTTGCCGTGCCGATCGTTCCTACTAGCTCTTTGACAGTGCATTTTCCACCAGCATTTGCGTCAGCAGCGCGGTAGATAGACGCTCTGCGTCAATCGACCTAGGTTCAAAATCGGAGTAGGCGGGCGGTTCCGTTACGTCGCTCTCTTTTCTATTTTTGTCAATCATCAGACTGTTCGATCGTCTCGTCACTCGACGCTGTAAATAAGTTTTGAAGTATATGCTGTATAATAGTTGTGCACCCGTAAAGTGAGATTAAGACATAAAACAATGAAATGAGATTAGCAGCGGTACTTATTTCCTCCAATACAATAACACACGAATCTATTTTTTTTTGGGGAATACAATAATACACAAATCGGCCACGCATGATTGATCACGCAAGTCGTGCTGCGCATTCAGACGTTTCGAATCACAAACTTTTTTTATTTTGAAGTTACATGGATCACAAACTTGGATGGGTCGAGTTCGTGACATGGATCAAGTCATCAACCTGTGCACGATATCCGGAGGCCGAATGTAGCCCAACATGGACGAGCCACCATCCAAAACCCCCGTGACCGTAACAGCCAAGCTAACCGGCCACCAGATCAGTGATCAGACCAACTGGCACTTCACTATGCGGGCCTGTGTTCGTCCTACCTACACATGATGACCTTTCAATGTCAGCCTAACTGCTGACGACGCTTGCGTTCATCGGTTCATGATCCGATGCAATCGAACTGGCTGGCCGGCTCGCACGTGATTCCCTCCGTCTTATAATATGAGCGCATTTTTGACATCATAATGTCTAAAACACTCTTACATTATGATGAGATGGAGAGAGCAGTAAAGAACGTACTGATGTGTTAGAACCCGTTCGGATCTCCTCCACGATCCAACTTCTCGAGAAGCTGGCGAGAAGCCAGTCGAACGACCCGGCTCCTGGAATCTGACTCGGCTCCAGTGCAATTTCTGGGAGCAGCCCCGCCCCAGCTCCTAGATTCTGAAGAAGCGGGAGTTGCCGGATATTACATTCCATGCCATCCCGAAGTGCTACAGCCCACCCAGCGAACCGTTTTCCTATCGCTAATGCCCCATCGAATCGTTTTTCTCTCGCTACAGTGTACCAAGTCGCTGTCGAACGCTTGCTGGCTCCCGTGAGAAGCCAGCTCGCGCGAGAAGCTGGCTTTCGGAGAAGCCAGCGGACTTCCGAACGGGCCCTTAGTACTATGGATCGAGGACCAGCTACACCTACACGTACTGCTTCTGAAATTATGGACGCGAACTCCGTTACTACGTGTGAGGGAACCGCGCGGAAGGAAAACTCAAGCGCTGGCTGGCATAGGACGGCAAAACACGTGACATGTAAGATGCCCGGCTTTGCCGGGCTTCCGAGACGATGCTGTCGGGGGCTAATTTTAGCTTTGTGACGCTGCCGTTGTTGGGTGCACGAATATGCATGCTACTTAATTGCACTATGCTTTTTTTCCACTACAAATATAGCGAACTGCATTATTTTCCATCCTGCATCTGTAAATGGCGCGCGCATACAATCAGAATTAAATTTATGATCTTTTTAAGAATGTCTCATATATATTCTTACCTCCTGAGACGTAAAAGGATAATTTAGCCGACCGCCAATTGCTTATCCGTATATTGGAGTATACCAATAAAGTATGTATAACAAGGTGGAAGCAAAATAATTTTGAAAAATTTAATGCACTTTTTGAGTATGTTTGATCAGAATTAGATGTTTCCATGCGCACAGGATGCAATGAGAAGCAATGCAAACATACTCAAGTTATAATTACTCGTAGAATTTGCAATTATTGTTAATCTGGTCGAACACAAATATTTAATTATCTTTTTTGTTCGTGATACTAATGTGTGGTTTTCTCTTCTTCGAAAAGGAGGTTGAAACCCCATGTCCCTGCATCAAGGGAGAGCCGCTGCCTCACCATGACGTGGGGAAAATGGAGACGAGGGTCAGGAGGTGGATGAGGTGTGCGTGTTGTCCGCCTTGCCGCCCGAAGAATGAGTGCTGAGCGTTCGCACAATGGGGGATCAAAGCGAACGGCAGCTCAATATAATTTTCAAAGAAAAAAAATGGAGGATCAAAGCAAATGTGCATCGATCATGTGTGTATGATTAACTGCCGAAGAACATGTCAACAATTAATCTCGCAAAGCGAGAAATGAAACAAAAATGGAAGTATGTGTGTATACATATACATGGTGCATAGTATAACGGACGGTATATTCGTTCATTCAGTCTAGCTATATATCTTGATCTACTACACGAGGTAGTTGCCGAGCGCCTGCTGGAGCACGCCGCGGAAGCGGCCGAGGTCGAGGGTGATGTTCTGGCCGTCCATGAGCGTGCGGCGCATGAAGCCGAAGCCCTTCTTGTGCAGCGACGTCGGGTCGGTGAAGATCTTGTGTCCCCTCGGGTACCTGTCCTTGAGCGAGCTCTCCTCCACGCCGATCTCGTACTGCACGTACCGGAGCCCCATGGCCTCCGCGGGGTCGCCGTAGTCCATGCGCGCGATCCACTGCAGCCCGCCCCACGGCACCACCTGCACCATCGTCGCCCCCGGCGCCAGGAACATCATGTTGGTCAGCCCGGCGCCGTGCACGCCCACCAGCACGTCGGCGGAGTTGATCTCCGCGCCGACGCGGGTGATGGGGTCGCCCACGTCCGACTCGCTCACCGCCGCCTCGAACCCGGCCTCCTCCGCCACGCGCAGCATGTCGACGAGGTTGAGTAGGATGCGCGTACGGTGCCGCGCGATGATGAGGAGCCGGGGCTTGCGGCCCGTGCCGTCGGCGAGGCGGGTGGGCGCGTCCCGGGGCAGGGAGAGCGCGCGCCGGATGAACCGGGTGAAGTCCGGCGTCGCGAGGCCGTCCGGGCTGCGGTCGCGCTCGATGATCAGCTCCCGGTGCGCGCGGAGGCTCACCACCGCGTGCCGGAAGCAGTGCGTCTCCCCCTTGGCGGCCGCCGCGGCGAGGTCGAGCGGCGCGTGTCGGGAGAGCTCGCGGAGGAGCTTGTCGTACTTGACCAGCCACCAGGGCGCCACGTTCGCCATCACCAGCTGCACGTCGCCGCGGTACCGGTGCACCGTGTTGTAGAGCGGGACGAGCACGTCGGAGAAGTCGTGGAATATGTTGCCCGTGTACCCGCCGATCGAGAACGTCACCGCCGGCACGTTGTGCGTCCTGGTGCACTGCGGCGGCGGGGGAGTTGACGAAGAGGTCGTCGTGCGCACGGTGATCTCGGGGACGCGGCCCATGCACGTCTGGTCGCCCTTGCGCGGGTACGGCCGCACCTTGTGCGACTGCGCGGTTGTCGCGGCGTCGACGACCACGACGAAGGAGGACGCGTTGGCGTCCATGCGGATGTCGCCGGTGAAGTCGCACACGTCGCTGCGGCGGTCGGAGAAGTCGCACAGCGGCGGCAGATGCTGCCGGGGTTGGTCCCGGGGGGCACCTGTACAAGCATGACGCATGCCACGTTCGTTAATCAGTTCGTTAAATAATGTGGCGCATGTTACGAATTAAATGCGATTGCCACGTACGTTCCGGCTCCGCCGTCTCCAATCTCCCCGGCGTCGGCAGCTGCTGCTGCTCCGTCGTCGCCGGCTCGGCCTGGAGCTTCATCATCCGGCCGCCGGCCTTACGGGTCTCCCCCTCTGGAAAAACAAAACGTTGCGCGTGTCACGTCAAGGTGTTGATTGGACTTTGGAATTCTCCACGTCGTGCCGACCGTGCGTGCACGATGGGTTCGGTTGGCCGGTTAGTTCGTTGTTTACCTGGCAGGAGCTGGTCCTGGTCGTGCCGAGTCGTCGTCGCAGGCGTCGGCGTCGTCTCCACGGCCGGACGCGCGGTGATCGCGGCCGCCGTGGGCCGCACGACGTCGTCGCGGACCACCTCCTCCGTCGCACCTGCCAAATTGCCAATGCCATGCCAGTTCGGTTAACACGTCAACGTCTTGCACACTCCCAAATTTATTCGCGTCATTTTCACTCGCGTCGTGGGCTCGTGGCGATGCCACGTTTTCAGTTCGTCCCGCGTACGAACGAACTTACCTGGCATAGCGTCCTCGCCGGCGTCGGCGCTGTGGCCTTGCTCCGCCTCCTCCTGCTCTGCCCTCTCGGCGGCGACGGCGCTGCTCTCCTGGATGATCACCGTGTCCTTCACCCCTGCGACAAGAAGTACTCCTAGAAAATTAACCTCATGCAGACAAAAAATAGTACTTGCGGCCGGCAAAATATGATAGTAGCTGTGGCTGCTGGCTACGTACATTCCGTCTCTGTCTTTTCGCCGGCGCTCTGCTCCGGCTGCCGGCCATGGGCGTCTCCCTGCTTTGGCGCGACGTCCACCAGGAAATCCCGGCCTAAGCCACGGGGCGAGGAGGAGGAGGAGGACTTGACGGTCTTGACGGCCGACCTCGCCGGCGTGCTCCGCGTCTCCTCCAGCCACGCCATCTTGGGGCTCACTGCACGCACCATAGTTTTCTTCAGTTCCAGAATCCAGAGCAACCGACCATGGAAATGATGGCCGGAGCAGAAAGCAATGCCGGCAAGAGATTGAAGAAGGCGACGACGTAGTGAACTCACGTGTGTCGAAGACGGTGGACTCGGGGCGGGTGGAGAGGAGGAAGGTGACGGAGATGAGGAAGCAGCCGACGACGATGGAGAGCAGCCGGAACCGCTGCGACTCGAACCGCACGCCGCCGAAGCCCTGCTGCTTCATGCCGGCCGTGGACGACCACCGCTCGCCGTGGAGCTCCTCTGGCTAGCTAGCTCGCCGTCCGTGGCATGCAAGGGCAAGCCAGCCAGCCAGCTAGCAGAACGGCTTGCTGTGAATTGCTAGCTCTTCTATGGGCATGCAGCGTGGTAATGGAGGAAAAAGTATCCGAGCGTGGTAGCTAGCGGGCGGCCTCTCTTTGAGAAGAAAATGGGGTGGCTGCTTATAAGTATTATCTTGCTGCTTGTGCGGCTGTCCCGTGGAACAAGGCAAGGCAAGCACCAATAATACCGACAACGCAGCTGCTGGAAAGAGGACAAACTAATTAAGGTACAAAAAACGATATTCAGTTTGTAGCAGAGTACGTATTTACTGAAGAATAGCAGATACGAATATGTATGTATGTACACCACAGCCGTTCCAAAAATGGGTAGAGAGCGTGTGCTCAAATAAAAATAGATATCCTACCATTTTTTTCATCTTAGCGTACCCTATTCATAACAAAGCCATGTTCAAAGATTTTTTTTTCCAGCAATTAAGTAGGTAAAATAAAAAAAATCATGAACTACTGAGTACTGTATAAACAAATAGTGCACCCTCTTTATTGCCAAGCTAGTATAGTTAAAGATTCCATGTGTATGTGGGTGTGGGGTTGATGCAAGAGCATGACCCAGCCATGTTCTCCCCCTCCCTCCCTTCTAAATCCCGGGGCACGCTACCGGTGTATGCACATAGTGGAGGACCATGCTCCTCTTCTCATCTCTTTGCCACGCGTCTTGAATTGCTGGTCATGGTCTTGTCTTCAATCAAAACACTAATATCTCAATTTTCTTGTGTAATTTCTTTATTTATCACAGTACAAACACAGACGCTCATACACTCATCTCTAAAAATGCACGCACGCACGTAATTTCTTCATTAGGCGGACCAACTATATACCATGCGTACGTGGACGTCAGCTAGTCAAATGGCGTGCACCAAAGGGCCAAATGGCGGAAGCTTCCAACACGTCCGAATCACAAAAGGGAAAGAAAGCTCTTGAAAATTAATAAGAGAAGATACTACCACTACTAAAAATGAGCGGAAGACGTTTGCTTGGCGCGTTTCGGGGGAGCTGCATCCTGAAATCTTGCAGTAAATCCATCGAATCTAAAAAAAAACCTATGTTGTGCAGAATGCCATCGCCATGCTGAAACACATGCGGATTTGTCTCTCTCTACTCGTCTGGCGTGGCCGCCGGCCGTAGTTAATAAGAAGGATGGATTGGTCGACGGCCGCACGCTGTGATTCCTCCGTCAGTTTCAGACTTTCAGGCACGTACAGGCAAGGCCTGATGTTGATGCAGCGCCAACCAGTTACTGTGGACTCGTGGAGAAGATATTGTGCTGGAGCCTCAGAACAAAAATAAGGAACAAGCCAGTTTCACACACAAAAAAAAGGAACAAAAAGGTGCGGCTGCTCTGAGTATGAACGAATAAGTAAATATACAATCCTATATCCCGTTCGCGGGTACTGACCGGGCACACATGATATTTACCATCCTGCATCCGTGTATCTTATATTCAGCGCCCTATATCTATATTACGCATGCAATATTGATCTACTCTACGTGACCACACAACGGACAACAAAAATCGGCTGCAAAGAAACACAAGATCAGCTGCAAACGGACATTAATAAACTTCATCACATCCAAAAATCATAGCTCGTCACTGGACAAGTTCTTAAACTTCTACAACTAAAAACAATATAAACATTTAGGAGCGGGGGGGGGGGGGGATCACCACTTCCTCGCCAGCCCTTTGCTTTGCCCTTCCGGTCGCCGGCGCAACTGTAGGCGTTTGTGGCTGGTGGAGGGTCTTGGCGGTGTGACGAGGAGGTGCAGCTGTCGCCGTCGTTGGTGTCGGAGTAGGAGAGGGCGACGAGCCACTTCATCCGATGGACCGCCCTATCCTGCTCCCGTTTCAACCTGGCGACCCAAGCCTTCTCCTCCGCTACCTCCTTCGCCTCGCGCTCCGACTGCTCAATAGCAAGCCGGAGTGCCTTGCCGTTCTTCTGTCGGAGGCGGCGAGCGTCCATCTCCGCCATCATGAGGGACCGGCGGTAGACCCATGCGAGGAGATGCGCGTCCTCGTCGGGGTCCGCCTTCGTCTCGCGGCGACGGCGAGGACTGCTCCACTGCGTTCCTCTCTCGTGCACGCTGCCTCTCGCGATGCACGGCGTGTGCCTCCGATTTTGGAATGCGCGTGCGGGCCGACGGCACGGGCACTAGACCCACCGCTACCCGTGTGGAGCACCGTCTCGCGAGTTAAGGAGACGGCGCGAGGTGGTGCGGACTGCGGCTGTCCTGGCGTCGTTGCGCGCGGGTCGGGAGGGTCCAGCTCTGGCGCCCGCGCCGTACCAGCGTGGGAGCTGCCACCAGTCTCCACCTTGGACCGCTCCAGCACAATGCGGAGGGCCGTCTCCTCCTCACAGTCGAGCTCGAAGCCGGAGTCGCTGCTGGAGCTGGTGGGATCGGAATCGGGGAGTGAGAGGAAAGGACGGAGCAAGAGAGAGTGAGCTAGGGTTTGGAGCGAGACGCCCTGATTGGGTGTTTTTGTGGGATAGTTATGGGGTCCGTGGTGGATCGGGCCCGTCAGGCGGACGCACCCGGACATGCCCGGGCCGCCCCATATCCAACCTTTTTTTGGGCTGGATATGAGAGGTGCCGGTGAGCCTGGGCGTCCGCGATTTGAGAGGTCCGCTTGGGTTGATTTTTTTTTGACCGATAAGTGATCGGACGGCCTGCCCGGGTGTTTGAGACGGATATGAGAGGCCCAGCTGTAGATACTTTTACTCCCTCCGTTCCATAATATGAACCACTTGAAACCATTTGGATCCAAATCCATCATACGTAGTTCCAAATTCCGCTTTATAAAAAGCGTAGGAGAAGAATCTCCCAACGTATGTGCTTGTGCTGTCTCCAGGACTAATTATCGTTCTTCGGTTGCTGGAGGAATGCAGAAAGACACAAGGATGGATGTGCAAGCCATACACGCATCACTCGTTTTTCTCTTTTTGTTCTGCAATCATGTCATGAAGCATACATAATCATCGATCACAATGATGCACTGATACAGCACCAACCGAATATCAGCTTGGAATTAATAATTTCAACACCGTACGTGAGGCAAATCCAAATACCATTGTTTGGAAGGTTCTCCTATCTCTGAGAGGGAAAGAAAAAACATGCCCAGATCAATTGGCAATCTGTGTGCGGTGCTAGTATTCCATTGGTATTTTATACTCCGTTTCTAAATATTTGTCTTTCGGAAAACTGTCGAGCCAC
The DNA here is from genome assembly GCA_032464435.1 of Aegilops umbellulata. Classification (NCBI taxonomy): domain Eukaryota; kingdom Viridiplantae; phylum Streptophyta; class Magnoliopsida; order Poales; family Poaceae; genus Aegilops; species Aegilops umbellulata. The sequence continues at coordinate 654,055,024 of CP136060.1, forward strand.
GCACGTACGCCTCGAAGCATCGCTCGGGCCTGGCTCTCGGAAAACTGTCGATTCAGCTGTTCCCAACGGACCAGGCCTAGAAATGCTTTAAGAACCGTGCTATGCAGGCTCAACAGTGTATGCGAGGAATCAAACAACCGAGGTTCCAAAAGATGCTGTACCGCACGGACCTGGTTGGGTTCGATGCAGGCAACCAAACTCGCCCTACTCCGAGCCTAGCCAGCCATCCTGCACTACTGCATCGAATCGAATATAGCTATAGCGAAAGCTTCGTCAGCAGTTAGCCGATGCTGAAATGCCATAGGATGAACATACTTGTGCATGCAACCGGACGAAGTAAGAGCAGCCCCTGACAGGCTGATAGCTTCGTGTCTGAAGCCTGGCAAAGTTGGCTGGTGTATGTCACACGTTTTTCGTCGTAGCCGATGCTCGATTTTTCCCAGCGGTTGGCTCACACGTTGCCGTCTCGCACACTGTTGCGGTGATGGGGTTCGTGTCCATAATTTCAGACCAAGTACGTGTATAGCTGCCCAAAATAATGTACTAACACACTACTTAGGAGTCGGCCAGCGCAACTGCACCAGATCGACCAAGAGATATTGGTTTCCTGTTGGTCTAAAAAAAAGAGCTAGCTAGTAGTGTATCACAAGCTTCGTCAGCAGTTAGCCGACGTTGAAAGGTCATGTGTAGGTAGGATGAACAGTTGAACACACGCGCGCATAGTGATGTGCCAGTTGGTCTGATCACTGATCGATCTATATATCTGGCGGTTAGCTTGGCCGTTACGGTCACGGGGTTTTGGAAGGTGGGTCGTCAATGTCGGGGCACATTCGGTCTCCGGATATCGTGCACGGGTTGATGACTTTGATGCCACATTGCGTCGTCAGATATACCCTACCACACTTTTATTGTACTTGCTGATGATTGGGCAGAGGCGCGTCTGTCGACTGTTCGTTGAGACGTCCGATTGCGCGGCACGTCGTATGTTATACCGTACATGCATGCATGCATGATGCATGCGTCGACCCACGCAGGAGCAGCTTGTTGTCATGTGATCAGCCGACACACGCAGACACACGATTTGAGGTGTGGAAGGATAATGCTGCTGGCCGGTAATCTCATTCGTCTCAGTTTGCGGTTTATGATTTATTTCACTAATTTGCAGTTGTTGAACTCCGATCTTCCCTGATACTCCCTCCGTTCCTAAATAATTGTCTTTCTAGAGATTTCAACAAGTGACTACATACGGAGTAAAATGAGTGAACCTACGCTCTAAAATATGTCTATATACATCCGTATGTTGTAGTCCATTTGAGATGGCTAGAAAGACAATTATTTGAGAACGGAGGAAGTATTATTTACAGCATGGAGACGATTGCACACGTACTTTGGTGACTAAATGACAAATATAGAAAAGAGAGCGTGACATAACGGAACCTTACGCCTGGCCTGGATTTTCACGTCGACTGACGCAGAGCGCCTATCTACCGCACTGCCGCCGCCGCTGCTGCTGATGCAATGGCAGCAGGTGCCAATGCGTTGTCCAAGAGCTATCTAGCTAGGAACGATCTGCACGGCAAGCCGGTGCTGATATGATATACACCATTGGACTCCACCGTCGACCCTCACCGACGAGCTCCTCTCGCAGCATGCAAAGCTCAGCCGAAAATGACAAGGCGTGTGCAGAAGTTGAACCTGCAGACTGGCCGACGCCGAGCGCGCGCCCGGTGGTTGCCATGGCGGCATCGAGAGTCTCTCACGCGCTAGAGCAAAAGAGCCACACGTTAACTCCGGCGGCCTAGCCTCTACTTTGTAGCTTCCGCTGTTCGAACCGCAACTCATGGATTTAACTATTCAAGGTGATGATGCATTACGAGCTCAAAGACAAACCAACACGAAACGAATCAACGTGATCTAAATATGCATTGCGGGAGAAGCTTCCCTATGCATGATTGGTGGCCCTCTGCCCACAGACTGCGGTGTGAGAGGAAGACAAGTCGTAGCTAGCAGGAGAGCAGATGATGATTGATTTAGGTCGGCGATCACCCTCATATCATCGTATCATCACGAGCTTATTACCTTCAATCTTCCTCTCGCGAGGGTGACGGATCGAGCCATGATGTGTCGGAGCACATTTTAGGTTACGTGTGTGCCGTTACAAGTACAGAAACTGTCTAAACCAATCATTCAGCTGGTTAGCTAGCTAGGGGTGCTTAAAAAGTGACCAACAAGCTAGTACCGAATCCAATCGGCCAGCTAAGCTAGCTACAAGGGGTGCTTACAAAGTGTCGTGACAATGAAAGGGCTACTTCCTCCACTCCACGCACGTCCTTGCTTCGAATATCAACTTCGGACGGATTCAACTTATTCTTCAAATTTCATACGAGATAAGAGCTCGGCTTAAAAAAGGTAATGTGATATCTTGCGTCAGCATTCCGGATCTAACTATCTCTGATAATATTTTGTTCCCTCGCTTTCATATTTTGCTCAGATCCCAATGCTTGACACACGACAGTTGGGACATCACTAATTTTCTACTATCACTAATATCTAGTATTGAAGCCTAAATTGCAATCGATCATCTCCAACATTGTTTTACTAACCAATTCATTATAATCTCATGTCATTGATTGATGTTGAAACATGGAGGTTTCTTGCGCCGGATTTATTTATGGTCTAATTACAAAATAATTCTTTTTGAGATTATGTGTTTTTTATTGCATATACTTATATACTCTACATTCATGTCAGTACCCTGTGTATTTCATGCCAGTTATTTTTGTAGAGTTGCTAATATATTGAGTTGTAGACTAACGCATATTTTTTCTTCCCGCGAAAACAGATTACTCATAACTTTTCTAGAGAACTAATACATGTTAAGAAATGCATAGTAAAAGTTTACGTTAACCGTTTTTGTCCTTGCATTTTCATTAGGTTGATTTGGCTGATCCGAAGTGATTAATTGATTAGGTTGGCGAGCAGTGTCAATCGTGGGCTAAGTTTCTTTCGATCTTTCCCTCGCGAAGGCGACCAGGTCATGATGCGGTGTAGTATGCAGAGGACCACGTTTTAGGTTATGTGCATGCCATTACAACTTACAAAGTACATAATTAAATTAGTTTCATCGAAGATAAACAAGCTACACAAGTCAATCAGCTATAGCTAGGGGTGATTCAAAAGTGACGACGTAGAAAAATGAATCTTGTCCATACATCAGTTCATGGGTTACATGGGTAGGGGTGTTCACTAACGTGGCCTAACAAGAGAGGTACTTGCCCCATCTATGACCCATGTTCTCTCCTCCCTCCGGAGTATTTAACCAAAAACTACCACATTTCACGGAAACGTGACAGAAAACTACCACTTTGCAATTTTGTGCGGAAAACTACCACTTTTGTCCTAATCCGTGGCAAAAAACTACCAAGTCTCGAAACCGGTCACTTCGCCCGCGCTAAGCACCACACTGAGCAGTCAGTCCCACGTTTCAGGTGCCACGGTGGCCAACCGACGCCCGCCGCGCGTTAACGGCCGTTAACGGCGCGTCTGCGGTCGCGGACGCGCGGTTAACGGCCGTTAACGTGCGGCGGGCGTCGGTTGGCCACCGTGGCACCTGAAACATGGGACCGGCTTATCAGTTTGGTGCTTAGCGCGGACGAAGCGACCGGTTTCGAGACTTGGTAGTTTTTTGCCACGGATTAGGACAAAAGTGGTAGTTTTCCGCACAAAATCGTAAAGTGGTAGTTTTCTGTCACGTTTTCGTGAAATATGGTAGTTTTTGGTTAAATACCCCCTCCCTCCGTTCCTGTTCAAAGTCCAGTGGACCCCCGCACCGATGTATCTGTGTTGTGGAGGACCATCATTCTTCAATTTCGTACCCAAGAATGGAGGGCACACTGCACGCATGTTTACTTGTCGATGGATAATGGTCTTGGAACTCTTCGACACTAAGGCCTCCTTTGATTTACAGGAATTCTGTAGGAATTCTAAAGCATAGAAATTTTATAAGAAAATTTTCTTTGGAGCTCTTTGGTTTTTAGGAATAGAATCATATTTGTGTATAGTATGCGAGTCCTTTGTAATTGAAAGGAAAAGAAATTAGGAGAGCCTCAATGAAATAAAAATCATATCATATGAATCAAATGACATCTCTTTCCCTATAGAATTTGGAACACATGTCATCTCATTTCTTATCATTTTCTTATTCTCATAAAATTCCTATTATATGAACGAATGAGGCCTAACTAGAGTTCCTTTTCCGGCACTAGACTACAATGCGCTCATACGTATGTCAGCAGTCAGCCTGTTAAAAGTGATAATGTACCAACAGGACAGCACGACGGAAGCCTCCAAAACATCCAGATCACAAGAGGGAAAGAAATTAAAGCTCTGAAAACTAATACTAAGAATATTCCAAAAAAGAAAAGTATGTCCGGATGATGATTTGCTTGGCCGGACGTGGAAATCCCCAAGTGGCTCACGTTTTGGGGGGCCAATGCAACCACATCCCACATGGAGCCAGCAAGTTTCTCCATTTTAGCAGCCATGCAGCTCCGAGCATCTGACTGCTACTAAGGTACTACCATCTGAAGCCCATTAATGGCATCACACTCTCACAGTTCACCGGCTTGTTTCCATGCTGGCAGAAAGTTTTGTTTGTTCTCGGCCGAATCCTGCATCTGTCACGACTGCTGTCGTGATAATGGATTGATGGATACTGATTCTTTCTTGTACAGGAGAGACCGATAGTGACGCGGCACCAACAAATCACTGTGGAGAAGATACAATATTCAAGTGGTATTTTACTGCAAACTCAAAACAAAATAAAGAACAAAAGCTGCTACGGCTGTGCTTGGCTTCCCTTCCAGCATAAATCCATGTAGCATCCTGTGGCCGCTTAGTTGAGCTGAAAACATATGGTTTGTCAAATTGCAATTTTTCTGCAAATTACGGAGTAGAAGAATCTCTCCCAACGGCCGACGTATGACCTGCCTCCTTGGCTGTTTAGTGGTTGCAGGAAGACATATGGATGTGCAAACCATGCGAAAACCATTATTTTTTTTAGTAGTTGTATTCTTAACCATGTATTTATACTTTCTGACTAATAAGTTGTTAAAAATGTAAGCTCTAGAAAGCTTTGTACTTTTGAAAAAAAAATGAATCGTTTTATGTACATCATTTTTTGGGGCTGGAGCAGGGCAGTAAAAAAATCATTTTTCTATTTTCTTATAACTAAATCTATTTTCTAGTTTTTTAGATCAAAATCCTTTTTTCTGGATTTCATTATATAAAAACGTTATTTTCTTAGTGCCAGCAATTTTTTTTCCAAAAGGAGAGGAAGCACTGGGCTAGCCCGGTTATCTTTCCCCTACCGAACTCATAGATTGCGCTGCCCGGACTAGAGCGGCAGATGGGCCGGTCCAATATAGGTCATGGGGGACAGTTTTCAGTGATGTTTTTTGATCGGCTTTCCACCTGTTTTCTTTTTCCTGTTTGTTTCTGTGGTGGTTTACTTTTGTTTCGATGCGTTTTTTTGGTTTTCAGATTTATTTTACTGGTAATGTAGGTTTTTCATTTCCTTTCTTTCTTCTTCAGTTGTCGGTTTTTCCATGTATTTCTTTCACCGGTTTTCGATGTTTTTCTTTGTTACTTGACCTATTTTATTTGATTTTTCTTTTTGTCAACACATTCTTACCTTTTTTAGTACACAAAGTAAATTTTTTCTATACATGTCAAAAAATATATTGATAGGCGTTGAATATTTTCCTAATGGCATGATTTTTAAACTACTCATACATTTTTACAATGTATTTACATTAAAAAATCATGAATTTTTGTAAATGTGTTAATATTTAATAAAGTGTCACGTATATTTTTTTGAATGTCATGGAACATTTTTTTCCATTACATGAACAATGTTTTACATTATATAAACATGTTTTAATAAATTTCACAAACACTTCGTTGAAAAGCACGAAAATTATTTAATGTCCATTTTTTGGATGCCATTAAGATTTTTCTGAAAGTTGGGCAAACATTTTTTTAACACTGGATACTATAGAAACATTATAAATATTTATATTTATATTTGAGAATATTTCAAAATGAAAGTAAAAATAAAAAAATAAAACAACGGAAACAAACAGCGGAAAGTTAACGAAGCAATGTTACACACATCTATGTTTCTCGGGATGGCTCATTCACCACATTGTGGTAGGCAAGCTCGACTTACAGCTCGAAGTAAGTGAACAAAAATAATGTTGGCGTGGACTAAGAATGGCACACCACCAATTTAGATTGTTGGTAAACACTTCGTACTTTTGCGCTTTCTTGTAGAATACCATTTAATTGGATCTGTTCAATACCATTCTTCGGCCAATAATGTGCTCTCGTTGTAGCTGACATCCTTGTTGCTATGATAGTTTTCTATGATCAGAAAAACGGAACCATCATGCAACACATGATCTAGTCTTACATGCGAGACAAGGAACCTATTTTGTGTTTATGTATTCACACATGCATATTAGTTTCCCTTTGAATCTCACATTCAAGAACCATACCAATTCTAGCACAGAAATATAAACATTAATTACAAACATGAAAATAAATAATAACATGTATTATTTCCTATAGGGCATATTTTGAACAAGTGGGTCACTTCGCCCAGCCTTTGCTGAAAAAATCTTACATGTTACTAACTCATAACCCTATGCTATGGATTTCTAACTCATATGAAGGAGAATTGCCAGCTTATCCAAGGATAAAAGCCTCTGATATAGATGTTATGAACCACGATCACAGATCATGCTACTATTTCACTCGAGCACTAGAGTTTGGTGTTGTTCAGTTACAAACTTGGTAACAAGGGAGAAACAATGTGCCATCACGAGGGAAAGGCTAGTTGGCATACATGGCAGGTCGACTACACTTCATGATAAGTGTGTCACTTGACCCAGTTGTCGCTTGAGTAACGCTGGGCTTCACGCTTCTTTCTCTTGGACTTTCTCTGCATCGGTTCGGAACTTGCTTCAGTTACCATTGTTGTCGGGCACAATCTCCTCCCATCAGGTTGCTCTTCGTCACTCATCCTTGGTCCAGCTGTACCAGGGTACATGGCAAAGTGTCGTCTCGGCTTTGTGACAGGAAAGAGGCTCTCGGTGTAGGAAATCAACATGAACATGAAGAGATCCTCCCGAGCAACAAAATCAAAGGAACCTACTCTAGTTTTTTTATACCTCAGCCTGTCTAGACGAATCACTTCCGTTACGTCTTGACGTGCATTATCATAGTGGTAAAGACAATTGCCACTGCGAATAAGCAACCTATCTTTGGGAATGACAGATAAAATCCCGAAATTCCATGGCTTTGGTAAGATAACAGCATAGTGCTGAGCCCATTCACCAGACCGTAATAACACCCAGATTACTTGTTTTCCATCACAGCATTGAGCTAGGCATAATTCTCCACCTAGCTCAATAAATCTGAGTTGCTCCTCTTCCAGCGAGAAGACTTCAGGATAGCTTATGAAACTAAATGTTTCATCTTCTAAGTTAAAGCGGAGAACACCTTGTGAGGGCCTTTCAACAAGATCATCACGGACGAACAAATACAAAGAACCCTCGAAGTGTATGACGGACCATTGCTCAATTGGCAACGGTGGATCCTCCGTGATGCTTCTCCAGGAAGAACCGATATCATCGTCACCGATAGTAAAGATCTCGGTTCCCATGCTGTACCTTCCCATGGAAAAATCCAGGTGACGGTAAAAGAAGCGAACGACCTTGTACTTTTTCGTGCGAGGGTCAAGGCCGAAACCAACAGTTGGGATTCCCGACACATCCTCTTGACCATCAGGCAACTTGAGAACGTCATGTATGGCCGGGTTGAGGGCATACACCTTGGTGTCGGTCGAGAGCACTATAAGCCCATCACAATGCAGCATTTCATAAACCGACCCGAACTCGTCATGGAAAGTCGTGGAGTGCACGTGGCGCGCCTCGCCCTGGCCCTCTTGCCATGAGTAGAAGGAGAGGTGGTTGGAAACGTTGGTCGGCCAGGCCTTGCTGTTGATCACCTTGTCCTCCAGGGTAATCGGGGTGATGAGGAAGGAAGTCTTCCATTCTTGGTTGTTCTTGGCGGATTGCTGGAGATGCGAGCAGATGAAGCTTGTGTCGGAGATGGTGGCACGCCAGGCCTTGCTGACGGACTTGAACGGCGTGAGAGATTTTACGGGCAGCCGGACAAGAATTTCAAAGACCATGTCATCAGGTAGCGCCGGGCAGTAGCGCGCTCTCCTCTTGTATACCTTGAGTATTTCCTGGCTGGTTTTCATGGCCGTGGCCATCTTCTATATCCTTGGATATGGGTAATTTCTGATCGACAAGACACAAGAGGCAATTTCTATTCTTTGAGAGTGAGGGTAAAATGATCTAGCACTCCGATAGACTTTCTTCGATATTGCCGGCGGCTAGAATCGCTGGACAGCCAGCGTCCCGTATGGCCGTATCTGAGCCTGTTTTTTTTTCTTTCTTTTCCTTCACGATGTTGCTTACACGGGTGCAGCCAGGATGTGTATATATATGCACAGCCAGGCTAATGACTAGATAACCTGGTCGGATATGAACTGGACTATTACTAGTACTATTCGGATTCAAAGTTTCAAACTCGACACTAGAGATCCTATTCTATTCACATTCGTCCTAACAAAGTTGGCGACACTCTCAAGACGCACGTACTACTCCACAGTCAGATCACCTAAGGGAAAGGAGGAAAGGCCGCCGACGGCAAGCGCCACCAGGCAAAGCCCGCAGGGCGTCGGCAGCAGCAGGCTCTCGCCTACCCGTGATCTACAGGGCAGCCTCGCATGGCGGTTCTCCGAGTCGCCGCGGCATGGCTGGGATCTTCCCAACGCTGGCCGGCGTGCACACGCCTCGCGCACATGGTGCACCTGCCGGTCGTGTGGGGCTAGGGATCTGGCGGCGATGGCCGGCCAGGCTGGCGCCTGAGTGGTTTGCACCCTTGGGGGCAAGCTCTCCCTGACTTATTGCCTTCGGCCCTTGCCACGGTGACGAGATCCTCCGTCTATCTCCTGCGCGGGCGGTGGTGTCTATTAGGAGCCTGGGCGGCGGCCGGCGGCCCATAAGGTTGTAGGTGGCGGCGACTGTCTGCAATTATATGGATGTGGTGGCGGTCGGATATGTTGTCCCTGCGGCCGCAACTTCGGTGTCATCCATGGCCGACGAGGTGTGACTGCCTGATCCATATTTGGATGGCTAAATGATGGTGATCCAGATTCGATCGGTCGAGTGGGGTGACTGCAAATTGTGTTGCAGCGACCTCCCGCGGCTCCACGACGGCACGGTAGTCACCGAGTGATCTTCGGGATGGTTCGTCATCAAGTCCGGTGGTTGACTTTGACAGTGAGTTGCAAACTATGAACAACGGTTTGACGCAGATGGATGGTTATGCAGTGGTGGCGGTCATATCCCATGTAGCTGATGTGATCACGTTAAAGTGATAGTGACAACATTTGAGTAAATGGTAATGCTACTTGAGCACCCGGTCGTGAGTTCCGGGCTGAAAGTCTAGATCCGACTCAAATTGGTTACACAAGGCGCCAAGATGTTCCTCCATTTGAACAGACAGCTCTACAACGACGGTCTGGCTTATTTCACGAAAAGGCCAGACACTGGCTAGAATAACGAACAAGTTCGTTAATTCTTCAGATTGGTAAACAAATGGCCCGCTTTGTCATGTTTTTTTTTTCTTCTTGTTTCGTTCAGGTGGTGCGTATAGCAAGGATACATGCCACCAAACCTTAGCCGTGTCGGTTTCATATAGCCATAGCCCAAACAATGATCCTCCTCTTTTAGCCAATTTCATGAAAAAAAAACCAAGATACCAAGTCTATATCTATACTATTATTAAACAAGCAAACATTTTCTTTCTTAAACTCACCCCACGAACTGTACACAAGCCCTACTAAACCATCAGATTATTCCAACTAATTAGATCTAACGGACTAAATTGATCTAATCTGATGCCTTGGGTACACTTAGCAATAATTTCTCCCGCACCGCACTCTGCCAATATTCGTCCGCCAATACGTGTTCCAGAAAGGGCAACACTAGGCGCCGGCGCACCGACCCAAATTTGGGCCGGTCGCACCCTAGCCGTCAGATGCGGCCCCGCGTAACCGTCAGATCCCTCGTTTCCGTCGCTCCTTTTCCATCGCTCCTTTTCCAGAGTGGACGAGATCTGAGAAAAAACAAATGGGCACATGGCAGCCGCGCCTCGCTGTCGCGTCGCGCTGCGCGTTTCCACCCTCCCGTCTTTGCCTTCGCCATTGACAGGTCCTGCCGTGCCCACCATCGACACTCGCCGCTGATGCTTGCAGTGAACGCTCGCAACAAAAACGACCTATGGTGGTAGCAAAAAAAAAGACTACGGTGGTAGCAAAAAATGCTTGCCATCGAGGCTCGCCACCGATGGTCGCCATAGATGCTTGCAACAAAATTACCCCACGGTAGCTCAGCGTCACTGTCCATTGGATCCTTTGAAAAGATGTTGGTTCCAGCAAAAGCAGACTACGGTGGTAGCAAAAGATGTTTCCGGCAAAAATATTCTCAGAAGAACAAATCTGAAAAAGGTCGATTGTAGCAAAAATAAAAGTCAGTTCCAGCAAAAGCAGACTACGGTGGTAGCAAAAAGATGTTTCCGGCAAAAAATATTCTCAAAAGAACAAATCTGAAAAAGGTCGATTGTAGCAAAAAGAAAAGTCAGTTCCAGCAAAACAAATCACTGGTTCCAGCAAAAAAATTCTCAGCAGCAAAAACACTACCACTCGATTATAGCAACAAAAAAAAAGCAAGCTCCAGCAAAAATTAACGATGGTTCCAGCAACAAAATCTCATCATCAAAAATATGTGTCGATTGCAGCAAAAAAAAGAACTACTTCCAGCAAAAATCACCACCGGATGCAGCTCCATGTCTCGCGCTCCAAGCTCCCCCGGCTCCGGCCAGCTACCGGCGGCGGCCCCCGCACCCCACAAAGCGGTTGGCCTCACACGACGAGCATCAGCCCCTGAGTACTCGCGTGAGCGGCGGGTGCGGTCGGCTGCGAACCCCATATCAACCAGATCTAGATGGAAAACGGTGCATGGGAGCAGAGGTGATTTCTCCGGTGTTTGCTTTGGGGTGCTTGCTGTCGGCAAGAACTGGAGGTAGGGGATGAGGAAAGGGCGTGAATGAGTGGAGGAAAGCCTCCGTACGGGATAAGGATAGAAAGGATGAGCGAGCGGTGGTGGGCCAGATGGGCTGCGCTGGCGACTGGCATGGGCACATGGGCGAACCGGTCGTCGTTTGATCAAAAGGAATCGTGCGTCTCACACGCGACCGGCTGAACGTTCCGCCGGTGCGCCGTATGGGAACGATTCCCTTCCAGAAAACGCATTCGATCTCCTCCATCGCCCCTTCCATGTGCCTCGCCTCCACGATCTACACCTCCAGCCCTCTCCCTACCTCTCTCTCGCTCTCCCGTGACTCCTCGCCGCCGCCGCCGCCGCAACCGCCACCTATGCGGCGGCTTCCGGCGAAGCTACAACCTCCGCACAAGGCTCCCCCATCCACGCAGGGCACGGGCCGCCACGACCTCTGTCCGCGTTGCCGCCTCTGCACAACCCGGTCCACTACAACGCCTTGCCGCGCCTCTGGCCTGGCAGAAACCGCGGCCTGGGGACGGCTTGCGATGGGGCATTGTGGTCGGTGCAGGTGACGGCATGGCGCAGGTAGTGACCAGGTCCTGTGCAGGTGACAGTGGCGATGTAGGGGCGTAGCACGAGCAGGGCCAACGTGCGGCGGCAGGTGCTCATGCATTGAGGTTGTGCCCAACACCGACATGTGGATGGAGGTCTCCTGCGTTGCCGTCGGCTGGGGCAAGGCTTCGTTGATACCCAGGGATTTAAGGTATGTTTTTGCAATCAAGTGCATGCCATGTGTTTGATAAAATCAGTAGCACCACTTGGAGTGTCCTCTTTTTTATTGTATTCTCATGCTCCATAATTGTGTTTTACTGAAACAGGAGGAACGAGCTAACATTCAAATTAACTATGTTCATCCTGGACTAATCATGACCAATTTGATGACGCACTCTCTCACAAGCAGGCTCTCTAGCTCTTTGTCAAATGTAAAGTTTTAGCTATACACCAATTTCATGGCAATTAGTGCCTTTGTGCCCCCACAAATGAAAATTATTTTCTTTCACTTCCAGATGTAATTCCAGTTGTCACTTGCATGATTGAAAGAATGTACTCCGGGTTCTTATCCACTCTTGCCATCATGTCTCTGAGTAAGTAATCTTTATCATTAGTTGTATAGTTTCTTGATTCATTTTTTGGATGTGTATTTTCTCTACTAGCTCAAGGATTTTAACTACGACGGAACTTGATTGCCATATTGTTGTTAGTAACACCAGATGCAGTTCTTATTGGTGGTTCCTGTCTTGCTCATATCTCAAATCTATGTCTTTCGTTTTTCATATAAGCGGTGAATCCTGATTGAATCGGGCCATCATCTTTCTTTTCTCAGTGTAAGGTCTTTTGCACTAGGAACAACCTTATTGAATCAACAAAATCTCAGCCACCAATTCTTTTGTACAGTATTAACAGCCATTGCTTGAAAATTTAAGTCCATAGAAACCATCGTAAAGTTGTGCACCCATGACGGAAAATTTTCAGGTTTGTAGTTAGCGAGTTTCTCAGTCCCTAGATGCTCTGAAAGTTTGTGACTTTTGAATTTGGAACGTCCACAAGTTAAATCTTTCTCTTTACCAAAAACAATTGCACAGAGTTAGAATGTACAATAATTATTTTATTTATCTTTGTTGAATATTTTTGTCATGACGTTTATCTATAACCATTTAGGTCAGGAGCTTGTGGAAAGCTTTAGTCGATGATTAATCGGTTCGAAGTACCATGTTCTTGATCAAGCAAGGTTGTCTTCATTTTTACCGTTGTCTTCACCGGTCTTTGCCGGACACGAGGAGGTATGCACCACCACTGCCACTCCATTCCTATCGTTATACCTCCCTGGGATTGGGTTTTGACAATTTGTTATGTGTGTGTTGTTCCCTGCAGCTGCAGTACATCGTGAGGGGCGGGCGGAACCTGTTCCCGTCTTCCCGCTGCTCCCCAAGGCGTTCAAGGGCGTCAAGCAGATCGGAGTCATCGAATCAGTCTCCCAGGTTCAGTCCCAACTACACTTTGCTCCCCTCGCTGCACAGTTTCTTTCCTAACTCTCAAGATTTACATGTCTATCTACTCGAAAGACTACTTGAATATACACATCAGTAGGTGTGTTCAAATTGAGAGATGGATTTAACACATATTTGTTTTGTTTTGCTACTTGGGTTCAAGTCTCTTAAGTTTGTGCGCTGGCTCATGGAATATTTCGGGGTGCTTTTTCAGGGTCCGCCGCAGGCCCAGAACCTGAGAGATTCTTTGGTTGAAGCCATGTCTGACATCATTGTTAAGGTTTGTTATTCTCATGTATCTCCAGCTTTAGAGATAGAATTGAGTTTTCACTGTGTGTTGAGTGAAAATCTTTGAAGCTTTGGCTTGCAGCGCTGATTGAAGATCCAAAACTATTGTTTATTGTTTTCTTTAGCTTTATAACTTGCACTAGGCACTGTTTATTACTTGTTCTTGCTTAGATTGAGCATTTGATATTGTACACCTTGGAATATGGAAATTATGTGACAGCTGATAATTTTGTCCCATTTGGTATGTAATATGGACTATCATGTCAGTTGTTCAATAATTAGGAAAGGTTCTAAATCTTCTGAGGAAGCACGTGCAGCTGGGTTCACTGAGGAGAACGGGACATTGGGAGACATATGGGAGACGGTTTTGGGTAGAGATATTGTGCTTCTGTTCATCTTAGATTCTGGATAGGTGCGCATCATGCTAACTAGCTTTCTGCATGAATTTAAGCCTTCCTTTGTCAAGTGTTTATTTAGATCAGGCTCAGTTTAAGGATGATGTTTCCTTGCGTCATGTTGGTTTAATTAATTAATTTAACTTGCATGCTCTGTCTAGAGCATACTGTGAATCATTCACTGCATGATACATTTGTCGAGTCCCACCATCACTTTATTCTATCCTTGTAACTGAAGTTCTCATCGGTTCGGAACTAAAGAAAATGATTTGGGCTGAAGAGTTGAAGGTCTGAAGCCAAATGTTCCTAATCAGGAAGATGACCCGCACAACTCCCGTGTAACAAGGCCAACACCATGTGCCAAGATTGTATTACTTCATGCAGACACTTTTATCATTCATTTTAATCATTCGAATCTCTATATGGTCGTCACAGATGCTGCTATTACATGGATTTATCAGTATTTTTCATGTGTTGTAAACAGAACTCCCTCTGTACTAATATATTTGTGACGAAGGTAGTAGTATACAGTAAGCTTCATTCCACACAGGAGAGCTTTCTTTACATGAAAGTTAGTTAATCTCGATATGAATTCAGAATTCAATACTCACACGAATTTCATAGGCTGCTTTGATCGAGACGTGCGTAGCACGTGCATATTTACTAGTGAGAGAAATGTGCCTAGCTCAACAAGACTCAAGACTGAGCCACCCCCACCCCTACCCTGGCAAAAAAAAATATTAGACTCTACTAACTCATAACCCTCCGCTTTGCATTTATAACCCATATGATGGAGAATTGCCAGCTTAGCCAAGGATCAAAGCCTCTGATACCAGATGTTATGAACCACGATCAAAGATCATACTACTATTTCACATGAGCATGAGAGTTTGGTGGTATTGAGTACAAACTTGGTAACAAAGAAGAAACAAGAGGGGAACAAGAGACAAACAATAAACCGAAGAAACAAGAAAAGAGGGCTCTGTCCTGTCCGTTCCATCCGTCACCAAAACGTGCCATCTCGAGGGAAGGTCTATTGGCATATATGGCAGGTCGACTACACTTTATGATAGGTGTGTCACTTGACCCAGTCGTCGCTTGAGTAACGTTGGGCTTCACGCTTCTTTCGCTTGGACTTTCTCTGCATCGGTTTTGAACTTGCTTCAGTTTCGACTTTTGTCAGGCTCATCCCATCAGGTTGTCCTCCGCCACCCATCATCCTTGCTCCAGGTGTATTGGGGTACATGTCAAGGTGTTGTCTCGGCTTTGTGACTGGAAGGAGACTCTCCGTGTAGGAAAGCATAGCGAATGTGAAGACATCATCCCGACCAACATAATCGAAGGAGCTTGCTCTAGGATTCTTATACCTCAGCAAATCCAGACGAACCACTTCCCTTAAATCGCGACGTGCACCATCATAGTGGTAAAGATAATTACCACCGCGAAGAAACAAAACACCTTTGGGAATGACATATAGAGTTTTGAACTTCCATGGCTCCAACTCCGGTAAGATAATGACATAGTGTTGAACCCATTCACCAGACCGTAATAACATCCAGATTACTTGTTTTCCAAAAAGGCCTTGAGAAAGGCATAATTCTCCACCTAGCTCAACAAACCTGAGTTGCTCCTCTTTCGGCGAGAAATTTTTAGGATGGCTTATGAAACTAAATGTTTCATCTTCTAAATTGAAGCGGAGGGCGCCTTGTGGGTGCTTTTCAACGAGTTCATCCTGCACGAACAAATACAAAGAGCCCTTGAAGTGCGTGACAGACCACTGCCTGATCGGTAACGGTGGATCCTCGGCGATGCTCCTCCACGAAGAATCAATATCATCACCACCGATAGTAAGGATTTCCGTTCCCATGTTGTAAGTCCGCACGGAAAAATCCAGGTAACGATAAAAGAAGTGAGCGACCTTGTACTTATTCGTGCGAGGGTCACGGCCGAAACCAACGGTTGGGATTCACCACACATCCTCTTGGGCATCAGGCAACGTGAGTACATCATGTATTGCCGGGTTGAAGACATACACCTTGGTGTCGGTCGAGAGAACTACAAGCCCGTCACAGTGCGCCATGTCGTAAAACGACCCGAATTCGCAACGGAAGGTTGTGGAGTGCACGAAGCGTGCCTCGCCCTGGCCCTCTCGCCATGACTAGAAGGGGATGTTGTTGGATACGTTGGTCGGCCAGACCTCTTCTTCGATCACCTTGTCCACGGAAAGTGGGGTGATGAGGAAGGAAGGCTCGTGTTCTTGGTTCTTGACAGATTGCTGGAGATGCGAGCGGATGAAGCATGGATCGGTGATGATGGCACGCCAGGCCTTGCCGACGGACTTGAACCGTATGAGAGCTTTCACGGGCAGTCGGACAAGAATCTCGAAGACCATCTCGTCTGGTAGCACTGGCCAGTAGCGGACTTGCCTCTTGTACACATTGAGTATTTGAGGGCGTCTGGTTTTCATGTCCACAGTTTCGTGGTGTCCTAAATGCACCAACATGACTATATTCGTTATTCGTTAAAATCTGGGTGAAAAACTACCCGACGTTCATGGACAGCGATGTGCAGGCATATATATTGGGGTTGAACACAATCAGACAAACAGACATGAAAACGGATCGGACTGCTGGCCGGCTCCCTCACCAATTTTGAGTTTTGGACACAAAGACACACCGCCAGATGAAAGGTGATGAACAACGGAAAAAATAGAAGTGAAACACGAATGTAACTTCCTGCGCGACCTAAACCAGACATCAAGCGAGGGCAAGCCCATCCTCTCAAAGCAATCAATCAATGGGTGCAATTGTACAAGTCGAACCTTGGAGAGCAACTGATTGAGGGATACCCCTTGTGAGAGCCCCTTCACAGTCGCTCTCAGCTACCGCCACATGCCATGTGTCTTAAGCATCGTCAGTGGACATCTGGAGGTACGTCCCCATCGGATCTCACGTGATTTGGTCGGTGCTGGTCTTAGCTGGATTTGTTTGGATGCAGTCTTCATCCGTGTATTTACATATTTGATCTTATCGGCTCACTTCAATGATTGTAGTCATTGCTAGGTCGACCATAGAATCGATGCCGAAAAGATCTATCGGTGCTATACTGTAATAATTGATAATGAATAAATCGAAAATTTCTTTAAAAAAAAGACAGCGCGTGGCCGCCTGAATAGTACCCTGACACCACATTGTTGACATGTGAATCTGGTTTAGTAGCACGATGATGACAAATGATAAACCAAGTTTTTTCAAACTTTATTTAGGTTCCTTGTTTATTTTCTTGTTTTCTTTTGCCCCAATTTATGCATATTCATTCTTGGCTTTATTTCTATTGTATATTCATGAAACTTATTTTTTTATTCTTTATGTATTCTATAAATAATTTATTTTCTAAATTATGGTTAATTAATTCATTTCTCGATCACTTTTTTTAATCCTTTGAGTATGAATATTTTTTCTATCCATTTATCCAAAAATACATGAATATTTATTCCAACATACGTGATCTGTTCTTTTAAAATAATCCCTCCGTTGCTAAATATATAAAAGTCTTTTTAGAGATTTCTACATGGACTACATAAAGATGTATATAGATGTATTTTAGAATGTAGATTCATTCATTTTAAAATCTCTAGAAAGACTTATATTTAGAAATGGAGGGAGTACATGATTAATTTTCTATAGAGATGAATATTTATCAAAAATTATATTTTTTAACACGGTATAATCGCAGATGCCCACATACACGCATATACACTCACCCTATAAATACACTCTTTTCCTATGAGCACCTCCGAGATACTGAGCTGGCATCATCTTGAGATTGATGAAGACACCGCATGCGCCTTCTACTGAATGAAGGTTGCATGAAAGCCAGAAATAAATCTAGAAAAAATGTGAACACTAGTACCAAGTGTATGACTTGATCCCTGATGGGCTGCTTTCACCACAAGAAAACCTAACCATCTGAGCTATGCTTAGTTTTGTATTTAATATGTATTAAGTTTTGTGTTCTCACATGTTCACTTAGAATAATAAAAATATAAATATTATCACGTGCGTGTTAACACCTCAGTCGCCCACCAAGCTCTCGTGTGTACGTTTCCGTGCAATTCCTCACAATAAGCATAAAATAGGAGCACTCATAATAAATTAGTTTGATCCTAAAATATGGCTCTTGTTACGATGGAGTCTCTAAGAGCATATCCAATAGCTGCCCCATTATAGGGCAATACTGTCTTTTTGGATTTTTAGATGGCAAAACACCTCTCCAACAGCTGCCCAGAAACTCCAACATTGGCAAAAACGGGTTTGGGCAGCCCAAAAAAGGGCAAACCCAGCAGCATATATGTGGCACGAAGGCTGTTGCCCCCCCCCCCCCCCCAAAAAAAATGACAACTCACCCCCTCCACAAACCGCCTCCTCCTTGCGGCACCCCGCAACTAAATCTCGTTGTCGCCGCACCGAATCTGGCTGACTCTAACCAAATCCGGCCACGTCCAACATTGCCACACCTCCCCACCACCCGGATTCATCGCCACCCAAGCTGAATCGGTTGTGCATCCACCGCCGTCGACCTCCTCTCCCACCGCCGCACCTCCTCCACCACCCACCGTCGGATCTCCCATCTGCCCTCTATTGCACATCCTCCAATGCCGCACCTCCTCCTTTGCCCTTCACCACACCTCCACCTCAACACCTCCTCCGCCACCGCCACACCCTGTCGACATCGCCGACCCGTGCCGCAGCAACCATGCAGCCGAAGCGCTTCCAGTGAGTGTTATCGCGGTTGTCTGGCCAGTTCGATGTCGACTTCCAGCACACCGGCTAGCGGTATTGGCTCGGTACTTTTGAGTCTAAGGACGAAGCGTTACGTGCGTACGACGTCACGGGATGAAGGCTCGGATTTAGCGTTTGAAGCTCAACTTTCTGGAGATGTAGTCATGGATCGAGACATAGTTTGTTGGGCTGTCGGTGATCATTTTGTCACAATTGGCCACGCCGGAGACCCCTTTTGTTTCCAATGAGCGGGTCAACAACCATGGGACGGATTTGTAGAGGATGGAGAGATTCGCGAGGGAGCACCTAGAGTACGTCTAGTACAAGGCGGAGTGGTTTTGGAAGAGGGACCAGGAGCTCCAGAAGCACAATAATGATGACGTGGCAGGGCCTTCTGTGACGAAGGTCGAGTACGACGAGGGTTCCGACATTTACTGGGATGAACTTGAGGGTGAAGGTTCCAACGAAGACTGGGACAAAGTAGTTTACTTTAGTTGTAGTTGTGGTTTGAATGTTTGGATGTTTGTAGAAGTTCAGTTTCAATGTTTAAATGTGTGTCCGTTTAAACTTTGTCATGTTTGGATGTTCGTACGTTTGAATCGAAGTTTGTAGTTACAAAAAAGAAGTGTTTTCAATGTTTCGGTGTCGTATTTTAGGGCAGCTGTTGGAAACGCCACTCTTTTGTACCCAAAAATGCACTTTTTTGTGTCCTAAAATTTGCCCCAGCCGCTTTTTGCTGTCCAAAAATAGGGCAGTTGTTGGAGATTCACTAACAAACATGGAATTTTTCACGATGTTCAGCACCATGTGGTCTATTTCGCGAGCTCAACATAGTCATCCAAGAGAATTATTACTAAGGATCCGTACCTATATTCATGTTCATCATTGGGATTATAGAGAAGGTAGAGATCACCCGGGCAAGCCATTTAATGTCAACTAGCGCTACCACCAGGCAAAGGCGGGCGTCGACTGCCACACCTTTGAATGCAGTGTGAACCTGAAAGCAAATGCTCCATTGGCACATGCATGCGGCCAAGTACTCACAATGTTAACAACATCTACCGTGATCGAGCAGATGTCTACTTGGGGCATCGTCATGGATCATCGAGGGCAAGGTTACACCGACAACCACGACGATAAATGCCTTGTGTCGAAGACAAATGTCGTGTGTCAAAGCTTAGCCATTTAGTGCTAACTTGAATGTCGAGCATGTTATCGTACCATCAGATTGCCTTGATAAAATTATAACAATATCAAAGATGGAATTTCAGGCCTCTGTGGTCCTGACATGGCTAAAGTTAAGTACCACCATAGAGACCCAAGAATTCCAATCTAGAGTTGCATATGTTGTTTTTATCCTCGGCCGATTAACTCTGCTATACAAGAACTTATGTTTAGCAAATAGGTCTATGTTGCATTGTCGATTTTCAATAAAATATAAAGAACTAGGATAACTCAAAGGTCAGTATTTCAATAACCAGTCGACAATAATATATTACTCCTTCAGAACACCAAAGAAGTGTACATAATTTTGTGTGTGTTTTCATGAAATTTGAGCACCATAATGATTCCTAAATAGGTGAAACTATCTCGCTTCTCGGTTCCATAATACCCTCGTCTCTCTCTTTGAAAAACTCACATCTCCCTGTATTTCTCTACCCATCTCCGCCACCACTGTTCATCTCCAGCTATTCAATTTCTGTGGCATAACACTAGTAGTAATCCTCAAGCCCTAGGGATGATCAGAATAAAAAAAATTACTTGACACGGAATATTTTGTAACAAATTTTTAAAATTTAGTTGAACTAATTGTATTATGGTTCATTTAGTATATTTTATAGTGCTTATTAATAAGTTAATCACATACAATATTGCTAAATAATACATGTGTTTTTGTGTATATAATTGTAATATACTCCTCTATAACTGGAATTTTTACTTCTGATAAATTTTAAATTTTATGATGTAAGAAAAAATAGCTTTGATTTTTCTAATGCATTAACTACATAGTGTATAAATATATAATTGCATGTATGTGTATATATATTTTGATATGATAGTACTGATTTTTAAAGCATGGACTCTAAGAAATGTCTTAATACTAGTTGTTTGTAGTCATGTACTATTAGGTAAACATATTTATTGGAACTTCTAGGGTATCAAGTGTCATTCATATGTTGGGTTCATTAATAATGTGTTTTTTCTATACATGCATTTAAAAAAATCAGTATTATTGTAATTAGTGAAATACATAAAAGGTTGATCATTCTAGTTTTTCATGTGTACTAAGATCTCATGCCAATTTCTTAAATGAACAACCACACACTAATTTAAAGATAAAATCTACTTAACATTGATTTTATTATGATGTGTATGGCGTGCATCAAAGAGAGATTGGTAGCATCACTACTTTCAACTTCATGATTCATATTCCCATGTGGTATAAAAATTATTAGTAAGTGTTACGAACTTGCATTGTATTCCTACGTATTGAGGCTTTTTTTGCGATGTAATACATCAGAAGTGGCCTCTCAGTGAGGAGCCCAACAGGAGGTCCGCTCTTGGGCCTATGAAGCTTTACATGGTCCAACCATAAAAGGGAGCCTCGGAGTTTGGATAAGCATCAAGAGATTATCTTGGCTCCACCTAAAAAAAGAGATTATCTTGGCGTGCAAGTCATCATAGTGGCGCAAGATTGAATCTACCCTATGTAAAACCTTAACCCCCGTCACCTATATAAGGTGGGGCCTATGTATGGGCCAAAGTCCTTCTATTCCATGCACTATGCGCGGAATAGTCAAGGTAACACACATGCTCTCTCGCTGAGTTGTACAGCCCACTATTGGTTTGGTTGGGATGAGTTTTTTTTTTCTTCAATTTAGGCTGAGCTTTCTTTGAACCAGTGGCGCATTAGTTACCACGGCAACACCTGCTTGGGTCTAGCCCCTTGCCCTGATTTGAGTCGGTTATTTGAATAAAAATTTAACCCAGATGCGACTAGGAACCGGTTATAATTTTTTACAAAAAATATTTTACAAAGGAAAAGGATTAAGAAAATTTTAAAATATTCATGATTTTCTTTCAATACTCACAAAGATTATTTCTTTAGGAATTCTAAAAACGAGTCGCCAGTGTTAAAATATTTCAAAAAAATAAATATTCAAGAGAAAAGTTGGAAATACTTAAGCAATGTTCTTGATTTTTTTTGAATTATAAAATAAAAAAGGGGAGAACAAATGAAAAATAAGGAAAACCGTGGAAGAAAAAATCTAGGAAATAAAAAGAACGAAATAAACCATTAGAAAGAGAAAATGGGAATAAAAGCGAAAACCAAAATAACCATAGAAACCAACTAAAACCGTCTGAAAAAATAGCCAAAACAAAATGCAAACACAAAATGAAAACTGGCAGACAAAGACCGCTGTACGTTGGCTATCCTGCTCTATTATTACACGTGGAATAAGATTCTTCGTACGGGCGCAGTGTGCCAAATCACCATAGCTTCCCTATAAATCAAAGCTAGCACATTCTTGAATCCTTTTCAATGTAGTGTAGTGCAACTACATTGCCTCCCTGACCAACACAACCACATCTACATGGAATTTGAGTACTCGTATTCTCTCTTTCACGGTAAGCCTGTTCTTGATTTCTCTATCTATCTAGTATGGACTATGTTTGTTTATGCATAGTGCTAGCACTACTAGGGATTATAGAGTTGTTTCACTAATCACAATAGAAACTGCAACACGCAACTCGCCCGCAAAAAGGAGAAAAGAACTGCAACTCAACTTGGAATTCAAAATCACAAAACATAGTTAGAATGCCTTAACACAAGGTAAATACTCGATTGGTAAAATGCAGACAAAATCATATACAACAGGGGACACAAAGAATGGACTCGGATAAGCAATGACATGCAAGAAGCACATCCTTGTAACATGCATCAGACTATTTGAGTTGTTGCATGAGTAAGAGGGGAATTTCAAATACTTTACACTGCTTTCTTATATCTTGACAAATAAGCATCCACTCGTTTATATATAAAATACAGATACATAATTCTATTTACAAATCTTTCACTATCATACAGGAAAAGATGCGTTCATATACAATACAATGCCTTTTACCTGGCTGATAAGTGTGAAATAGAGGCGGTGGCCTTGGATGCAGTGGATGAACTGGACGTGGATGTTTCTCCTGGCACTCTACTTATTGAATCAATAAAAGTGGGCCTTGTGGGTAGTACCTCTGGAGAATTTCTTGACAACAACAACACAACTACCTCTGACATCGTTGGCCTTGAAGCAACAACTGATTGAGTGCAGAGAAGCGCTATCTCTATTATTCTTCTTATCTCTTCTGGCATATATTCTTCGTGATCTAACGATCCATCCACCAACTTAATCACGTCCTCATTTTCATATAGCTTCCATGCCTGTATAGTCAACGGGTGTAATCAAATGCATGTCTTAAGATAGCATGAAGTGTGCACACATAAAGAGACCTCAATACAGTAGATACAAAATGATCACATCTTCATTAACTATTAAAGTCATGCCTATTTAAGCTTCTTACTAAGGAAAGGTGCTTGGGAAAGACTAGTGTGCAATAAGTATATTGGCTCAGTGGCCCCGTCTCTGACCAATTAGAAATCTGGGGACTAACATTTTTTTGGGATGGTCTAATGACTGTGAAAGAGCACTTATTTTGCTTCAGATCTTTTGCTATTATTGGAGACAGACCAAAATTTCATTTTTCTAGAATAAGTGGTTGGACAACGCCACCTTTCGCCAAAAAATAGTACGCTCGCACAAGTATTGAGTATGTATGTGGCTAATGTGTCTTTTAAACAAGATCTAGTCGGTTAGTGCCTCGCAACATGGTGTGCGGTGTTGGGGTTAGTCCATTTTGCAAGGCCATGGGGTTTAACGTTGGAATCTCCATTAGAATGATAGATTCCTGGTTGACTCAATATACCACGTATTCGTTCACTCAAACTCACCATTTGTAAACAACAAAAGGATCCAGAAGTCGAAGGTACCACTAAAATTAAAATATTTTCTGGTGCCTGCGTTAGGGTGTGATCCTGATACAGGACAACAACGCTCACCGGAACTGGCCTAATAGTAAGTAGTGTTGTTGCGGTCATGAAGTTAAGCCATAAGATACCTCTTCTTCCAATGCAAGTTCGTGTGCGCTACATCATTAGTCCTCCAAACTATCTCTAACATCTATCCTCCATATATAGTGTTACCAACATTACATGGCACAGATCGCATGCTTAGACTAGCCATAGTGGGGAGTAACTTTGAGTAATAACATGCATATGTGTTACTAGTCTATGTTACTACCTCTATAGTGGAGAGTAACATATGTGTGGTGTCATGCAACACTTCATTTATTAGGTTGGAAACTCATCTTGTCTTGGTATGTGTGATGTTACTCATAATATGAGTAACTAGCTATGTTACTCTATTTGTCTCTCTCCTCATTAATTAGCTGCCACATCATCTTTTTTGCTTAGGTGTCATCTACGTCACTCCCACTATGGGATGCATAAAGGTGGGAATGATTGTCCGACTATGTGGAATTGTAATGCGTTTAATGGTAAGACTCCTCTCTTTTGTTGGTTATCTACCGATGTATGCATTGGCTTTCTACGTTACACATCAACGAGATGAGCACCAACCTCCATATTTGATGGTGTGTAGTGACTGGAGTGACTAACGAAGGATTTTTCTTATTACTCAACATGGATGGAAGCATAGTCTCCGGAGTGGCCCCGTGCAAACCTCTCCTTAGGCAGCTCCTTTTGTCTTAATAGTGTAGTGATTGGAGATTTAACGAGATGAGCACCAACCTCCATATTTGATGGTGTGTAGTGACTTTTCATGTTTGCCATCATATAACCGTGTGAGTGTGCACGCGTGTGTTTGGGCATCATAGTTATGTAGAGGCCGGATATAAGCTTCTTGTGCTTGTAACACTTGGTGCGATATTATGAGTCAATAAAGCGTCATTTAACAAAAAATACTATTAAAAGAATGTCCTTAAAAAACTAACTCTTGAAAATAACTTTAACAGAGACTAATCTAGAGCAACATAAACACTGGTAGATGCTTACTTAGCAAATATTTTTGTCAACTACTTGTTAAATCTCCAATCATATAGTGAAAACCAGCCAAGGCATTCATATCACCAAATTAGGAAGTGCAAGTATAAAGAAATATACTCATAAGGATGAATCAAAGACCTGTGAAGTGGTTATGTAAAACATTGGAGCCATATGGGACAATATATGGAACCAAGAGAGGATTTTTAGAAGGAAGATGGATACCGATTCAAGTAGGTATTGTGTTTCAGCCTCAATCCTTGTATCATTGATTTTCCGTCCACTTATTATTTCCAAAATGACTATACCAAAGCTGTATGTGTCAACCTTCTCCGATAGCTGGCCGTGGATTGCATACTCGGGAGCAGTGTAACCCCTGTTCAATAGTAAAATATAATTAGAAAACAAACAGTATGACCAATGTATTATTTACATGTTCAAACTTACAATGTTCCTGCAAATCTAGTGCTGAGATGACTATGATCATCAGGTAGGAGCCTTGCCAAACCAAAATCAGCAATCTTAGGTTGGAAGTCATCATCAAGAAGAACATTGCTAGATTTAATGTCACGGTGTATGATACACACATGAAACTCTTGATGAAGATATGCAAGGCCACGAGCCATGCCAACGATGATATTGAATCGCTGCTTCCAGTTAAGTGTTCCACATCTCTTGCCTATTATGCAAGAATGTGTGAATGTGAGATTATCACTTAGAGATGCCGGTCAGCACTGTCATAAGCTAATCAGCTCAGTTTGCAAGATTAAGGATGTAATTGCCTTTGCATAAACAAAACTACCATGGGACTAATATCCGTCTCACAATAGAGGTGTGAGTGTATGTTTCATTTTAAATTAATGAGACCTTCAAGAGCAATCAAATGGGGAATAATAAGAGC
This sequence comes from Aegilops umbellulata, assembly GCA_032464435.1. NCBI lineage: Eukaryota > Viridiplantae > Streptophyta > Magnoliopsida > Poales > Poaceae > Aegilops > Aegilops umbellulata. The sequence continues at coordinate 654,080,747 of CP136060.1, forward strand.
AGTCCATATAAGATATTTTCTCACATGTCCAACCCGGCGGAGCCACAATTTTGGGACACGGGTGGACCAATAACTGATTTTCATATGAATTTTGGCTCATGTTGGGTTTTTTCTTACATTTTTTTGACATGATATAAAGAGTGTTTCGGAAATATTACGGTGCGCTGAGGTCCGCCCATGTGGCCCATGAGTGGACAAACAAGTAAAGTAGATGAAGGAGCAAGGATCCATAGAGCATACCATAGAGAAACTTGTCAAGGCTACTATTCGCCATATATTCATAAACAAGGAGGCATTCAGAACCCTTGCGAGAACAACCAAGAAGCCGGACAAGATTTCGATGCTGAACATTGCTAATAAGCTTTACCTCACTTTCAAAATCTTCTTTGGCCCTGCTAGTTTGCATTACTGACAACCTTTTTACTGCAACAATTTTCCCATTTTTCAACAAGCCCTGTTATAAATGGACAAAAAATAAACCACTTCTGCAATAATCTAGTAAAGTACAGTGAAAAAGCAACTTGGTATCATGATGTTCTTATTATCTTTTTCTGTCCTTTTGTCTGCAAATATTCATAGTGCATTAAATATTTGAAGACCACCATACCTTAAAGACATCTCCAAAACCTCCTTCTCCAATTTTACTTTTCTCACTAAAATTATTGGTTGCAGCCTTAAGATCGTGATAGTTAAAATTTGTTGGACCTTGCAGTTCCGTTGCTCCAAGTATATCACCTAAATAAGATACAGTCAGGTGAGGAAACACACAATCAAATAGAAATTAATTTATTTTATTTTCCAGCTAAATTTCTAAAACGATTTAATATGCAAAATAGGGAAGCTAAAAATGGAACTAGTTACACTTGCAAATACAAAACAAATGCAAATGGTTCTATGCCAAATGCTAAAACATTTAGTATAGTATGTCCTTGTAAAATAGGCACAACCTTTCGCTAACTATCAACACTCGATATCATTTACATAGCACTACATAAATAACCGAAAAATGAATACACAGTGAGTACAAAACGAGCATCACCCAAAATATTCAGAGAAAAGGAGAATAAAAGAAATAAATGTGATAAGAATCAAGGCTCCACAACATAACTACAAATTATGGGATAATTCGAAGGTGTGGCCTGAGGCGCATGCCCCTGGATGAAAATAACTGTTTTTCAAATTTTGAAAAATTCGGACATATGTACTCTATTTGTTTTCTATGCTTGTAAGTTTCAGAAATATGATCAAAGATTTCTAGCATGAATTAATTCTTTTCTTTGCATGATCAAAAATATGTCAAAAATTTGAGAAAAATTGCTGTGCTTAAGTGTGTGAAACCTAAATTCAATCGCTCACGCTCACACACACACACCGCAAACACCCACACACACATGTATGATATCAATTCCCTTTTTATTTTTCTGAATTCCACCGCCCAGTGTGGCAAAATGGTTAGTCTTCATGGAAATTTCAAGCATTTACATGTTTCTTTTACGTTTGAAGACATATTTTTCAAAAAAAAATGTTCTATGGGAGCGCATGCTTGGCGGAGCCATTTCGCTTCTCTTGACATTATGTTTCTTCAAGGTGGAAAATGTATGACGGCCAAGACTCATGAAAACATATCTACTTTGGCCCTGCTAAATTCGTTGCCAAAATATATAATGGCAACTTCCGAAATTCACTTTGTTTTCAGAGACCTTCTATAAAAATTACGAGTTGCCAATAGGGATTGTTTACATACTTAACTAAAATGACCAAAGGCAATCTGACTATTGTGAAAAAAAGTATGAGTGACCCAGTAACAATGGATATTGTGTGATTCAAGTTGGCATTAATAAATGATTGATGGCCATTAGTAATAAATTGAAAATCCACAATGTGAAATGTAGTTACTTATGTGAAAAACAAGTCAACATCTCGCTCTCTTATTACATAATTTGGGTGTTCAATCCAATGGATGAATTAGGAGCCTATGTTGAGTTGTGAAATGATTGAACTGTATGCCCGTATCATCATGGGAATACACGAAATTAGTGACATGGCATTGCGGATGTTCTCTTGAGGAATCTCATTAAATTGAACTTACAGAATTACATCATGACCCTCAAGTTGATTAAATGGAAGCAACTTTTTCTGAACTCGAGGCAAAAACTTTACAAGTTCCATTAATTAAGAAGATTTGTTTTGCCTAGTTAAATGACATCAACTTGGACCATGTTTGTAAGATCACATTGAATAAGTTGACACGAACCGAAGAGCATTAACTTCTTGAAAGTGGTGTACTTTGTGACATTTACCTCTTCGAGGCTTCTTTAGCTTCATAGACCGCCAGGTCCAAAACAAAGCTAATAACCCTAGAAGCAACAGGAAGGCCAGACCTCCCAAGATTGCTCCTACAATGGCTCCCTTCCCTCTTGATTTTCCTGTAAAAAGAATGAATTGTGAGCTCTGATTCGGAGATGAAATTTGAGTCAGAAACATATAAAATTCATTGACTTTGTGGTTTTTGTAGAACACAATATAACAATCCAATTGACATCGAAGTTCAACTAAACATGTTCCCTCGAGCAATTGAACATGTCTTAGCATTGTGACAAAATAGAGAATGTTAAAGTTCAAACTCACCCCAAACACCGGTTTCCAAATGTTAAAAAATACGATCCAGAGTACTAAAGTTGAATTGGCCATTAGATGATGCAAGACAAGTAAGAGAGGTAAATATGGTCTGCTGGTCCATGGTGGACTACGGCCTTCCTCTTGACTTTGTTGTTTTTGTATTCCTCTTTTCATTTGACTTGTTGACTATGACTACTCGCTTGGTCCTTTGTTGAATTGGCCTGACTTTGACAATTGGCCACGTAGATGCCACAAGAGAAACATGGAGAACCACATCCTATATATACCTAATAAGTTCATCCCGGTATCTTATCTATCTCAACATGTAAATATGCCACATGACCGTACAATTATGGATGGATAAGATCCACCTTAACTTGCAAACATGAATGGGGAAAGACCTAGCACCACATGCAACCATGCATGAAAGGCTATTTTTCATTCTGTTATTATACTTACATTTAATAATATTTTACAACTATATAATAAGTCATATGTATTTTTTAATTTCGGTTCACGTGTTAATAATCTAAATTATTCCTCATGATCAATTCTAATTGGAATATATCGCACTCGGTTTCCGCAACAACATGTGAGGTATCATCTAGTTCACGGAATTATTATCTCCCCAACTGTGGCCCCCTTGACCAGTACTCACATCAATCATTGCTGTAGTTGCAGGACAATTCTTCATGTTTGATGATCTTCTATGCAGATTCCATGGTTTGGGAATCGTTTGAGAAAAAGCAATCCTGAAATACGGCACTACTTGAGGTGGTCGTGGTACCATCCTTGTACGATGTCGTAGGTCAAAAATCACAGCAAAGATGTCGTAGGCACAAGAGGAACTCACCAGAGCGCAAGTAGGGCGCCAGGTCTGCCGTCGCATTAGCCGGGAAGAAGGGCTTATCAGAGTACCTCATGAAGCACCCGGCGTCCACTGCCCGGCCGTCGGAATTGGGCGGGCACCGGTCAATGTTGCTCGCAGCTACCTGGAGGCACTGCGCGCAGCCGTCCTGCCCGACCGTCTCCACACACTGCGCCATCGCGTACACCCCGGCGCCCGCGGCCGCCGCGGCTAGCCGGGGGAAGCGAGGCACGGCTGCCGCGAGGTCGTTGATCAGCGCCTGCACCGCGCCGTCGAAAGCGGCGCCGGGCACGGCGGAGCCGTTGCAGCGCTGTGTGTTGCCAGGGAGGGTGGACTGGTCGAAGAACGCCACGCTCTCGTACCGTATGACGCAGCCGTCGAGGATGGCGCGCCCGCCGTTGGCCGCGCCGCAGGCCGCGTGGATGCGCGCCGCGGCGGCGTCGAAGCAGGCGACGCAGTCCCTCCCGGTGACGTATGGGCGGCACTGCGCCAACGCGAACGCCGGCGCGGCGGCACGAGGCTCCGCTGCGGTGGCGAAGCCACCACCGGCGGAGAGGTTGGCGCGGAGTTCGGCGAAGGTGGAGTTTAGAGCGGTGAGGAAGGCGGCCGTCGGCGTGGCGTTGTACTGGCTGCACCCATGATTGAGCTCCGTAGCCTGCGGGTCAGCGACGGTGAACGGAACAAACGCGCAGGTGACCGCCAGCGCTAGAGCCGGCAACAGCGGGAAGTGAGCCATGCGGTGCATCGGCGAGAGCAGAGGAGCGGAGAGGAGAGGAGAAATCGCCGTGGACGCTGGGTTTTGGACGAGAGGGTCGGGCAGGGGGTGGATTTGGGTTGATTGAATTGCCAAGTAGGAGGTTTGCAGTGTAAATTAGTTGGAGGTGATGGGACAAAAATGCAAGACTTAAGGCGCGAAAGGATGTTTCCTTCCGGCGGGAAGCTAGAAAACCGCGTACACGTCTCAATCCCTAATTATATTAATCATATTTATGTATTTTTAGTTTTAGTTCATATATTTATAAATCCAAATACTCACGTCCTTATAACCAAATTTTATTAGAATTATTACAAGAAATCCCCGCAGCAATGCACATGGTATCATCTTGTTTAATTATGGGTCCCTCCTGTCATGTAATTTTACCTTAAACCTTCACCTCTTCTTGTAAATTTTCCATTATGAAAAAGATTATGTGACTGTTCGATTGCTTACGTTGGGGAGTAAGATGTATAATCCACTGGAACTTTTTTTTACTGGATTCTCATTCTCACGAATGAAAATATTGAGTGGTTGTTGGGGGAATTGAATCAAGCATGGATAACTGTTTGTAGTGAGTGGTTGTGGCTCAGCTGATTTAGAAGCAGTTTTTTTTTTTTTTGATAAAGATCATTTTTATTAACATAAAATGTAGTATCAAGCAGATACAGAGCATGATAGCAACACTCGGCCTCTGCATAGGATGTACACAACCAAACATTAATAGACTGACATAAAAAAACTGACATATGGACAAAAGCAGTTATCTCTTGGCTAATACTAATAATCATCTCATCATGATCGTCTTACCACTTTTATATTTTTTTATGCGAGAAAGCTTCCGATCTATTCATATTCAATCATGGCAGTATAGCCAACACCAGAAATAATAAAAATTACATCCAGATCCGTAGACCACCTAGCGACCACTGCAAGCACTGAAGCGAGCTGAAGGCGCGCCGCCGTCATCACCCCTCCCTCGCCGGAGTAGGGCACAACTTATTGTAGTAGACAGTCGGGTAGTCGTCGTGCTAAGACCCCATAGGACAAGCGCACCAGAACAGCAACCGCTGCCGATAAAGAATAACGTAGATCGAAAGGATCCAACCAGAAGACACACGAACATAGATGAACAACAACCAGATCAGAGCAAATCCATCCAGGATAGATCCGCCGGAGACACACCTCCACACGCCCACCAACAATGCTAGATGCGCTATCGGAACGGGGGTTAGGCGGGGAGACCTTTATTCCATCTTCAGGGAGCCGCCGCCATCTTGTCTTCCTGAGCAGGACACAAACCCTAACAAAACTCGAAGGAACAACTAACAACGAAGCCCTCCCGCCGGCCCTTGCCAAGATCCACCGCGCGCGCCCCCATGGTCCTAAGGCCACTTGAGACGAGGCAGACCTGCGGCGGCACCGGCGAGAGGCACGAACCCTAGATTTGTTTTGGAGGAGGAGAAGGAGGCGGCTGGGGTGCGTACTGGCTCAGAGGAGGTTAACAAGTACCACTTTTATAGTTTAACAGGACTAGATCGGATGATTCTTAGCAGTGACTTAGAAATAGCAAAGTCACAAATTATGCCGCATGATGAACCCTCTGTAGCACCGAAAGTCAAATAAACTTAGCGGTCGGTCGGCGTGGAAGTATTCACAATCGGCTGCAATTCCTGTGATTAATAAGGGTTAATTGCAAGGTCAAGCCAACTCTATAATTGTCCTTCTAGTGGTCGTTAGATGGGATCTACAATTGCAGCCAAGTTTGATCCAGTGGCGTGAACTGATAGATCGGTTTATTCCTCCCTTTTTAAGGAAATCTGGCACCTTATGTGTCTTTGTAAAACTTGTATTACTCATGTTAATCATACTCAGCATAAGCTTAGAGATAGCTTAGCTAAGTTTGCTAGATTGGAGGGCAGAACAATGACTTGGGTCGGCAGATTGTAATGACAATGTTATTGAGTAATACAATGGTTACACCAGCAAAAGAAATGAACTCTTGTAGGGGAGTGATGGCAGCGGCATGTGGAGAACTTGTTTTGGCGACCACAGTGATCGTTTGATGGTCTAGGGACCTTGGTGTAATAATAGATCTAGGTCCTATTGAAAAATGCGTTAATTGAACGGTGTGTAATGAAGTTTCCTTCCCATCGCACTCGTGGAGGCTGCTCTCTGAGACGCGGATAGTCCAAGTGCACAGATTGACGGCTGGCATACGGCAACTGAAAGAGACATTGTAACTTGTAATGTAGTAGGAGAGGAGTAGACTCACCCGTGTAGAATGGAACGGTGTGTCAATTGTCCACATCTCTACCCATGGCTTCTTCCTCTCAAACTGTAGGCTCCGGCCGCTTCTGTTTGCCATCAACTGGATTGGACATATGGTATACCCTTGGTCTGGGCGGGTGCCTGTCTATTAAATCAGAGAAAGCTTGATATTTCTTGACAGCGGCACCTCTCCTTCCCTTTCTTCAATGGCCAACTTTCTCCTATCCCGGCAAGTGGATGTTTGCAGCGACACTGTACCATGTTGGCGATAAGGTTCTCGACACTGTTCGCATGTTGGCGATAAGGTTCTCGACAGTTGTGCTGGTAATTATCAGCTAGCTAATGGATGGAGCAGAGAATGACTTCGACGACTAAAGATCAACCGGATCTGTGGCTCTGGTGGTTTGCTTTATATGTAAAGTGAGGTGAAAGCCTTTTTCGATAAGATTAACGGTCAGAGCTTGTAGAGACCGGTCTATTTGCCATATCTCAAAGTCGCGACGGGGCTACTTTTCGATCATAATTTTGGGGTGTTCACAGAAAGAAAATAATATATGTATGGCATTGATATCAATTGAAGGTACTGTTGCATCAGAATGAAACATACGCGTTTGTTACTCCCTAATCCCATAATATAATACAGTTTTGAAGCTATTTTTAGCTTGCAAAAACATTTTATATTATGAGATGGAGAAGTATTTTATAAGCTGCATGAAAAAAATCCAGGCATCAGTTGATTTCACGCGGAGAAGACGAAGTGTTGCGTTGAGGCGCAGACAGGTGGATGAGCGATGGCATGCCCATTGAGGCTGAGCTGGGAACGACCCGGAAACAAGGACAACGAGATTGGCCACAACGTCACTATAATGAGCGGGGGAGGGGGGGGCGCGAGTTTGACAGGTGCGTGTTGGGGTGGGTCGAGGGGTTAGGGGATGGTCAAGACAATGGTGGCTTGAGGAGGATGCGGCTTGGGCAAGGAGGGGGAGGAGGTGGATGGCAGGCACAGTGGCAGGAGGCGGCGATTCTACCGGCAGTGGTCGTTGGTATTGGGGGGCGATGCAAGCAAGAAGGCGGCGGTGGCAAAAACGCAAAAACATTTTCATGAATGTGCAAATAGCCCATTCCTAAAATTATGTTCTATGTTCATAAAAATTCTAAAGCAACTTGAGTACATCATGTATGGCTGGGTTGAAGACAAACACCTTGGTGTCGGTCGAGAGAACTACAAGCCCATCGCAGTGCAGCATGCCGTAAACCGACCTGAACTCGTCATAGAAGGTTGTGGAGTGCAGGAGGCACGCACTGTCCTGGCCCTCTTGCCATGAGTAGAAGGGGATGTGGTTGGAAACGTGGTCGGCCAGACCTCTTCTTCGATCACCTTGTCCACAGTAAGTGGGGTGATGAGAAAGGAAGGCTTGTGTCGTTGGTTATTGGCAGATTGCTGGAGATGCGAGTGGATGAAGCATGGATCGGAGATGATGGCACGCCATGACGTGCTGACGGACTAGAACCGCATCAGAGCTTTCATTAGCAGCCGGACAAGAATCTCAAAGACCATCTCGTTAGGTAGCGCCGGGCAGTAGCGGACTCTCCTCGTGTATACCTTGAGTATTTCTTGGCAGCTGGTTTTCGTGTCCACGGCCATCTTAGCCTTCGTGGCGTTTGCGATGCGCAGGCATATATATTGGAGTTGAACATAAAGGTAAATCTGATGATAGACATGAAAATGGATCGGACTGCCGGTTCCCTGATCGATCCGGACATCAGATGGTTCCGCCAGATCAAAGATGATGAACAAAAGAAAAAAGTTAAAGGTGAAACACAAAGGTAAATTAATACATCATCCGACCAATGGTACCGTAGGCCACGGAAATCTCGCGCACCCTAAACCAAACATCAAGCGAGGGCAAGCCCATTGTCTCAAATCAAATCGGTGCAACTGTGCAAGTTCGACCTTGGCTGCCCTCTTTGTGTTCGCAAATGGTTATTTCTCAAGAAAACTATGGCCACCCGCAAAAAAAAAGAACTATGGCCAGAGGAAAATCCTATTCATTGCGTTTTACACGTATTGCAAAATCGCACAGGCAACGCTACTTGGCCAGCCCATGTAGCGGTTTTTCTTTTCTGTCTTTTAATTTTTATTTCTCTTTTTTTTCTAACTGCTTTTCTTTTCCGGAATTTCTTAGGGGTTTACTCTTCTGTTTTCAGTTTTCAAATTCATTACCTTTTCAAACATTCATGAACACTTTCCAGAAAAGACCAAACACATTTCAGAATCCGTGAAATTTTCAAAATTTCATGAATAATTAATACATAAGTAAACATTTTTTAGAATTCATGATATGTTTTCAATCCATGAACATTTTTTTTAAACCATGAACATTTGTAAAACTCCTGAACACTTATTATTTTTTTGAATATTTGCAGAATTCATGATCATTTTTCGAATGCACGAACATATTTTAAATACCACAACATCATGATTTTTTTAAATGTCAACTTTTTTCTGTAATAAAAAGTTGATGCTTATCGGGCCAACCCATTTTAGGATCATTGTGAGTTATAGGGGTAATTCCTTGCTTATTGCCATGAATATAACCCCCAAAATAAAAGATCTATCGCGTGTGCTCGCCATGTCAGTGTATAGCAGTGGGATCGCCCACACGTAATCGTACATGGGACATCCCATTTGTGGACTGATTTCCTGATTTTTCTTTCAATGTTCCTTTTTAAAGTGTTTCACTTTTTTTTCTTCTCTTGTTTTCCATATTTTCTTCTAGGTTTCTTTTTATCCTTTCACCTTTTTCTATTGTTTCAGTTTTTATTTGTCTATTCTTAAATGAAATAATTCTGAAGTTGAATTTACATTTTCAAAAATACGATCAGTTTTTAACTCTATGAATTTTAAATAAATAAATTAACATTATATTATACATACAATAAAAGTACATTACGAAAAAGATAGTCTATAAAATCCCATAAAACACAGTAACATCTTACCGTCTATCTGATATATCAGTAAACCGCGACCAGTTGATCTTGCTAATAGAAATAGAAATTTGGGTAAATTTCCCACCTTTGGCCTTATATAACATAAAACCTTATTGTTTTTATCTTCCATTGAAACAACCTTTCAACATAAACAAAAACATTTCTTATAAAAAAAAGTTAACATGCCACTGTTAAAAATATGATCAACTAACAAGATACTTAGATTGATCTACTCACACCATGCAAACTACATAGGATTTCAAGCAGATTGGCCTAAACAACTTTACCAACTACAAGGTCATCACAAATGGATCACTAGCTGGCCTGTTCATTTGTGCATTTACATTTATCAGGTATCATCTAATTACAATATATTGTATTCCTGATTTTTTTTAATTCTTTCCCTCTTCATTATCATTAGATTATAATTTTATCTTGTATGTTTGAGTAGTTGCCATTTCGCAAGGCTGCAAAACAAGCACAATTGTTAAGTTCCACTGCTACCAACCCGCAGTATAAATTAACTAATCAAGTTGGACTTCTTTGGCCTCCAAATCTAACAATAATTGCAATGCATCTTCTAATTGTCTTGACCCCCGCAAAAAAAGGAAAATTTGTGTAGAGTGTAAGTAGCATGTCCACAGAACACATCAACATAACCAAACTCTTGTTTTTGCCCATCCTCTAGCCCAACTACTCTTATATTACTAATCTCAGCACATGCCACAGCCCCCATACGGGCCAGAGTCCTCATATTTCGCACGCTACACACGGAATAGTCGAGGTAACATGCATGTCTCTCGTTGAGTTGTCTAACCCACTACTTGTTTGTGATGATTTTTTTCTCTTTCTTTGAATCGGTGGCACACTAACGCGGGGGCTATATCTTGCTTATAGCGAGATGGTAGCTCCCCTCGCCAGAAGGGCCCTACAGCACAAATGGGCCAACCTAGTAGTCTCTTTTCTTGGTCTTGCGCTCGTTCGTTTTGATCACAAATTGGTTCTTTTTTTCTTCTGTTTTTTTAGTTTCTTCACAGATTTTCTTTGTTTTTCTTTTTCCTTTGTCAGACTTATTTTTTATTAATTTATTGGTTTTATTTGGTTTTATTGTTTTCTTTTATTTCTTTTTCTTTTTTGCACTGATTTTTCTCTAGGTTTCTTATTTTCTTTTTCATTTTTATTGTTTTATTTTTTGGTTTTTCTTTTGTTTCTTTCTCGGCTTTCTTCGGGTTGTTTTCAACACAAGTATACATTTTGCAAATATATGTTTTGATGCCCATTTTCTTTATCATATGCATTTGATATTTTTTGTATTCATCAGGAATATTTTAATACAATAGTTTATAAATACGTAATTAAAACTTTTTTCAAATATATGTGAGAAAATTGCACCAATGGTAAACAAACTTGTCCCCGATGCTCACTTTAGTCCACATTCTTGCATCTCCGAAAAGCGGCTACATCAACTTGTTAATCGCGCTCAGTTTAGTACAAAAACAGCTACGTGGCACGCTGACTCGGCTGAGGCTGGTTTGGGCGGAAATCATTTTTTGCAAAAACAACCCTGGCCGGCACGTGAGCGGCACGTGTGGATGCGAGGCGGCGTCATATTTGCAGAGAGGACCCCGCTTTCTCATTTGGAAGTCCGGCTGTTCATCTCTCTCCCCTGCTCATATCCCCTGTTTCCGGTCGAACAGAGGGTGGGCGACGGCGGCACCCAGTCCAGCCATCGTCGGCATAGATGCCACCCGTGCTTCGAGATCGCGGCGGAGACCCTCCTGACTACGGTATGTGCTCGTTCCCAATGTTTTTTCTGCTGCAATTTTATGGAAATAAGCACGGCGGCGGTTAGGGTTTTCATGCAGATCTTGTTAAGATCATTGTGCCAGACAAGTGTAAATGATCTTAAAAAGATCAGCTTTCATGCCAGGATGTGTAAACCTATTTATCACTGTTGGAAACTTAATGCCAGAAGTCTGAACCTGTTTATTATTGTCAATATTTCAGTTTAATGTCATGATCATGTTTATTTCTGTCAAAATGATGAGTTCATTACTGTCAACATTTCAGTTTAATGTCATGATCATATTTATTTCTGCCAGAATACAAATTTATGCCAAAATGCAAGTTTCTGTCAAAATGATCATGTCATGATCATAGCTCAGTTTATTTCTATCAAAATGCAAGTCAATTGCTGTCAAATATAACAACTGAAGTAGACAGGAGCATTGCATTACTTCCAAACTTGACTAGTCTACACAACTGACAGTACACTCAGAGATTACATTCTGAAACCCATTGCATACATGACAGCAACAAAAAAACACTACAGAAGCATAATAAAGCTCCTTCCTGTCCCTCCTCTTAAGTTCTTCCTTGTGCATCTTATTCCTTATCTTCTTCTCAAATTCTAACTTCTGGATCTTTCTCTCCATATCTTTCTCCTTTTTCAGTAGCTGCATCTTCTCACTTGCAAGATCAGTGATAACTACTCTAGCCCTTTCAGTCCAGTCTTTGTCCATTTCACATAACCACATGCTCTATGGTCCTGTAGTCATTTCAAATTTCATCATATTAACATTTTTAAATAACAACAAGTTTCAAATTCAAAAATACTGAAATTACCTCATATGGGCAACCAAGAAACCTTCTGCCCGTGTCCTGAATATCACTGCACACATGCCGAGCAGGTGTTTTCCAGTGACCAAAAGTCTCTTTTGAATTCGTCTCCAAACCATTGAATTCAGGATCAAATTTGTAGCTAGGCATCTTATGCATCGTCGCATCATCCTCCTAAAATAATTTCAGTGCAAATGACTAGCTCAAATCCCACCCGGAAGACAAGAAATGCAACTGACTAGTTACTGAGTGGGGAAAAAAATCAAATTGTACCTTCACAACGTCGCCCCAGTAGGCAATCGCAGTCACCTTCCACTCGCCATCGTCGAGCGCTCCATTGCCGGCCACCGGCTGACCTGACCCGGCCACTGCTTCTTTGCCGCCAGCCATCACCGCTGCTAACCCGGACAGCTCGCTGCCGACGCCTCTCTGCCGCCGTTGCTGGCCCGATGGACGACACGGCGCCGTCACCCAGAAATCGCCGGCCTAGGGTTTGAGAGAGAGTGAGGCACGGGAGAGATGGGGAATTGTGATCTTCAACTGGTCTCGGAGGGGCTACGTGCAAATGTAGCAACGTGCAAATATAACAGGGGGGTTTAGAAAAATACCTGCTGACTCAGCTTGCCAGTTGTCGTCCTGTAAGCTGTTTTTTACTAAACTGAGTGCGATTAACAAGTTGATGTAGCCGCTTTTCGGAGATGCGAGAATGTGGACTAAAGTGAGCATCGGGGACAAGTTTGTGTACCATTGGTGCAATTTGCTCAATATATGTTTTGATGCTTATTTTATTTATCATACACATTGACATTTTTCGTATATAACAGGCACATTTCTTTAGTACACGTTTAATAGTTTCAAATACACGATTAACACTTTGTCAAATATATGTTTTGATGCGATCTATCTTTATCATGCAAATTTAACATTTTTTCGCATACCTCAGGAACATTTTTTGCAAACAAAATTAATATTTTTTTAAACATGATTAACATTTTGGAAAATATGATTTTTGATCTCTAGTTTTTTTTCATGTACTTCATAGATTATTACATAAATCTAGAACATACATGTTTCACAATTTTCAAATTCAGCACCGATGCGAGAGCGAGAGGGATTCGCTCTGAATCCAGGACCAAGAGCATTTCGCGTGCACGTGCTGGCTCCCGCCGGTGGCGACCTCCCGCGTGCGGCCGTCGACGACCAGTTGGAGGGGCCTGCGGCCGGGTAGATGCAGACCACTGGACGATGGCGTGTTAGGCAAATCATGGGCGCTTATCCATATCTTGGAGTTGGAGATGGGACGCCAGTACATACCAGCGTAGCGGCGAGTTGCCGTTGTGGTGGTGCTTGGGCCGTCCTCACGCCACCAGGATCGACGTCCTATCCCGTTGGTCGCTGCCTCTCCTCCGGGGTGTGGGGGCGGTGGGATCGAGACAGATGGGAAGGAATGGAGATGTTTTTTACTTTGGGAAATGATTGTGGTCGGACGACCGGCTGAAGCTTGCGCCGGTCGCCCCGGCGGCGATAGGGCCACGGGATCGAGGGAGATGGGTTTGGGGAAGGGGAGTGGGCGGTGGGACGTGCGTACATGGGTTGTTTTAATTTTTTTCTTTCGTGCATTTTTTCTTTCGTGCGGGGATGGTGGGATCGTGGGAGGAGATCCTTTTTGCACGTACGAGCAGGGGTGGAGGGTTGGGTTATCGAACGAGGTGGAGGGAGGGGGGGTCGAACAAGTTGGTCGAACCGAGGGGAGGTCGAACCATCACGATGTTCGATCTCCCTTTAATAGTGGAGATACAGTACCTATCAGGTCTACCATTGAGGCGGCGCAGGCCCCCTCCCTCTCCGGCGATACTGGCACCGCATTACGAGTCAAGTTAGCGTAAGTAGGAGGACTGAATGAAGCTGCAAATTAGCCTCCATTGGCTCCACAGTCTGAAACCATAGACTGTAGATAGTTAGATACAATTGTTTCCATATGTATATGTTCAAACAGCAGTAAACTAGCATCGTACCTTCAAAAAATTGGTTCAGATCAACCTCAGTCTCAGCTCGGGCTCCCTCCTTTTTTTTCTTGCCCGACTTTTAAAGAGATTTATTTTGGAATGTATGAGATTTTAGGTTGGTTGGCGACCTCCCGCCCGTCGATGAGCTGGCGGAGGGGCCTGCGGCTGGGTAGATTTAGATCCCTGGACGAGGGCGTGTTAGGCATCTAGCCGTGGGGGTGGAAAGCGGAAGAGGGCGAGGGTTTTCCTCCGGTGCGAATGTGGGGTGTCGATTTGCTTGGGCAGAGAGCCATGAGAGTGTGGGAAGGAATTGGCCGAGATGCATTTCGCGTGCACGCGCTGGCTCCCGCCGGTGGCGACCTCTCGCGTGCGGCCGTTGATGACCAGGCGGAGGAGCTTGCAGCCGGGTAGATGTAGAGCAGCTGCACGATGGAGCTGCATCTCATGGATAGGAAGGAAACTTATTTCATACTTCCCTTTGTCTGGGACTCAATAGAGACGTCTTCCCTTGGTGCGAGAGCGAGAGGGATTCGCTCCGAATCCAGGACCAAGAGCATTTCGCGTGCACGTGTTGGCTCCCGCCGGTGGCGACCTCCCGCATGCGGCCGTCGACGACCAGGCGGAGGGGCCTGCGGCCGGGTAGATGCAGACCGCTGGATGATGGCGTGTTAGGCATCTAGCCGTGGCGGTGGCTAGGCAGATATGGGGTGCCTGCCACATCGGATCCGACAGGACGACCCCACCAAAAATTGCATCAAATCAAAACCTCTCCGTACTCCACCCTTGCAACCCATCCTCACCACCGTTCCCGATCCACCACCGAAGATATCGTCCAGCCCGTCCCCAGTCGACGCGGCTGAGACACAGTCCGCCTCGTCCGTCGGCATCCCTTCAATGGCTCCAACTTGCAAGGTGGAGAACGTCGCCCAGAAGTAACGTTTATACATAGGTCACTTTGAAAGCAACACAGGTCATTTTGAAAGCAACACAGGTCACTTTGAAAGCAATACTGGTCATTTTGAAAGCAACACTGGTCACTTTAATAGCAACATGAATATGAAAGCAACACAGGTCACTTTGAAAGGAACATAGGTCAATTTGAAAGCAACACAGATTGTTGGAACAAATATCCAATCATCCCTGGGAGGCCGACGTCGTAGGAGCAGCGCACGTCGGAGTTCGCGTCGAAGATGAGCTCCTTGGGCGAGAGGCTCGCGGCGGCGTGGAGCAGCATAGAGACACGGGTCGCGCTCGGTTCGGCGGAGGATCCCGGAGTCGCGTTGATGCCCACGTCGAGGCGGGACATGGGCACGGCGAGAGGGCGAGTGGCGCGGGCGTCGAGCGCGGACTAGAGAGCGGCATGGTGGACGCCGCGGATGGTCACGTCAGGAAGCTGGGCCCATAGCCCGTCCCAGTCTGATGTCGTAGGAGCGGCGCACGTCGAAGACGAGCTCCTTGGGCGAGAGGCTCGCGGCGGCGCAGAGCAGCATAGAGACACGAGCCGCGCTCGGTTCGGCGGAGGATCCCGGTGTCGCGTGGATGCCCACGTCGAGGCGGGACACGGGCAACACAGGTAATTTTGATGGCAACATGAACATGAAAGCAACACAGGTCACTTTGAAAGCAACACAGGTAATTGTGAAAGCAACACAGGTAATTTTGAAAGCAACACAGGTCATTTTGAAAGCAACACATGTCACTTTGAAAGCAACACTGGTCAAAGCACCACAAGTCATTTTGATGGCAACATGAACATGAAAGCAACACAGTTCATTTTGATGGCAATATGTACATGAAAGCAACATAGGCCATTTTGATGGCAACAAGCATATGAAAGCAACACAGGTCACTTTCAAAGAAACACAGGTCATTTTGAAAGCAACCTAGGTCACTTTGAAAGAAACACATGTCACTTTGAACAGCAGGGAACGAAACAAGTCCACAAACAAGTCCAACACTAAACACGAGAAAAAAAAGAGAAAAACCCATGCAAATCCCCGAGACCTATAGAACCCTCTCCCCCTTTGGCATCAAGACACCAAAAAGGAAAAGAGCGAAGCTAGCGTCCCAAAGCTCAGGCATCCTCCTCTGACTCCTCGGTCGCAACTAGATCCTCATCATCAGAGTCGTCATCGTCGTCGTGATCAGATTCTTCCATGGCATTGTCAGCTGCTGCAAACGAGGAGGATGGCTGGGGAGGGGCTTCATCATCAGTCCAGGTGCTATGGGTAGATATCCAACGCTCCTCCGGGGTGATGCTCTTCTCAGAGCCACTCCGAATCGGCATGTTGAGGTGCTTCATCATTGCAATTTGGCGACGCCGTGCAAGCTTCTCATTAACATGTGCCTCATACATCCTCTTTTGGATGTCAGCTTGGAGACAAAAGGTCTTCTTCACCTTGGCAGTGAGCTTGGCCACCCATGAGGGCTTGGCCCCTGGCTCCATCTCAAAGTCCTCATCGTCAGAAGTAGCATAGACATCCTCAGGAGCATTGGCAGGGAAGCGATGCTCGGCATGCTTCTTCTTCTTAAGGAGCTTGACCTCATGAATAGTGAGGTTGTCTGGAGAAGTGAGGAGCTCTCCAGGACGACGAACAGCCCATACAGAGTTCAGAAAGCACATGACAAACGGAGCATAGATTGGGACTTTACGGTAGATGACCATGTTGTACATCCCATGCCACAGCCAATTGGACACATCAAACGTTGCCCCTGTCCCCACCATGGTCTTCATAGCAACCATCAAATCAACCAGATAACCATGAATCTCATCTTGATTGCCCACCTTGGGCAAGAGCACATTGCGGAACACTCGGTGCATGATGTCATAGACTTTCTCCAAATCCTTGGATTCTCCAATAATCCCACGGCCCCGAATGTACAGAGGGGCAAGCTTCTCCTTAGGCATGGACTCAGGAAGGTCATGAGGACGAATGCCACCCCTTCCTTCCAGACCGGTATCCTCGTACCCAATAGCATTGCAGAATGCCCTCCAGGGAACTTGAAACAGTTCATCACGACACATGAAAGTGAGAGTGCGCGCGTCATCTTCCCCAAAATGAACTGTGGCATAGAACTGGTGGATGAGTTGAACATCAAAGTCACAGTTGACTGACATGAGCTTGACAAGATCAAACTCCTCGCAGAGAGCCAGCGCCTCACCAAAATACTCCAAGTTGTTCCTCCAATGGTCAAGATCAATTCTCCACTGCTTGGCATACCTGTTCTTGTTGTGCTCAAAGAGTTCATGAACAATCCGCACTTGCATCTCATTCCGGAACTGAACGGTGGTCCAACGAGGAGCAATGGGAACCTCATACGGATTCTTCGATCGGAAGGCTTCCCATTCCTTGGCTTTCCAGCGATGCAACGGCATAACCACACGTTGCTTAGCAGCGACAGACTTTTCACGGCGAGTGGGCTTGGTGGGAATCACAACTTCTTCTTCATCATCAGACACAGCTGGGCGCAAGGTCCTTCATGCCCTCTTCTTGGCCTTGCGAGGAGCAGAGCGAGAACTAGAGCCACCTGAACACACACACACACACACACACACACACACACACACACACGAAAAGAACACACAAAACCCAGCAACGATGAGAGGATTGCACCCACTAGCAGAAAAGGAACAAGTTGCAACAACAGAGAAGATAGAACAGTGTTCTGTGGTTGATATACTCCGGTTGTTACCACTCCAGCGGTTGTACCGCCCGTAGGGTCGGTAGAACCGCTGACAGTGGCACTACCAGGGGAGATAGATCTAACCGAGGCATACGAATCACACAAGTAATATTCCGAATTCTAAGTGTTGCAAACAAGACAGGAGGCAAACAAAGATCTCTTCTACTCCATAGTTCAAACACTAATCGCGGAAAGTTAAGTAATGCCCTAGACAAAGGAAGAACCCTAGAAAGACCTAGGAGCAAAGAACACGAGGCATTACCACCATCCATGGGAAGAGATCGGGAGGCCTCCACGGAGAGAATCCACGGAGAGCCAAGGATCTGAAGCGCGAGACGCACTCCGGGGCAGGGGTAGAGATGGCCGGCGGCTAGGGCAAAGAGAAGAGGAACGAGGACGAAGGGAAAAAAGAAACAGCCCCGTCGAGTATATACCGGTTAAGAGAAATGACCGGACCAACCGCCCAGCCACCGCACAACTACCGCCTCAAAATAGAGACGAGACCGATACTTGAGCGGTGCAAGACCGGAACAACCGCCTGGCCTTGAGCTCTTGGACGGCGAAGTTTTGAGCGAAAGAACCGCTCAGACCACCGGTGGTACCGGTCATCGAGGATCGACCGGATCAACCGGGCCACCACCGCCCGAGAACCGCATCAAAACAGAACCTTGAGCGGTGCATGGCTGGAACCACCACCCTAGCCTTTGTTGAGCAAGGTGGCGGTACCACCGCCCGGAGGCAGCGGTACAACCGCTCGGTCAAAGCTGGAGAGCGTCAAGGTCCAACGGTAAAACCGCTCCAGGGAGAGGTACAACCGCTGGGAAGAGCAGAAACCAGGAGGAAAGGTAGGGGGAACTCTCTCTCTCACAACTGAGGAAGACAAAGGAGGGGTGAGGAAAGTGTACGTGAACAGATTCCCCCAGAGCTTCCTAATGAGGATTCCCTCTTGATAGTACGGGTACTCTATGACCAAAGAAAATAAAAGCGTAGAGGACACGTCTTTGATCTTTTCCTATGAGAGGCAATAGCAACCCGATGTAAGCCTAAGCATCAAGAACCTGAAACATAAGTCTCGAAACATCTTTACCTAGCAGTTGTACCAATGAAAGATATGTCAATCAGAAATAAGAGGCAACTCCCAGCCGTAGCATGGCATACTATTAGGGGGGGGGGCAGCCCCGGTGCATGTAGCTCCCGCTTGCGCAGGGTCCGGGGAAGGGTCCGACCACTTTGGGTCTATTGTACGCAGTCTTTCCCTACATTTCTGCAAGAGGCTGTTTCCAGGACTTGAACCCGTCACAAAGCAGCAGCTTTACCACTGCGCCAAGGCTCCTCTTGGTCACAAGAGCATGGCATACTATTGACGATTTAAAATCAACCAAATCAAACTCCAGCTCTAAGAAGAACGAGGCAGACAAACACGCACAATACCGTTGAAATTTTAAACTCAGTTTTGCATGCATACGAAGCACACCACAGACATTACAAAGTCATAACTAAACCTGGCATTTTAAGAAGTAATATTTTGCGCAGGCATTACAGTGACCAAATAAACTCAGAACATGGTCACTTCCCAAACCGTAAACAAAGTTCTGAAGTACATATTACAATAAAAATGGTCTACAGAACCTGCATGAACACCGGTTCAAGTAGTCCTCCAAAGTTGATCCATCTGTTCTTCCAAATCGCCGAGTTCTTGTTCCTTGATCTGCAATTGAGGAAAAGCTTTATCATCATACCACTTGAAGAACTCGCATCTCCTTCTGTCAGACTAATGCAAACAAGGTCAGCTGCAATTGACCATCTGTCTGTGGAAGGGGGGCACTTTTGGCTGGCCCATTTTAGATTTCACAGGAAAAATGAACAAAACATGGATACGATAAGGTTGACTTACCAGCAGGCGGGAGCTCAGGAGTTTGGGCTCCTCACAAATAGCTGATCGGCTGGTTGCAAATTCTGCTCAGTATTCCATCAAAAGAACAGTAAGTATAAATAACTGACATGACTGTACAAGATCTAAAAGAGTTTATTGGAAAACAAAACAATGGCTTACCTCTAAGACACACTTGGGTTCATACATCAACCTCCAGGTTCCGTGCAAGAATTTGATCTTTCTTTCAATGGTTGGAATATGTGAGTATGATTGCAGAGTTTTAGGGTATCGAAGACATTGACCAGCTATGGCATAAGTTCCAACATCAACTTTACTGACAAGTTCGCCCATTGCTTTGTCATAGTCTTGTATTTCAGAGATTTCAGAGGCGCTGCCATTTTGTGATGACTCAGGCATGTCTGAGCTCTTCAGCCGAATCTGGCGTGAGAAGGGCTCACCAAGGCTACGCCTTTTACTTGAACTACTATTGTCCCCACTGTATCGATCATTGTGTTCAATATTGAACCTGTACGTACTAAGTGATTTTGCCTTGCTTCCATCAAAAGTTTCAAAGATCATGTTGAGCTTTATTTCATATTTCCTAATAAGGGTGAATTTCCTAGCATAAATATCACCAGTTTTCTGCAATGGAAAGACTAACTTAGCGGTTCGATTATATAAATGGAGAAATATAGTGTTCAGATGAGGTACATACAAGACGCAATTTATCAGGATCAGTCTGGCTTTGTCGTTCTTGTGCCTGCAATGGAAAGCCTCATTTAGTCATTCAGTTCTATAAACGAAGAAAGACAAAGACAGTGACATGTTCAGGTGAAGTGCACACCTTTATTATTTCCAAATTCTTCAGAATCTCATGGTACTTATTCCATAAATATCTTACTCGTGTAAACTGGTCACTCAGATCCGTTTGACGGAAGGTAGTACCAAAGGATTTCCTGGCCATGGAGCGGCCAAGTGTCCGAAAAAAGTTTCATTCGCTGGCGTTCTACCATCCTGAACCATCTTGTAACACTCATCCACAAAATAGTCCATCATGGGCTCAGGCCATTGTAGCGGTGCCATGATATCTAAATGATCCACATCAAAAAGGGATAGACTGTAGTATACTAGCTAATACTAGTGGAGCCCGCGCGGCGGCATGCTACGCCCGTTGATACGGGCCCGTCTCCTCGCCAGACCACCCATAATTGCCCACCTTATACACGCAACCTCGTCCACATTGTTAATATTTTTTTCAAAAGTTTGGTTAACATTTTCACCGCTGAAAAATATCGTCACCTCCTTGACCAAACGAACGGCTTACTGCTGGATGAGCTCTCTCCGCCGAGCATCACATACTACTGGCTGACGGTGACTCTTTCATGAGATGGATGGAGAGGAGCAATGGAGGCAGTTAGATTAACATCAGGGTGGAGGAATCCTACATGGGCACCTCTCGGCCTCGCACCTTCCATATTCATCCGGAGGGGGAAGGAAGGAGGAGGGAGGAGAGAAGGAAGGGGGAGGCCAAATCCCTCCCATTCCTTTCCCTCTTCTCCTCTTTCCATCACCTGTATTTTTTCCTACATGGGGCGCACCAGCCCCTGAGGGACTGGTCCGTCCCCTTCTTGGCTCATTAGGCCCACGTAGTTGAGGGGGGATGCCTGGAACAGCTTCCGGTGACCCGATGGGAATATAATTATTTTTGCTTTTTGCTTTCTGTTCTGACCATCCATGTACGGGTATGTCTCGTCTTCATCATCGATGCAGTCCAGAAGTATGTCGCGGGATCCTCCTCCTCCTCATCCGCCTACGACTGCACCCCCTTGTGAAATGACCCACACCGGGGGCTCCAACACAAAGCTCACATGTTCATCATCGATGCAGTCCAGAAGTATGTCACCACGGAGAAGTGGATGAGAAGGGATCATTGACTCATGCAGGCCACACCACCAAAGTTCGCAACTAATTTCAGAGGTCACATATCAGATAAATTCAAACTAGAAGTCCTAGAGGTAACAAGAGAGCGTGGATCACATTTGAACTACCATACCAGAATGAATGGAACAATTGGATTGTCTTTAATTCTACCTTCATAGAATCTATTTGACTGGTCTAGTTTGGACTCCAGCTGACGAGTCTCTTCTTCCATCCCCCTCAGTAATGAAACAAAGTATTGTTCAAGAACCTCCTTCTGAACATGAATTTTGATAAATCCTCATCATGCTGCCACCCAAGGACATTGGGCACTGTCGCATGGTCCGCACGTCGTGGCGCAGCGCCACATTCACGCTACGTCTGCACCAGGAACATGAGCAGTCTCCCCGCCCTTCCGCCTCCCCCTTGTGAAATGATCCACACACCTGGGGCTCCAACACAAAGCTCACCTTTTTGGACGAACTAGAACCCCCGCCACTCGCACCACCCACCGACCGCTTCAAGCAGCTTACTCAGTAAGCCAAGCTGAGGAAAATAAAAAATAGAAATACGTCTGCACCCCCTTGTGAAATGACCCACATCGAGGGCTCTAACACAAAGCTCACCACTTCATCATCGATGCAGTCCAGAAGTATGTCACCAGAGAGAAGTGGATGAGAATTGATCAAGCATTTCCCCGGTCACCTGCGTCGCCACCAAAGCGAAGGTTTGAGTTGGGGTGGACACCCATGCGGAGAGGGTACAAACATGGTCGGCGTTAGGGGCGGCTCCGCCGAGGGCGTGGCTCTTGCGGCACGCCCGCAACTTCCGGGGCATCGCTTCGGCGGAATCCGCGGCAAAGGCGAGGCCGGCAACAGCGAGGCATTAGGGTATTGGAGGGGATAAGTGTTTGATTTCAGGCGAGAAGAGTTTTGGAGGGGATTGCTGACTCTGGAAGTCTCCACTCGGTACCCCCAGAACACTTCCGATGTCCAAATATTATCGTCCTATATATGAATCTTTTGTAGTTGCCTGTTAAATTAACATCAGGGTGGAGGAATCCTACATGGGCACCTCTCGGCCTCGCCTCTTCCATATTCATCCGGAGGGGGAAGGAAGGAGGACGGAGGAGAGAAGGAAGGGGGAGGCCAAATCCTTCCCATTCCTTTCCCTCTTCTCCTCTTTCCATCACCTGTATTTGGTCCTACATGGGGCGCACCAGCCCCTGAGGGGCTGGTCCGTCCCCTTCTTGGCCCATTAGGCCCACGTATTTGAGGGGGGGTGCCTGGAACACCTTCCGGTGACCCGATGGGAATATAATTATTTTTGCTTTTTGCTTTCTGTTCTGACCATCCATGTACGAGTATGTCTCGTCTTCATCATCGATGCAGTTCAGAAGTATGTCGCTGGATCCTCCTCCTCCTCATCCGCCTACGACTGCACCCCCTTGTGAAATGACCCACACCGGGGGCTCCAACACAAAGCTCACATGTTCATCATCGATGCAGTCCAGAAGTATGTCACCACGGAGAAGTGGATGAGAAGGGATCATTGCCTCATGCAGGCCACTCCAGCTGACGAGTCTCTTCTTCCATCCCCCTCAGTAATGAAACAAAGTATTGTTCAAGAACCTCCTTCTGAACATGAATTTTGATAAATCCTCATCATGCTGCCACCCAAGGACATTGGGCACTGTCGCATGGTCCGCACGTCGTGACGCAGCGCCACATTCACGCTACGTCTGCACCAGGAACATGAGCAGTCTCCCCGCCCTTCCGCCTCCCCCTTGTGAAATGATCCACACACCTGGGGCTCCAACACAAAGCTCACCTTTTTGGACGAACTAGAACCCCCGCCACTCGCACCACCCACCGACCGCTTCAAGCAGCTTACTCAGTAAGCCAAGCTGAGGAAAATAAAAAATAGAAATACGTCTGCACCCCCTTGTGAAATGACCCACATCGAGGGCTCTAACACAAAGCTCACCACTTCATCATCGATGCAGTCCAGAAGTATGTCACCAGAGAGAAGTGGATGAGAATTGATCAAGCATTTCCCCGGTCACCTGCGTCGCCACCAAAGCGAAGGTTTGAGTTGGGGTGGACACCCATGCGGATAGGGTACAAACATGGTCGGCGTTAGGGGCGGCTCCGCCGAGGGCGTGGCTCTTGCGGCACGCCCGCAACTTCCGGGGCATCGCTTCGGCGGAATCCGCGGCAAAGGCGAGGCCGGCAACAGCGAGGCATTAGGGTATTGGAGGGGATAAGCGTTTGATTTCAGGCGAGAAGAGTTTTGGAGGGGATTGCTGACTCTGGAAGTCTCCACTCGGTACCCCCAGAACACTTCCAATGTCCAAATATTATCGTCCTATATATGAATCTTATGTAGTTGCCTGTTAAATTAACATCAGGGTGGAGGAATCCTACATGGGCACCTCTCGGCCTCGCCCCTTCCATATTCATCCGGAGGGGGAAGGAAGGAGGACGGAGGAGAGAAGGAAGGGGGAGGCCAAATCCCTCCCATTCCTTTCCCTCTTCTCCTCTTTCCATCACCTGTATTTGGTCCTACATGGGGCGCACCAGCCCCTGAGGGGCTGGTCCGTCCCCTTCTTGGCCCATTAGGCCCACGTATTTGAGGGGGGATGCCTGGAACACCTTCCGGTGACCCGATGGGAATATAATTATTTTTGCTTTTTGCTTTCTGTTCTGACCATCCATGTACGAGTATGTCTCGTCTTCATCATCGATGCAGTTCAGAAGTATGTCGCTGGATCCTCCTCCTCCTCATCCGCCTACGACTGCACCCCCTTGTGAAATGACCCACACCGGGGGCTCCAACACAAAGCTCACATGTTCATCATCGATGCAGTCCAGAAGTATGTCACCACGGAGAAGTGGATGAGAAGGGATCATTGCCTCATGCAGGCCACACCACCAAAGTTCGCAACTAATTCCAGAGGTCACATATCAGATCAATTCAAACTAGAAGTCCTAGAGGTAACAAGAGAGCGTGGATCACATTTGAACTACCATACCAGAATGAATGGAACATTTGGATTGTCTTTAATTCTACCTTCATAGAATCTAGCCGCGGGAGGTCGTGCATGCGTAATAATAAAAAAGTAACAAAACAGTTGAAAACCGGGCAAAGCAGTGAAAAAACTGGAAGCAAAAAACTTTTCAAAAGTTTGATTAACATTTTTACCGCTGAACAATATCGTCACCTCCTTGACCAAAAAAATGGCTTACTGCTAGACGAGCTCTGTCCGCCGAGCATCACATAGTACTGGCTGATGGTGACTCTTTCATGAGATGGACGGAGAGGAGCAACGGAGGCAGGAAGGAAGGACCCCATTCTCTGCCATTGGAGCTCGGTGTGTGCCCAGCTCAAAAGAACAACACGGTTAATGACAAGCGTGTACATCTTGTGCAACCAGAGGAGCAGATACATCTTGTGCAACCAGAGGAGCTCAAAAAACCATGAGAAAGTATCTGCTCCTCTGGTTGCACAAGATGTACACGCTTGTCATTAACCGTGTTGTTCTTTTGAGCTGGGCACACACCGAGCTCCAATGGCAGAGAATGGGGTCCTTCCTTCCTGCCTCCGTTGCTCCTCTCCGTCCATCTCATGAAAGAGTCACCATCAGCCAGTACTATGTGATGCTCGGCGGACAGAGCTCGTCTAGCAGTAAGCCATTTTTTTGGTCAAGGAGGTGACGATATTGTTCAGCGGTAAAAATGTTAATCAAACTTTTGAAAAGTTTTTTGCTTCCAGTTTTTTCACTGCTTTGCCCGGTTTTCAACTGTTTTGTTACTTTTTTATTTTTACGCATGCACGACCTCCCGCGGCTAGATGATGCTTGTGACTTGAGAGCAAGGTACATGAGAAATCGATGCAAATGACTCTGCATTGCAGAAGTCCACGAGGGTTAGAGAAATCGATGCAAATGACTCTGCATTGCAGAAGTCCTCGAGGGTTAGAGACATTAATACAAATGACTCTGCATTGCACGAGCCCTCGAGGGTTAGAGAAATCGATGCAAATGAGTCTGCATTGCAGTCCTCGAGGGTTAGAGAAATCGATGCAAATGACTCTGTGTTGCAGAAGTCCTCGAGGGTTAGAGAAATCGATGCAAATGACTCTGCGTTGCAGAAGTCCTCGAGGGTTAGAGAAATCGATGCAAATGACTCTGCAATGCAGAAGTCCTCTATTGCCTCAGACAAGGATAAGAAAGGTGTCCTGCAGCTTCAGTTGGTACTTACAAGTCAGCTTCAACAAGTCTTGATAGTACCGAAGGTAAACCTGTCTTCAATTTTTAAAATGGTGTATGATTCATTTTGACTTAGAATACTTTGTTTCATTACACCAGTCAAATAGATTCTATGAAGGTAGAATTAAAGACGATCCAATTGTTCCATTCATTCTGGTAGGGTAGTTGAAATGTGATCCAAGCTCTCTTATTACCACCTGGGACTTCTAGTTTGACTTGATCTGATATGTGACCTCTTCAGAGGAGACACTGCCGCCGTCGCCGCTCGCCTGCGACGCGCTCCGCTGCCCTCGCTCGCCGCAGGGCTCCCCGCTGTCGCCGATCATCTCCAGCAAGGTACCCAGCCGCCACAACGCCTTCCTGTGATGTCGGGTGCGCCGCCGACGATGGTCCTCGTGGGCTCCAGCGCCAGCGGTGGCGCCGTTTTCTCTCCTTCCCAAGGGGTGCGGGGTTTGATTCACTCTCCTTGGGCCGGGTCGTGCTTGCTAGGTTCGCCCCCGTCCCTTGTTACTTGCTCACTCTCCAAAAAATTTGGCAACAACCGAAACCCTTTAACAAGATGTGGACAATGATGTTGTGAAGATGAATCATTTCTGTTTTCGTTGCGTGATTCTGCAAAAATTTGGTTCTCTTCTTTGCCTCGCAATAGTATCGATTCCTGGAATAAGTGCAAAGATGCTTTTATCACTAAGTATTTTCCGCCCACGAGGCCGGCTAGAAGGTGAATGGTCAGAACAGCAAAGCACCAGCAATAATAATAATATTTATTTATTTATTTTTCAGCGGCCTCACATGGGGCCCCTGTTCCTCGCTTCAAAATTTCATAAAAATGTTGAATGCTATTTTTTAATGATTTGCAGCTGTACTTGCAGCTTTAAGAATGATCTGCTCCGGCAGTTTAAAATCTTACGCTCGGTGTAAATATTAAAAGTCTGGTAAAGCTCGCAACTGACTTGAAGGAACGCAACTGACTGGCAGGAAGGCAACTGACCTGAATGAACGCAACTGACGGTCAGGAAGTCAACTGACTTGAAGGTAGACAACTGGTGGGCAAGACGGCAACTGAACAGCACGCGTGCAGTTGCCCGCTTGACATTCAGTTGCCGGCTTGAGGTTCAGTTGCCCTCTTGCGGGTTTTTTTCGTTTTTCTTCTATGGTTTTTTGCTTCCAGTTTTTTCACTGCTTTGCCCGGTTTTCAACTGTTTTGTTACTTTTTTATTTCTACGCATGCACGACCTCCCGCGGCTAGATGATGCTTGTGACTTGAGAGCAAGGTACATGAGAAATCGATGCAAATGACTCTGCATTGCAGAAGTCCACGAGGGTTAGAGAAATCGATGCAAATGACTCTGCATTGCAGAAGTCCTCGAGGGTTAGAGACATTAATGCAAATGACTCTGCATTGCACGAGTCCTCGAGGGTTAGAGAAATCGATGCAAATGAGTCTGCATTGCAGTCCTCGAGGGTTAGAGAAATCGATGCAAATGACTCTGTGTTGCAGAAGTCCTTGAGGGTTAGAGAAATCGATGCAAATGACTCTGCGTTGCAGAAGTCCTCGAGGGTTAGAGAAATCGATGCAAATGACTCTGCAATGCAGAAGTCCTCTATTGTCTCAGGCAAGGATAAGAAAAGGTGTCCTGCAGCTTCAGTTGGTACTTACAAGTCAGCTTCAACAAGTCTTGATAGTACCGAAGGTAAACCTGTCTTCAATTTTTAAAATGGTGTATGATTCATTTTGACTTAGAATACTTTGTTTCATTACACCAGTCAAATAGATTCTATGAAGGTAGAATTAAAGACGATCCAATTGTTCCATTCATTCTGGTAGGCTAGTTGCAATGTGATCCAAGCTCTCTTGTTACCACCTGGGACTTCTAGTTTGACTTGATGTGATATGTGACCTCTTCAGAGGAGACACTGCCGCCGCCGCCGCTCGCCTGCGACGCGCTCTTCAGAGAAATCGAGGACTTCTGCAACGCAGAGTCATTTGCATCGATTTCTCTAACCCTCGAGGACTTCTGCAACACAGAGTCATTTGCATCGATTTCTCTAACCCTCGAGGACTGCAATGCAGACTCATTTGCATCGATTTCTCTAACCCTCGAGGACTCGTGCAATGCAGAGTCATTTGCATTAATGTCTCTAACCCTCGAGGACTTCTGCAATGCAGAGTCATTTGCATCGATTTCTCTAACCCTCGTGGACTTCTGCAATGCAGAGTCATTTGCATCGATTTCTCATGTACCTTGCTCTCAAGTCACAAGCATCATCTAGCCGCGGGAGGTCGTGCATGGGTAAAAATAAAAAAGTAACAAAACAGTTGAAAACCGGGCAAAGCAGTGAAAAAACTGGAAGCAAAAAACCATAGAAGAAAAACGAAAAAAAACCCGCAAGAGGGCAACTGAACCTCAAGCCGGCAATTGAATGTCAAGCGGGCAACTGCACGCGTGCTGTTCAGTTGCCGTCTTGCCGACCAGTTGTCTTCCTTCAAGTCAGTTGACTTCCTAACAGTCAGTTGCGTTCATTCAGGTCAGTTGCGTTCCTTCAAGTCAGTTGCCAGCTTTACCAGACTTTTAATATTTACACCGGGCGTAAGATTTTAAACTGCCAGAGCAGATCATTCATTCTTAAAGCTGCAAGTACAGCTGCAAATCATTAAAAAATAGCATTCAATATTTTTATGAAATTTTGAAGCGAGGAACAGGGGGCCCATGTGAGGCCGCTGAAAAATAAATAAATATATATTATTATTATTGCTGGTTCTTTGCTGTTCTGACCATTCACCTTCTAGCCGGCCTCGTGGGCGGAAAATACTTAGTGATAAAAGCATCTTTGCACTTATTCCAGGAATCGATACTATTGCGAGGCAAAGAAGACAACCAAATTTTGGCAGAATCACGCAAAGAAAACGGAAATGATTCATCTTCACAACATCATTGTCCGCATCTTGTTAAAGGGTTTCGGTTGTTGCCAAAAATTGTGGAGAGTGAGCAAGTAATTGAAAAATAATTCTTGTTTGTTCTGAAGCGAGGAACATATCGATGACAAGGTTCTTTAGCTCGGATTGACTGATTTTTGGGCGGGCGTGCCACGAGCCGGTCCGAAATGGAAAGGAAGAGGACAACTAGAGCTGAGTCTAAATCAAAGGCATCTTCACCCGCTAGTGCAACTGCCTTTTCAGCCACCGCCTCTCGTCCGCGCTCAACTCTCCCAAGTCTGCGGGCTGACGTGGACTACTCCCAACACAATCTGAAGAAGATGAAGAAGCTTAGGCTTGTCGCGGAGACAGAGTGGTTCCCACCTCAGATGGTCGTCGCCTGACAAGCAGCCGGTTCTGGACAGTTGTGCACAAGGACATGTACCTTGCTCTCAACTCACAAGCATCATCTAGCCGCGGGAGGTCGTGCATGCGTAAAAATAAAAAAGTAACAAAACAGTTGAAAACCGGGCAAAGCTGTGAAAAAGGTGGAAGCAAAAAACCATAGAAGAAAAACGAAAAAAACCCGCAAGAGGTCAACTGAACCTCAAGCCGGCAACTGAATGTCAAGCGGGCAACTGCGCTCGTGCAGTTGAGTTGGCGCCTTTCGTATCAGTTGCCCACCTTTCAGTCAGTTGCCCACCTTCAACTAAGTAGCCGGCCTTCAAGTCAGTTGCTCGCCCTGGAGTCAGTTGCTACCCTTCAAGTCAGTTGCCCTACGTACGATCAGTCACCTTCCTTCAAGTCAGTTGCCTTCTTTAAAGTGACCAGAATGTGGATGGTCAGAACAGAAAGCAAAAGAGCACAAACAAAACAGTGAAAAAGCAGGGCGTGCAAGCAGTGAAAAAGCTGGAAGCAAAAAACCATAGAAGGAAAACGAAAAAAAAACCGCAAGAGGGCAACTGAACCTCTAGCCGGCAACTGAATGTCAAGCGGGCAACTGCACGCGTGCTGCTCAGTTGCCACATTACCTACCAGTTGCCACCTTCAAATCAGTTGCTCCCCTTCAAGTCACTTGCTACCCTTCAGGTCAGTTGCCTACGTACGTTCAGTTGCCTTCTTTCAAGTGACCAGAATGTGAATGGTCAGAACAAAAAGCAAAAGAGCACAATTTGAAAAATGATTCTTGTTTGTTCTGAAGCGAGGAACATATCGATGACAAGGTTCTTGAGCTCGGATTGACTGATTTTTTAAGCGCGCGGGCCACGAGATGGTCCGAAAGACCGCTCGTGTCGTCCATGCTGACCTATGGACATGGATAAAAATAAAATGGAAGGGAAGAGGACAACTAGAGCTGAGTCTAAATCAAAGGCATCTTCACCCGCTAGTGCAACTGCCTTTTCAGCCACCGCCTCTCGTCCGCGCTCAACTCTCCCAAGTCTGCGGGCTGACGTGGACTACTCCCAACACAATCTGAAGAAGATAAAGAAGCTCAGGCTTGTCGCGGAGACAGAGTGGTTCCCACCTCAGATGGTCGTCGCCTGACAAGCAGCCGGTTCTGGACAGTTGTGCACAAGGACATGTACCTTGCTCTCAAGTCACAAGCATCATCTAGCCGCGGGAGGTCGTGCATGTGTAAAAATAAAAAAGTAACAAAACAGTTGAAAACCGGGCAAAGCAGTGAAAAAGCTCGAAGCAAAAAACCATAGAAGAAAAACAAAAAAAAAACCCGCAAGAGGTCAACTGAACCTCAAGCCGGCAACTGAATGTCAAGCGGGCAACTGCGCTCGTGCTGTTGAGTTGCCACCTTACGTATCAATTGCCCACCTTTAAGTCAGTTGCCCACCTTCAAGTCAGTTGCTCGCCCAAGAGTCGGTTGCTACCCTTCAAGTCAGTTGCCGTACGTACGTTCAGTCGCCTTCTTTAGAGTGACCAAGATGTAGATGGTCAGAATAGAAAGCAAAAGAGCACAAACAAAACAGTTGTGCAAAGCGGTGGAAAAGCTGGAAGCAAAAAAACCCGCAAGAGGGCAACTGAACCTCAAGCCGGCAACTGAATGTCAAGCGGGCAACTGCACGCGTGCTGCTCAGTTGCCACATTACCTACCAGTTGCCACCTTCAAATCAGTTGCTCGCCCTGGAGTCAGTTGCTACCCTTCAAGTCAGTTGCCTACGTATGTTCAGTTGCCTTCCTTTAATTCAGTTGCCTTCTTTCAAGTGACCAGAATGTGGATGGTCAGAACAGAAAGCAAAAGAGCACAATTTGAAAAATAATTCTTGTTTGTTCTGAAGCGAGGAACATATCGATGACAAGGTTCTTGAGCTCGGATTGACTGATTTTTTAAGCGCGGGGGCCACGAGCCGGTCCGAAAGACCGCTCGTGTCGTCCATCCTGACCTATGGACATGGATAAAAATATAATGGAAGGGAAGAGGACAACTAGAGCTGAGTCTATATCAAAGGCATCTTCACCCGCTAGTGGAACTGCCTTTTCAGCCACCGCCTCTCGTCCGCGCTCAACTCTCCCAAGTCTGCGGGCTGACGTGGACTACTCCCAACACAATCTGAAGAATATGAAGAAGTTCAGGCTTGTCGCGGAGACAGAGTGGTTCCCATCTCAGATGGTCGTCGCCTGACAAGCCGGTTCTGGACAGTTGTGCACAAGGACATGTACCTTGCTCTCAAGTCAGAAGCATTATCTAGCCGCGGGAGGTCGTGCATGCGTAAAAATAAAAAAGTAACAAAACAGTTGAAAACCGGGCAAAGCAGTGAAAAAACTGGAAGCAAAAAACCATAGAAGAAAAACGAAAAAAACCCGCAAGAGGGCAACTGAACATCAAGCCGGCAACTGAATGCCAAGCGGGCAACTGCACGCATGCTGTTAAGTTGCCATCTTGCCGACCAGTTGTCTTCCTTCAAGTAAGTTGACTTCCTGACAGTCAGTTGCCTTCATTCAGGTCAGTTGCCTTCCTGCCAGTCAGTTGCGTTCCTTCAAGTCAGTTGCCAGCTTTACCAGACTTTTAATATTTACACCGGGCGTAAGATTTTAAACTGCCGGAGCAGATCATTCTTAAAGCTGCAAGTACAGCTGCAAATCATTAAAAAATAGCATCCAACATTTTTATGAAATTCTGAAGCGAGGAACATATCGATGACAAGGTTCTTGAGGTCAGATTGACTGATTTTTTTAAGCGGGCGGGCCACGAGCCGGTCCGAAAGACCGCTCGTGTCGTCCATCCTGGCCTATGGACATGGATAAAAATAAAATGGAAGGGAAGAGGACAACTAGAGCTGAGTCTAAATCAAAGGCATCTTCACCCGCTAGTGCAACTGCCTTTTCAGCCACCGCCTCTCGTCCGCGCTCAACTCTCCCAAGTCTGCGGGCTGACGTGGACTACTCCCAACACAATCTGAAGAAGATGAAGAAGCTCAGGCTTGTCGCGGAGACAGAGTGGTTCCCACCTCAGATGGTCGTCGCCTGGCGCTGGAGCCCACGAGGACCATCGTCGGCGGCGCACCCGACGTCACAGGAAGGTGCTGTGGCGGCTGGGTACCTTGCTGGAGATGATCGGCGACAGCGGGGAGCCCTGCGGCGAGCGAGGGCGGCGGAGCGTGTCGCAGGCGAGCGGCGGCGGCGGCAGTGTCTCCTCTGAAGAGGTCACATATCATATCAAGTCAAACTAGAAGTCTCAGGTGGTAACAAGAGAGCTTGGATCACATTTGAACTACCCTACCAGAATGAATGGAGCAATTGGATCGTCTTTAATTCTACCTTCATAGAATCTATTTGACTAGTGTAATGAAACAATATTTTCTTCCTTCTGATGATATGCTCTGATGATTCTCGAAAAGAGAATACATCAGATCATCATCCTACCTATTGGTCCCAGAAGCCCCACCGCCTCGTAGAAATCAGTGAGCTTTTCTTGAAGGAAACAACACCCCATCCATCTGCGACCAAGTCCCACTTCCTGCGGCTCTTAGGCCTCCAGGATTCTCGTGGGTGCCTTCAGCCATGCCTGCGGCCATCATCCTCCTCGTCTGAGCTGGACTGCGGCAGTGTGCGGACGACGTAGCACTCCATGAGATGGCATCTTTGCTGTGTCCGCCTCCACGAGAACGAGGCCGGCGAGGAGGTGCGGCTCGTCCACGGGATGTGGGCCTTTTATTTTTTGACAGCCCATGTGAAGCGTCTTTTTTCTTGTGGAGAAATTTATTTTTGTGAATCTGGGCTTTTCTTTGGCAGCAGCAGTTTGCTTTTCCTGTACGGATGTTTCTCTGTTGTTTATTTTTTCTGTCCGGTTTCTTCTCACTGGCTGAACGTGTATACTATTTTGTTATTGCTTCATATTCCTTTTTGTATCAACTTCTGGACCGGCGACCTTTGCGTGGTAGGTGCTTGGATAGACGGACATGATGCAGGTTGTGTCGTCCTCCATGTCTCCTAGGGCATACGATCATGAGTGGTTTTATACATCTAGAAGGGGGGCATGCAAGAACTCTATATATAAAACAGATCAAAATCAAATATTTGTAGAATGGAGAGGTAGAAACTCGGGTGCAGGGACGGCCGCTCACGGTCGCCGTTGGCCGCCGTATTTATTGGTACTAGAGCAAAACAGGACAACTAAAATAATATTGCCATCCTTAAATGTAGAAAACCTCGAAAAAATACAGATCAATTCCACTTGGAGTCACCAACTAGCCCAGCTACCTTACCAGTGTCTACTGAATTTGAAACTCAGACTTGCCAATCAAGTATGCATGTGGAACAAAGTGTAAGTGTACCCGCCCAACAAAGTTTAGCAACTTGCCAATCAAGTATCTGTCTAGTATGTCTCCTGAACAAATCTTGTGATTTGCAGCCTGAAGCGCAACAGTCAACCTCTCAACCTGCAGAAAAACGAGCATGTATCGCCGATCCCCTGAGTGTGTTGGAAAGAAGTGAACAAAAACAGGAGAAAGAGAGACCAGATCGGCCGTGATTGGGGACGTGAGCTGCCGCGCGTTATGATTTATTGATCCAACAAGTTCCACCATGCTTTAATAGCCAACTTACAAGCCACGACAACATCTAAACAGTACTTCTGAAACTGCTGAGCCGAGGTGGCTAGCGACGCCAAACTCTGGGCGGGTGTGAGGATGAGGAGGGAGGGAGGGGGTGCAGAGAGGCCCATGCGCGTGTGAGGCAGATGCCCCAAGCAGTGGATGGTGATGGAAGAGTTTGGAAACAAGCCTTTATGCAATTATTGTGCAAATATGCACACTACATATTGTTGGCTTGTCGGTTGTCGCCCCAACAGTTCAAATAATTAGACTGACAATTGTTAGTAGCTACTTTTGTGAGATAACAGACGATAGATCCTCATCGGCCTATCCATCTAGAGATGTTACTATGCTGACTAAGTCAAAATGAATCATACACCAAAAATTGAAGACAGGTTTACCTTCAGTACTATCAAGACTTGTTGAAGCTGACTTGTAAGTACCAACTGAAGCTGCAGGACACCTTTTCTTATCCTTGTCTGAGGCAATAGAGGACTTCTGCATTGCAGAGTCATTTGCATCGATTTCTCTAACCCTCGAGGACTTCTGCAACGCAGAGTCATTTGCATCGATCCTCGAGGACTTCTGCAACACAGAGTCATTTGCATCGATTTCTCTAACCCTCGAGGACTGCAATGCAGACTCATTTGCATCGATTTCTCTAACCCTCGAGGACTCGTGCAATGCAGAGTCATTTGCATTAATGTCTCTAACCCTCGAGGACTTCTGCAATGCAGAGTCATTTGCATCGATTTCTCTAACCCTCGTGGACTTCTGCAATGCAGAGTCATTTGCATCGATTTCTCATGTACCTTGCTCTCAAGTCACAAGCATCATCTAGCCGCGGGAGGTCGTGCATGCGTAAAAATAAAAAAGATGCATTTTGCGTGCATGCGCTGGCTCCCGCCGGTGGCGACCTCCCGCGTGCGGCCGTTGATGACCAGGCGGAGGGGCTTGCAGCCGGGTAGATGTAGAGCAGCTAGACGATGGAGCTGCATCTCATGGATAGGAAGGAAACTTATTTCATACTTCCCTTTGTCTGGGACTCAATAGAGACGTCTTCCCTTGGTGCGAGAGCGAGAGGGATTCGCTTCGAATCCAGGACGAAGAGCATTTCACGTGCACGTGCTGGCTCCCGCCGGTGGCGACCTCCTGCGTGCGGCCGTCGACGACCAGGCGGAGGGGCAAAGCAGTGAAAAAACTGGAAGCAAAAAACCATAGAAGAAAAACGAAAAAAGAACCCGCAAGAGGGCAACTGAACCTCAAGCCGGCAACTGAATGTCAAGCGGGCAACTGCACGCGTGCTGTTCAGTTGCCGTCTTGCCGACCAGTTGTCTACCTTCAAGTCAGTTGACTTCCTGACCGTCAGTTGCGTTCATTCAGGTCAGTTGCCTTCCTGCCAGTCAGTTGCGTTCCTTCAAGTCAGTTGCCAGCTTTACCAGACTTTTAATATTTACACCGGGCGTAAGAGTAGACTCACTCAAGTACTAGACTATCCACGTGCTCCATAGCACAGTCAAAGCAAGAGAAAATTATACGTCGTGGTTAACTCGCTCTTACTCTTTGCTCCTACGCAAGGGCACCCAGCGGCTAGGGTTTCTCGTGGCTTCGGCCGGTGCTGCCGCCAGTCTGCCTCGTCTGTCGTGGTCTTAGGGACATGGAGACGCGGTGGATCCCGTCGCTTGTCATTGGAAGGGCTTCATTTTTTTTAATGTTTTTTAGTTTTGTTAGAATTTGTGTCTTGTTCAGAGAAGCGAGGCGGCGGCGGCTTTATGAAGTTGAAATAAAGTTCTTCCCGCTTACCCTCCGTTCCGGTGGTGCTTCTAGGTCGCCGAAGGGTGTGTGGAGGTTTGTCTCTGGCGGATTTCGTAGCATTCGGTCGGCATTTGTCTGCGCTCGTGTGTCTATAGGTTGGATCCTTCTATTCTACGCTTCTCTACGGCAGTGACGGTTGTTGTTCTGGTGTGTTGGTCCTATGGGGCCTTTGCATGACGACTTCCTGACTAACTACTACAACAAGATTTGCCCGACTCCAAGGAGGGAGGGGCGATGATGGCGGCACGCCTTCAGCTCGCTCCAATGCTTGAAATCATCACTAGGTTGTCTACGGGCCGGGGTGTAATTTTTACTTTGGTGTTTTTTATCTACCTTGACAATTGATGAATATACTGGAAGTTTTCTTCATTTTTTGGAAAAGGAGGCTGTCCCCCGGCCTCTGCATGCAGCCATATTACTACAAAAGTGTCAAAATATCACAAAGTCTTCAAAGTATTACAGCTCGCAAAAAACTGAAAGTTTTCGCAGCAAAAGAAGTACTATAGTATCCTCAGGATACGGTTACTTTCACCTGTCTCGTAATCTGTAGGGCTTTGTGTGTCCTTTCTTTCTTAGAGTAACTCTAGCAAAGTCGTTATATCGGTAGTCGTCCTATCGCATATCAAGCTTGTTTTATATGAATTTGGAGGTTTTCTGGCATATGCACAAGCACGGAGTCATTAAACAGTATCAGCACATGCGCCACCATCCTTCCATGCCCTCACTTGTCTCCTCTCACGCCGCACTTTGCCCTTTCTACCTCCGGCTCACCCTCACGCAGATTCAGCTCGCCACTAGAGGAAGAGGGCAGGGGACTTGGACGTGGTTGGTTAGGTCGTTTGACCTGTTGTGGGCCGGGTAGGAAAACTCTCAACGTGATTCAATCAACGATGAAGTGTCGGTAGTATACCGATCTGTAGTCGTGTGATTTAATCAGAATGTGGAGGTGCGGGTATGGATAGTTTGCTGCTTCAAACCTGGCCATGGCGCGAGGAGGAAGAACCTGAAACTTCTCTCCTGCGCTGGTGGTTGGTTTTGAAGCAAGCTCCAAGATGAAGGATGCGAGCTCATTTATGGAGAGAGATCTATAAATTATGACGATGAAGACATCTTACAACCCTGGTAGAGTGTCATTTTAAGTCAAAATCATCATCCCTACAATTATTATGGCATGCGCGGGTACCTCCATGGTTGACTGGCTGTGCGCCTCTACGTGCGCATGTCTCGCCTCGCCTCCATGGCTGCCGATGAGATGGAGGCCTGAAACATGTCATATACTCATATATGTTGTAAGTTTGGAGGCCTGAAAGATATCATATACTCATATGTTGTAAGTTTGGAGGCCTGAAAGATGTCATATACTCATATGTTGTAAGTTCGGCACTGCCGCACTGGTTCACATATGTCATGCGTCTCTCTCAACGAGTGCATGTCATGATAAGTTCTTTCCATCACGGGCACAGGCACCGAGAAGGTTACATAGTGTCCATTCAGGCGTTGTCTTACTAAACTAGACTAGAAGCGCACGCATCTCTTTCGCGGAAGAATCACGGAAGATATCTTCACAACGATCCATGATCCTTGTTTTTTCCATGTGGCCAACTTTCTCGTCTCCGGAAAAGTGGATGTTTTCTTAGTCGAACGGGATTCCTGCGATAGTGAAAGGATCGAATGCGGTGCGAAATCGGCATTTCTTTGAAAGATGTACTTTCTCATGTCCTGTTGCATTACCTTAGTTTTCACACAATAAAATAAATATCACCTTCTGAGACGACTGTGAGTTCTAAATTTTGTTCGATCTTCCACGGTCAATGAAAGGTTGGTATGCATGATTGGTACGGATCGAACAAGTCTAAAAACTATGTCACGTACAATAAACCACAAGCTACTATTCCCATAAGCTGACTTGTCCAGCAGAATCAGGCCCGGGGTCCTTTTACAATACATGAAACAAAATATGGATTGTCATTCTTTATCATCTGAGGGTCCAGGTCTATCCATACTAAGGTCTAGTACTTTCGATCAAAGCACGGACCAATCCAACCATAGAAAGGACAAAATAGGTATGGAAATTATTCACCACATTAGCTAAATGTCAGTCGACTAACTTCAGTTTGGGGTCAGTCGATTTTGAGAGTTCGTCGAAGGGAGGCCGGAGGGGAGGAAGGGGCTCGCCGGAGGGCTACGCCACTATATATGTTAGGGTGGGGTTGGGGGCGAAAGAACGATGGTGGTGGGAGCGGTGGTGCAACTTCAGCACCGGGGCGGTGGGGGTGGTTCCGAGGAGGACGGGGTGACGAAGCTACGCGGGAGCGCCGCCGGCCGTGGGTGGTGGTCGCAGGTGGTTCGGCCGGCGGCGGCGGGGCGGTTCAGCGTGGAGAAGCAAGCAGGAGGTTGAAGAAGAAAGCAGTGCCATTGATTTCGCATCGGACGGTTGAAAAAAATCGTCTGACCCTAATTTTCTTTTCAGGCGGCTGGCATGTAGCCACGCCATTATTCACTATTCGTTCATAATTCAACACACAGGCCCAGGCGGCAATTGACTCGGCGCTATGCAATGGGTAGACGTCTTCTTTTTGCATCGAAATAAGGAGCTTTATTATTCGCAAAAAAAAAGGAGCTTTATTAAACGAGTATCATACAGTTACAATCCACCCGTAGGCACGAGACAAGAAAATCAGGGCTCACGTCAAGCCAGCTTTCGGTTCCATCTAGTGTTACAAGCATAACGAGCACACAGAAGTAACTGAGAGATGCGAAACTAGTACCAATCTCCTCTAATTCTATCAAGATAGAAGCTGCAACTGAACGAGAAGTGCGGCGCGATTTCCATAGATTGACTAACTCCAAGCAGTCAATCTCCATTATCATATGTGAGAAGCTACGAAGTTGAGCAAAAATCATCCCTTCACGAATAGCGAGAAGTTCAGCAGTGAACGGATCAGTAACACCTTCCAAAGCTTTGCTCCAAGCCCCAAGGAATGACAAGTGGGATCTGGACACACCTCCCGCTCCTCCCTTCATGCCCTCAACATTAACCGCCCCATTAGTGTTGATTGTGATCCAGCCCGCTTCAGGCGGTCTCCAACATCAGCCGGGGGTCTGTTTCGTGCGCGACAATGGAAGATCCAGAACCGCCAAAGTCTCATGGACATGCTTCAGAGCTTGCACCAGATCATAACCATCATGATCATGCGTCCAGCAGTTCCGTGATGTCCAAATGCTATGCATAATTGTGATCACCTTGCATCTCTCATCTTGAGTAAATATACCATCTAGCAAGATATCACGTGCCCATGTGTCAGAGTGCAGCCGAAGGAGACATAACTAGAATCTGTCCCTCTCAGCCACCCAAAATTTCTTAGCATGCGTACAGTTTATCACCGCATGT
Source organism: Aegilops umbellulata (assembly GCA_032464435.1). Classification (NCBI taxonomy): domain Eukaryota; kingdom Viridiplantae; phylum Streptophyta; class Magnoliopsida; order Poales; family Poaceae; genus Aegilops; species Aegilops umbellulata. The sequence continues at coordinate 654,119,787 of CP136060.1, forward strand.
AACATGTCCTCGTCCATTTCCTTATAGATCTCGCACAAACCAAGTGTTTTGATATGGCGATACCACATGTTGACCGAGTCCGGAAGGATTCCACGGACAACCCTCCACCAAAATACTCGAACCTTAGGAACAACATTAAGTTTCCATAAGGCAGTCCATAGTTGTTTATTTGCCGATGAAGTTTCTGTAATCGTCCCTTCCTCTAAGGAGCGACGCTCGTGGCGAGTCACTAGAAATCGATACACTGATTTGCCAGAGTAGACGCCCGACTCCTCCAAAGTCCAAGCCAAAGAATCTTCACCATCGTCTGGATTTAATGGAATATTCAACATAGCCTCCACATCCAGTTGCAAGACATTAGCCTTGATAATATCGGCGTTCCAGTTACCAGTATAATTATGAATAAGGTCTGAAACTCTATTAAGTGGGTAGGAGCCAAGGCACCCCATTGGTTTCAGAGTAGGCATGTTTGGAATCCGGTTATCAGTCCATGTCACCATAGTGGTGCCATCACCCACCCATACTGCGCCAGCCATGTTTCCCGAGCATCGCTAGATTGAAGTAATGCATGTCCCGGAAACCCATGCCGCCCTTTTCCTTTAGTGTCGCAAGCTTGTCCCAAGAAAGCTAATGTAGTGTTCATTTGTCAATTGAGCTCCCCCACCAATATTTTGCCATACAATACGTGACACTCTTGCACACCTTTTTTGTTAAAAGAAAACAACTCATGCTGAAAGTTGGGATGGCTTGGATTACTGTTTTGAGGAGCACTTCCCTTCAAGCACAAGCCATATTCCGTTCAGACTGGCCTTGCATTTTACCTCAGCATCTATCAACAATGTGATCAAATGTCCCGCTATTAATCCTCTCGAAATAGGCTTTCGCCCCGCTATATAGATATAGCAACCACACGATACAACTGATAGTCCGATGCCGAGGCAGACAGCACAAGCAAGCCCAAAAGAAATAACAGAGAAAGAAAAAGAAACTAATGACAACAGAGTCGGGTCGGCGAAAACGATGGTGACCCGCAACCACTGCGCCCGCCGGAGAATTTCCACCACGCTCCTAGAACTTCGGACCGCCGCATACCAAGCAACACCTTCAGGAAGGAACACGACGATGCCGACGTTGTTGCCCGGACTGGTCCTAGGGTTTCCCCCGGTACACAGAGGGGCGTGTGGAAGAGGTAAGCCCGGCGCCCTTCAGGAAGGACCGGTGGCACCCGCCGGCGTCACCGCGTCGATGCCGGCCAAGCCGACAGGGATTTCTCCCGTCCGCCACACAACCACAGCCCCGGCCGCTCCGTCGCACTCCACCAATCTTGCCGCCCACCAACATGCGCCACCACGGTCTTTAGATCACCACCGCCGTCTCACCATGGAAAGAGAAGCAAGGCCGACGGATCCGAGAGGGGACAGCCGGGAACAAGGAGCGGCAAAAATCAGCAGCCACGCGGGAGGGGACAACCTCCACCGCCCTTGGCGGTCACCGCCCGGACGCAGCAATAGGAGCACACCAGGCTCACGGCCCGGTCGAGCCAGAAAGGACTCGTGAAGCTCCCGTCACCACGCTGCAGTTAGCGTGCCACCGTCTCCGCAACCCCCCGCACGAGCCGCGCCTCCGTCCGTCGAAGCCGTCGCACACGACCAAGCGGCGAAGCGAAACCTACGAGGCCGAGAGGAGACAACCGGGAACGATGAGCGGCAGAATCGGCAGCAACGCGCGAGGGGGCGACCTCCACCGCCCATGGCGGTCACCGGCCGGACGCAGCGAGGAGAGCACACCTGGCCCACGGCCCGGCCGAGCCAGATAGGGCTCGTGAAGCTCCCATCGCCGCGCTGCAGTGCGCGTGCCTCCGTCTCCGCAACCCCCCGCACGAGCCGCTCCTCCGTCCGTCGGTGCCGCCGGCCAGGCCCTCCCAGACCCAGATGGGGCCCAAAAGGGCCCAGATCTGGGCCAGAAGGGCGCCGCCGCCTGTCGCCGCGCCAGCCCACAGCCAAGTGGCTGCGCCGCCGCCTCCTCACCATCCAGCGCAGCGCCGCCGCCGGAACCACCGCACCCCGAGGAACACCACCGCACACCCGCGATGGGGAAGGAAGACCACCCGCAGCACCACCGGAGGACCGAAGTCGGGCCCCCGCCACCACCACGGGGCACAGCCGCCGCGGGCCAAGCCCCCATCCACCGCAGCAGCACCGCAGCGCGCCGCCGACCGGAGAAGGAGCCGCCTCGCCGCCGGACCCTGTGCACGCCCGACGCCACCGCCCAGGGAGGGAGCCCCGCACCCACCAGCACCAAGACGTGGAGGAGAGATCCCCCACCGCTAGCCACCGCGAGGGGTTTCGCCCTGGCGGTCCCGGCCAGCGGCGGAGGCGGGAGGAGGAAGGGAAGGGCGCCCGCGGCGGGATCTGGCACCGCCGCCCGAGCCGCCCGCGGGGGGGACGGCGCGGGGGCAAGGGGGATTTTTTCTATGTAGCGGGCCCTCCCGCTATTAATCCTTCCAATGGATGCCGGCAACCCCAAGTAGCATTCAGAGAACGCTTCCAGGTGATCCCAAGAGACTGTTTGAGAGTCTGACAAAGGGGCTGAGGAAGTATTAGCACTGAAATAAATAGAGATTTTCTCACAGTTAACAGCTTGTCCTGAGCAATCAGCATATATCCGGAGAATTTCATTGAGTCTTTCTGTACTTTGGGTTTAAGCATTGAGGAAAATCAAACTATCATCAGGAAATAACAAATGATTAACCCAGGGCGCATGAACACTCACCCTGATTCCTCTATCAATATATGCTCCCCCAAAGTTATTCAGCGGTGAAGTAAGGCCTTGAGCACACAGCAGAAATAAATATGGTGAAACGGGATCCCCTTGACGAAACCCCCTGGAAGGGGTGAAAAAGGGGAGGAACGCACCATTCACCTTTATTGTAAACCAAACCGAGGTCACACATTTCATTATCAGCCGAATAAAATTGTCACCAAATCCAAGTTTGGTTAGCATTGCTTCGAGATAGTGCCATTCCACCCTATCGTAGGCCTTGAGCATGTCCAGCTTTACTGCACAGCAAGAATTCTTGCCTTTTTTCCGCCTCTTGATAGCATGAATACTTTCATATGCCATTAGTACATTATCCGTGATTAAACGCCCAGGAATAAAAGCACTTTGCTTTTCTCCAATTACTTCATCCAGAATGCCTCGAACTCGATTTGCAATAGCTTTGACAGCTATCTTGCAATGGGTAGACGTCTGTGGAGGCGTGCGTCCATAATGCATTGGGTAGACGTCTAGAAGACATCGTGCAGGACTGATCATACGTTCCTATGCTTGAACATACTCAAATGAGTAAAATGCAATGGTAATCATTGAACTTGTCGTATACACTTACTTTGATCGCTGTACTTAAGAATATGGTCAATACGGTCACTATATACATGTTGAGATGATTATACGGTCACTGTTAAACTGTATAGCTCCATATTCCATCTATTTGACTGGTCAAAGAACTCAATTTCTCTCTGTGTGTATGCGGGTCCCATCTGTCAGTGGACTGGAAGAAATAAGGAGACCGAAAATAAAACCATGTGCGAAGAGCGGGAATTTGTGCGCCAGACCTCGCGCTTATGTACCAGTAAGCTAACCAGCTGCACCTTTCTCACGTTGTGTTTAGCTAGCTTTAGGTGTCCTTTCAAGTATTCGCATGCATGCTCGCATCGGTCCCATCAATCGACGGCCGGCCGGACCGACGGAGCTGAGCTAGATGCGGATCCACCGATGGCTGCTATCAAGCATGGACGACGAAATACAATTTGGATGGATCGGCTCACGCCTCACTCAGGAGCTTAAACAAGTGGAGTACCTATGAACTGATTAACATCTAGTTCTTCTAATTAAGTAGCAGTAGGTACATCGCTGCATCGACCTCCCTTGTTTGACCTAACATTAAAACGAAACTAGATACATCCATATTTAGACTCCCTTCTAATTAGGGAACCGTCCCATAATATAAGAGCGTTTTTGACACTACACTAGTGTTAAAAACGCTCTTATATTATAAGAGGGAAGGAGTAGCTTTTAACTCAACACGTATATACTGGAAGCTACGTGTAGTTGAGTGAACTGCTGGAAGCTTTTGACTCAACACATATATGCTTCAAACTACCGGAAGCCTTTAACTCACGTGACAACTACGAGAGAACAGAAATATTTTCCTCATCTTCTCAAAAAAAAAGAAATATTTTCCTCATATTGATTGCAATGTTAAACTTGTGCAGCCGGTTAGCCTGCTGGCACTAAAACAAGATGTTCCCGGTTCAAATCCCCGCTCAGGCATTATTTTTTCCACTGACAGGTAAGACCCATATAGACAGAGAAAGAAAGTGAGTTGGTTGACCGGTCAAACATTTGAAATACATAGCTATACGATCTGGCAGTGACCGTATAATCATCTCAACACGTATATACTGACCATATTAACCATATTCTTAAATACAGTGACCAAAGTGAGCGTACACAATAAATTCAATGACCATCGGTGCATTTTACTCTACTCAAATTGATTACGTAGAATGGGAAAGGGAAGGGCATGCATGCGGAAACAGGCCTTGCCAGCTCATCGACACACGTGAAGCCTACGTCCACGAGCGAGGGTAGCACAGGAATAGAGTGTGGGGTTTTTTTTTTTTTGAGGGGTGAGTGGAGTGTGGCTGTGCGTGAAAGACCAACCATGGCTGGAGTAGACGTGACGACGTGTACGGACATACTCCGTACATGGGTGCGGGGTACAACATCATATTTTTTTTTAGAAAAGGAGGATGACCTCCGGCCTCTGCATCTGGTAGATGCATACGGCCATTTTATTGATTATTCTTGAGGACCTTACAAAGTGTTACAACAATAAGCCTGAATCCACCAACTAGGCAACATATGCCGCTACTCCTATCCATATGATGAAGGGGTGCTAGCTGGGCCACTACCCAGACCACTCACCTAAACCTAACATCAAAAGCCGGAATCCCCAGCCTAGCCACATACCGGGTCTGGGGCATAAACCGGTCTGACGCACTCACAGGTGTCGTCTCCACCATCTTTCACTGGTCCATCTCCAAGCAGATTGAGGTGCCAACCTTGGCAGACCCTCCGCCATCAACGCCACCATGACGCCAAATGACGACCACCACTTATGGTAGAATATCACCAAGCAGATGGAGCGCTACCACAAGATGAAGATCAGCGGTAGAAAAGATAAATCGCCGCACACATTGCCGCCGCCAAACACCTCACACGCACCACGAAGCGCCCACCGTGCTTCCGGGGACCCCAGGCGACGCCTTCAAGAAGGAGCGCGACGAAGGTACGACGCCGTCGCCCGCAAGGGGAACTAGAGCTTTCGCCCAAATGAAGAGCACAGTGAGAGACGGGATAGGACCTCGACAAGGCCTTCAAGAAGGGAATCGACGCCCACAAGGCGCCGCCATTGTCGTGGCCTCCGTCGACTGCCAAGGGTTTCCCCCGATCCCGCCCCCGTCCCAACCACCCGGCCAAAGACCTGGCCAAGGGAGCGCCCGCAGCCGGAGAAGGCGTCGGACTTCATCGAAGCAGGCACGCCGGGTGACGAGGCACCCCGACCCACCGTAGTAGACGTCCACCGAGACCTCGCCGCCCGCACAGCCGAAGTCGCGGACCACCAGCTCCAACGGCCGTCGCCCGTCGAGAGGCTACGCCGTCCACGCCGTCCGAGGCCGCCGCCCCGGCATCCACCCACCGCGCACATCCCGTCAAAACACGGAGAACGACCCACACCGCCGCCACCAGGAAGACCACGCCGCGAGCACCCAAGCCGGGCGACGAGGCAGGGCCGCGCCGGCCAGATCCGGGCGGATCCGGCGATCCCCGGCCCACTAGAGCTAGCCCCGATCCAGGGGCGAGCCGGCCTGATCTGGCAGTTCGACGGCCACCAGGAGTTGAGGAGGCGGGCGGCGACGTCTGATGCGGGGAGGGGGCGCCTCCACGTCGAGGCGGGTGCGCGGGGAAGCCCCGCCGCCGCCTACTGCCGCGCGGGCGGCTGCCGGCGGTGGCGGGGGAGGAGGAGGGGAGGCGGGGGGAGACCTGGGGGCGGCTAGGGTTTCGCCCCCGAGTCGCCCGGAGCGGACGACGCGGGGGAACGCGGTACATGGTCCATCAAATCCACATGCGGACACCATAACGACTCACTAAGAGCATCTCCAGCCATTGTGCCCCCCAGAAGGCGTTTTTTCGGCCTCCTGGGAAGGCCCCGGCGCTAACTTTGTGTTTGGGTGCAAAATAATTTCAGCCATTGTGCCCCTAGATTGTGCTTTATTTTTTTCTTTTTCGCTTTGTCATTACAACAAACATGTTGTGGGCACTGTCGGGCCACGCGAGCTCGAGCTCGTCGGCGACGACCCCAGCCGACCGGGCGACTCCCTTGGCCGCGTCTTCGTCTTCCGCCGCCGGCGACGCGCTGCTCGAGCTCGGCGCGCCACCCGGCGCCGCCGCCGACGTCCTCCCCGCGCCGCGCAGACTGCGAGCTCTTCACAGGCCACGCCGCACGGCTGCATCGCGGCGCACACACGGCGCCCCCGCCCCCGCGCCCAGCAGCCGCGCCTCCAGCTCCGCCAGCAGCACGCGCGCCCGGGCGTCGTCCTGCTCCCCCTCCTCCGGCCATGCTCCGCCACGGCCGCGCGAGCCCCTCCCCGCTCCGGCTGTGTGTGGTAGGTGGTGGGCCGATGCATGCGAGGAGAGAGAAGAAAGAAAAGAGAGAAAGGAGAGGAGAGGAGAGAGAGGGGCTGGCAAGTGGGCCGATGCATGCGAAATAGAGCGCCGGCGCCCTCAGCTGCACCCCAGCTTTGTGGGTTTGGGTCGGGACTGTCGGCCGTAACTTTGACGAAATCCTACGCTTTTTGAGCTTCTGGGGCATGACTGGGAGAAAAAACACGCGCCGGCGATGAAAAAGGCATCCTGTGGGGCTGTTGGGGGGCCTAGTGAAGATGCTCTAATGCTCATACGACAGTTGGCATCATGCGAGACCACTTCTACTCATGTGATGCAATCTCACGCAAAGAGGTTTCTTTTTTTTCTTTTTCTCTTTTTTTTTGCGCGGACACGCAAAGAGGTTTCTAGCTGTGAACTGCCAGCCAATCATAGTGTGCCACCTCATAAAGTATCTCAAAATCTTTGTGTTAAATATTTTCTTGAATATGTATAGATATTTTTCAAATACACCCTAAATAATTTTTATATAGTACGAAAGATTTTTAAACTATCCAAGTATCATTTTTTTCTTACATCGTATACTTATTCAAAATATAACGAACATATTTTGAAACATGCGAACATTTTTTAATTGTCATGTAAGTTTAATGAATGGTAAAAAAAGGTTTTGGAATTATATAAACATAGTTTACATTTTATAAACATATTTTAAAATGTAAAAACATTCTTTTGAAATGCATAAACTTTTAAAAATGTGACAAAGATTTTTTGAAATATTTCAACATTATTTAAAATTTAGTGGAACATTTCTAACAATTTACTGGAATATATTTTTAAAGCTACAGGATTTTTTTTAACACTGTATCAACATTATTTGAAAACACAGTGAACATGTTTTTTTTAATTTAGATATATAATAATTTCCATTCAGAAATGTAAAAAAAGTAATAAAAAACAGTGCTCCTCTGTGCTGGGCTGGCTCATTAAAGAACCGAGGGGGATCCTCTCACTTGCACGAAGCCACACAAAGCGTTGCCCGTCCCTATTCGGGCGGAAGAGAACGGGAGGTATCTGTATGGCTTCATAATCCTTTGGTAGACCTCGGCGGATCACAGTGTGATATTGGGTACAGTGACCAAAGTATTCTTGTGCACAACTCAAGAGAAAAGTATTCTTGTGTTGATGCAAGCAATTTGATTCGACAGAAATTGAAGTGGTTTTGTCACAAAAAAACGAAAATGTTTGCCGAAATGCTGCAATCTTCGCACTAGTCTACAAAAATTAGGCAAGGATAAATGGCCAGTTCAGCATTAGAGTAAGTGCATTAAGAAAAAAAAATAGAAGTCTAGAACCTTCTTTGCTCGGTGTTTTCTTTTTGTCTTTTCTTTGATTTCTTCATCGGTTTTAGCATTATTTTTTTACTTTTCTGTTCTTGGTTGTTTTTCCTCTTTTTCACTTTTTTATTCGTGTTTTTAATTCATAACATTTTAAATTTGTGAGACTTTTAAGTTCGTGAGAATTTTGAACTTTTAAATTCACACACACTTTTTAGATTCTTGATCATTTATTGAATTTGTAAAGATTTTCTAAAATCCGAAATAACTTTCAGAAGTCCTTAACAGGTTTTATAAATTTCACAGTAGCTTTATATGAGCCAATAAATTACACAGTAGCTAGTTTTTAAGAAAAAGAAAACAACTCAAAAACTAGTTGGCCCAGGGCATCCCGTAACCTGCTTAGAAAACCAATCTAACAAAATAAATATTGGCCCAAACTGGCTACTGCGCCAGCCCAGTATGAGCGTTTGAGAGACCTAGGCGTTAGATCCTCTATCGCCAGATGGCACGCCCAATACGGATTCCGTGGGAGCAGTTTGCAGAAGCTTCTAAAAGTTGGTTTTTTTATTTTACTTTTCCATGTGTCCTTCTTTGTCGGTTTTCACTTGTTTTTCTTTTGTTTTTGGGTTTTTTATGTTTCTTTGCCTGTTTTAATTGGTTTATTTCTTTTTTTCATTTTTTTACTTTAAATACAAGTCTACATTTTTTTTCAAACATCTCGAACATTATTTCATACATATGCAATATTGTTTCCTAGATGCTGATTTTTTTTATTATTAGCAAACATTTTTTTAATAAATTTTATATTGTACGAAACATTTTTATTATGATGCAAGGTCTTTTATCATTCTATAAATATTTTCAAATTGTCACGAACATATTTTTGAAATGTGTTAACATTTAATGAAAATATTTATTTAAACTGTATAGACATTTTTCTAAAATGCACAAACATTTTTTTGAAATGCGTGAACTTTTGAAAGTGTAACGAATCGATAGCTCTGTGAATCTTTTTCAAAACCATCACTGGAACATTCTTTAAAAGTTACATGAACATTTTTTACACTGCAATAAACATTTTTTTACCCACAATGAACTTTTTTGTAATTTAAATGTAATGTAAATAAAAGTACTAAAACAAACAGCGCTCCTCTGCGCTGGGTTGGCTCATTAAGGAAGCATTTGAGGCGAGGGGGATCCTCCTTCTTGCACGAAGACAGACAAAGCGCTTCCCGTCCTCTACTCGGGTGGAAGAGGACTGGAGGTATCTGTGTTGCTTCACATTCCTTTGGTAGCACCTTGGCGGATCACAACATGATATTGGGTAGAGTGACCAAATTATTCTTCTGCACAACTCAAAAGAAAAGGTATTATTGTGAGGATGCAAGTAATTTGATTCGGTAGAATTAGAAGTGGTTTTGTCACAAAAAATGAAAATGTTTGCCGAAATGCTGCAATCTTCGCACTAGTGTACAAAAAATAGGCAAGGATAACTGGCCAGTTCAGCATTACAGTTTGTGCATTAAAAAAACTTAAAGGAGTATAGAACCTTCTTTGCTCGGTGTTTTCTTTTTGTCTTTTCTTTGATTTCTCCATTGGTTTTAGCACTATTTTTTCATTTTTCAATTCTTGGTTGTTTTTCCTCTTTTTCCATTTTTTATTTGTGATTTTTAATTCTTAGAAATTTTAAATTTGTGAAAACTTTTAAGTTCATGAACATTTTTTACTTTTAAGTTCACACATATTTTTTAGATTCTTGACCATTTTTGAATTTGCAAAGATTTTCTATAATCCGAAGTAACTTTTAGAACTCTTTAACGGGTTTTATAAACTTCACAGTAGCTACTTTTTAGCCATTAATTTCACATTACCTGGTTTTTAAGAAAAAGAAGACAACTCAAATACCTCGTCGACCAGGGCATCCCGTAACCTGCCGAAATAACTAGTTGAGAAGTACTCATTGCAAAGATCACTCCAACTCCCCTGGTTGCGACAAGGCCACTTGTCGCAACCTGGGAGTTTTCCCTTTTTCTTAGATCCGTTTATTCAAAACGTTTTATCTCTCAAACCGTGCATCCAAATCTCGAACTGCTTTCACAGTTGGATTCCTCGCGTCGAGATCTTCAAAATTAGATCCCATGTTGATAGGTTTTGACGAACATTTTTTCATGAAAAACCGGACGAAAAAACTGAACCGGGAGCACGGGTTTTTTTTTCCTTTTCGAAAGAGGAACGCCCGTGCCTCTCACGAAATCACAAACCGTGCCTCTCGCGGAAGCAAAACCGTGACTCTCGTGGATGAAAAAAATGTGTTTTTTTCGTCTTCGAGGAGGCACGACCGTGACACTCGCGAAAGCACGACCGTGCCTCTCGCGGAAGCAAAACCATGACCCTCGCGAAAGGAAAATAAAACAGAAAACGCATTTTTTCGTTTCCAAGCGGCACGGCCGTGACTCTCGTGAAAGCACAACCGTGCCTCTAGCGGAAGCAAAACCATGACTCTCACGAAAGAATTAAAATAGAGAAAGCGTTTTTTTTCATTTCCGGGAGGCTCGGCCGTGACTCTCGCTAAAGCCTACCCGTGCCTTTCGGGGAAGCAAAACTGTGACTCTCGTGAAAGAAAAAAACAGAAAACATGTTTTTTCTCGTTTCCGAGAGGCACGGCTGTGACCTCGTGAAAGCACACCCGTGCCTCTCGCGGAAGGAAAAACCGTGACTCTCGCGAAAGGGGAAAAAAATAGAAAACGTATTTTTTTAATTTCCGAGAGGCACAGCCGTGACTCTCGCGAAAGCAAAACCGTGCCTCTCACGGTAGCAAAACTGTGACTCTTGCGAAAGGGAAAAAAAGAAAAAATATTTATCGAAAAGCTAAGGAAGACCAGTGTAAACCAAAACGTCGAAAAAGCCCGTTTAAAATGCCGAAAACGCGTGCAAAAAAATAAAAAAAATCCGGAGGGAGCGCCCAGAGCGCGACACGTGGCGAATGGATGAGAGCATGCTAAGTCATGCTGATTATTGCGAGGCTCCCGAAGGAGCGCTTGTTAACTAGTTCTCTCGTAACCTGCTTAGAAAACCAATCTAACAAAATAAATATTGGCCCAATCCGGCTAGTGCGCCAGCCCAGATGAGCGTTTCAGAGACCTAGGCGTTTGATCCTCTATCGCCAGATGGGTTGGCCCAATACGGATTCCGTGGGAGCAGTTCGCAGAAGCTTCTAAAACTTGGGTTTTTTTCGTGTTTCTTTCTTTGTCGGTTTTCAATTGTTTTTCTTTCGGGTTTTGGTTTTTTATGTTTCTTTCCCGGTTTTATTTGGTTTATTTCTTTGTTTTCTGTTTTACTTTTATTTTCTATTTTCTATTTAGATAAATTTCTACATATTTTCAAACATCTGGAACATTATTTCATACATCTGAAACATTTTTCCTACATGTTGAGAATTTTTTGATTAATAGCAAACATTTTTTAAATACATTTTATATTGTACGAAGCATTTTTAATACAATCCAAGTTTTTTAACATTGTATAAATGTTTTCAAAATGCCACGAACATATTTTTTAAATGTGTTAACATTTACTGCAAACATTTCTTTAAATTGTATAGACATTTTTTTAAATGCACAAATATTTTTGGAAATGCGTGAACTTTTTAAAGTGTCATGAATTTATAGCTCTGTGGACATTTTAAAAAACATCACTGGAACATTCTTTAAAAGTGACATGAACATTTTTTTACACTGCATGAACATTTTTTTTAACCCGCAATGGACGCTTGAGGTGAGAGGGGTCTTCCTTCTTGCACGAAGCCAGACAAAGCGCCGCCCGTCCTCTATTCGGGCGGAAGAGGACTGGAGGTATCTGTATAGCTTCATATTCCATTGGTAATTGGTAGGACCTTGGCGGATCACAGCTTGATATTAGGTAGAGTGACCAAAGTATTCTCGTGCACAACTCAAAAGAAAAGGTATTCTTGTGTGGATGCAAGCAATTTGTTTCTGTAGAAATTGGAGTGGTTTTGTCACAAAAATCGTAAATGTTTGCCGAAATGCTGCGATCTTCGCACTAGTATACAAAAATGAGGCAAGGATAAATGGCCAGTTCAGCATGACAGTAGGTACATTCATAAATATATTTTGCTTTTTTCACATATTACCAAATGGTCATTTTTGTTTAAATGCCAAAGGGTCATTTTTTGCAAAACTGATATCAGCATGGAATCAATTAGGACACATCAGTACACAGACCGGAGCTACGTACAAGATTACAAGCCCATAGTAGTGAGTGGACGCCTGAATAATTTGCCGGGCTCACGTAACACAACACAACAAAGCACACAACTGCTGAACTACACTGAAACTTAATAATGTACTTCCTCCGTTCAAAAAAGCTTGTCCCTCAAATTGATGTATCTATCATCAAGTTAGTACTAGATACATCCATTCGAGGAACAAATGACTAGTACTCCCTCCGTCCTGAAATACTTGTCGGAGAGATGGATAAAATTGGATGTATCTATAGCTAAAATACGTCTAGATTCATCCATTTTTCTGACAAGTATTTCCGAACGGAGGGAGTACTAATCAATGAGTCACCAAGAATAGTGAGATCATCTTTTTCTTCAGATAATAATGGAGTACACACTATGCAGGCATCGCGAGACATACGTGGCTAGAATTAATTTAGTTCGAAGACATTATAGAACAGAATAAGCTTATTTCATTACTTTCATTAATCGAAATTGGTCGGAACCAAATGAACTTCAGAGTTTCGGAGTTGATTGACAGGGTACATGAATGAATGGAAGGAAAGGGTGCTTATTCTGCTGGTGGGTCAACAAAAATTTTCTGACGACGGTCACCGATTAATGGCTACTGCTACATGTACACAATTTGAATGGATATTTACACGGCAATATTGAATTGAAGGAGAAAAGAATGGTGTGGGCCGGAGAACACTAGCTTGGATCTTCGCTAGAGGTAACTCATGTGAGCGCAAGCTACCACACAGACAGGCAGCTGGATAGATTGCTCAAACAGCCGTACGTGGCGTCTTAGCCGGTACGTACTTCGCGTACGTACGTGAGCAAGCGATCGATTCGATCGATCGTTTCTGGCTGCTCGGAACGTCTCGCTGGACGAAAAAATGCTGGTAACTTGCGATCAAAAGTACAGTAGAACATCTTCCAAAAAAAAGTACAGTAGAACAGCGATTCAACATATGGTTGGATGGTTAGGAGAACAGTGGTATCTCCAGATCATCAGGGTTCAACTCCTGATGTCTGCATTATTCAGAATTTATTTTAGGATTTTCGTGATATGCCGACTCAGTCTCTCGGAGATGCTCATAGGGATATGGTATAGGTGTGTATTCATAAGGGTAGTATACACGTGTATATATGAGTGTCTACGTCATTTGAGGGTCGCCGGCCGGAGTGGATCGGTGGCTCGGTTCGCTCGGGAGCAAAGAGCTGGAGATAAAAGTGGTGGTGGGGCCACAGAGACACACATCAAGGGATGCTGTCGACGAGAGCGAGGATCCGCCGGTTGAAGAGAATCGTTCCCCTTTCTTAATAAATAATACAAACTAAACAAACTTAATAGGAAATATCTAGGACTTAGACTACAAGTAGGTTAACGTCTACAGAGAGACAATCACCGCCTTTTTCTTATCACTGTTCGGTAAATTTTCCATGTCCACACAAAAAGGAATGTCATGACGAAGCCAGAAAAAATCGCCACTCAGTGTCAGCCACTACCCATCACTGGATTATGGCTGGGAAATATAAATAAATTTTGGAAGACAATACAAAGAATGAAAATATGCAATCAACAAATAATATAGTAGTTGTTTTTGCAAAATAATAGTTTTTTTAAAGTTTGCATACCGAGTGAAGGCAAGAAATCACTTACTTACAAATTCATAAGAAGAAAACACTAAAAAAAGTTCAACAAAGAAGACAACTTTAGAGCTTCATTTCTAACTTCGAGCAAAAGATAAATAAAGAATAAAAACATATTACATAAACTAATGATACTAAAAATAAATATCATCAACCCAAACTTAAAGTGACTCGAGACTTACATCTTATAATTTCCCTTCACGACCTTTCACCCTCTTTAATAGATCAACCATGTCATCATTCGTATTGATAAAAAAATACATTTTTCCCTACATAGCAAATCAGTCAATCACTCATAAACTGCTCGCCTATTTTGTTATGCAAAACATTGTTGCAATATTAAGTGTTAAAAATCATTGATAGCCAAGAAAATTAGAACCAGATTTAGAAGTCGATGCACCAAATGAAAGAAAAAAGGATTCTGCTTGGCGTCCACCAATAATATAGCAAGATCAGCAATACGAACCAAATTGGCAAATCTTTGATTTGCCTGCACATTATCAATGTAAATGTGAAGTTCAATAACAAGATCTATCAATTTTGTTGAATCAAAATCAACATGTTGTATTCTTCAAGAGAAATTCAAGTTAGGCAAGGTGAGAGAAAATTTTGTGTGGAGGTCACATATGTACATAGTCATGGTGTACCTTGCTGGAGACCTGGACTCGGGAACTTGCCTCAGCAGACTATTAGATTAAAATTGTGTCGTTCCCGCTGCGGCCGGCCGGCCGGTCGGAGAGAGAGATTGAGATTGCTAGGGTTTGGTTTTTCTTTAACATAGTACAGACGCAAGTGCTCATATACACGCGTATACACTCATCCTTATGAACGCACACAGACTCTACCCCTATGAGCATCTTCAAAAGACTGAGCCGGCATATTCATCTTGAAATTTACGAAGTCACCGTAGGCACCTCTTAGTCGACAGGAACATCTCCACCCACTGAATGCGCATCGCCGAAAAATCTGAAATGATCTAGAAATAAATGCGAGCATCAAGATTTAAACCCTGGCAGGCTGGTAATACCACAGTCACTCTAACCATTCAACCACACGTTGGTTCACATTGCTACGGTTTGGTTCTAGGTGCGGGAACTGAGGATTGAGGCGGCGAAGAGACGAATACGTGTGGATCGTGCGACCTGTGTACTGTAGCGCGTATATCCAGGCCCGTCGAGGAGGGTGTGCGAGCGGTGCGATCGCAGGGGCCCCGGTCGAAGGAAAAAACCGTGATACGATACGGTTCGTGCGCTGCATGTTTGACTTTTTAGCTGGCTCGCCCGATCCTACCGCAAGAAAACTGCAGCCGAATGCACCAAAAAGTGGAAGCTCGGGTGAGGCCCATAGTCTTTTTTACTGGTGAGGCCCAAGTCAATATCTTTTTTACTGGTAATCGCAGCAAACAGGCCCCCAGCTGGATGCACGAGATCAAATAGATATTTTTGTCTCTTCGAAAAAAAAACGACTTCACGAGCGAGAAGTAGGGAGGCGCCGCCTACCTGCTTCTACGAAGGGACGAGCCGCCGATAGATGGCGGACGGCCACGGCGCGTCCGCTGTACGGCCGGCCGTGGGCACGTGTTTCCCTGCTGCAGCAGCCTCATCTGGTCATCCCGGAATACATTTCGAGGTAAGTCGTAATCCATAAGCCCGGACTCAAAATATGCGGAGGAAAAACTAGTTAGGGTTATCTCTTTTTTGATACAATTCTGGTTCTTTTGATGTTTTCATATCGTATCGAATGCAATTACTACAAGTAGAGCAGTGCTACTCCGTTAGGGCGTACTCTTGTCTTAGATTTGTTAGACACGGGTTTATCTAATACACTAAAACATGACTTGATACATCTGTATTTAGATAAATCTAAGACAATAATTTTGGGACGGAGGGAGTATGAAATAACACATATTCAAAGCTATATAATCAAGTGAAAATAAGTCTCATCTGAAAAAATTAAGTGAAAATATGTGTAGTTATATTAGTTATACAATTTTTTGCAAACCTTTGGGCCCCATATCACATTTCGCACCGGGGCCCCAAATTCCTGGAGACGGCCCTACGTATATCACAGGCTGAGCCGCTATCAGATTAATGTGTTGTGGGCTTTGCGTTAGCCTTTTTTGTTTGCACGATTGTAATTGGGCTGACTCTTTGGGCTTGTGGTGCAGCTTCCTGGCGCTGGGCTGGTGTCAATCGATTTTTCTCGATGGGGTCAAAGACAAAATTGGTTAAGCATGCTAGTAGAAAAGTCAAACAGCACCGGTGTCAACAGCGGTTGAACGTGAGCTCCGTCCCGTCATGAGAAGTGAGGCCACCGTCGTCCAGAATACAATCAGCCACGATGGCATCGAATTTTTTTTTTTTGAACCTCAAATATTGTTCTACGGTATTTTCAAATATAACTAAAGAAAATATGTACAGGCAGCATATGTGGTTGAGATCAAGCATCTTATGATGGTGGATCGAGCGCTTCCCTTTAAAGAACTATTTGATGCACATCCGCAGACAAAAGATTGGTTTCGGAAAATTTTAAAAAGTTGTTTTAATTAATAAGGAAAGAAAAGCGGGGGAGAAGAGAGCGGAAGCACGTGCCAGCCGCGTGCTTCATCTTTCCTTTTTCTTTTTTTGCGGGCGTGCCGCGTGCTCCATCCCCCTTCTCGTGATTATTAACCAGGTCACGCATGTGTACGCGGCAGAATCAGACACGTGTTTTCCCTGCTATTCCAGCCAGCGTCACGTGCAGCCTACAGTGCCAGCGCTGGGCTGCACGCGAGGCCACACCCCAGCCACAGTGCACGTTCGTTGAGCTAGCCTGGTAGTTGCTGGCGAAGCCTTGTATAGTCTTATCTTATAGTAGTAGTAGCAGCATGTTAGACGAACTTGCATGCACGCGCTGAATGAGGTAAATGAATACAAAATGCATTCCATGGGGCCGTTGATGGATAATGCATGCCGCCGGTAAGGATCAGGTAGATCGAGTAGCTCTACATCTTATCCGCTACTTTACGTACGTTGCAATCATTGGACGCCCTGCTTAATTAGTATACTTGGCAGATGTATGTGACGTACCTAACAACCTAGTAGTAAAGTTATGGTCAATCCTCGTGCGTGCATGAAGAAGAGGGAAATTCAAACGATCGAGCAGGAAGAAGCCCGGTAATAGCGCCGTCAATAGAGGATGCTAGCGCAGGTATTTAACCACCCCTAATCGGATGCTTGCTATAGCTACGTCTTCCTGTGTTCAGTGCTTATTACTGCGATCTCTGCATGCATATGGCTTCCCGTGTCGTACGTGCTAGTGTGGCTTGCCAGCTCCTCGGCCTCCTCTTCCTCTTCCTCCTCGTCGGTGATGACCGCCGTGCCGCTGCCGCCGCCGCCGCATCTGTGGCACCACCGCCGGCGCTGGTTCCGGCCAACGTTGGGGTGATACTGGACCTGGCGACGGAGCTGGGGAAGAAGAGCCTTCTCAGCATGGAGATGGCGCTGCACGACTTCTATGCCACGCACCCCAGCTACACCACCAGGGTCAAGCTCCACGTCAGGGACTCCCACCAAGACGTCGTCGCCGCCGCATCTGCAGGTACGTACTCCTATATACCCTACGTACTCGCGCGCATTGAATTGTCTGGTCATCTTGCATGCATGCATGTACGTATGTATCCTCTTTGAATAACATTAGTATGCATACAAGGTCTAGAAGAACTAGTACTAGTTATAATCTTGGAGTAGATCAAAACCAGCATTTTCTTCTACTCTTTATGTCACGATGAGAACAAAACTTATCGTGAAGCCATCTCTACCTAGTAACCATGCCCACAAGACTAAATCACATAATTAATTAAAGGATTTTGCAAAAATACTACTTCCTCCGTCCCATAATATAAGGCATTTTTTGACACTACGTCTTACATTATGGGACAGAGGGAGTAATAATTAAAACATGACATATACTACTATAGTGAAGATTTTCTTGGATGCCATAGGCCTTATCTTAGACAACAGTAAGAAAATTGTACTTACTAAGAGAAAATTAACGTCACCCTGGCTATATGAACTAAACAATCATGTTTATATAATACTATAATTTCCCAAAAATGCCCAACTGGTAACCCTCGTACTCCTGGTGAGTGGCGGAAGCTGTTTATATTATTGTTAAAGATCGATCTACCCCATCAACGAATTGGGACAGTAATCTCGTGGAATCGCCGTGAGAGGAGTGCTTCTCATTTCATCCAGAGATTCAGTTACAAGTGTTACGGCCTGCGCCATCTTCCTACTTGCCACCAGAGCAGCTAGTTTTCTTTTATAGATTATGTATTCATGAGTTGAACACATTAAATCCAACCGAAGAAACTGAAACACCCATGTGTACAACAAAGATCTATGATACAACCAAAAGTTACATGTAAGTTCTTCTAAGTCGCTGCCTCTAGCTCCATATTTTGTAACTCGACTTCTCTTCGAGGCTCCAATGAAGGAAAAATATAAATGAAAAGGGCTAAACCTAAACAAACTTGACTCGCATAGTATGTATTAAAAAGCAGCATGATCTTCCACCCAAAAAGGTGAGAAACCTGTGGAACCACTGTTCCTTTGCCGGAGGCACAAAAAGTGAAACTGAAGAAAAGCCCGGTCAAACCAAACTCATCAAACCTGGCACCAACACCTCCTTGACAAGATGAAGCACTAGACAATAACCAATGAAAAAAATAGTGTGCTATGGCAAAATAGAGTGGCCCTTAAAATACGCTATTTTAGTGTTATATTATGTTGTAGCGTGCTATTAGCGAGACAATGTACATTGATTCACTTAGCGAAGCATTCCTCATAATGCTATAGCATTGCTAGTAGCGGCGCTATAACGCGTTATTTTTTCAACTGACGATAACCCACCAGATCCATAGCCGACAATGTGTGTCGTGTAGACAAAGATGGTCACAACTAGAATTGGTGAGACTGAGTCATGGCTCTTTTATTTCATGTGACGTTGCCTCCACCTTCAGGCCACCGCCACCTATGTACCACAAGGTAGACTGCACTCCAACGTGTATCTATGGTCCCAGCATCTCCTGTTACCAACGTAGTCACGTAGCTATAGGAGACGTGGGGAACTAATGGAAACGGGGGCAAGAAATGGAGCTTCCCTCCAGTGGCTAGGGTTTCTTTCATGCAATCAGACTCCTTTTAAGTTTGTTAGGCACACTAGAGAGCGCTTAGCGATTGCATGTAGTTCGGGCATGGTTGCGCATGGTGGGCTTCCGTACGCTGAACTTCGTTTGAGTTATGTGTCACCATGTTGGAGTTGGGAATCAAAAGGAAAAATTAGTTGGCACTATTATAAAATCATGTGTTTTACAAAGTATAGTTTCCACTCAAAAAATGAAAGAAATGGAATCTTGCCCGGATATGTAAATCACGAATGGTACGTTATATAGTATTATACCATTTTATTTGCTTTCGTTTGTTAGTCCGATCCTTTTTCCATCACCGTTTTGGTCCATGCATTCAACTCCACTCTTGCCCGAATAACACATGAGAAGCCAATTAGAAAAAGATCACAAAAAATACAAGTTGTTATTGACTCTTAGTTTTCCATAATTTTGGAAGTGCACGTCTCCAGTATTTTTACCACACATCCAGATTTCATTACACTTTACTGAACTAAGTTGATAATTCTTTTGACTTGCAGCAATAGATCTCATCGATAACAAAAAGGTTGGGGTTGTCATCGGTCCACAGAATACTTTACAAGCAGAATTCTTGACCTACCTAGCGAACAAAACCAAGGTTCCCTTCATCACCTCATCTGCAACAGGTGATACAATTACTCAATGTCATGCTCCGTACTTCCTTCATGCTTGTGTCAAGGGCTCTTCCCAAGCAGCTTCGATTGCTGCCTTTATTAAGGCATATGGCTGGAAAAACGCTGTTCTGGTCCATGAGGACAACAATCATGGTCTCAGCATTCTCCCTTCCATTACTAGTGCTCTTGAGGCCATTGACGTCCATGTCATTAACCATTCCGCCATCCCTACTTCTTCCCTTGATTACCGAATTGATGTGGAACTATACAAGCTGAAGACCATGCAAACACGTGTATTCATCGTTCATATGTTGCCAGTCGATGCTTCCCGCCTATTTGCTCGGGCTTCAACAATCGGTATGATGACTGAAGGGTATGTATGGATTGTCACAGATGACATCGGTAATGCCCTTGATGTGCTTCCCCAACATACCATTGAAACCATGCAGGGTGTTGTCGGTTTCCGGCCATATGTAGCAAAGACTACGAGGATCAATGGTTTCATGGCTCGATTTGTCACTCAATACAGATCCACATACCATATAGACCTTGATGTTCGGGTGGCAAAACCCACCATCTTCCAATACTGGTCATATGATTTGTTATGGGCAATTGCATCTGCAACAGAGAAAGGTGAGGGGTTCAAATCCTTACAACTAAGGTCTAAACTAGGGAAAATGGACAAGTTAGTAGATGATCTCCAAGCATCTCCTGCTGAACCAGAACTCCTCACTTACATAATGGATGGGGAATATGAAGGATTGGCTGGGAGATTCATGTTTGTTGATAGGCACTTGCCAGTTCCAACATATGAGATTGTCAATGTGATTGAAGAGGAAATTAGACGCATTGGCTTTTGGAACCCTGTTAACGGTCTTTCAGCTTTTCTTAACTCTAGCACTAGGCCTGGCCAAGCTAAACATACGACAAGGGCGGATCAAGTCACGAGAACAGTTATTTGGCCAGGAAATTCAATAACAGTGCCCAGAGGATGGGGCTTCCCTGAAAATGGAAGGACACTCCAGATTGGTGTGCCCGTGAGATGGGATTCTAAGGTCTTTGTGCATGTTGAGACCAATCCTAACTATAGTATACCAATTGTCAAAGGCTACAGCATTGATGTCTTTGAGGCTGCTGTGAAGAAACTGCCATATGGGCTACGCTACCAGTACATTCCATATGACTGTTCAGATTCTTATGACACACTAGTATCACAGGTTTATTTCAAGGTTAGCCCTTGATTATTTTATATCCTCAATAAACTTCTTTTATTTTGAATTCTAGACAGTCTTCATTTAATAGTAACACATTTTCTTTCTATTTTCATGTTTGGGTCGTAGAAATTTGATGGAGTAGTGGGTGATGTAACAATTATCCCCAATCGAACTAGGTATGTGGACTTCACAGTTCCATACACAGATTCTGGTGTGTCGATGCTTGTTCTAGCTAGTAAAGATGAGGATGAACCAACCATGTGGGTCTTCTTAGAGCCACTAACGAAGGACCTCTGGATTGCTATAATACTTTTTATGTTCTTCACTGGCCTAATTGTGTGGATGATTGAAAAGCCTATAAATGATGAATTAAGGGGTTCCAAATGGAAACAGTTCAACGCTGCTTTCTACTTCGCATTCTTCAGTGGGACTTCTATGCCTGGTATGTACTTATAATCAGCCTAATTTGCTCTTTTCAAATTCGCAAACTTTGTTTATCTTTATACTGTGAACTCCAACTTACTTTATACTATGAACTCCAACTTACAGACTCTACTAACATTTCTGGGACAGATCAAAAGTTCAAAAGCCTCCAGTCAAAAGTTATTGTGGCATCCTGGTGCTTCGTAATGGTAATTATAGTGCAGAGTTACACGACAAGCTTGTCGTCCATTTTAACTGCAAAGAAGCTCCCACCTTTAATTACAGACCCAAGGCAACTTTTACAGATTGGTGATAATGTTGGATATCAGAGTGGCTCATTTGTGCACTCAATGTTGAGGAGGCTCCAATTTGAGGAGCCGCGGATAAAAGCTTTTAGCACACATGAGGAATATGCAAAAGCATTGAGGTCTGGATCAAAGAATGAAGGGGTATCTGCCATCTTCGATGAAACACCATACATAAATTCTTTCCTCTTGGAGTACGGAAAAGAGTTCCGAAAGGTTGGTCCCATTGACAGGACAGCCGGTTTTGGCTTTGTAAGTTGCTACAACCTATGCTCAAGTTTTTGGAGCTTGCTAACTTGGCTTTACCGTGCCTAATATATATGTTGCACCTTTGTACAGGTTTTCCCTAAAGGCTCTCCATTGGTGGATGATCTTTCCAAGGCCGTGTTAAATTTGATAGAAGGGTCTGAAGGTTCTAGTATTGAGAAGAAGTGGTTCAAGGATCCAATCTTGTCACCAGATTATGGAAGTCTGGAAGCTGGCTCCCCACGCCTCAGTTCACGGAGCTTTGCGGGCCTCTTCATCATCAATGGATGCGTTTTAGGATTGATGATCGTAATAAACTTGTTGAGGCGTGCTTATGCAAAATATATTGCAAAAGGAAGCAGTCTTTGTGCTAGTGACGGCGGGGCACAACGTCCGCTGGATGGTGAGGCGTGCTCTTCTTGTAGTGACGAGTCACAGAACTCTCCGATATCCTTGATAGTGGAGTTGGCAGACGCAGTGGCGAAGGCCAACTCCATGTAGTAGTGGGCAAGTGCTTGTGACAATCCCCTATTAATGGTCTCGACTCAACGAGAATTGCATTTGATACTCGAAAATGAAAATACGTTGTGACTGGTTTAGCACCTAAATCTTTGTCACAAGGCGAGAGATTGATGTCCATTGAGATGCACCGCACAACCACACGCCTGACAACTCTAATACCTAGGACGCACGTCAACAAAAAGCTAGCGATTCAGCTTGGTCATGTACAAAGCTAGCTCAAATCATGTACAAAGCTTGATTCGTACGGGAATCCCGCGGTCGATCTGCCTGACAATTCACAGACGACATTTGCGTCCAACACAATAGCTAGCCTAAATTCTAATATTCGATTCTGAGCTCAGGCTCAGCTGCTCCTAAAGTCAAACCAGTCAACTTATGTGGATGTGCGCCCTCGATTGTATTCTCAGAGCAAGAGCAAGTACAATAAGTTGACCTAAATAGGCTATACAGACTATATAGTATTATATCTTTACTTATTTGGAGGAGAGAGAAGATAAGCGGGTTTCAAAGTTAGTAGCCAGCTCTAGCACGAGCCCTATGACACTATGTGAGGGCGCAAAGTGGACCAACTATTTATAAAATAGTACTCCCTCCGTTCCACAATATATGCCTTTCCTTTGTCAAAATATAAATGTATCTAGACATGTTTTAGTTATAGATACATCTATTTTTGGACAAATGGAAGTCAAGTATTTTGAAACGGAGGGAGTACATATTTAAAACTTATTATTATACATATCGGCTGTTAGGTTGGCTCCATATGACATTTCACTTTATAACCGAGTGTTGGCTATATTATTCACCATGGTCTCAGCCGTATTATAGTTTTATCGTCTTTAAAGAATTTGATGCCTGAGTGCATTAATTGCAACGGGAGGCACGGGGAACAAGCTGCAGGCGCGCGGCTTGTAGCATCTCTAGTATATCCTGTAAACGCGATCAAACCTTGATATTTACGGTACAAGCTGGAAAAAACACGCCCCGAATAGAACCCGTAAAACAACATACCCTGTAAAAATTTGTACAGGCTCCCCTATATTCGAGTCCCAATCCTTTATATCTAGTGGATTTCAGCAGTTTTTTGAAGGATCTCGTAAACCGATCAACGCCGGAGCGGGGGGTCTCGCGACGCCGCGCACGAGCAGCGAGCAGGCGGAGGAGCTTGCCGGCGGCCGGTCGGAGCATCGCCGGAGCACGCGCCGGGCTGGAGTGTGGCCGGCTAGGGTGTCACCGGAGCATCACCAGAGTGTCGCCGGAGCAGGCAGCGGGCCACATCAAGCGGCAGGCCGGAGTGGCGCCGTTCTGGCCGGCCAGAGTTCGAGTTCATCCATGCATGCGTCCCGGGGAAGAAGCGTGAGGAGAAAAAATAAAAAAAAGTTTACGGTACAAGTTTACAGGATCTGTTCCGCCCGATGCCTCGCAGTACCGTAAATTCGTTTTAGGGGAGCCTATATATCATTTTTTACAGATGATGCTTTACGGAATCTGCTAGAGATGCTTTTAATTATTTTTGGGTGCCAACCTAAGCCGCGTGTATTTATCTTCTCTTTTCTCACGGTCCCTCTGCGGCTCCCTCGCTTGTCACGAATGTTCTACACTCCACCAACGCTTGTATCTTCAGTAGTCTTGGTGCAATTTTGTCCTCCCATGCTTAGTATTCCCTCCATTTCTAAATATAAGTCTTTTTGAAGATTCCAATTGAGACTATATATGAAGCAAAATAAATGAATATACACTCTAAATATGTCTACATACATCCCTACGTATCATAATGTAAGAATGTTTTTTTGCACTAGTGTAGTGTCAAAAATGCTTTTATATTATGAAACGAGAGTAGTTTTTTATTGAAATCTCTACAAAGACTTATACTCTATCCATAAAGGAATATAAGAGCGTTAATTTAGCGATTTAAACGCTCTTATATTTCTTTATGAAGGGAGTATTTAGAAATGGAGGAACTACTCTAAATCCACACAAACTATTGTCTGGTACGAGAAGCTACATTTGTCAGGTGGTATGTGCTGGAAACCGATACTGCATATTTTTCATCTTGGGTCTGACATTATAAATTCACATAAGTTTTCACTAGAACAGATCACACTGTACTTCAAATAAGCCTACTTAGTTCTTCAAGTACGAACTGACATAAGTTTTCCAGTTACAGGATTATACAAATTCTAGGGGTGCTGCAAAAGCCCCACTCACGGCAGGGCACCCCTATATCTCGCCCGAGCCAGAGGGGCCGGCCCATGCACGCGGCAGGCCACAAGCTCTTTTTTCTGGGTTTTTTCCATTATATTTTTTTATTTTTTGCTTTATTTTTTATATCATTTTCAAATATTCTAAATATATATGACAAAAAACACTCTACAAAACACATTTGAAAAATGAAGAACAGGTGTTTGAAAAATGTTAATCAAGCATTCAGAAAAATGTTGAATGTGTATAGAAAAATTGTTGGCCATGTATTTAAAAAATGATAATTTTTATCATGTATATAAAAATGTAATCAATCATTTCAAAAAAAATATTGAACAAGTATTTGAAAAATGTTAATCAAGCATTTGATAAATATTAAATGTGTAAAAATAAAATGTTGATCATGTATTAGAGAAATGATTAAAAAAATTAACCATTTATATAAAATGTTAATCAAGCATTTGAAAAATGTTGCACAAGTATTTGGAAAATGTCAATTAAGCAGTTGGAAAATATTAAATGTGTATTGAAGAAATGTTGATCATGTATTAAAAAATGATATAAAAAATTCATGTACATAAAAATGTTAATTAAGCATTTATAAAATGTTAATCAAGCGTTTGGAAAATATTAAATGTGTATAGGAAAAACGTGGACCATGTATTCAAAATTATTTAATATTTTCATTTGAAAACTATTAATCAAGCATTTAAAAAAGTGTAAAATATATAGAAAAAATATTGACCATATATTAAAAACATTAATCTTGTATTCAAAAATATTAATCAAGCATTTGAAAAATATAAAAAATGTTTACTTTGTATTGGAAAAATCTTAGACGTGTATTAGAAAAATGTTGTTGACACATAAAAAATATTCAATAATAACCAAAAGAACAAAGAAAACAAAAAACAAAGAGAAAAAATGCAAAAGGAATGAAAGAATGAAGAAGAAAACAAAATGAGAGGAAGAAAGCTCCCAAGAAAACCGGCTCAAATCACCTCAAGTGGGAGGCGCGCCCCTCATTCTTACCTCAAATTGGACCTGGGCGGAGTAGTAGCTCTCGCGATCTCCTTGGTGAGAAGGGATCGATCCCTGCTTCTCACTAATTGAGGATTGCTTCTTCCAAAGGTCGCTCCATCTCCCAGATTATAGCAAGTGGCGCACCACATGCGCGCCATTTGTAGCAACCTGGAAGTTTTCTCTTTCTTCTTAAATATGTTTATTCAAAATGTTTTATCTCTTAGATCGCGCGTTCAAATCTTGAACCATTTTCACCGTTGGATTCCTCGCGTCGACATCTTCAAAACTAGATCCCATGTTTATAGGTTTTGACGAATTTTTTTTCATGAAAAAACCGGGCAAAACAAAACTGTGACTTTCGCGAAAGATAAAAAATGAAACATGTTTTTTTTGTTTCCGAGAGGCATTGCCTCCCCAGAAGCAAATACATGCCTCTCGTGGGAGAAAAAAAATAGGTGTTTTCCGTCTTCGAGAGGCAAGGTCGTAACTCTCGCGTAAGCAAATCCGTGCCTCTCACGGAAGTAAAACCATGTCTCTCACGGAAGAGAAAATCACCTCTTTTTTGTGTTTCCAAGAGGCACGACCGTGCCTCTCGCGGGAGGAAAAAACATGTTTTTCCGTTTTTGAGAGGCATGGCCGTGCCTCTCGCGAAAGCAAATCCGTACCTCTCGCGGAAGTAAAACCGCGCATTCCGCAGAAGAGACAAAAACGATAAGCATATTTTTTTTCGTTTTCGAGACGCACGGCCGTGCCTTTCACAAAAGCAAAACTGTGCCTCTCATGGAAAAAAATGAACACATGTTTTTTTTCGTTTCCAATCGTACCTCTCGCGGAAGCAAATTCGTGCCTCTCGTGGAAGCGGAAAAAAAATGAAAACGTGTTTTTTCTTCAAAATGTTTTTTCCGAATTTTTTTCTAAAAGCTAAAAAAGACCGACGAAGAACCGAAAAGCCAAAAAAATATTATAAAGCTGAAAACGCGTGGAAAACATTAAAATCAAATAAAAAATCAATGGAAACGCCCAGAGCGTGATACATGACGTAGGTCTTCAGCGAGCGCTCCTTAATTAGTTGCTCCCTATAAGCGAGATATAGAGTCCCCTTGCTGGGCCGGCTCTGGTGGCTAGGTCAGGATCCTAGCACTTGGTGGGTCGTGGGCAGAACCTTTTACCGGACGAATGAACCGTAATAAATTATTAATATAACGCTGCATGGGTAGACTGTCTCCACACATCAATCAACTACGCAGAGATCACAATATTTTGCTCCCTTTTTAACAAAAATGTCAAACCAATTTTCACTTAATAAAGACTAGTTAAACACAGTACTTTCTTTGGCCCACATCTACGCATCGAAGTACAGTTGCACGACTATGTTTTTTCACATAGTATACTTCATGAAAGAAAAACAAAAAAAGTGATGTACTGTGTTTTCAAGAAAACTAAGAGTAAACCACGCAAAATTTGAAAACCAAAAAGAAATTCCAAAAAACATGCAAAAAAATGAAAATAAGCAAGCCCCGACTCGCAACATTTTGGGCCGACCCATCTTGCTCGTTTCAGGATTTTGGGAGCATTCTAGAACCTTCCCAAACCGTTTTTTCTTCTTTTTCCTATTTTTTATCTTTTTATTTAATTTTTTGCTTTTTTCTTTTTGCTTTCTGTTTTTATATTTACATTTGTCATCTCCCTTTTTCATTTTTTTTTGTTTGTTCTTTTTCAAATTTTCTAACTTTATGAGCATTTTCTTAAACTAGGGAACATTCTTTTCAAATCTGTGAATATTTTTTGAATTCAAACCTTTTTTATATCAGTGAATATGTTTTGAAATACAATTTCATTCATTGAAAAAAAAATGTTCATTTTATTAAATAATGTTCATAATTATTTTAAAATTGATCATCCATTTCGGAAATATTCATCAAATTAAAAAAAGTTCTAGAATTCAAAATGTGTTCATAGAAATCAAATAATATTCATGAATTTTTAAAAATTATTATTATATTAAAAAATGTTCATCGTGTTTAGAAAATGTTTTTGAATTCAAAATTGTTCATTAAATACGAAAAATTGTTCATCAAATTTAAATTTGTTCATCAAACCTAAAAAATGTTCATTAAAAATTCAAATTTTGTTCATCAAAATAAAAAACATGTCCATATCAAGCTAAAAAATTGGACATTCAAAATTCAAAAAATGTTCATCTTCAGAAATTGTAAACATTTTTCTGAATTCTTGAACTTTTTTAAATTCGTTTAAAAATTGCATTAGTTTGTTTTATTTTAAATCCCAAATTTTATTAAAGAAGAAAAAACAGAAAACCAAACAAATAATGGAAACGGAAAAAATGGGAGCCATGCTGCACACGTGGGCCGACCCAAGGACGCTCCTGCGGAGCGAGGGGGGAATATCTGGTGATACCAGTTCTTACATGATACCAACTTGTAACATTGAAATTGAAACATGTCAAAAAAATGAATAAAATCATGGATGTTCACAAGACATATGTCGACAATCACAAAAAAAATTAGATCAAATTTTAAAATAGAGAAGGAGAAAAAAAGTCAAATCCATCATGTATAGTGTTGAGAGAAGACAAAAGCAAGAATGACACTATTCACTTCTGAATTTGTCCTTTTTGTCTCTCTTTGTGTATTTCGAATTTTGATCTAAAATTTTTAGGAGTTGTCGACATATGTGTTGTGAACATCCTTATTTTTTTTTAGAAATTTTCGACATGTTTAAATTTGAGTTTTGCAAGTTGGTATCATGGTATCATGTAAGGAATGGTATTACCTTATACTGTCCCGGTAGCGAGGGGCTGCACGCTCCCTTCTTTCCCAACGCGAAGGTCGCTACATAGGGGGTCCCAGCGCTCAAGGCGCTGGTTGGCACACCAAAGCTCACGCGCACGCTCAGTTGGGCTGGCCCATTAAGCACCCACGATCGTTTGCTCGATCCATCATTCCACGGACTCACTTGCTTATTGCTGGTTCAGAAAAACCAGTTGTGGTTTGAGGAAACTGCTCCTCTGTTTTCATGCATTAGAACAAGTTACTTTAAGAAAATACTCATTGATTTAAAAACATCATGCTTTTTGTGAAAAAAATCCAAAATTTGGAAAAAGTTCATGATTTTGAATTTCTTTTGCATTTTTCTAAAATATCATTAACTTGAAAAAGGTTTGTGAATTTAAAAAATGTTGGGAAATTTGAAATAGAAATTTTGGATTTTACATAAAAAATCATGTACATTTCGATAGTTCATGGATTTCGAAAATTTTAGCGGGTTGAAAAAAGAGTCTTGCATTTAAAAAAAATAACGTGCATTTGAAAACATTCATGCATTTTTAATAATTTCCCGCATTTGAAAAAAGTTCATGAACTTAAAAAACTTTACAAATTTGAAAAGGTTGACAAAATAAAAAATGAATACAAAAAAGTAAAGAAAAAGAAATAACTATAGAAAACACGGCCTAACAAACACAGAAAAACGAATCAGAAAATACACACAAGAAAACCAGCTGGAAGCATCCAGAAGCTTCCCAACCCCGGAGGTTTACATGGGCCGGCCCATAGTAAACGGCGCATTGAGCATCGAATACGATTTCGCGGACTCAAGGTATCTTTCATGAATATTCCTATGGTAGCACTAGCACCTTGGCAGGGTCACCTCAACAAGAAAAGCTCGGCAAGATCACGGCAAGACAATATGAGTAAAGTGACCACAGTATTCTTGTGTGGATGCAACCGATTTGATTTAATTTGAAGTGGTTACTTTAAAAAAATGTAAATAGTTGTAGAAATGCTGCGGTCTTCGCACCAGCATACAAAAATTAGGCAAGGATAAATGGCAAGTTCGGCAACTGCACGTACATTCACATATATTTTTCTAATTTCATATTTTGGCAGAACTTAGATGGACATAGATTCAGTTAGGACCCAGCAGCACACGGAACAAAGCTACCAGTACAAGATTGCAGCCCCACTTGTAGTGAGTGGACGTCTGAATAATTTGCCTGACCATATCAACATTAATATCAATCAGGTTCAGTAACCACGGGCTCACGTAACACAGCACAAAACAAAGCACACAACTGCTGAACTACACTGAAACTTAATCGTAGTACCTCACATGCCAACTGCCTCACGCATTCTGCTGCTCTGAACAGATCTACTCCCTCCGTTCCAAAATAGATGACTTAATTTTGTACTAACTTTAGTATAAAGTTGGGTCATCTATTTTGGAACGGAGGGAGTACTAGTCTTCTCGCCAAAAAAAAAACAGACCTACTAGTCACTGAATCACCAAGAATGGTGAGATCATCTTTTTCTTCAAATAATAATGGAGCAGGACACTATGCCGGCAATGCGAGACACACACGGCCAAAATGGGACGGAACATTTTTTGAATTATGCGAACATTTTCTTGCATTGCATAAATAATTTTTTAAATGTGCAAACATGTTTTTCAAATGCGTGAACTTTCTTAAATGCAATGAAACTTTATTTTTTTGAATGCTGTCTACATTTTTAAAAAAAATACCAGAACATTTTTAAAAGTTACAGGAACATTATTTTACATGGCTTGAACATTTTTAAAATCTAAATATAGTACTTTCCATTAAAAAATGTAGATAAAAGTATTTAAAAAATAAAAACAGCACTCCTCACTAAGGAAGCGCTTGAGGTGAGAGGGGTCTTCCATCTCACGTGAAGCCAGACAAAGCGCTGCCCGTCCTCTATTCGGGTGGAGTATCACCGCAAGCTAAGTAGAGTGGCCAACGTATTCGTGTGCACAACTCAAAAGCAAAGGTATTCTTGTGTGGATGGAAGCGATTTGATTCGGTTAAAATTGAAGTGGGTTTGTGAACAAAAAAAATGTAAATAGTTGCCGAACTGCTGCGATCTTGGCACTAGAATACAAAAATTAGGCAAGAATGTCCAGTTCAGCAACTGTACATACACAAATATGTTGCTTCTTTGTTTACATTTTACCTAATGGTCATTTTTTGCAAAACTGACATGAGAATGGAATCAGTTAGGACCCGGCAGCACGGAGAACACAGTTACAAGATTACAACCCCAGCTAGTGAGTGGACGCCTGGATAATTTGCCCGGCCATATCGTCGATATCAATCAGGTTCAGTAACCACACGGGCTCACACAATACAGCACAAAAACAAAGCACACGACTGCTGGACTACACTGAAACTTAATAATGTAACTCACATGCCAACAGCCTCACACATTCTGCAGCTCTGAACACACCTACTAGTCAATGAGTCACCAAGAACAGCGAGATCATCTTTTTCATCAGATAATAATGGAGTATAACACTATGCCGACATCACGAGACACGCGCGGCCAGAATTTAGATCAGAGAATTCATTGGACAGAATAACCTTATTTCATTACTTTCATTAACCGAAGAAGGTCGGGCCAAATGAATTTCAGAGTCTCGGAGTTGATTGACAGGGTACATGAATGAATGGAAGTAAGGGTGGCTTATTCTGCTGGTGGATCAACAAGAAATTTCTAAGGCTGACCTTCTCGTGGTCACCGATTAATGGCTACTGCTACATGTACACAATTTGAATGGATATTTACACGGCAATATTGAATCGGAGGAGAAAAGAATGGTGTGGGCTGGAGAAAACAATGGCTTTGGTTGCAATCACAACCTTTTTCTAATCATTGTTCGGTAAATTTTCCATGTCCAGGCAAAAAGGAACATCGTGAGAAGCGTGGCCACCGTCGTCCAGAAGATGATCAGCCACGACGGCATCGACTTCGGGAAGAGACCTGTTTCAGAAGCCAGCGACACGATCAACATGACAGAAGGAGGCACATGCTATCTGCAAGCACCAAGAAAAAACTGGACTAGTAGCACTCACCGTGGCCAAACTTGATGCAGATCAGAAGCTCTATGATGCATATAGCCAGCGAAAGCCAACAGAAAGACCCCACCTTCTTCACAGAGTTCCTGAAATCATTTATAGCATATATAAGACAATTACTTTCAGCAAAATTGCCTCCATGTCTATGTGAATACGTAAGATACGCTATGAAGTATATAAAGTTTGAAGCTAGTGGGTCAAACTTTGTACCTGTCCTGCAAATAGGTGTTGTATTCGCGGATGGTTGGTATCGCAATCAACCACCAAAGGACCAGTCGGTAGACAATCAAGGGATTCCGGGGAGGAATCCAGAGGCAGAACTTGAGAAAGAATGTGTTAAGTTCGATGGTCATGAAAATTACGCACAGGCTTAGCACTTGGATGAATCTCCAAGGGCCAAGCAGAGGGTACCACTCATCCTTGTCCCACTGTGCTGGTGTGAACTGACCTAGTGTCCTTTTCACCTAAACAGAGGCAAAAGGTCGAAAAAATGAACTCATGAGCAAGGCTAACGACATCAAGTCTAAAATAGATAACTGATACGGCTCAAGAACATACAACTTCAAATAGAAAATTCGGATAGGTATAGCACAGCAAACCACAATCTAAACCTACACAGGCTGTTTGTATCTATACATATGCAAATGAAAACATTCATAAAAGGATTTGCAGGACATGAAGAAAGAGTTTTAAAAGGTTAATCGTTATAAGCTGTAGTTTGGGCTAGTAACCCACTAACATATCAGTTCTGTCAATGGCAGGTATGAAAATGTGCAAGTATTACTGTGCTGCCAGCAAAATGTGTGTCCCTTAAACGGGAAGTATCCATCTAAAATAGAGTTTATGCATAAAACTGACACTAACAGATGTTGCATAGGTCAGTGGAAAAACAGTTACAGATTATTTCGTGTGGTTGCAGATAATTCATTATAAAACTATACGAGATGTGAACTCTTGCACTGAAAAGTTTGAGCTTGTACATAAACTAGTCCAGACAAGTCAAGGAATTATTTTAATTGACAGACTATTGAAGGAACTGCTCTGGTTTCTCAGTAATTTTTGCCTTCGCTAAATTTCATCGTACTATCATGACATTGAGTAGGATAAAAGATCAGCTGCAGCTGGGCATAATATTAAATAAAAACTCAATGCGACTGATTGCTTTGCTGGGCAACTCATTTTCCTATACACAGATTAGTAATAGCGTACCTTACTCATAATATTGGGCTGGCGACTCAAGCCAACCCATTCATATGTCCTCCCATCAAAATATCTCACAGTCTTCATACCAGCCCAGATACCTGGATCATAGACAAGATGCCCCCATTCAAGAAGAGGTAAAATCTAGGAGGTAAATCTAACCATCTAAACAGCTAAATCTATTGAAGACAACAAACAAAACATGCATGCCGACATGTACCAAATGCAGGTATTAAGTTCAAAAATCATATAAAGGTATTGTGTATATAGATAAAATAATGAAAACCACATAAAAATCTTACCAAACCAATTGCAGATCAATATGTCTAGAACAATGCTATCCCACCAGCATTCGTTAAAATTTGGCAACATATGTCGAAAAGTTAGCTGCAGTACACACAATATTACATAAGGGGTCTTGTTTCAAGATAAAACTGAACACATAGGTAAAAAGTACATACCTCCATTAACTCAAAGCCAATTGATAACACCCATAGAAGTGGTTGGTTTCGTATCATTATAGCCTTTCCCCACCATCCAAGGATATGGGCAATAACAAATTCGTCAAAAAGGATGTCCTAGAAAAACCTATATTCAGATCAGTAACTTGAAGCATCTCCAAGATCATGATCAATCAGAGAAATACGACGGACCAAAATTGAACAAGGTAGCAGGTTTGTGAATGAAGTCATCATACATAAACATTGTTAAACCTGCTTTTCGGATGATCAGGTACATATATACGGCAGTCGGTTCCATAGGATCTTTCAGGTAATTCTGTCAGACAATGGTGTGACATAAGGATTCCTTCAACAAGATAAAGCTCCACTATTAGATCAGATATGGAAAAGCATCTTTCTTACCAACACCAAGGTCAGGGTGAAGGTACTTCATGAACTGCCTAGCATCATCACGAGTCTGCAAAATGAAATAGAAGGAATTATGACTACTAATTACAGTTTCAGCTGTTTAATATTGCCTCTGCTGCTAAACTATAATTTCTTAACATCCTTGCATTATTACAATGACCTGTTTCACCAATAAAACTCAAAAGTACCTATATGGAAAAGATCATACCAAAGCAATGATACAGCTGTTTAAATACAGATAAAGTGCTATATTACACAATTAATAAATTTAGAAAAGAACTTTTCACCTCAGATGCGCTTACATAATTCACTGCTTTTTCATAAAATAAGTAAGGGAGCTAACAGCTTTCTGTTCGCATTTTGGCCACAGAGACAATAGGTGAACATTGCACTTTCTTATTGCTGCCTGGGGAGTTTTCTGTTGCATAAATAAGCTATCAGAATGATTAGAAAAGGGATACCCTGGCCCTTTTCTCTATTGCGTCTTACTCTCTTTATCATCCTATTTCCAAATTAATACGTATTCGCCGCAAATTGTAATATTACACTTGGCATTGGCACTATTGTTATCAATACATTCTGGCAGATATTCCAATTGCCAAGCAATGTCACCGGATTTTTTTAATCAGTGCAATGGCATATCTTTATTTTGTGTGAAGCCTGAGCCGAAGTACTAGTAAAACGCAATTCCCCACGCTAAGCAAAAAAAAACTGAAAGACTTTTCCATCATTAATTAGCAATGCTTTTGACAGGTTCATGAATCCGAAGAATCGAATAGCATAAGCATTTTTTTCAAACAAGATTTACAAAACTGTACTTACCTGGAAAAGCAAAAATGTGAGGGCCACAAGGTAAACAACTGCCATCCCATGGACCAGGCGCCAAATTGCAGGATGTGGTCTGATGAGCACACTGAATCATAATGGAAGTAGCTGTCAGTAAATGTTTGCACAAACCCCAGCGACTTCTGGAACAAAATTTATGGAGAAGTCTGCAGTAATCAATGTTTTTTATTTATACAGGGAGCAGAAATGAAGTAAGGCTTTGCTATCCTGGTAAGTGCTACTACAAAACTTTTTTTTTTTGAATGGTTGATACTACAGATCATACTTCACATGCTCGAAGATATTGAGAAGTTCAGATCAAATATAAAGCATACATAAATAAATTCCCCTTCTGCTCCATAGCAGTGAACAATATACTTATTCATTTCTACATGCCCACTCATACGAAATAAGAGTTAAAAAATAAGTTATATAGTTTCTGCAACTCACGTTGAAGGTGCCTGAAGAAAAGAATAAGCCAAGAAAACAGCAATCATCGCAAAGACACCCCTGTTGACAAGATAAAAAAATATATATATTAGCACTCGGATTTGCCCAACTCAAATGGGAATTACTCCCTCTGTAAACTAATATAAGAGCGTTTAGATCACTAAAGTAGTGATCTAAATGCTCTTACATTAGTTTACGGAGGGAGTAGCAGATAAAAGGCGAGAAAAACAACGGTGAATGACTATTATCCCAGTTGAAGATATGTTCTATCACAGATGTTCAGTTGGCGATTAAGAAACAATTATTTTTCCGGCATAACATAAATAAAAATACCTTTTTACAGATGAGACACGGTCAGCAGAGAAGCTTCCTTCTGGATTAAGAGCGCCACTTGCCCAACTGATAAAGAATTATAGAACAGATGCTCATTAAACATACAGCTGTTTCACAATTCTTTAACTCTTTTTTTTTTTTTTGCAGTGATCTTAACAATGGCAAAATGCCACAGTAGGTCAACCATCAGCAATGTATTACTAACATCATTGTGGTAAGAATCTCTGTACCAAAACTAAAAATAACTCCACAGGTAAAAGGGATCAAGCAGCGGCTCACATTAAAAAGCAGGTTCCCATCAGTAACAATGAGATGGTCCGTGGTCTGTACGCCCACGCGGTCCAGGGATCAACTTCGCCGAAATTATTGGGCGGTTTTACACCGTTGCAGCCTCTGTCGATATACTCTCTTGTAGGCTTGTGACGACCGTTGACCTCCATGGTAACAACAACCTTGACAAAATCACCACCTGCAAAGCGTCCATGGCAGCATATAAGATCAATCAATACATGGTCTTACTGACCTTCAAGAACAACAAACAAAGTGATGCCACTCTGACTCTTCCTACAAATGAGCACTGGGCTGCTAAAAGACGCACAGCATCCAGTGAGACAAACAACTAGCAACTGAATAATGTGCCAGCAGCTACTAGTATCTGGCATCAAGAAATGTGATGATTGAGCAGAGCACATCTGGAAATAAGCACTTGAAACGAGAAGGAAAAAAAAACTAAATTCAGCACGAGCACGTCCTCTGAAGCCAGCAGCAATGCTCAGGCCTTTGTGTGGCTCTGGTTGTTTCAGGATAACAAAAAGTGGGCGGTCTGCCCTCTGCTGCCTGCGACCAGGGGCGGCCTCAATACCAAAACAGAGGAGGGGAGGGGAGGAAGAAGAAGAAGGAACGCGTTGGAACTTGGGAGAGGGACGCGATTGGCTGACCGAAGAAACAAATTCAGAAGAAACATAGGCACTACTCTATCTCTATGATTCACTAGATAGCCAGCTACAGTGGAGAGCCGTACGGCCGCCTCCAAATTAAGAAACCGCAAAAGCTAAAAGGCGGCAGCTTTTCGCAATGCCGTCCGTCCCAGAGGGGGAGAGAGGGAGATCTAGACGGCGTGCCGGGTGGTGGCGCCCAGGAGCTGCGAAGGCCAGCAATCACATACCTCGAGGCTCAATGGCGGACGGGGCGGCGGGAACGCGGTGCGCCGGGGAGGAAGGACGGCGGCGGCGGCACGCGCGCGCGCGGGAGAGAGGCGGGAGGGGGGCTGATGGACGCGTCGGCGGCAGAGTGGTAGGGGGGGATTCAGGGCGCGTTGGGGGGAGATTGATCCCGGTTCTTGGAGTATAAATAGGTGATTAGTGGTATCAGGGGGGAGGGGAGGGGAGGGGAGGGGAGGGGAGGAGAGCGGCGCTGGCAAACTTCGGCGACTGGAGATGCTTCGAGGTGAAGGGGGGGAGCCGAGGGAGGAGGGTTCGGCTCTGCCTTTGTTTGTTTTGGACTCTCGCTATCGGCCGTGTGGGCTGTCAAGGCCCCCCGTGTGGCCGTGCCATGGCCTTAGTGCTTAGAGAGATGCTTAGAAAAATAAATCGGCTTTTTCCAAAGCACCGGTGCCTATTTTTACAGGAGAGACGCTTAGTTAAGCGTCTATCCTGTACAAATAAGCACCGGTGCTTAAAAAAAGACTGGTTTATTTCTCTAAGCACCTCTTCTAAGCACCTCCCATTGTACAAGGCCTAATAAGGTATCTTTTGATAAAAGAATTATATATATGATGATAATAATTATAATGGACGAACGTTCGCTTGGAGGAATGGCAATGCCGAACGCTTCCGTGGCAACTTTAGTTGTCGCGAGGATGGCAATTTTGGTTCGCAAGCACGGTGATTTTCTAGCGAAGAACAGAACTGCAGCCGAGTTGCCGTGCCCGCTAGCTAAAATTGCCATGCTTGGTCAACACAAATTGCCATCACAACCATTCGCAAACGATGTCTCTCCCGGCGAACGTTCGCTGAGTGCTGAGGTCGGAAATGTGTGCTTTGCTCCACATGTAGCTCATCAAGGGGCCCTTTCAGAAAAGGAAAAAAACGCATATAGCCAAACCCTAATCCGAACAAGTCCTATCTTCCCTCCTCTCTTTGGACGGCGTGGGGGCTCTTCAGTGGCTGAATTTATCGATGTTGTCTCTCGCCAGTGAGAGTGGCGCAACACTAGAGAGTTCGGTTACGGCTTTGGCGAGAATCTTGACGTGTAAGGTATTGTCTGTAATTTCTCTTTTGATTAGGGTATTTCCTGTAATTATGGGTTATTCACCATGGTTATTTGGTTCTGTATGCTACTCTCACTATCTAATCATATAAGCCGTATTTATTAAGAAAACAATGTGTTGTGTGTTTTTTGTTCTCCTTGTCGAAATGGGCATGGCCAGGTTTGAAACACAAGTGAAAAAAGGAGACTAACAAGTCTTTTTATATACTCTTTTCCTCTTCTAGAACAACAAAAAATTCAAATCTCTTTGTACACAAGCTAAGATTTTTCTCCCCTGGTATGTACACAAATTAAGTTTATAGTAGTAAAAAAGCATTGTCGAATGACTAGTTGCACTTTAATTAGACACACGGGATGTCTGGAGCCATCATTTTTGGTACTTTAGGTCATATTACTCTTACAAAAGCATTATACATATCAGTGTAGCACTTTCTTTCTTATGTTTTTTATGCAACAATACTTCGTCTTTTACCACTTCTTATAGTTACTGTTTAAAAAATGAAATAAATACACCACTCTTAGTAGGCTTAGTAGATCAAAAGGAAGAAATGTTGCAATTATATATGTTTTAAATGCCTACTATTAAAAATAAATACATTTATTACACGATAAAAAACAAATTACAAAGATATTTAATTGGAATATTTAGATAAAACCTTCATTTTAAATCAAGAATGTGATTTTTTTTGCTTGGTGAGATAAATATGTAAATTGAATGTAGTCATGCACACATGAAAACATAAGTCAATACTCGCAAAAAGAACCGGAAATTTGACAATATAAAATCAGGATATGTTGGTGCTCTACAAACATACATTCAAATGTCTCTTGAATGCATATCAAGAGATATTAAGGAATGCACAAATAGCGTCTCTTTCTTGTGAGGCTAGAAAATAAAGAGAATGATTGGGACTTCTCTGGAGTGATGTAGTTGAAAAAAAAAACAAAGAAAACACTCTTTGTTGATTCATTTTGTCCACGCCTGTAGGCATAGTCCTCCGACAATGCAGCATTAATTGTCGACAAGTCACCAGCTAGCATATGAAATAAGGTTGCAATTGTCATGTAAGAGTTTGATCGTGTAAATAACTTCTATATTTGACCCCCTCTGACATCTTTCTGATTGTCCTATGATGATTAGAAGCATTGAGCCAACTAGAACTGTTCCCTTTGGTTACACATGACACAATAGAAGACGCTCTTACCCATCGAGTCACTTTATACACGAGCTCTAGTGATGGGTCATTATATTCTAGAAATTGGACAGGTGTAGCTCGGACCCTGTAACCACAGTGGGAGGGATGTCCTCTATCAATATGATTCACTATGGTCTTGAGTACCCTCTATATTCCATTGATGTGTCTCATATTGGACAACAAGGGGTTGCTAACATTTGACACGGCGGTGATTGTGAATATTTACATACAACAAAATCCTATTGATGATAAAAATCCCCAGTTAAAAGCAAGAAGCCTGGATATTACCACCTACAGTCTAATTAACCAAGTGTAGCAGCTATCCTAAGCAATGCAAGGGTCACTTTGATTCACAAGATTCTTAAAAAGTACTCCCTCTGTCACATAACGTAGGACGTTTTTTGATACTAGTGTAGTGTCAAAAAACGTTTTACATTACGGGGCGGAGGGAGTACATGATAATGCAATATCACGCACATTCGAATCGACCATACCAAATTTTGGTTTATTAGATTGCTTCACGGAGAAAATGTGAAATTTTGAGGTAGTTGGATTCCATGAAAATTGTCATATGAAATATAGTGCAAAATAATTCCTAAGGGAAAATCCAAATGATTTGCAAAGGACATTTGGGTGGGCAAGATTTCCATATGACTTTTTCAAACAATATTTGCACAAAGTCGCTCAACATGTTTAAAAATTGTGTGGGCGGTATTTTTTGACATATACCCAGAATATACGATGACCGTCATAATTTAAGAAAAAGCAGGCTTCATGAAAGTACTCCCTCCGATCCATAATAATTGTCGCAGTTTTGGACTATTAGTTCAAAACTGCGACACGTATTTTGGATCAGAGGGAGTACATTGCAAAATAAATTGTTGTGGCAGGGGTGACCGGTGAGTGTCAAACCATAGATGGTTGGAGTAATTAAACTTCATACATATGGTCCCTCAAGAATAGTTATTGGGTCACATGGCACGACCTAGTACGCGCTGCTGGATGCGTCGACTCACATTGTGTTCTTTCCTGAAGTTCCCACATGCACCATCTTTTTTGGGTAGTGCTCACCAGACTTTAGGGTTAATACCATCTTAATTTATGTGTGAGCGATATTATGCCAATGCTCTTTCGAAATAGACAGAGTTTCTGCCGGTTGCTCGGGAAAACAAAAAACAGACGCATCATTTCTGAAAATTAGCCCTCGGTCAATTTTCCAAAAAAAAAAAAAGAAATGCCGTCGTTTTATTTTTTTGAGATGAAAATGGCGTCGTTTTGCATGCATGAAATTCATGGCACCAATGATTGGGCATGAGTGGCTTCAAGCCTTTAAGATCGGAAGGGTCAAGCAATGGACCAGACGAGGGACTGAAGCGAGAGGCATATATTGCGTTGTCAGTGAGTCACCCACTCGGTCACAGAGGGGTGGGCCAGCGCCACTGACCACTACTACGTACACTGGTACGTAGTAGTGGTACTGCCGTACTTTGTACTGCCAGTTAATGTGTGTGTGCCCTACCAAACCAACGACAAGATATATACAAACAAAGCAAAATGAGCGAATAATAACAAACGCTTCTGCATGCTGCCTTCTCCTAAATAAATGTGGTGATGTACTGTCACCAATATATGCTCTCGTTTCTCCTTTGATAATAATGATGACTCACACCCTGTGGTACGTCTAGTCCAGCACTCGAGAATATTCCTCCTCCTCCTCCTCCTCAATTATCTATCATTGATTGTTTGGTGCAGGTCGAGTTTTCGGTGCCAACAGAAATTATTTTCTGCAGTCTGCATTTTTACATGAATCAATATTCTCTTGAAGGAAGAGTTTGGTGATGAACACATTCGTTCTAACCTTCTATTTATCCGGCCTTGGGTGTGTGTGCGCGTGTATTGGGGTGGC
The DNA here is from genome assembly GCA_032464435.1 of Aegilops umbellulata. Classification (NCBI taxonomy): domain Eukaryota; kingdom Viridiplantae; phylum Streptophyta; class Magnoliopsida; order Poales; family Poaceae; genus Aegilops; species Aegilops umbellulata. Next base: position 654,160,429 of record CP136060.1, read on the forward strand.
GTGTATAGTGTATTTGTATCAGATTGTCGATAATCGTTGCTTTGTACTCCCTCCGTTCCAAATTTGAACTAAAATCACGACGAGTAATTTGAAACGGAGGGAGTATATAAAGCGGGACCAAAGCCTTTTTCAATGATATTGCGTTGGTGCAGAGACATGGAGTAATTGGTATCTTCTTAATATGAAGGTATTTTCTTTATTGATTTTTTTATCTAGTCAAGTACTAATCGTAAGATCAACTCAAGTTAAGCTCACAAGGTTGTACAAACGGAGAACATAAGTACACGGAAACAAACAACGGTTGGAGTATGATAACCCTCCATTATACTAAGGAAAGATACCCCGAGCCAGTACAATTCGAGTCTAACTTAACGTCTGATTAACTTTCCGTATTCTTAAATGCAAAGTTTCTTCAGAAGGAGACAAATATTGTTCGGTCAAACAACCGAGTCGGAAGACACCAACTTGCCAGTGGATCCACAGTCAAATTGACAAGAAAAAAACTCAAATCTGAAGAAACAGACAGTCAAGTGGTAACTCTGAACAATTTTCATTCTTAATTATGTGTTCCGACAAGAAAAATATTTACCGCCAAGTGAAATGAACACTGACCAAGTCTTTGAGTGACGTGACGACAAAGGGCCTTATTTTAATCTGAGGATCCAGTTGTTCAAGTACTACAGACAAGAGCCTTTTCTCATGCCGACAGGTGGAGCCCACCCATTACCATGCTACCATTTTTTTTTCATATATTTTACTTTGATTGGCTCTTGCTGGATCTGACGGGACAAAAATGAGATTGATCAGATTGTTGGCCTCTTGGGGCGTCATTGGATTAGGCACTGGGTCTGGGTATCGTGTCTGCTAATGCTGCTGCAAATTGAGCAGTTTCTCCCTGTGTTTTTGCCCACAATAATATAGCGTGCATGTGCCCATCCGGTCTGCTGGTGGCTGGCAAAACCATAATACGAGTATAATACAGCTTCAAAAGATTAGCCTAGGATTAGCTCATGATTACAAGGAGTCTGCTCTCTCTTAATTTTGAGCGGAAAATAAAGTAAAATCTGCATATGCTGGAGTATGCTGCAGTGCAGAGGGTCAGAATTGGACGGTGGCTGCCCCATAAATAATTTCAGGCGATGCAGCTGGGCATGCAGAGCAGTACATTCAAGCTCTCATATCTTCTCAGCCCAATCTCTGCGCGTACGTACGGCCACTGAGTGTGAGTAGTCCAAGCACAAGGGAGCCAAAGGCTATTCAAGTCATTCCACTGCGACTGCCCTCAAGACAAGCATGGAAGGCCTTTCAGGTCACCATTACTGCTCCCGTCCATGGCAGCCAAGGAGCGAGCTGGCTGGCTGGACTCACTCTTGAATTCAGTACGACCAAGAATGTAGTATCAGTTAATGGCTCCTGCCTGCCTTTCCTCCAGGCGTTTTGTACCTCGCTCTGAATCTCACTTGCCTTCTTCTGCATGCTTAAATTAATTTCTAAGTAACTACAATCTCACATGCAATAGTAACATTTGGCTTTGACTTTGATTAATTGTATTGAAAATGCAGTGCAATTGTACATCTACACTGATGATGGGGATGACAGGAGAAATCTGAGTTATGCATGCCTGCCTCCCTGCCTGGCACCTCATCTCATCAAGATGACATTATCTCCTCTCCCTATCTCACTGATCATGGGATCTTTTGCATCTGGGAGCAATCCCATATGGAGCATGGATCGGCTGCAAGCAACGAACAACAAGATCTCTTCACCAGCAAAAGGAGAAGATCGGTAGATCACAGCACTTGTTTATTCATCTGGGCGGAGGAGGACGAGAAGGTCGCATCAATCAAATCCTACATGAAGAACTGATTGCCTTGATCGATTAAAAAAACCATGAGGTGCATGAGAAGAAGATTAGAGACAAGGCCACACCGTGCCATGCTCTCATGCAGCTACCTAGCTAGCATGCACCCCGTGCCTACGCATAGTTAATCATGCACAAGAGTTCAAGACCCTTTCTTTTCTCCAGGAGCCATCGATCTTATCAGCCAGCAACTCTACTACTACTATATATATATAATAGCATTGTACATTGTTCCATGTTCCTCCATTAGATTGCAAGTTGCCATTATTTGCGTCCCGGCATTGGAGGATGGGAAGCTTCTATCTGGAGCCGCACAAAGATAACCTCGGTATGAGGAGATTTGGCACTATTAGTACCGTGATTTGGTACGGTCAGGATCAAGGTTTGAGTGCAATGTTTTCGTGCATTTGGCTTTGTGCATCTGGCTGCCAACTTGCTAATTAAGCAACATTATCGACGACCCTCCTGCTATCAAGGTATATGTATCCGTGGCTGCTAATTAAGCAATGCGTGGCTACTCTGGTAGGATGGTAAGATGTCTGGAGAAAATACTACTCCAGAAGAAGAACCAGAAAAGTCCATGCATAGGATTCGTACCAAATTCTACTGTTAGGAGCTAGTGGTCGACACTTGGTGGAGCGTGCAGACTGTCCAACAGATGTTTGACAAGTTCACGTGCCAAAGGGACGTGAAATGTCCGGTTTTCAACACTTTATATAGTTACTCTATTAAAAAATTGTGTGGGGTTTCTAGGCACTCCCTGAATTTTTGTCATTTAATTCATTTTCTTGCTTTTCGTATTTGCCACTTTTGTAAAAACAAGTCTAGTTTCTTCTAAACTTTATTTTCTCGATGTTTCTATATAATCGTTGGAGTTTCAAAATTTTCTTACCCATGTACACGCTGACTGGACTACCATGTGCGCAAAACCACCGTGACATTGTGCAGAACTGTTATGTGATGGTTCAGTAGAAGAAATATGTGTGGTTTTCATATAAACTAAGGGAGTTTAGGGACAAAATCTAGACTCCAGAGATAGTCGAGAGACAAAAATAAACCTTTCTCATACATTTATAAATGTCTATTATTCCCCGCAAATAAAATATAATTGTATATGATGTATAAACGGTCAGAATAGAAATTGACCTACCAGATCATGTGGATAAATACTTACAGAGATAATGGTAAATCTGAAATTAATTTTTTTTAGGAGAACTCTGGAAAGAAATTTATTTTAGGGGAACTCTGAAAATAAACTTTATTATTAGGTACTCCCTCGGTTTTATTTACTTCACATATTAGTTCTGTCTTGAGTAAATCAATACCACTCGAATCATCATTGAGTATATTTACATATCATGTACTCTTAATATTTACTTCACATATTAGGAGTATATTGTTGTGAAAGTTAAATTGTTTACTATAAAGTTGGTCAAATACTTATGGAGTTTGACTTAGATCAAAATAAATATGCTGAGTAAAAATGGTAGTACTGCACAACCACAACCCCCACCCCACCCTTCCGTTTTATAAGTTCCGCATGTATCCCTAGGTTGACAATTAAACCAACGTAATATGAGCTATATATCACAAAAAAATATACCATCAGAAACTTCCAATGATATTTTTTTTCTAGCAGTTTACCTTTTTACTTCTGCTTCGGTACACCCCCCCTAAATACAAGGACGGCTCAGATTAGCCCATACCTCTTCATAAGTAAGGGCATGATAGGCATAATTTATAAACTCTTCACGTATATGCTTTTTTTTTACAAACACGTATACGGTGTACATGAACGTGCACACCCTGCCGCGGGCCGGCCCATTCAGCCTTTTTTTTATGAAACCGCAAAAAATCATGCGTCATGCAGGATTCAAACCTAGGTCCTCCAAGCATTAGCACACACGCACTAACCAACTCGGCAACGGGACATCAAGTGTGATGTATATTTTTTAATACTTAAAAGAGGACACTTGAAAAGCGGAACATTTTCTGTTTGGTATTTTCTTTTTGTTTTTTGTTTCTTAAATGCGTGAAGTTTTTATAATTAGTGATTTTTTTCGAAAATGATGACAAAATTTCAAATTCTTGAATTTTTCTTCCAAATTAGTGAACTTTTCCCCCCAAAATTGATCATTTCTCTTCTCAAATTCGTGAACTATTTCGCAAATTGGCGATTTGTTTTTGAAAATTGACGAACTTTGTTTCTAAATCAATGGTTTTTTTCAAATCTGTGATTTTTTCCCCAAATCAATGAACTTTCCTTCAAAATTGATAAACTTATTTTGATTTTTTGATGGATTTTTCAAAATAATGAAATAAAAGAAAACAAAATAATATAAAAATCCATGTAAAAACCGAAGAAAAAACCAGCCCGGTTGAAAAGGAAAACCAGAGTCTTTTTTTAAGTGTTATATTTGACGCAGTACAAAAAGATGGAAAAAGAAAAACTTAGACCATGATCAACAGAGGTGTTCGTTACTGTTTTTTTTAAATGTACATGTTTAAAATTTTGTTCTTTTACAAAAAAACTGTTCGTGTTTTGAAAATTTGAGCAAGTTTGAAAGGCATGAACATTTTTTTTGAAATTTATGTACAATTAAAAAAACAAATATTAGTCTTTTATGAACATAACAGGGAAACTAGAAACAAATAACAAAAACCGTGCAAAAAAAAAACATAAACCAAAGAGTGAAGGTGCTGTGTTTTTTTTCTTGGCGTTGTGTCTCTCGAACAAGAAGAGAAAAGCAAGGTTAGTTTGCGCATCATATGTGGTAGCCCGGATGGTTTGTCCGGTTAGATGTAGTGCGTGAGGGCTGTAGTTCGAATCCAGCCGACGACATCCATTTTTTGGATGATTAAAACTAAAAAAGCTAAATGGGCTGAGCCCATGTGGGAGGGCTGTTCGCCGGGTATTATACGAGACCTACAATGTATACGTAGAACAGTGAGTACAATTTGTGAAAAGTCTATACTATTCTTTATACGTTTTAGAGGGGGGGGGGGGTTGTACCGAAGCATTGCTCCTACCTTTTACTATATGCAACCTGAATTGGCCTGTCCAAATTATCAATACGTGTGGCCTTATAAACTGAAAGGAAAGGAGTGAAAACAAACAAACAAACAGGCGTTGCATTTGCGTCGCATGGATCGGACCAAAACGGTGCGAGGTTTCCGAGCAAATGCATGCACGTACGCCATGAGAGTGGTCGATCGATGACAGCCTAGGAGCATATATGAAGTAGCTAGCTAGCTAGCTAGCTTAGCAGTCCACGTGCACGCAGCAACGGGCTGCTACTTTGATTTCTTCTGCCATTCTAAGACTTGTGCACACCGGTGCACATGTAAGTCTCATGGCCTGTCAGCGAGACTTGTTACTGATGCTCGATCTGATTAACTATTGGGATCGTGCAGTGAAGCAACGGGTGAGTTAATTAACTGCGGTTGACCTAGCTAGCTTAGCTACCCCAGCAGATTCATGCATGTGTTAGTTGGTTACGATTGGTAGTTGTAGTTACTGATCACAACTCACAAGGATCTGAAGAATGCAAGGGAAAACCCAGTTGCAGAGGTAGCGCTTGTTCTGTGCACGAGACATGCGTGTCCTACGTACCCACGAGTTCATGTCGATCACAGTGCAAACATCAGGAGTCAATAATGCAGAAACAAATATACTACTGCTAGTTAACACCAAGCTAGCGTGCACACGCACGTAGGAATTTTAATAATTGTACTAGTATAATTTATCATCATCATGCACGAGTACGTACACTAGCAGTAGAGTGTAATACGTACAATGGAGATTGATTGTCCGAGCAAGGAGAGCAGAGCAGAGCAGAGGCGATGAGATGTGCGAGGCGAGGGTGTGACAGGCTAGGCTAGAAGGCTAGTTGAGTGGAGACAGGAGGGTAGGCCGGTAGCTAGGGGACATGCATGTGTGCACGTCCTCACGGATCGATCCATGCAATAGGATTACTGGATTGGCATATTTAAATAATTAACTAAACAGCGAGCGGTAAGAGGGTGATTGGATACGCTTTAGTCCCATGACTAAAAGTAGTGGGACTAAAACTTGCTAGCCTCACCCATGCTTGGATCCAAATACTAAAGAGACTAAAATCAAGTTATTAAGCATTTATTATCCCCAAACCCTCCAATCCAGAACTCGCATGTGTTAAAAGAGAGGAATTAAATGAGGAGAGAGAGGGCTAATACATATTTTAGTAGGTTTCCTATGACTAAAAAGTTTTAGCCTCAAGGTAGTCCTAGCCTCTCTTTAGTCAGGGGTGCTTGGAACTTTAGCCTCTAAAAAAGACTACTTTTAGTCAGACTAAAAATAGTCCCTTGGATCCAAGCACCCTCTAAAAGATCCATCTGTTCTCACTGCCACTGACTTCTAAATACTGTTGCATGCATAGTAGATGTTTTTTTTTGGCGACGAACATGCATAGTAGATGCTCACTGGCAGATTTGCTAGCATAGCATGGCAATGCAACGTTAACGACGCCTCAGGCAGTATGTTGCGAGCGAACCAGTACAGTGCTCCCGCGACAGCAAAAATGATAATAAAAATAAACCGTTGAATCAGCTGCCGTGGTGGCCAAAAAAATGTTGTTTCGGCTGCCGCGGCACAAAAGTGAAAAAGAAAGAAAAAACTGTTGATTCGGCTGCCATGGCAGCGGACCCATGCAATGCGACGGCAGCACCGGCGTCGCCCACTCAACCACGATGGCCACGCGGCCAGGACGGCGGGACGACATGGTTGATCAAACCCGTGCATGTCTGCTCGATCGAGAAGCACAAACACCGGTGAGAGACGAGAAGAGGCCCCGTGTGCATGGCAATGGCGTGGCTCCTGAGATGAGGTCGATGAGTCGACATGAACAGCCTGGAGAGGGGCAGGAGCTCGAGGAGACTGCTGCTCAACCGCACGGCACAACAGCGCGCGCACGCACGCGTCCGTGGAAATTATTAGTATTACGTGGTGGCGGCTGCAGTTGTTGTTGCTGCTGTTCGTGTCATAGTGCGCAACCACTGTTGCATTGCATGGATCCGCGTAGTGCAGCAAGCAAGCAGTAGATGGGGGTGAGTTACGCGCACGCGCGCGTACACACACAGCGGAGCAGTCAGAGGCGAGGAACACACGGGCACGGCGAGCTATTGCTAGGGTAGGGTGCACATGTTGTGGTTAATCGTCGCTTGTAGAAACGACGACTAACCACAACGCGGTGATAACAACACAGAATCGCGGGCCGCCCTTTATCTATAAGGCTGGTCATAGTTAGGAGTATCATATACTAGTATCATGCATATGATACTAGTGTATTAGTATCGTAGATTAGTATCATAGGTAGTCTCATTTATTGTCATGCATGACACATAGTAGAATAACATTTGTTATGTTACGGTATCTACCTTTTCTGTTTGGATACTCTAACACAGTTAGAGTTAGAGTTATTTTCTAACCCACTTTAACCTAAATAAGCAGCTTCCCACCGGGATAGTTGGGTTAGATGAAACTAACCCACTCTAACCCTCCCTGTTTGGATACTTTTGGGTTATTTGAGCCCCCAACTAACCCAAACTAGTTCTAACCCCATGATCCAAACAGGGCCTATGTTACTATAACCATCTCTCTCTTCTTTAATTGCCTGCCACATAAGCATGTTTGCGAGTCTCAAGTGCATGTTACTACTTATGTTACCCTCACTATGGCCAGCCTAATACTCCCTCCGTCCTAAAAAAAACTTGTCTTAACTACATGTATCTGGATTAGTACTGAGTTTTGCTAGCTAATCCTCGCAGCTTAGCGCAGTGCACAGCTAGCTTGGCCCGGCCCTGGTGAGCTGGGCGACCCAAACAGCATGCATGCATGCATTGAGCCTAGATCCAGTACTGTGAAAATCTGTCTGCCTGTCCGACCCGCGCTTATACTGGCGCGAATGCCGGCCATAGAGACGCGTAACGGTGATACTCTTTCAATCAAAAACAGTTTGAGTATCGCGTAGAAAAAAAACATACAGTTTGAGTGTACGTCCATACAGGCTCCCTAGTTGTCCGTGATCCCCTGTATGTGACAGAAAATTCTTTAGATTTAGTTGGAGAATCTCGGTTTTGGACTAGCAGGTCAAACTCATCTTTTACCGATTTGCAAAAAGAAAAAAGTCATATGGATGGCAGCAACACCAGTCTTCGAGAGGATTGGTGGGTTGAAGATAAGGAGATAATTACACCTACGGTCCTCGTACTCTCCGGCATGTAACACTACGGTCCCGGGACTCGCGGAATGCTCCACTACAGTCCTCAAATACGAGGATACGCTCCAATACGGTCCTGGCTACGTCTCACTCTACGCCTCACGCCCAGCCAGGTGCCACGTCAGTGTATAGTAGATGTGTGGGCCCCCATGTCAGCATAGGAGAGAGAAAAAAAGGAAAAATAAAATACTATGCCAAGGGATCGAACCTGAAACCTCTGCATAAGAGAGCAGCCGAGCTAGCCACCAGGCCGCCATGTCGATGACGTACAATTGGCAGCAAGAAATAATTGGAGCAATCGCACATATCACTCGCTTATAACAGGGCCAGCCCAGTAGAGTATCTGTTCTTCTTTTTTCTCGAATCTTCTTCAAGCGATTTTCCTGTGCATTTTCTACCGGTTTTCTTTTTATTTTTCCCCAGGTTTATGTTTATTTTCCCCATATAAAAATATAATAATTATAAATATACAATTATTGTGGATTTTAAATCTTTATTGTATTTTCATTATTGTGTGCCTTGAAGACATAAACATTAGCTTTTTCTAAAATTTATATGGATTTAAATAAAATAAATTATAAGAAAATCTATGTATCTTCATTCATGACCACAAACACACATTATTTTGTATCCTCATCGTATTAAAATACATAATAATTTAAAAAACTAACAAAGTATATTTTGAATAATGTTCAGCATGGTTTTAGAAAATGGTTATCATTTTGCCCTATTATATGCCCAATGACCGGTTTTCTTTTTTCTTTTCCAGTTAAAAAAAGAAAAGTAAGAAAAAATTACAAAAATTACTAATACACAATTGTTCTGTATTTTAATATTCATTGTGTTTTCATTATTGAGTAACTTGAAGAGGTAAACATGATTTTTTTTTTGAAAATTTACTTTAATATAAAAACCGGTAGTTGGGCATATAATTGCGCGTGTTTGTGGTCCTGAATGAAGATACATAAATTTTTCTGACATTTTTTTTAAATCCACATAAATTTTGGAAAAAGTTCATGTTTACGTCTTCAAGGTACAAATTAATTGAAATAGAATAAATATTTAAAATACACAATAACTGTATTATTTTAATAAAAAATGAAATTTAAAAATAGAAAGGAAAAATAAACACGAACTTGGTAAAAAAAGGATAGAATATGCATCAGGAAAATCGCTTGAAGATTAAAAAAAAGGGGTACGGTATGCTACTAGGCCGGACCAATTATATGAAAATAAATTAAAGATTTAAAATACACAGAAATGTATATTAATAATGATTATATTTTTTATATGGGAAAATTAAACATAAACCTGGGTAAAAATAAAAAGGAAACCGGTAGGCAACGTACAGGAAAATCGCTGGAAGATTCAAGAAAAAAGTAGAAGAGATACGCTGCGCTACTGGGCGGGGCCAGTATGTGCGCAGGCGAAAGCTAGCGATATATGGAACTCTATAGAGTTTCCGCTGATATGTGAACACGACGGACAGGTTGGCCTTGTGGCCAGTTCGTCTGTTCGATTTTCTGGAGGTTTCAGGTTCGATCCTCCGCCTAGCATTATATTTTTCCTTGTTTTTCTCTCTCCTGTGCTGACATGGGGGCCTCACACATCTACTGTACACTGACGTGGCACCTGGTTGGGCGCGAGGCATAGAGTGAGACGTAACCAGGACCGTATCCTCGTATTTGAGGACCATAGTGGAGCATTCCGCGAGTTCTGAAACTGTTGTGTTACATGCCGGAGAGTATGAGGACCGTAGGTGTAATTATCTCTGAAGATAAGCCACCGTATTCTAGACATTTTCTTATTTCCACCGGTTTTGTCCTTGTTTCCATGCAACGGCGGAGCTTCGTGGGGGCAAACACCGTATCCGCCCTCTTGAAATTTGCAACATTGATCATCCGGACAACCTCATGCGCATCACTCTCGACGATAACCTTGCGGAAGCCAAGGTCCATTGCTAAACGGATACCATCCCGGACCGCCAAGGCTTAAAAGAAAACGTACTTACTAGTAATAAGGCGCGGCGCTCCTTTGGAAGTAGGGGTCCGGCCGGCGAGCCTCGCGTCGTGACAGACGGGCCAGAAAGATACCCCCACCACACTTATTGGTACCGCTACGTCCTAGCGCGGCCGCGGCGCTACATATCTAGCTAGTGGTCGGTCGGCCAGCCGGTGGACGTACGTAGTACTACTACCTTCCGTGCATGCACTGCGTGTCAGCGCGCGCAGCGGGCTAGCTGGCCGTACTGGTACGTACGGATGCACCTGCACTGCACGTCGTTGCTTGATTTAGTTTGATTGAATTAACTCACGTCGTGGTGCAGCAGGACCTCCTTGATAACCCTGGGCTTTGGTTTGGCCATGCGTACGCATGGTACTACGCGTCCAGCTGGTTTAACCAGCCGGCTCATCACCCTGGAAAAATATGATTTTTTTTTTTGCGGGGTGGAAAAATATGGGGAGTGACTAGGTACGAGTCGACTGACCACAAACTTTTAGTCTGTTGATTTGAAGCAACGCAACGCATAGACGCATGTAGCCACACAAGCCGATGCAGCGTCCCCGCAGGTGGACGGGCTGCTCCAGTTCAGCCAAGGTAGGCTTTTCTTTTTTAAACATACTACAGACGCAGACGCTCATATAGGCGCATACAAACATCTTTATAAACACACACGCACATGCTATCTATATAAGAACCTTCGAGAGACTGAGCCGGCATATCATATTGAGATTGCTGAAGTCATCAAAGGCGTCTCGTAGTGATTCGCAAAAAAAAGGCGTCTCGTAGTTGATGAAAACGTTTTCTCCCCCTAAACGTGTATGGCCGGAAATCCTAAAATAAATCTAAAAATAACTGCGAGCACCAAGACTTGGAACTCTGGTGAGCTGGGATACCACTGTTCTCCTAACCATCAAACCACAGGTTGGTTTGCAGCCAGCCTTTTTTTTTTCTGTATGTTGAATATAGGTTGCTCTAGTGTAGTGTTTGCATACAACCGTTAGTGGCTATAGGTTCAATCTCACGTATGTTTATTTTTATACATGCATACAATACATATATACACATACATACATCTGAATATATAAAAATATATTATTACTATGCCAAAGTAATGATTAGTGATAGGGGTATTACCCTAACAAAAGAAAAAAATGGAAACTAAAAAAATGGAATGAAAACTAAAACAATATAGAAAAAATAAAGTTTTCTATGGAAGAATGAATTTGTGGCGTTGGTATTACCCTTTCAGAAGAAAAAAATAAAATAATGAAAGAAAATCAAAATATTAAAGTTTTCCAATAAAGAATGAAAACCTTTCAGAAGAAAGAAAATTAAAGAAAAACCTTTCAAAATTTGCACACAACATTGCCCTAAAAATTGCAGTTTTTGAAATATGCAAACAATAAGCATATAATAGTGCAATTTTTGCATTCTACTATAATTTACACACATATTATTTGTTACATGCATTTATACTTACACACACAAAAGTTAAAATTTATGCTTTCTAAGAAGAAACGAATTAGTGCATCGATTTAAGAACAAAGAAAATAATAAAAAAAACAAACAGTGATGAATTTCCACAAAATATTCATAAAAATTGCGCTTTTTAAAAATATGCAAGAATAAGTATATAATAGGTGGAATTTTTGCAAAAAAAACTAAGTATAAATGAATAAGTGTCACTGGTATTATCCTTCAAGTAGAATGAAAATGGAATAAAGGGTTACACAATATCAAAATAATGATCTTTTAGAACTAGGGGTCCGGCCGGCGAGTCTTAGAGGGTGTTTGTTTCCAGGGACTTATTGGTTTAGGGACTTAAAAAAGTCCTTATAAGTCCCACCTGAACCAAACACAAGAGACTTATTGGGACTTATCAAATAAGACTCTCAAGGAGGAGCTTATTGGGACTTATCTCGGGCCGGACCTACCCCGCGTCGCTCCAGGCTCGTTCCCCGCACGCCGCCTGCCTCTCGGTCCAATCGCCGCCGCCGCCTGGCCTCTCACCCCGTCGCCACCCCGCCTCTCGCCCAGTCGTCGCCTCGTCGCCGCCCGGCCTCTCGCCCCGTCGCGGCCCCGCCTCTCGGTCCAATTGCCGCCGCCGCCCGGCCTCTCGCCCCGTCGCCGCCCCGCCTCTCGCCCCGTCATCGCCCCGCCTCTCGGTCCAATCGCCGCCGCCGCCCGGCCTCTCGCCCCATCACCGCTCCGCCTCTTGCCCCGTCGTCGCCCGGCCTCTCGCCCTGTCGCCGCCCCGCCTCTCGCCCCGTCGCCGCCCCGCCTCGGTTCGCTCCGCCTTGGTTCTGTCTGCCTTAGTTCGTTGCAGCGGTGCCTCCAATCGCCGGACAGGCCCTCTCCTGAGCCTCGTTGCAGCGGTGCAACATGGACTTATAAGTCTCTGTAAACAAACATGTAGGGACTCGGGACTTATAAGTCCCTATAAACAAACAGATAGGGACTCGGGACTTATAAATCCCTGTAAACAACAGGTAGGGACTTATGACTTATAAATTGAGACTTAAAAAATCGTAGGACTTACAAACAGGGCCTTAGCCTCGTGGCAGATGGCCCAGAAAGATACTCCCACACTTATTGATAGCGCTACGTCCTAGCGCGGCCGCGGCGCTATATATCTAGCTTTCATCTCGTGCATGCACTGCGTGGCAGCGCGCGCAGCGGGCTAGCTGGCCGTGCTGGCACGTACGGATGCACCTGCACTGCACGTACGTCTGCGCCAGGTTTGAACGAAGTTAATTGATCCTACATGGGCGTCCTGCGTCGTCGTTGCTTGATTTAGTTTGAATTAACAACCCACGTCGTGGTGCAGCAGGACCTCCTTGAGGGCATGTACAATGCATAGCCTTAAGATGATGTCTCATATGCCATGTAGGATCGGATATGACGTAAAGTATGTTCGGATAGGGAAGCGGGATCCTCTTCAGAAGGCGGGTGCTTGAAAGAAAAAGTGTGGTCCGATGACAAAAACTGAAAAGGTCGGAGTGAAAAATAAAGATGCATGTGTGGTAGAGTCTTTATTTTCTACTCCCTCCGTCCTAAATTAAGTGACTCGACTTTATACTAACTTTGTACTAAAGCTAGTACAAAGTTGAGTCACTTATTTTGGGACGGAGGTAGTATTTCTTAATGAGGCACACTAGTTGTAGATTGCATTGGGAAGAAAAAATAAATATAGATGCGTCAAATTACTTTTTGTCATGGGGCATATGTATCCATATGCCACCATTGTACATGCCCTGATAACCCTGGGCTTTGGTTTGGCCATGCGTCATGCATGGTACGCGTCCAGCTGCTTTAACCAGCCAGCTCATCACCCTCGAAAAATATGATCTTTTGTTGCGGGGTGGAAAAATATGAGGAGTGACTAGGTACAAGTCGACCGACCACAAACTTTTAGTCTGTTGATTTGAAGCAACGCAACGCATCGACGCATGTGGATGGGCTGCTCCAGTTCAGCCAAGTCAGGTTCTTTTTCAAGATAGTACAAACGCTCATATACACGCATACACACATACCATACTATTATAAGAACTCCGAGAGACTAAGCTAGCATATCATTTTGAGATTGACTAAGTCAACAAAGACGCGCCGTAGTTGACGGGAACGGCTTCTCCCACTAAACGCGCATCACTGGAAATCCTGAAATGAATCCAGGAATAACTGCGAGCACCACGATTTGAATTTTGATGAACCGAGGATACCACTATCCTTCTAACCATCAAACCACAGGTCAGTTTGCAACCAACCTCTTTTTGTGTTGAATATAGACTGCTCTAGTATAGTGTTTGTATACAAGGGTGGCTATAGGTTCAATCTCACTTATGCACACACAGATATATCTGCATATATAAAAAAATATTATTACTGTGCAAAAACAAGCATATATCAGTAAGAATCCTGTAAAAATGTGTTTTTTAAGTACTCCCTCCATCCGGAAATACTTGTCGGAGAAATGCACAAAAATGAATGTATCTAGAACTAAAATACATCTAGATACATCCATTCCTTCGACGAGTATTTGCGGACGGAGTAATGGATTAGTGACAGGGTATTACCCTTACAAAATAAAAGAAAATGGAAACGAAAACAAAATAAAACATCAAATGAAAACTAAAACAAACTCAAAAAAAATAAAGTTTTCTATAGAATAATGAATTTGTGGCGTTGGTATTACCCTTTAAGAAAAAACTAAAAATAAAATAAAATCAAAATATTGAAGTTTTCTAATAAATAATGAAACCCTTTAAGAAGAAAGAAAATTAAAGAAAAACCTTTCAAAACTTGCACACAACATTGCACTAGAAAGTGCACCTTTTGAAATATGCAAACAATAAGAATATAATAGTGCAATTTTCGCATTCTACTATAATTTACACACATATATTTGGTACTTGCATTTATACTTACACATACAAAAATAAACATTTACGTTTTCTAAGAAGGAATGAATTAGTGCATTGGTATTATCATTTAAGAACAAAGAAAATAAAAAATAAAAAAATAGTGATGAATCTGGACACAATATACATAAAAATTGCGCTATTTAAAATTATGCAAGAATAAGTATATAATAGGTGGAAGTTTTGCAAACTAAGAATAAATGAAGAAGTGTCAATGGTATCATCCTTCGAGTATAATGAAAAGGGAACAAAGACTTAAACAATATCAAAATAATGATTTTTCTTAAAAAACAATGAAATAGTGGCCTTGGTTTTTACTTTAAGAAGAAAGGAAAACAAAACTGGCACACAACTTTGCACTGAAATTGCACTCTTTGTAATATGCAAAAAGATAGTCATATAATCATGAAATTTTGGCCCATATTATATAGTATTTGCATGTATATATTTGCACTCAGCTGACATCCCAAAAAAACAAAATAAAACACAAAAAGTAGTAAAGGAAAGAAAATAATAATAAACAAAAACGCATAAAAAGAGAAAACAAAATAAAACGGAGGAAGAAGAAGGCTATTTCGCACTGGAATGGGAATTGGCCCGTTAAAAAATTGACTGACCCAAATACGAAAAATCAAAAGGCCAAGAGAACACACAGACCAACCCAGAAAAAAAAGCTACACAAATCTTGAAGCAGAAATCAACGGACTCAAAATCGACTGACCCAAATATATTTCAGGCGACTTACACAAAGCTAAAGTGAAAATTACGATGTCGGAGTAGCAGAACATGCACTCTAGCAGTGGCAACAAAATACGCCGGCGATGAAGGAAAAGATGCCATCAAGATATGCATACTCCAAGAACATATAGCACGCATCTGACCAGGCCAGGTGTGCATGTTCGATGAACGACAGACCGGCCGCCTTGGCAAAATAGCAAGACAGACGTGCATGTTCAATGAATGGCGACATATGATCCAAACTCCACGGGTAGTTAATACTAATAAGTAGCTAGCACTCCGTCTCGTCGCACGCATGTAGTAGTACAGTACATTTGACCTAGCTAGCATATGCCATGCACGCAAGCTGGTAGTAGTAGTAGCTACTACTAATAAGATTCCAGTACGTTGCATGTTAAACACACACTTAGCATATTCCAGTAGTACCATATTTCCAGCCATATCAACCGATCTGTGGAGCAAAGTAAAGCACGCGGCGCGGCTTAGAGGGTGCTTGGATCCAAGGGACTATTTTTAGTCTGACTAAAAATAGTCTCTTTTAGAGGCTAAAGTTCCAAGCACTCCTGACTAAAAGGAGACTAGAACTAGTCTTGAGGCTAAAAAGTTTTAGTCAAGGGAACCCTACTAAAATATGGATTAGCTCTCTCTCCCCTCATTTAATTCCTCTACTTTAACACATGCAAGTTCATGATTGGATGGTTTGAAGGATAATAAATGCTCAATAACTTGATTTTAGTCTCTTTAGTATTTGGATCCAAGCATGGGTGAGGCTAGCAAGTTTTAGTCCCACTACTTTTAGTCATGGGACTAAAACGTATCCAAGCACCCTCTTAGCTAGTTCAGCATGCATGCATGCCGGCAAGGTCAACTTCTGACTTGCTCCCGCGAAATCTGGGGGAGATCACTCCAGAACGTGGACGCATGCATGGCCATTAGATCATCCCGCGCATCTCGAGGACCCACCCGGGTGTAATCAATTCCATAACTGAATACCTCGAATCCATACAATTACATTCATAGTACACCTAATCTTAAGCGGAGCTCGTCTGGCTCCGTTATGACCATGTCCCACGGCCGGCTGCGCTCCCTAGAGTGTTCTCCGGTCGCCGGCGAGGTAGAGTGAACATGGGACACGGGCCCGCGAGGTAGAATGGAGATTAAAAAAACTATCAGTTCATCCTGTAAAAACATACTTTTGCAAAATAATAAGTAGTGATTTAAATCCTCTTATATTTCTTTGCAAATGAAGTACTACATAATAATCAGACCGGTAGTCACAAGTCCAACTGTATGGACGGTCGATGCGACCCTACGCGACATGCAACAGACGTCTGGCTCTGCGCTCATCTCAAAGATTGCAGGAAGTAATCAAACACGTACGCACGACTAATTGTTCGCAAGATCCGAAACGGTTTGAGGCTTCCGAGCAAATGCGTGCACGTACGCATGGCACCGGCGACGTGGATCGGTCGATGACTGCCTAGGCGACTCTAGGCTGACCTCAAAGACCGCATTGCATTTGCATCGCATGGATCGGACCAAAATGGTGCGAGGTTCGACTCACTGTCCACGAGGCATGCATGACAGCCTAGGGGTATATATGAACTAGCTAGCTGCTAGCAGTCCACGTGCACGGAACGGGTTACTTTGATTTCTTCTACCATTCTAAGACTAGCATATACGTTTGCACATGTAGGTGGATTCTCATGGCTTGTGAGGCAAAGCCTACGCACTTACCCTACGGTTGATTATTATAAGGATGCATGCAGACGATAGATTAAGTAATTAACTGATGCAGCTAACCTAGCTACCCAAGTCGCTGCAGGCATATATGTTTACAGCAGGTTTCATGCATCTCGGTTAAAAATACTACTCCCTCCGTTCCTAAATATAAGTCTTTCTAGAGATTCCAACAAATGACTACATACGAAGCAAAATGAGTGAATCTACACTTTAAAATATGTCTAAATACATCCGTAAATTGTAGTCCATTTAAAATGTCTAAAAAGACTAATATTTAGGAACGGAGGGAGTAGATGGTAGTACAACTCACCTAGAGTACTAGTAGAACATAAATGAAAAAAACGTTGCAGCAGCAGTGGTTCTCTGCTCCGCTCAAGACATGCGTGTCCTACGTACTACCATGAGTTGCTGTCCATCACAGTGCAAACATCAGGAGCCAATAATAATGCAGAACAACATCAGCAGTACATCAAGCTAGCGTGCACACGCATGGAGGAGTTTAATCATCATCATCGTCGTCGTAGTGCACCCGACACCGTGGAGCGCGTACGTACATAGAGCAGAGCCGATGAGACGTGCGAGGCGAGGGTGTGACAGGCTAGGCTAGGCTAGGCTAGAAGAGGCTAGTTGAGTGGACACAGGAGGGTAGGCCGGTAGCTAGGGGACATGCATGTGTGCACGTCGTCACGGATCGATCATCGGTGCTATAGGATTGGATTGGCATATTACAAATAATTAACTAAACAGCGAATGGTACTAACAGATCCATCTCTTCTCAGACTTATAAATACTGTTGCATGCATGGTAGTAGATGCTGACTGGCAGACTTGCTAGCATGGCAATGCAACGTATAGGCAGTATGTTGCGAGCGATTCGCAAAAAAGAAAAAAGAAGGCAGTATGTTGCGAGCGAACTACGGTGCTGCAGTGGCAGCAAAAAGTGAGAAAACTGCTGGCGGAAAATATGTCGTTCCGGCTGCCGTGGCAGCAAAAGAAATAAAAAGAAAAGGTGTTAGATTCGGCTGCCATGGCAGCGAAAGATGATTGTTTGTTTCAGCTGCCACGGTAGCACCGGCGTCACCAACGAGATCACCACAGGACAGGACGGCGGGACGACACGGTTGATCAAACCCATGCATGTCTGCTCGAGAGACCAGTGAGAGTCGACGAGATCGCGAGGCCGTGTGTGCATGGCATGGCATGGCTCCTGATCAGGCCGATGAGTCGACATGCACAGCCTGGAGAGGGGCAGGGGCTCGAGGAGCCTGCTGCTCAACCGCACGGCACAACAGCGCATGCGCGCACGGATACACAGCGGCTGCAGTTGTCGTTCCTGCTGCTCCTGTTGTCATAGTGCGGGTACACCACTGTTGCATATGGATCCGCATAGTGCTGCAACTGGGATGAATTACGCGCACGCGCACGCGTACGCACAGCGGAGCAGGGCATCCAGAGCGCGAGGCACACTGGCACGGCGAGCTATAGCTCTAGGAATGGTGCCGGCCGGCGTCTGGTCCAAAATTTGAAGAAAGGACGATTAACCAAGATTAATCCGTCTCAAATTACTTGTCACATAAATTAATAATATATTCAAAACTAAAATACGTCTAGATACATCAATTTTCGCCACAAGTAAATCTAGACAGAGAGAATACTAAACAAGCACGTGATGTATGGAGTGATAACTGATAACGCAGAATCGCCGACCAACCGGTCGGGCCGCCCCCTGATTTATTATCTTATCGTTCTGGATTAGTACTGAGTTTTACTAGCCAGTGCCTAGCTATATATTCTCTGCCTAATCCTTGCAGCTCAGCACAGTGCACAGCTAGCTTGGCCCTGGTGAGCTGGACGACCAAACAGCATGCATGCATCCGGGCTAGATCCCGTGCGAGTCTGACCCGCGGTGACTGGCGCAAACGCCGGCAATGGAGACGCGTAGCAGAAGTGACAAGCAAAAACAGTTTGAATGCGTCCATACAGGCTCCTTAATTATACATAATCCCCTGTATGTCAGAGAAAATTCTTCTGATTTAGTCGGAGATTCTCAGTTTTGGACTAGTATTCTGAAGCACAAATACATCTTTTACCAGTTTTGCAAAAGAAAAAATCTTGGGGATGGCGGCAACACTAGATTTTCGGAGGATTGTTGGGTCGAAGATAAACCACTTAAATTGGCATATCCTAAACTCTATTTGCTCAGCTTTGGTCACAATACAGTTACTAATAAGACTATTTAAGCAGTGTATTACAAGTGTGGTTCTTTCTTATAATCTACACACTACTCCCTCCATTCAAGAATATAAGCCACGT
This sequence comes from Aegilops umbellulata, assembly GCA_032464435.1. NCBI lineage: Eukaryota > Viridiplantae > Streptophyta > Magnoliopsida > Poales > Poaceae > Aegilops > Aegilops umbellulata. Next base: position 654,179,762 of record CP136060.1, read on the forward strand.
AACTTTTGTGAAAGTCAAACATTTGTGTGTTTTGACCAAGATTGTAGAATAAAATAGCAATATCTATACGGAATGGCTAACTCACATCTAGATGAAATTTAAGGATGTCACATCTAAGTCTCTGGCCATTGGATTTGTTTGTTGTAATCTCGTGCAAAAATCTCGATCTTTCTTGTTTGCCTCTGTCGCTCGGTTGCATCCCGTGGTTCTTTTTTTTGTTGGCCCATTCTTGTTCGTTGGCCCGTTATGGTCGTTAGGCCAGGGAAGGGGCGGGCCACTTTTTTTGTTTTGTTGAAAAAAAAAACTGCACGGTGTGCATTTTCGTGTCAGATAGCTGGACCATTTTTTTTTCTTTTCGAGCTTCATTTTCTTGTCTATTATTTGTGGTGTGTCCACCAGCTACAGAAATTTCATTTGTAAGCTTTTTGATATATTTTTTCGTCTTCATTTTTCTCCGTTGTTGCCCTTGTTGACCTGTTGTATGCCGCTCTTTGGCATCTCTACGTGGCCTGCTGGCTTGTTTTTTTTGCCCTCTCATGTGTGTTTTAGGCTTGGCTTTTTCCCTTTTTGTTTTTTAGGCTGTGATGCTCAATTTTTTTTCTTTTTTCTGTCTATATATATGCAATTTTCAATATTCATATTTTTTTAGCATGGCTCATGTGTTGTTGTTGTCCCAGCACAAGCGATCTGCGCATCCTTGTCCATGTGTTTTCCGGTTGTTTCCGTGTTTGTGTTTCTTTTTTCTTAGTTTTCTTCAGCGGGAATTTAGTGATCGCACATCTACATGTCCAGCCATCCGATCAAATGTGTCTTTGGTTTTGCACTAGAGTGATCGCCCGTGTTGTGAACGATCCGGGCCGCGTTGTAGAGTCTGTTGGGCCGGGAGGCCTACAGCGGAGCAGGACTGTTTTGTCATTTTTCTTTTTTGTTAGGTCGGCGTTGCCTTTGTTTGTGTTTTTTTATAATACAAAGAGTGTAGCCGAGAGAATATTACATCGATAAGCCAGCCTCCCTTGAGTCGTCACTCCCCTCTCATTAGGGATGAAAACGGAGCGAAAACGGACGGAACTTAGTGCTATCATATTTGTTTTCATATTTTTTTGCAGAAGCGGAAACGAATACAGAAACCCCGAAAATGAATAAGGAAACAGATACTACCAGAAACGGACACGGAGCGAATACAAAGGGGATATGGAAACAGAAATAGGCATTGATCGGAACTTAAAAACCCCTTGAATCATAGAGAAATACACACAGAAACAAACAAATTTAATGAGTTGTTAACATGCCTACAAAATAATATCATTATGTTAGCAACTTACCGTAGTATTGTAGTAGTACCGGACAATTGCGTATAGGGTCAAGCTGAGTACATGTGTGGTAATAGAAGTTGGGCCTTAGATCCATTCTACTAATTGTGTCATTGTGTTCTCTTTGGTGGTTGGGCTACAAAGCAGCTATAGGTCTATAGTAAAAACAGAAATTCCATATTCACGGAAACGGAAAGTTCCATTTCCATGCATGTTCCACCGGAAAACACCGTTCCGTTTTTGTTTCCGTTTTCGCATAAAAAATTCCATTTCCACTTCCGTTTTGCAAATTTCCGTTTCCGTTTTCATATTTTCTCTCCGTTTCCATTTTTCTTCCGGAAAAACGGAAAGTTTCCACTCCATTTTCATCCCTACCTCTCATGTTCTCCCATTTCTATTGTTTTGTTCCGAATCCAAAGAAGGAGACGACCTGACCTAGGAACGTTGTTATATGTATTCCCCTATTTGTTTCATTCACTCTTTTTTCCATGTCAATTTTTTGTATATCGCGTAAGCAAGTGTTTGCCTAGTTGTTTTTTCACAAAAAAAAATCTTGTTTTTAGTTTGTATGTAAACCCTTCGACTCCATAATAGAGCTATTTGTAGTTTTTGTAGTCGCCTCATTTGCAAGTAGTCATCTCAAAAATGATTTTTTTGGTAGTTGCCTTAGTTGCAAGTCAACCATCGCCTCGCAACTACGGGGACATATGTTTATACGGGCCCAGTTGTAAGTCAATCATCGACTCGTAACTAGAGGGGGGCGTATGTTTGTAGGGCCCCTAGTTAAAAGTCAACCATCGACTCGCAACTAGGGAAGACGTATGTCTGTAGGAGCAGTGGCGGAGGCAGGGGGACCAGCTCGGGCCCTGGCCCCCCCTAACAACAGGGATTTCATGCTATTTTGCTTATGAACAGTACATTATTACTGGTTATTTGATGCTAAACACTCATTTTTCTAAGATTTGGCCCTCCCCAGCATGTTTTAGCATCACTCGGCCCCCCTGATCATACTTTCCTGGCTCCGCCACTGTGTAGGAGCCCACTTGCAAGTCAACTATCGACTCACAACTAGGACGTGTCATACTTTTTTTGTAGTTGTCCGAGTTGCATGTCAACCATCGACTCGCAACTAGTGGGCCTATGTTTGTAGGGGCCTAGTTGCAAGTTAATCATCCACACACCACTAGGACGCTTCGTACCTTTTTGTTGTGGCTCCAGTTGCATGTCAACCATCGACTCGCAACTAGGGGGTGTATGTTTGTAGGGCCCAAGTTGCAGGTCAACCATCGACTCGCAACTAGGATACATCATACTTTTTTTGTAGTGACCCTAGTTGCATGTCCCATCGACTCACAACTAGGAGGGGCGTACATTTGTAGGGGTCCAGTTGCAAGTCAACCATCGACTCGCAAGTGGGACGTGTCAAACTTTTTTATAGTTACCCCAGTTGAAAGTCAACCATCGACTCGTAACTAGGGGGGACACATGTTTGTAGGGGCCTAGTTGCAAGTCAGCTATGGACTCGTAACTATGGGGCGTATGTTTGTAGGGACACAGTTGCGGGTCAACCATCGACTTGCATCATACTTTTTTGTACTTGCCCCAGTTGCAAGTCAACCATCAAATAGCAACTAGGACGCGTCGTATTTTTTGTAGTGGCCCCAGTTGCATGTGAATCATTGATTCGCAACTAGGGGGCGTATGGTTGTACGGGCCCAGTTGTAAGTCAACCATCGACTCACAACTAGAGGGGGCGTATGTTTGTAGGGCCCCTAGTTGCAAGTAAACCATCGACTCGCAAGTAGGGCAGACGTATGTTTGTAGGAGCCCAGTTGCAAGTCAACCATCGATTTGCAACTAGGATGCATCATACTTTTTTGCAGTGGCCCCAGTTGCATGTCAACCATTGACTCGCAACTATGGGGCATATGTTTGTACGGGCTTAGTTGCCAGTCAACCATCGACTCACAACTAGGATGCATCGTACATTTTTGTAGTGACCCTAGTTGCATGTCAATCATCGACTCACAACTAGGGGCATCGCATGTTTATATGGGCCCAGTTGCAAGTCAACCATCGACTCGCAATTACGACGTGTCGTACTTTTTTGTGGTGGCCCCAATTGCATGTCAACCATCGACACACAACTAGGGTTGTATGTTTGGGCCCAGTTGCAAGTCAATCATCGACTCGGAACTGGAACATCGTACTTTTTTGTACTTGCCCTAATTGCAAGTCAACCATCGACTCACAACTAGGATGCATCGTACTTTTTTGTAGTGACCCTAGTTGCATGTTAACCATCGACTCGCAACTAGCGGGCATATATTTCTAGGGGCCAAGTTGCAAGTCAACCATCGACTCGCAACTAGGATGTGTCGTACTTTTTTGTAGTTGCCCAACGTGCAAGTCAATTATCGACTCGCAACTAGTGGGAAGGGCGTACGTTTGTAGGGGCCCAGTTGCAAGTCAAGCATCGAATTACAACCGGGGGGGGGGGGGTATGTTTGTAGGGGGGCAGTTGCAAGTCAACCATCGACTCGCAACTAGGATGTGTCGTAATTTTTTCTAGTGGCCCCAATTGCATGTCAAACATCGACTCGCAACTAGGGGTGTATGTCTGTATTGGCTCAGATGCGTGTCAACCATCGAGTCACAACTAGGGCGCGTCATACTTTTTAATAGTGGCCCCAGATGCATGCCAACCATTGACTCGCAACAATAGGGGGTTGTATGTTTGTAGGGTCCCGGTTGCAAGTCAATCATCGATTCGCAACTAGGACGTGTCGTACTTTCTTCTAGTAGCCCAGTTGCCTGTCAAGTGTCAACCATCGAAACACAACTAGGGGGTGTATGTTTGTAGGGGCCCAGTTGCAAGTTCATCATCGACTCGCAATTGCGACCCGTCGTACTTTTTTGTAGTTGCCCTAGTTACAAGTCAACCATCGACTCGCAGCTAGGACGCGTCGTACTTTTTTGTAGTGGCCCTAGTTGCATTTCAACTGTTGACTCGCAACTAGGGAGGGGCGTATGTTTGTAGGGGTCCAGTTGCAAGTTAACCATCGACTTGCAACTAGGATGCATCGTTCTTTTTGTAGTTGCCCCAGTTGCAAGTCAACGATCAACTCGCAACTAGGGGGAGGGGCGTATGTTTGTTGGGGCCCAATTACAAGTCAACCATCGCCTCGTAACTAGGGGCAAATGTTTGTAGGGGCCCAGCTGCAAGTCAACTATCGACTCGCAACTAACTCTTTTATCTCCATATTAAGTTTAACCTTCTTTATTTCTCTCCAAGACAATCATTGATACAAATTATTGGAAAGTAAAATGATTGTTTTGTGCAACCATGATTGAGATTAACATGGCACACTCATTGAGGACCAAGAACAAACAGCCACCCATCCATGAGAAAATGTTTCTTTTTTCAAATTTTGAAAATGCTTGTGTTTCGAAAATGTGCGCACATTTTGAAGAAAAAAATCATGTTCATGTTCATGGTTTTATTTTTTACACAAATTCAAATAATGTTCGCATTTTTAAAATTTTGTTCGGAGTTTTAAAAGATGTTCATGCTTCTAAAAAATGTTGATGTTCATGTTCCGAAATTTTGTTCATGTTTCAAAAAATGCTCCCATTTAATAATAATAATATAGGTTTGCATTTTCATAAAATGTCCGAGCTTTTACAAAGTATTTACAATTAAAAAAAGGTCCGTGTTTCAATAATACTCACTTTTCTGGAAAAAAAAGTCATATTTTCAAGTTTCAAAAACCGGTCTCTAATTTCTCGCTGTTGATGGTTTCTTAATGTTGTCGTCCCATTTGGGATATGTAGTCTACTCATGTCAACTGGTTAGCGAGGAGCGCACCAAGTTGTTAAGTCCCTAGTTCGATCCATGGTAACTTAATTTTTCTTTTTACTATTCGAAGTGGAAAATGGCCTGGGCCAGTTGGGGGCATCCTGTACGAAGAAAAAAACAGCTAGGCACCAGGCCCGAAGGATTGTCTAATAAAAAAAACCAAGCGCGGAGGAAAAAATACATCATCGGATAAAAAACAAATAAAAGGATCACAAACAAAACTTAAATGTGATATAGTTATGTCACATCTAGATGTGTTCTAGACACACCCATATCTATAAGGGTGTGATTATGTCTCAGTCGGCTGAGATTTAACTAAGTCTCTGCCAAATGACATAACATGCAAGAGAGAAAAACAAAAAACCGAAAAGAAAAGTTTCCACCGATCGTAACGTAGGATCTCACGAATATGGCATCGACTAGGGCGGGCCGGCGACTCGGTGCACGGCGACATTCCTCCATGGTTGGTGGCGAGGAGGCGGTGGTTTGCGGGCGGTGGCGACTTCGTCGGCCGACGAGCTGCAGCGTGACGGCAGGGGCTATCCAGACCCTTTTGAGTCCGGCCGGACCTTGGCGCCTGGCAGGCCCCTTGTCTGTGCATCCAGTCGGCTCCGCGGCGGCGGCGGTGGTTGTCCCCTCACGTCGGCAATGTTGCGGATGCCCCCGAGCCCAATATCTCTTCTCCCATCCTCCAGGTCTCGTGTCGGTGACCTCAGGGAGACGGTGAAGTTGATTCGATGACCGTGGTGGCACATGTTGGTGGACGGCGTGATGGGTGGTGCACTATGGTTCGTCTGGGGTGGTGGTGGGGGTATGGGTCGGGAGAAATCTCCAGCGGCTCGTCCGGCCCCGACGTGGCGACGCCTGTGGGTGCCGCCGGACCTTCCTGAAGGGCGTCGGGTACACCCTCCCCCCACTGCCCCCGTGTGCCGGGGGAAACAATAGGACTAGTCCGGGCAACAGCGACGTCGTTGTCGCCTCCTTCCTTAAGGTGTTGCTTGGTACGCGACGCTTCAGAGTGCTGGGAGCGTGGTGGTACCACTCCGGAGGGTGCAGCAGTTGCCGGTCATCTTCGTTTCGTTGATTTGCCTTTGTTGGCATTTGTTTCTCTTTCTTTGTTTTTCTTTGGGCTTGTTTGTGCTGCGGCCCCATCACCTATCGTTGGCTGTATCGGTGGTTGATTTGTAATACAAAGCGAGCGGTAACCCTTTACCATTAATATGGCATCGACTGAGACTTGACAAGACCGTATCTACAATACCTAATAGATGAAATATGCAAATACTTATATTATTATGAATCAAATGATATAAATTTGGTATTGCAGGTGCTAATATTAAAAACTTGATCGAACATGCATAAGTTTGACTTTTGAAAAAGCTAGCACACCTCATACTTTAAAACGAAGGGCGGATGACTTCTTCTTACTCTCACCGGGTTTGCCATTGTCTCTACGCTTGTCCATGTTGGTTGTGTGTACCTTGGATGCAGAGACCATGGCATGTTTGTATCATCATCTGGATACTAAGATTCGATAGAAACTCTCAATCAGATTTTGATTTCTTTTATCAAAGTACTCCCTCCGTTCCTAAATATTTGTCTTTCTAGAGATTTTAAATGGTCACCACATACGAATATATATAGACATATTTTAAAGTATAGATTCATTCATTTTGTTTTGTATGTAGTCACCATTTAAAATCTCTAGAAAGACAAATATTTAGAAACGGAGGGAGTAGTAAAAAGGCGCGGCACTCCTTGGGAAGTAGGGGTCGGGCGCTCGAGTCTGGGGTCGTGGCAGACGGGCCAGAAAGATACCACCGCACTTATTGGTACAGCAGCTGCTGCGCGGCGCTAGCTAGTGGTCGGACGGCCAGCCGGTCAGCGTACCTCTCTCGTGCATGCATTGCATGTCAGCGCCCGCAGCGGGCTAGCTGGCCGTACTGGTACGGATGCACCAGCACCTGCACGTACGTCTGCTTTGAACAAGGTTGATGCGTGCGTGCGTGCATGATCACAGTCACAGGCGTCGCCGTTGCTTGTTGTACTTGAAATTAACTCACGACGTTGTGCAGGACCTCGTTGATTAGCCATGTATCATGCATGCATGGTACCCGTCCAGCTGGTCTACTTAACCAACCAGCTCGCTCGTTGGTTACACTCGGAAAATGTGGGGTCCTGTGAGCGTAGCAGAACATGCACGCTAGTAGGCGAAGGCGTAGTAATTAACTACGCCGGCGACGGAGGAAAAGATGCAAGAATATATACTCCCTCCCTCCGTAGTAAACACAAGCATGTCCCTTTTTATAAGGCCTCGCGTTGGAAAGATGCATGCATGCAACCATATCATTGGTTGCATTGAAAGTCATTGTTATTGATGCCATGACTGGAAAATTAATACACTTCATGCGTGTTTTTTCATTGGCTGCATGCATGTGAGAGAATGCATTGGGAGTGGAATGGAAGAATTAATATGAGCAAATTACTATGTGTCTTGGTCTACGAGAAGTTGTCTTTAGGCCTAATAAACCCGGACGGAGGGAGTATATGTTACTAGTCTATGTTACTACCTTTATAGTGAGTAGTAACATAAGTTTAGTGTCATGCAAGCCTTCATTTATTAGGTTGTAGACACATTTTGCATTGGGTGCGTTATGTTACAGTAACATACTATTATGTTACCACAAACACCTTTCTCCTCATTAATCCTTTGCCACATAAGCACATTTGTCTTGGGTTGCGTTATGTTACTAGTTAAGTTACTTCCACTCTGGCTGGCCTAAACCACGCGGCGCGGCTAGGCTAGATCCGCATGTATGCCGGCCGGCCAGGTCAACTTCTGACTTGCTCCCGCGAAATCTGGAGGAGATCACTCCGGAACATGGACGCAAGCCGCATGGCGATTAGCCCGCCAAACCGCATCTTGAGGATGGATTGTTGGGGCGCCACATGTTTAGGTGCCCACTGCCAGGTGGGGCAGGCAATTCCTATTCAGCGCATGTATAGGTCCATGTTTTAATGTTTTGAGGATGGCAAGAGACAGTTGGTTCATCATCTGGTGAGTCAGCCATATGGAAGGCGTTGTGGAAGATAAATGTGCTTCCAAAGATTCGGGTGTTTTGGTGGCGTGTGCTAAAGAACTTCTTGCCGTCCTATGGCGAGCTTCTCAGGAGGCATATCAAGCAGCTACCGAACTGCCCGATGTGTGGACATGACAATGAAACGTTGTTTCACTCGTTGATGGAATGTGACCATGCTAGGCGCTTTTGGGAGGCAGCAGAACGTTTCTTTGGTATTGACATACCACAGCTACACCCATTGACATGGTCTCGAGATCTTTTAGATCAACAATTATATAAGAAGGAGGTGGCGGCTATTATGATTACCGTGATGTGGGCTGTTTGGCATTCCAGGAACAACTACACTCATGGTGAGATGGTGTATCAGCCGGTGAAATCCATGATGATTATCGAGGAGATTGTCCGGGCACTTGAGATCCCGGAGAGGAAGAAGACCCAAGCTACTATCCCCCCGAGGTGGTTGCCACCGAAGGAGGGATGTATAAAGATCAACACTGACGGAGCCACAGATATGGGTCTTATAAGAGGAGGAGCGGGCTTCATTGTTCGAGGTCATCACGGAGCTCTCGTTAGAGCTGGAGGCTCAAGGTATGACGGGATAACGGACCCGTTATCCATTGAGCTACTTGCATGCAGAGACACGATCCTAATGGCACAGGAGATGGGCCTCCAGCAAGTTGTGTTGGAGACGAACTGTCAGGAGATCCAGCGGCTCTGGGATGCACCTCAGAGGTCGACGTCTTTTCACCTCATTACGGAGGTGAAGGAGATATCTACTTTGTTTCAGGGATTTAGGCTACGGTTTGTGTGTCGTCGGACTACTATGGCGGCACACCGTCTAGCTAGGCACTCGTTAAAACTTTCTGTTTTTATGCACTTGTATGATATAATCCCTGGGCGGCTGACTGATTGTTTGCAGTCAGACATGCTAGCGCCTAATGAATAAAGAGCCGGAGGGCGTTTTAGCTTCAAAAAAAATAGAAGAGGTCGACGTTTGTCCACCATGGCTATATGTCGCCTAGTCCCATGGTACCTTCAGTCTCGCCTAAAGTTTTTCTGAATTGCACGTACATTTTTTAATGGTATACAAAGCATTATTTTTGAATCGCATGCAATTTTATTTACATTATATTTAAAAAACACGCGCATGTTTTGGAAATGTGACAATTTTTCAAACGTCACATAATCTTTCGATGCTATCAGCATTTTTCAAAATTTACGCTACCAAATTTTATACACTGTGTTAACTTTTTTACGTTTTGCATTTCTTCAAAATTAAGTAAATATAATTTTTAACATGCATGTGTTGCATATTTTTTTGAAAATATGCGGAAAATAAAATGAACTAATATACAAACAAAAACGAACTAACCTAAAGCTAATTTTGCCGGCCCAACTGGACGCTCGATGTAGGCGACGCGACGGGGTGCAGCTACACACCGCTCGTAGCGATGCGAACCATCGCATCGCATGAAGAGAGGTTCTACTGGTCCGGCATAGGTAGTTTCTCCTATTGTTCTTTCTATATGTTCGACCCGTCGTTGTTTACTTTTTGGTTTTATTACTTTTATGTATACTAGCAAAAGGGCCCGTGTGTTGCAACACGATAATAAAATTGTGGTCTTCAAATCAAGTTTGAAATATTCGCACTCCATATCTATACATGTATTTGAATATTTGTGCACCAACCACGACTAATGCGGCGATAAGACACGTGCATTCTAGCATGCTCACAATGGATCGATGTTAGGCTTGTTCCTTGATGTGTGTATCTTTTTAGTACATCATCAATGCGTGTATGAGTAGAAAAAGAAAAGGTCAGCCTCATTTAAAAACTGGAGGGGCTGTACGAACAATTCGGAGGAACGTTTTTTCTTCACTTTTACGGGTGGCTGGGTGGTAGTTTACTTTAACTTTAGGGGCAGTTTCGATAACAGACTAAACATTCAGAGAAGCAATTAATGAATAGTTTTTTTTTCTATTTTACGGGTGGCTGGGTGGTAGTTTACTTTAACTTTAGGGGCAGTTTCGATAACAGACTAAACATTCAGAGAAGCAATTAATGAATAGTTTTTTTTTCTATTTACGAGTGGTGGGGTGGGTAATTTCCTACAACTTTATGGGCAGTTTCGATGACAGACAAAAAAATCAAAGAAGTAATTACAGAAGAGTTTTTTTTCACTTATGGGCAGCATGGTGGGTAATTTACTTCAACGTACGGGCAGGTTAGGGTAGGTGGACGAACCAAAAAAATTGGAGAAACATACTTCCCTTCAATATTAGTTGTAGATTAGATTTCTGAATAAAAATATGAATACTTCATTTTTAATGTTCATAGTAGGTTCAAAAATTGTCAACGTAGTGTGAAAACAAATGTTCATATAAATTTTAGAAAATATCAATAACATTAAATAAAATCATGACATTTAATAAATGGTGATATTATTTGAAAATGTTCAAAAACATGTATTTGTAAAGATTAATTTCAAAGCTTAAAATATGAGGGTCGGGGCTTGGGGTGTGGGGACAAAGGTTAAAAAAATTCTCATCTACTCCAACCCCTTTTAGATATTCTAATACGGACTACATATGAAACTAAATGACTGAATCTATACTATAAAATGCGTGTTTATGCATCGATACATAGTCCTTATTGAAATATCTAAAAGAGCTTATATTTAGAATCGGAGGGAGTAATTCCTCCCATAAATAAACTCCTCATAAATTGGTTCGAACATAGGGGGGGGGGGGGCATTGGCCCCCTCGGCTAAATAGCTCGGCCTCTACTAGTATGTTGATATGTTGTATTCGTGGTGTACAGTTTTTTATATCAATTGGACCACCCTGACGCAAAATCCTAGCTACGCCACAACTATGGGTTGTACCAAACACAAACTTGCTGAAATTGTCAGCCACGGGTGGTGGTGGTGTGCAACAACCGATACTGGGTCTGGAGAGGAGAGGAGATGTGGTCTCCGGCTAAAATTGTGCATTGGGCAATGTCAGCAAGTTTATGGACCTGACGAGTAGTGTAAAAAGGGGAAAACGTGTGGAAGGCATCAAATGGGTGGCTACGACAGAAGACACACTAAAGAATTGAATGTTAGCAAAAGAACTGCTAAATACATTGATTAGAAAGAAGTATTAGAAAAACACCCTCAACGAAGAAATGCACTGCATAAAGGCAAATGCCAAAAAAGATAAATAATGGGTGTTCGGTTTATTCAGGAAAATCGAACAAAAACTTAAGCAGCGCCTAGTAGCTAGACTAGACCTAAAGCACTACAATACATTAAATGTCCGACACTTAAATCCAACGTTGACGGTGAAAGTCCTATGATGATCCCGAGCACAAATGCACCCCTATGAACAGTAAAATAAAAAACTAGTAAGCAAAATAAAAAATCAGATTTTTTTTGTGGTAAACTTTTACAAATTTTTTGTATTCCTGCAGAATTTGAGCATGAAATGATATTCATGCAAATCATGGCAAAAAAAACCAGTACTTCAAAATGTTTTCAAAACTAGCATTTTTGGAGCAATGGTTTTTTTTTGCCACAACTTCCACAAATTTCATTTTATGCTGAAATTTGGCAAGCATACAGAACATTTGTCAAAGTTCACCACAAAAAAAATATAAGAAAACTTGATCTATTTTTTCGATTTTACTGTTCAGCAGGGTGCATTTGAGCTCGGGAGCAGATACTCCAGTTTCCGTCGATGGATCCTTGATCCCTGAAAGTGGTGCGCCCAACATCACGCTATGGTTCAGACTTCTTGGCGGTGGCGCAATCCTTATATTGTGGAGACGGATTCTCAGCTACTAGCAGGAACCATGACTAGCACTGGGCGAGACCTATCCAAGTACGCCGCCGTACCATTGGAAGACTCGAAAGTTCAGAAGAGGTACCTCCAAATGTGACATTGAGAGCCTGTTCGGCAACCCTCCGCTCCTCTAAATTCTCAAATCCACTCCTTACTTGTCAACTCCCAACTCTACTTGCATATTTTAGAATTTTGCAAAACTTTCGGCCCCCCATTAGGTTTTTTCGATGCATGCGCATGGAGATAGAGAATCGGGGCTAGTGGGGAGCACGAGACTTTCATGGGGTTCTGTTTCATGTTTTTTCTCTCGAACCGGTAAGCGGCTGGTGAAAATTGGTACGAGGCACCAAGATGGAGCGCGTGGAGCATCACTTTCCCGACTACAGCAATTTGTACTAAGGGTTGCTCCGCCCCAGATTATGAAATCTGCGGAGTTGAGGTGTTCGGTGCGGCTCCCGAACAGGCTCTTAGTATGTAGGGGGGTGGCAATGGTGCAGCTCATCTACCCGCTAAACTAGGCTACCAATGTAGCAGCCCAAACCTCATGCTCGTTATCCTATCCTACCATACCCATGAACGAAGCAACCGGGAGGAAAACCGAATCAAACCAGACCAAACACCAAACACTAAAACATTGCCCGATTTTCTTCAGTGGGAGGATCTTATACTCCCCCCATCCCAAATTACGTGTCGCTCAAAAGGACATTAGTGCGAGATGGTTGACTTACACATGTGGGTGGATTCTCATGGCTTGTGAGGCAAAGTCTGCGCTACTTACCCTATGGTTGATATATGGTTGATTATAATAGGGATGCATGCAGACGATAGATTAAGTAATTAACTGATGCAGCTAACCTAGCTAGCTCATTAGCTACCCAAGTAGCTGCAGGCATATATAGTTACTCCTACTTACAGCAGCGTTCATGCATCTTGGTTAAAAATACTAGATGGTACAACTCACCTAGACCACACGGAGTATGTGCTTTACGTAATGTGCGACATGGACAATCACGATTGGATGTAGGAGGATTGAGGGGGCGAGAGAAGAGAATTATTGTTAGGAAGGTTACGTTACTTTTCGTAGCTTCCTTCGTAGATGGCGCATTGTCGATAGTATATATACGAATGGTAACAGATCCATCTCTCTCACTGCCACTGACTTATAAATACTGTTGCGTGCAAGGTAGTAGATGCGCGCTGGCAGATTTGCTAGTATGGCAACGCAACGTACAGGCAGTATGTTGCGAGCGAACAACGGTGCTGCAGTGGCAGCAAAAAGTGAGAAAACTGCTGGCGAAAAATATGTTGTTTCGGCTGCAGCGGCAGCAAAAGAGATAAAGAGAAAAAACTGTTGATTCGGCTGCCATGGCAGCGAAAGACGATTGTTTGTTTCAGCTGCCACGGTAGCACCGGCGTCACCAACGAGATCACCACAGGACAGGACGGCGGGACGACACGGTTGATCAAACCCATGCATGTCGAGGCTGTGGTACTCATGATCATGTGAAGAGTGTGGCATGTACACAATGAGATTACCCATGACAAACCACCACCCCCTGCCGAGGCCTCTCGTCGGTTCTTATAGGGGTACATTAATTCCCTGCTATGTATTCAGCAACACCCGACGGCTAACATGGAGAAGGGGAAGATGGTTGTATGCAGTGGCGGAGCTAGGAAAAATTAGGAGCCGGGGCGGGCTCCAAGCTAACCAAAAAGGCTAAGAACCTCAACCGGGTAGTATTTGGAAAAATATTATGCAACTATAAGAAATAAACTAAAGAATCTTTAATTTGTAATAGTTTCAACCCATATTGTATTTGTCAATACGCAAAATTTTAATAAAAAAATGAAATATGACAGCTAATATAGCCTCTGTAAAATCCCTTTTCGAGTCTTCATTGCTTGAAACCATTGAGCGATTTGAATATTTCATGTTCAGCGTAGCAAATCAGCAAGTGATTTAACCGGTCATCATTGATGTTGCAGCATAATTTCTTTGAAATAGAAAATATATTAATATCACAAAGATATCAACTACACATAGCCTCTACACCAACAAGATATTTAAACACATCCAGGATGCAGCGTATTTTAAACTTTATAATTTTCATTGTAGAGAAAGCTCTCTAAACGATGTAGTTGACACCAACAAAAACAAAGCTAACAAACAATGGTAAGGTTATAGGAGTCGAGAAGAAACAATACGTAATAGGAGAGATCGATTTTTCTTCAACGAACCTGCTCGGTGATCAGCGACAGAATCCTCTTTCTATATCACTAGTTACAAAACCGGTATTAATAGAATCCCCAATCTGAGAGGAATTGCGCCCGTGCCCGGCGAATCACCGGTCTATTCTGCCATCTGCGACTCGAACCGTCGCGATCCACCGGGAGAGGAGGAGAGGAGCACGAGATGAGGCGACGTGGTTTGGCTCGTGAGTTGCCCTATATACGTACGTACAGGCGTGCAAACATGGGCTTAGCCGCTTAGGAAAAGATTCTTCGGATCCTTCCCTGACGAGGCCATCAGTCTTATGATTGGGGATGGATCTGGAAACCAGTCTGTTCAAGCAAGGATGGCGTGGCGGCGGCGGCATCCTCGTGGTGGACCTGTGTCCTCGGGCTCCGCCGTTGCGACGGCGTTTGCTCCAGCGTCGGCGCGGAGCTTGGGAGGTAGTCCAGGAGCGGATGCAGATTGTGGTCTGCATCGACGACATCTGCAAGACGGAGCATGTGCTGGGCTCGTGGTTCGTGGATGGCAGATATGGTTTCCTCCTTCGGCGTTTTAGTCGTGGTGGGGTGCTAGATCTGGAGTTCGATGGCGTGTCCGGGGTGTTGCCCCGGTCTGATTCGTTCAACGGTAAGGGCTTCACTTTTGGTGAGCCACCTTGGAGGTCCGCAAAGCTGCATATCAGCGATGGAACCGCGTCGAGCTCGGGTGAGAAGGTGATTCGTCATTCTTTTCTTCGGTGGCTACTGTGATGGTGCCGGAGGCAGGTGACGGGCGTTGGTGTCAAGCTTAAAGATGTTCTGCTATCTTTTCAGTTTTGTCATGTCGGTCTTTACGTGACTTGTAGTTTATTCTTTATGATATGAATGCGACACGTATTACCATGCAAAAAAAAAAAGGAAACAGCCGTGTAGGACTAGCGTACTTGGGCCTAGAAGCATCAGGCAAAGACCCATCAATTATTTGCCCGGGCAAACCGTGTTTAATCCAGCTCATACTTACGTTCTTCGCTCAAAAAAAGCTAATAATTGCGTGACTCATAGCTGCGATTATGCGCCAGTTCGCCGGTGAGCCCGGGCAGCTGCCCCGGGTCGCCGGGTACTGGCTCCGCCACTTGTATGTACCACCCCGCAGCGCGTGGAACCCAGCAATATGGATAGGGTGTGGGCACGCTGGATCCCCCTTAGTGCGGGATGGGCCAAGCTTAACACGGATGTCAGTTTTGTTGCAGCCACAGGAGCAGCAGGCGGAGGTATGATCCTTCGGGATGACAGAGGGGATATCGTCTTCAGCGCCTGCAGAGAAATACGCACATGTGATAGTGCGCCGGAGGCGGAGCTCTCAGCTTGTAGAGAAGGCATAGACCTTGCTCTACACAGGACCATGATGCCTATCATCGTGGAATTGGATAGCGCGGAGGTGGTGGCGATGCTCAAAGCACCAACGACAGATAGGTCACAACACCGCTCTCTCGTCGAAGAGATTAGCAGCTTAGCATGCCGTCATGCTAGAGAGCTTGTATTCGTGCAGTGTAGCCGTTGGCAGAATACCGCGAGTCATGAGTTGGCCGCATATGGTCGTAGCACCCCACGTACGGCAGTTTGGTTCGCAGGAGGACCAGACTTTCTTGTAAACTTGGTTATGGCCGAGAGGCCTCCTTGAGTTATGAAAGTGTTTTTTTCTCTCGCAAAAAAAAAAAAAAACCATGCCTGTCTGCTCGAGAAACACCCGAGATCACGATGCCGTGTGTGCTTGGCAATGGCATGGGGCTCCTGATCAGGTCGACGAGTCGGCATGCACAGCCTGGAGAGGGGCAGGGGCTCGAGGAGGCTGCTGCTCCACCGCACGGCACAACAGCGCATGCACCATGCATTCGTGGACATTATTAAGGCGAAAATCCTAGACGCACGGATGGTTACGGGCATCTCACGGGCCAACAACGCTAATCAATCTCTCGGCCCCCCCCCCCCCGATTTTCAGGGGTGAGGGCCCGCTTCTCTTCTAATCTCTAATCAGAAACCTCCACCCAATCACAGTCCGTTGAATCCGTAATACCTATCCCGTGCGTGTAGCATTGCTCTTATTAAGGTGGTGGTAGCTATTGCTCCTGTTGTCACAGTGCGCAAATAGTGCTGCACGCACGCGCGCACCCATCCGTATAGTGCAAATACACAGTTTGGACGACCTGCGCGCACGCGTATACGCAGAGCAGAGCAATGGAGGTACATCCGCACATGCATGGGGACGGCGAGCTAGCCAGCCAACCAGGGCGGCCGGCGTTCGGTCAACGGCAGGCTAGGTCTAGGTTCAAAGTACTGTACTAGTACGCACGGCTAATGAATGGCTTCTCCCTTGTGGCCGACGGTTAACCGTAATACGACAAGGTTAATTACTGAATAAACAACCACGTGACGTGACGCATGCAGTAATGCAGAATCTATAGTGTACATTGATCTCCGTTTAAGGGGTCGGATTTGATAAGTCCGACTGTAGAGGCTCTTATAGTGCTTTTTTTTCTTGTCACTCTAACAGAGTATTACTTCTTCTTTTCCTTTTTTTTCACCGTGTTTGTCCTTGTTTCTATGCCAATTCCAGTCCATTTTGGGTGTGTGCAAAGACCGTTTGTAGGAGTAAGAAAGTAAGAATCGATTGAGATTTTCATTCACTCAGATTTGTCTCTTTTTTTTTACCAAAGTAGAAAGGCGCCGCACTCCCTTGGAAGTAGGGTTCCGGAGAGTACGTCTGGCCTCGTGGCAGACGGACCAGGGAGATACCGCACTTATTAGTGCCAGGCGCTGGCCATTGGTCGGACGGCCGGCCGGTCAACGTACCTCTCATCTAATGCACGCATGCGATGCGGCCAGCGCGCGCAGCAGCTGCCGGGGTGGCCGTACTGGTACGGCGGCCCTGCACGTCTGCGCCGGCCTACAGCCAAAGTTTGAACAAGATTGATGAGTGCATGCTGACGCTATCCATGATCACAGCTGGGTGGACCTGCGCTTGTTCGTATGCACTGCCTCGTTGATAACCTCTGGCATTTGGTTTAGCCATGCATCATGTATGCATGGTGCACGTACACGTCCAGCTGGTCTAACCATAACCAACCAGCTCGTTCGTTCGTTCGTTCGTTACACTGGGAAAATACACGGTCCTGTGAGCGTAGCAGAACATGCACGCACGCTAGTGGAAGACGTAGTAATGAATGACGCTGGAGATGGAGGGAAAGATGCCATCAAGATAGATATGCATATGCAAGAATAACGCCACGCATTTGACCAGGCTAGCGGGCATGTTCAATGAACGGCAGGAATACGTAGCTAACTAGAGTAGATCTCTCATGCATGCATGCGTGCTTGTTCAATGAATGAATGGCGGCATATGATCCAAACTCCACGCGATGGTATAGTAACCACCACTCCACCACGTACTACCACAGTACATTTGACCTACCATTACCGATGGCGGCACATGCCATGCAAGCAGCGTAACTGCGTAAGCAAGCTACTCCTACAGTTAATGAGATTCCAATACGTTGCATGTTAAACACACTTAGCTGCAGGGCCGGCCGGCCGACCGGAGGTACACATGATGGCTTAGTATAGCATATCTCCGGCCATATCAACCGCTCTGTGGAGCAAAGTAAACCACGCGGCGCAGCTTAGCTAGATCCGCAAGCTTGCCGGCCCGGTCAACTTCTGACTTGCTGCCGCGAATTCTGGGGAGATCACTCCAGAACATGGACGCATGCTGCATGGCGATTAGCCCACCAAACCGCATCTTGAGGATTGTTTGAACCAACGAGGGGCGGGAGTGACAGCACTACGCCACATGCATGTTTGACTGCCAACTAAGGGAGGCAATTCCTATTCAACATTTCTCGCAAAAAATAAAAATCCTATTCAACGCATACATCGTTTTTTTGAGGGCGGCTATATCTCGCTTACTGCGATGGTACCTTCCGTCTCACCTGAAAGTTTTCCGCAGTTACTGGCCGGACCAATATGGGTTTCTGCTGGTGTGGTTTTTATGTGTGTGTATTTTCCTGCGGTTTATTTTTCTGGTGTTCTACGTTTCATTGCCAGTTTTTTTTCGGTTTTCTCAGTATTACGTTTTCTTATTTTTGTCCAATTTTCATTGTCGGTTTCATTGGTTTTTTTCTGCGTTTTCATTTTCTATGTTTTTATAAACAGGCTGTACATTTTTCGTATACATCAGCAACATTGTTTTATACATGTTTAACATTTTTATTTAAACTACATGATTAATAATTTTTCAAAACATATGGGTTGATGTCTACTATTTCATTCATACACATTTTACATTTTACATATGAATCTCAACCATTTTTCCTCATACACATTTTTCATATGCCTCTCAAACATTTTTTTATACACATTTTACATTTTGCATATGTATTTGAACAATGTTCAAATATTTGGGCCGGCCTAGGTAGTTTCTCGTATTGTTCTTCGTTACTTTTGTCATGTTGTTCATTTATTTCTATTTTCTTTGCTTTTATTGATTTGATTCATATTTCTGACGAACATACTTTAATTTTGAAAATGTTCATAGTACGTTTAAAATATGTTGACATACATTAAAAAAATCATTGCATTACTTTAAAAAAACTAAAACATTTAAAAAGTTTGTGACAATGAATAAATTTCGATAGTATTCGGAAAATATTAAAAAAATATGTGTTTTAAACTTTTTAATCATTTATATGAAGAAACCTAAACATGTATAAAAAACGTTTCATGTATACAAAATATGTACAGTGTGTATAAAAATTAGACAACAAAACATACACTTAAACAATGTTATTCTTGTATTTGAGAATGTTAAACGTGTATATTTTTTTCATATGTAAACCAAAAATGTATAATATATATGAAAAAAGTAGAAATCAAAGCGTATATTAGTCATGTTCTTAAAAAATGTTAGTCATGTCCTTAAAATATGTTCCTTATGTTTAGGGAAATTGTATAATGTGTATGAAAATACGTCAATACATATATTTAAACAAACATTCTATTTATGCACTTGAATTTTTTGAAGTATAAAAACATGTTCTTTATCTATATAAGAAATGTACGATGTGTATGAAAATATAGACTTGTGTTGAAATTAGAAGTAGACATCAAAACATTTATTCTAAAATATTGTTAATCACGTATTCAAAAAATAATAAACATGTACAAAAATTTGTTCTTGATGTATACAAAAAACAACGTGTTTGAAAAAACATAGGCATGTGTTGAATAAAAAAAGTAAAAAAGAAAAACCAAGTAAAAACTAAAAAGAAACAAAATAAAACTGAAGAAATGAAGGACCAAGGCGAAACAGTGAGTCGGTACCTCCCGCTCCAAAAATCCCAAGGCCAACAATAGGAAGACCAAAACTAGGCCAAATCGATCACTAGAATCTATAACTTCTTCCTGAACGTCCACGATATTAACAGGGACAACTGGCAAATTTTGTCATCATCTAGCGTGGATCGATCATCGTGACACGCTCACTCTCTCATCTCTTCCTTTTTCTCATTCTTTCTTCCGGGCAACAACACAACTACACAAGCAATGCGAATGCAAGAAGACACAACCATGCACTAAGACGTCAGACTTCGAGCACCGGATCCTCCCAGTGGCCGAGGATGGTCTTGTGGGTGCTGAACGACGGCAACTCATCGTCGATGTCTCCGTCGATCATGCCGTGGCCCGGAACGGGCGGCGACGGCAGCCTCGCGCCGAACCCGCTCCCCTCCTCCGTGTTCTCCGGCGCCTTGGGGTCCCCCGGCTTGCACGTCTTGTCCTGGAGCGGGTTGCACACCGAGCCGCCGGTGGCCTCTGCATGCGTGGCGGCGAGCAGCGCGCACACGAGCAGCACGGCGAGCATCAGCGACACGCGCGCGGACGGCGCCATAGCCATGGTGGTTGTACTATGCACGGCGGGTGGTGTGGAGGCGGCAGAAATGCAGCAGGTATGTGACTGGTGAGCAGGAGGAGAGGCGCGGCGGCGTGCGCTTTAAAAGGCGGCGACGGGCTGCTGGATTTAGCCGAGAGGTGCGATGGTTGCGGACGCTGCTCGGTTTGTGTGGCTGGGCGCCGTCGCCACGGTTACGCTGGGAGCGGGTGTTCATGAGCTGGTCGACGACAAGCCTGAAATAGACGCTGGATGTGTCTTTGCATGCTAGGACGCCAAGACAACTTTTGGCCGTCAGATAACGGAAACGCTATGGCTCAGCCGGTTGATTTTTCTGCATGTCTCGACCCCCTCTGTGGCCGTCAGATCTGATTTTCATCAGAGAGCTCACGAGGGAGAATGAGGGCGGCTAAATCCAGCGGTTGCCGCTGGCCGCAATTTCGCCGGGCCAACTGGACGGTCAATGCAGGTCACGCAAGGACGAGTCTGTTTCACGCGTTACGCGAGAGCAGCCCACCGAGTCGCTGAAGGGTACCGCCAGTTAAGCCGACCCACGCGCGCGGGAAACTCCAACCTGTTTTCTCTTTTGTTTTTTTTTTCATGTTTTATGTTTTCGTTTTTCATATATATTACAAAAAAAACACTTCAAAAAACATTTAATAAATGTTAAACAAGTATTTTAAAAAAATTAAACAAGTATTTGAAAAATGTTAAACAAGTA
Source organism: Aegilops umbellulata (assembly GCA_032464435.1). NCBI lineage: Eukaryota > Viridiplantae > Streptophyta > Magnoliopsida > Poales > Poaceae > Aegilops > Aegilops umbellulata. Next base: position 654,200,709 of record CP136060.1, read on the forward strand.
TTTGAATTTTTTTTATCATGTATATAAATTTTTTGAACAAGTATTTTAAACGTTGAAAAATTATTTGAAAAATGTTGAAAAAATATTAAAAAGATGTTGATTATGTATATAAATATATTGAATAATATTTAAAAAATGTTGAACAAGTTTTAAAAAAATGTTGAACGGATATTTGAAAAATGTTGAACTGGTATTCAAAAAAATGTTGAACAAGTATTTAAAAAATGTTGAACGAGTATTTTAAAATGTTGAGCAAGTATTTGGAAAAATGGAGAAGGAAAGAGAAAACCAAACAAAAAGTGAAGAATAAAAACCGAAAGAAGAAAGAAAACCGAAAAAGAAAGAAAATGAAGCAAAGAAAAAAGGAAATGGAAAAAATAAACCCAAAACAAAATGCAAAAAAGGAATGAAAAGCGGAGAAGAAAAAATAAAAGAAGTAAAAGAAAACAAAGAAAAAACCTGGCTCAAGTGGCCTCAAGTCGGGCTCGCCCCTTCCACTTACTAAGGTTGCATCTTGGACAGGGTGGCTAGCAGGGCGCGTAAACTTCCGGCAGACCAGTTACCTTAGAACCTTTAGCGAGACATACGGAAGTGACTGCTTAATGCGATAAATAGTCATTGCGGCACAACTATACACCGCTTATAGCGACGCGAACCATCATGTCACCTGAAGAGAGGTTCTACTGGTCCGGCCCGGTTAGTTTCTCGTATTGTTCTTTCTATCTGTTCGTCTCGTATTCTAAAAAACGTGTCGATGTTCGTTTTTTTCTTCTTTTTTTGGTTTTTTTTATATTCTTATATAAAAAATAACATATTTTCATTTAAATGTTTATAGTAGGTTCAATAAATATGCCCTTGAAAAATGGTGATAGTAGGTTCACATAACTTTCAGAAAATATCGATAACATTAAATAAAATCGTGACATTTAATAAATGGTGATATTATTTGAAAAATGTCCTAAAACATGTCTTTGAAAAGATGTTAATCATGTATTTTAAGAAGGTTAGAATATGAGGGTTGGGGTTAAGGGTGTGGGGGCAAAGGCTAAAACTTTTCCCATCTAATTCCTCCCATAAATAAACTCCTCATAAATTGGTTCAAACATAGGGAGGGGGGCATTGGCCCCCTTAGCTAAATAGCACGGCCTCTACTTGTATGTTGTATTCGTGGTGTAAACATTTTTTCTATATCAGTTGGAACACCCTGACTCGAAATCCTGGCTACGCCACAGCTAAGGGTTGTACCAAACACAAACTTGTTGAATTGTTCAGTTTGTGGACACAGTGTTCAGGTACGGACGTGGAACAACCAAGACCAGGTCTGGAGAGGAGATGAGATGTGGTCTCCGGCTGAAATCGTGCATCGAGAGATGTCAGCAAACACATAGTTTATGGACCTACCGGGCAGTGTAGAAAGGGAAAAAAGTGTGGAAGACGTTAAATGGGTGGCTCGGGCAGATGGCACACTTGAAAAATAAATGTTAGCAGAAGAGCTGCCAAATACATTAATTAGAAGGACATATTAGACAGGACATTGCTAACGTCCAGACGTCCGGACCGTAGCGAGAGATCCGGACTATCCACATGCAGCCCGTTTTAGCTAGCGATTGCATTCCGTCCATTTATCTCCACATGCATGTGATAATTAGTGCTTCTTTTTCTCCATCATGTACGTGTATGGCAGAAAGCTAATTACATGCATGCATTGTTGGGGAACGTAGCATAAATTCAAAATTTTCCTACGTGTCACCAAGATCAATCTATGGAGTCATCTAGCAACGAGGGAGGAGTGGATCTACATACCCTTGTAGATCGCGCGCGGAAGCGTTCAAGAGAACGGGGTTGATGGAGTCGTACTCGTCGTGATTCAAATCACCGATGATCCTAGTGTCGAACGGACGGCACCTCCACGTTCAACACACGTACGGAACAGAGACGTCTCCCATGCCTTGATCCAGCAAGGAGGAGGGAGAGGTTGATGAAGATCCAGCAGCACGACGGCGTGGTGGAAGTAGCGGGATTCCAACAGGGCTTCGCTAAGCGCTGCGGGAGGAGGGAGATGTGTCACGGGAGGGAGAGGGAGGCGCCAGGCCTTAGATTGGTTTGCTCCTCCTTTTCCCCACTATATATAGCGCCAATGGAGAGGGGGAGGCGCAACCCTTGCCCCTTCCTCCAAGGAAGGGTGCGGCCAAGGGTGGGGAGGAGTCCATCCTCCCCAAGGCACCTCGGAGGTGCCTTCCCCCTTTAGGACTCTCCCCTTTTTCCTATCTCTTGGCGCATGGGCCTCTTGGGGCTGGTGCCCTTGGCCCATATAGGCCAAGGCACACCCCTTACAGCCCATGTGGCCCCCGGGGGCAGGTGGCCCCACCCGGTGGACCCCCGGGACCCTTCCGGTGGTCCCGGTACAATACCGATGACCCCGAAACTTGTCCCGATGGCCGAAATAGTACTTCCTATATATAATTCTTTACCTCCGGACCATTCCGGAACTCCTCGTGACGTCCGGGATCTCATCCGGGACTCCGAAAAACTTTCGGGTTACCGCATACTAATATCTCTATAACCCTAGCGTCACCGAAACTTAAGTGTGTAGACCCTACGGGTTCGGGAGACATGCAGACATGACCGAGACGTTCTCCGGTCAATAACCAACAGCGGGATCTGGATACCCATGTTGGCTCCCACATGTTCCACGATGATCTCATCGGATGAACCACGATGTCAAGGACTTAATCAATCCCATATACAATTCCCTTTGTCCAGCAGTATTGAACTTGCCCGAGATTCGATCGTCGGTATCTCGATACCTTGTTCAATCTCGTTACCGGCAAGTCTCTTTACTCGTTCCGTAACACATCATCCCGTGATCAACTCCTTGATCACATTGTGCACATTATGATGATGTCCTACCGAGTGGGCCCAGAGATACCTCTCCGTTTACACGGAGTGACAAATCCCAGTCTCGATTCGTGCCAACCCAACAGACACTTTCAGAGATACCCGTAGTGTACCTTTATAGCCACCCAGTTACGTTGTGGTGTTTGGCACACCCAAAGTATTCCTACGGTATCCGGGAGTTGCACAATCTCATGGTCTAAGGAAATGATACTTGACATTAGAAAAGCTTTAGCATACGAACTACACGATCTAGTGCTATGCTTAGGATTGGGTCTTGTCCATCACATCATTCTCATAATGATGTGATCCCGTTATCAACGACATCCAATGTCCATGGTCAGGAAACCGTAACCATCTATTGATCAACGAGCTAGTCAACTAGAGGCTTACTAGGGACATGGTGTTGTCTATGTATCCACACATGTATCTGAGTTTCCTATCAATACAATTATAGCATGGATAATAAACGATTATCACGAACAAGGAAATATAATAATAATCAATTTATTAATGCCTCTAGGGCATATTTCCAACAGTCTCCCACTTGCACTAGAGTCAATAATCTAGTTCACATCGCCATGTGATTAACACTCACAGGTCACATCGCTATGTAACCAACATCCAAGAGTCTAGTTCACATCACTATGTGATTAGCACTCAATGAGTTCTGTGTTTGATCATGTTGCTTGTGAGAGAGGTTTTAGTCAACGGGTCTAAACCTTTCAGATCCGTGTGTGCTTTACAAATCTCTATGTCATCTCCTAGATGTAGCTACCACGTTCTATTTGGAGCTATTCCAAATAACTGTTCTACTTTGAGCTATTCTAAATTGTTGCTCCATTATACGTATCCGGTATCCCTACTCAGAGCTATCCGGATAGGTGTTAAGCTTGCATCGACGTAACCCTTTACGACGAACTCTTTTACCACCTCCATAATCGAGAAAATTCCTTAGTCCACTAGTTACTAAGGATAACTTTGACCGCTGTCCTGTGATCCATTCTTGGATCACTCTTGTACCCCCTTGACTGACTCATGGCAAGGCACACTTCAGGTGCGGCACACAGCATAGCATACTGTAGAGAGCCTATGACAAAAGCATAGGGGACGACCTTCGTCCTTCCTCTTTCTTCTGCCGTGGTCGAGCTTTAAGTCTTAACTTCATACCTTACAACTCAGGCAAGAACTCCTTCTTTGACTGATCCATCTTGAACATCTTCAAGATCATGTTAAGGTATGTGCTCATTTGAAAGTACCATTAAGCGTTTCGATCTATCCTTATAGATCTTGATGCTCAATGTTCAAGTAGCTTAATCTAGGCTTTCCATTGAAAAACACTTTCCAAATAACCCTATATATGCTTTCCAGAAATTCTACATCATTTCTGATCAACAATATGTCAACAACATATACTCATCAGAAATTCTATAGTGCTCCCACTCACTTCTTTGGAAATACAAGCTTCTCATAAACTTTGTATACACCAAAATCTTTGATCATCTCATCAAAGCACACATTCCAACTCCGAGATGCTTACTCCAGTCCTTCGAAGGATTGCTGGAGCTTTGCATACTTATTAGCATCTTTCAGGATTGACAAAACCTTCCGGTTGTATCACATACAACCTTTCCTCAAAAAAAACGTCGAGGAAACAATGTTTTGACATCCTATCTGCAAGATTTCATAAATAATGCAGTAATAGCTAATATAATTCCAACAGACTTTTAGCATCGCTACGAGTGAGAAAATCTCACCGTAGTCAACTCCTTGAACTTGTCAGAAAACATCTTAACGACAAGTCGAGCTTTCTTAATGGTGACATTTACCATCATTGTCCGTCTTCCTTTTAAAATCCATATGTACCCAACAGCCTTATGACCATCAAGTAATTCTTCCAAAGTCTACACTTTGTTTTCATACATGGATCCTACCTCGGATTTTATGGCCTCGAGCCATTTATCGGAATCCAGGCCCACCATCGCTTCTCCATAGCTCGTAGGTTCATTGTTGTCTAGCAACATGACTTCCAAGACAGGATTACGTACCACTCTGAAGTAGTACGCATCCTTGTCATCCTACGAGGTTTGGGAGTGACTTGATTCGAAGTCTCATGATCACTATCATAAGCTTCCACTTTAATTGGTGTAGGTTCCATAGGAACAACTCCTGTGCCCTGCTACACACTAGTTGAAGTGACGGTTCAATAACCTCATCAAGTCTCCACCATCCTCCCACTCAATTCTTTTGAGAGAAACTTTTCCTCGAGAAAGGACCCGATTTGAGAAACAATCCATATTGCTTTCGGATCTGAGACAGGAGGTATACCCAACTGTTTTGGGTGTCCTATGAAGATGCAGTTATCCGCTTTGGGTTCGAGCTTATCAGCCTGAAACTTCTTCATATAAGCGTCGCAGCCCCAAACTTTTAAGAAATGACAACTTAGGTTTCTCTGAACCATAGTTCATACGGTGTCATCTCATCGGAATTACGTGGTGCCCTATTTAAACTGAGTGCGGTTGTCTCCAATGCCTAACCCATGAACGATAGTGGTAATTCGATAAGAGACGTCATCATATCCAATAGTTATGATGTTCGGACACACCATCACTCTATGGTGTTCCAGGCGGTACTAGTCGTGAAACAATTTCCACAGTGCCAAACTCGTAACTCAGATATTCATTTCTGTGAACATATCATAGACATTTTATCCTCTTGTCACGAAGATCTTCAACTTCATTCTGAAATTACTTGAACCATTCAATAATTCAGAGTTGTGTTTCATCAAGTAAATATACTCAGTATCTACTCAAATCATTTGTGAAGTAAGAGCATAACGATATCCACTGCGCGCATCAGCACTCATTGGACTACACACATCAAAATGTGTTACTTCCAACAAGTTGCTTTCTTGTTCCATTTTACTGAAACCGAAGCTTTCAGTCATCTTGCCCATGTGGTATGATTTGCATGTCTCAAGCGATTCAAAATCAAGTGAGTCCAAACGGTCCATCTGCATGGAGTTTCTTCATGCGTATATACCAATAGACATGGTTCACATATCTCAATCTTTTCAGAAATGAGTGAGTCCAAAGATCCATCAACATGGAGCTTCTTCATGCGTTTTATACCAATATGACTTACATGGCAGTGCCACATGTAGGTGGTACTATCATTACTATCTTATATCTTTTGGCATGAACATGTGTATCACTATGATCAAGATTCAATAAACCATTCATTTTAGGTGCAAGACCATTGAAGGTATTATTCAAATAAATAGAGTAACCATTATTCTCCTTAAATGAATAACCGTATTGCGATAGACATAATCCAATCATGTCTATGCTCAACGCAAACACCAAATAACAATTATTTAGGTTTAACACCAATCTCGATGGTAGAGGGAGCGTGCGATGCTTGATCATATCAACCTTGGAAGCACTTCCAACACATCTTGTCAGCTCACCTTTAGCTAGTCTCCGTTTATTCGGTAGCTTTTATTTCGAGTTACTAACACTTAGCAACCGAACCGGTATCTAATACCCTGATGCTACTAGGAGTACTAGTAAAGTACACATTCACATAATGTATATCCAATATACTTCTATCGACAGCCTTCTCATCTACCAAGTATCTAGGGTAATTCTGCTCTAGTGGGTGTTCCCCTTATTACAGAAGCACTCAGTCTCGGGTTTGGGTTCAACAATGGGTTTCTCCACTAGAGCAGCAGCTGACTTTCCGTTTCATGAAGTATCCCTTCTTGCCCTTGCCCTTCTTGAAACTAGTGGTTTCACTAACCATCAACAATTGATGCTCCTTCTTGATTTCTACTTTCGCGGTGTCAAACATCGCGAATATTTCAAGGATCATCATATATGTCCCTGATATATCATAGTTCATCAGAAGCTCTAGCAGCTTGGTGGTAATGACTTCGGAGAAACATCACTATCTTGGAAGATCAACTCCCACTTGATTCAAATGATTTTTGTACTCAGACAATCTGAGCACAAGCTCAACAATTGAGCTTTTCTCCCTTAGTTTGTAGGCTAAGAAAATCGTCGGAGGTCTTATACCTCTTGACGCGGGCACGAGCCTGAAATTCCAATTTCAGCCCTCGAAACATCTCATATGTTTCGCGACGTTTCAAAAACGTCTTCGGTGCCTCAACTCTAAACCGTTTAACTAAACTATCATGTAGTTATCAAAACGTGCATGTCAGATGTTCGCAACATCCACAGACCACGTTCGAGGTTCAGCACACTGAGCAGTGCATTAAGGACATAAGCCTTCTAAGAAGCAATGAGGACAATCCTCAGTCTACGGACCTAGTCCGCATAATTGCTACTATCAACTTTCAACTAAATTTTCTCTAGGAACATATCTAAACAGTAGAACTGAAGCGCGAGCTACGACATAATTTGCGAAGACCTTTTGACTATGTTCAGGATAATTAAGTTCATCTTATGAACTCCCACTCAGATAGACATCCCTCTAGTCATCTAAGTGATTACATGATCCGAATCAACTAGGCCGTGTCCGATCATCACGTGAGACGGACTAGTCAACGTCGGTGAACATCTTCATGTTGATCGTATCTTCCATACGACTCATGCTCGACCTTTCGGTCTTCTGTGTTCCGAGGCCATGTCTGTACATGCTAGGCTCGTCAAGTTAACCCTAAGTGTTTTGCATGTGTAAAACTGTCTTACACCCGTTGTATGTGAACGTAAGGATCTATCACACCCGATCATCACGTGGTGCTTCGAAACGACGAACTGTAGCAACGGTGCACAGTTAGGGGGAACACTTTCTTGAAATTTTAATGAGGGATCATCTTATTTACTACCGTCGTTCTAAGCAAATAAGACGCAAAAACATGATAAACATCACATGCAATCAAATAGTGACATGATATGGCCATCATCACTTTGCTCCTTTTGATCTCCATCTTCGGGGCTCCATGATCATCGTCGTCACCGGCATGACACCATGATCTCCATCATCGTGTCTTCATGAAGTTGTCACGTCAACTATTACTTCTACTACTATGGCTAACGCTTTAGCAATAAAGTAAAGTAATTACATGACGATTTAAGTTGACACGCAGGTCATAAATAAATTAAGACAACTCCGATGGCTCCTGCCGGTTGTCATACTCATCGACATGCAAGTCGTGATTCCTATTACAAGAACATGATCATCTCATACATCACATATATCATACATCACATCCTTTGGCCATATCACATCACATGGCATACCCTGCAAAAACAAGTTAGACGTCCTCTAATTGTTGTTTGCATGTTTTACGTGGCTGTTATGGGTTTCTAGCAAGAACGTTTCTTACCTACGCAAAACCACAACGTGATATGTCAATTGCTATTTACCCTTCATAAGGACCCTTTTCATCGAATCCGATCCGACTAAAGTGGGAGAGACTGGCACCCGCTAGCCACCTTATGCAACTAGTGCATGTCAGTCGGTGGAACCTGTCTCACGTAAGTGTACGTGTAAGGTCGGTCTGGGCCGCTTCATCCCACAATGCCGCTGAATCAAGATTGACTAGTAACGGCAAGCATATTGAACAAAATCAACGCCCACAACTACTTTGTGTTCTACTCGTGCATAGAATCTATGCAATAGACCTAGCTCATGATGCCACTGTTGGGGAACGTAGCATAAATTCAAAATTTTCCTACGTGTCACCAAGATCAATCTATGGAGTCATCTAGCAACGAGGGAGGAGTGGATCTACATACCCTTGTAGATCGCGCGCGGAAGCGTTCAAGAGAACGGGGTTGATGGAGTCGTACTCGTCGTGATTCAAATCACCGATGATCCTAGTGTCGAACGGACGGCACCTCCGCGTTCAACACACGTACGGAACAGAGACCTCTCCCATGCCTTGATCCAGCAAGGAGGAGGGAGAGGTTGATGGAGATCCAGCAGCACGACGGCGTGGTGGAAGTAGCGGGATTCCAACAGGGCTTCGCTAAGCGCTGCGGGAGGAGGGAGATGTGTCACGGGAGGGAGAGGGAGGCGCCAGGCCTTAGATTGGTTTGCTCCTCCTTTTCCCCACTATATATAGGGCCAATGGAGAGGGGGAGGCGCAGCCCTTGCCCCTTCCTCCAAGGAAGGGTGCGGCCAAGGGTGGGGAGGAGTCCATCCTCCCCAAGGCACCTCGGAGGTGCCTTCCCCCTTTAGGACTCTCCCCTTTTTCCTATCTCTTGGCGCATGGGCCTCTTGGGGCTGGTGCCCTTGGCCCATATAGGCCAAGGCACACCCCTTACAGCCCATGTGGCCCCCGGGGGCAGGTGGCCCCACCCGGTGGACCCCCGGGACCCTTCCGGTGGTCCCGGTACAATACCGATGACCCCGAAACTTGTCCCGATGGCCGAAATAGTACTTCCTATATATAATTCTTTACCTCCGGACCATTCCGGAACTCCTCGTGACGTCCGGGATCTCATCCGGGACTCCGAACAACTTTCGGGTTACCGCATACTAATATCTCTATAACCCTAGCGTCACCGAAACTTAAGTGTGTAGACCCTACGGGTTCGGGAGACATGCAGACATGACCGAGACGTTCTCCGGTCAATAACCAACAGCGGGATCTGGATACCCATGTTGGCTCCCACATGTTCCACGATGATCTCATCGGATGAACCACGATGTCAAGGACTTAATCAATCCCATATACAATTCCCTTTGTCCAGCAGTATTGAACTTGCCCGAGATTCGATCGTCGGTATCTCGATACCTTGTTCAATCTCGTTACCGGCAAGTCTCTTTACTCGTTCCGTAACACATCATCCCGTGATCAACTCCTTGATCACATTGTGCACATTATGATGATGTCCTACCGAGTGGGCCCAGAGATACCTCTCCGTTTACACGGAGTGACAAATCCCAGTCTCGATTCGTGCCAACCCAACAGACACTTTCAGAGATACCCGTAGTGTACCTTTATAGCCACCCAGTTACGTTGTGGCGTTTGGCACACCCAAAGTATTCCTACGGTATCCGGGAGTTGCACAATCTCATGGTCTAAGGAAATGATACTTGACATTAGAAAAGCTTTAGCATACGAACTACACGATCTAGTGCTATGCTTAGGATTGGGTCTTGTCCATCACATCATTCTCATAATGATGTGATCCCGTTATCAACGACATCCAATGTCCATGGTCAGGAAACCGTAACCATCTATTGATCAACGAGCTAGTCAACTAGAGGCTTACTAGGGACATGGTGTTGTCTATGTATCCACACATGTATCTGAGTTTCCTATCAATACAATTATAGCATGGATAATAAACGATTATCACGAACAAGGAAATATAATAATAATCAATTTATTAATGCCTCTAGGGCATATTTCCAACATGCATGTGGGACGAAATTGATGACATCACTATAGATTCCCTCAGGATTAAAAAATTCAAAATTTTTCGTAGGCCAAACCGTCGCTCTGATCGGAAAATTGTTTTCACGTAAAAGAACCGTCGCGGCAAGAACTTCGAAACTAGATCCCATATTGATATGTTCCGACGACTTTTTTTCGGGTAAAAATTTACACGCATAGGGTATGCTAGTTATCACGTATATGGTACATCAGTTACCGCGATGTTTACATAGGCAAATTCCAGGCATAAAAATGACTTTTTCCAACTTTCTTCTCACATGCAAATGCACTAAAAATGCAGAAAAGCTAATGTCATCGTGGATTCTTTTTTTTTAGTTCCAAAATGTTTTGTCGCTCGAATCGCCTGTTCGATCCAAAATCTGTTTTCACAAAAAAAAATCCACCGCGGCGAGACCTTCGAAACTAGATACCATGTTGGCATGTTCCGAATAATATTTTTTGTGGGTCAAAAGTTATCATGCCTGGGGTAAATATGGTATCAACTCTGGTTTGCATATATTACCATGTTATTTACACATATCCTACCGAGTACGTTTTCAACAATTTTTATTCACGGGTCAAAAGTTATCGAGGTGTTTGTACCTAAGTTATCAAGTCCGGGATCCTATATTACCATGTTGTTTATACAGATGTTATCGAAGTATGTTTCCAAACAACTATTTTACATGGGTCAAAGTTATCGTGATGTTTGTACCTAAATTATCAGGTTCGTGAACGTATATTATCATGTTATTTACACGAGAAGTTATTAGGTATGTTTTCAATAAAAAAATCACCGGTTCAAATTTATCGTGTTGTTTGTAACCAAGTTATCAGGACCGAAAGTCTATATTATCATACTATTTACACAAAAAGTTATCGATGGTATGTTTTTAACATCTTTTTCCTCGGGTCAAAGTTATCGTTGTGTCTGTACCTAAATTATCAGGTTCGGGAGCATATACTACCATGTTATTTACACAGAAATTATCGAAGCATGGTTTCAACAACTTTTTCACGAGTCAAAGTTATCGTGGCGTTTGTACATTAGTTATCAAGTATGGGAGTGTATATTATCATCCTATTTACAAAGAAGTTATCGGTAGTATGTTTTTAACAAAAAAAATCCACGGGTCAAAGTTATCAGGTGTTTGTACCTAAGTTATCAGGTCCGGGATCCTATATTACCATGTTATTTAGACAGATGTTATCGGAGTATATTTTCAATAATTTTTTCAAGGGTCAACATTATCGGCAGTTAGCTTTTTCGTTATATAAAAATTATCAGGTGTAAGTTCAATAAACCTTTTTTTGGTCAATGTAAGCACAGTGTTGCATGCAAGTTATCAGGTCCGTGTTGCGTAAAAATACCATGTTATTTACACATAAATTACTGAGATATCTTTTTTTTTAAATAGGGGTCAATAACATTTTTCCTGCGTCGAAGTTATCACTGTGTTTGTATCCTAGTTACCGGGTCTGTGGTGTGCGAATTACCGTGTTATTTACACAGAAGTTACAGGGAGTATGTTTTCAACAAAAAGAATTCCCCGGTCAAAAGTTTCTAGGCCCGGATTAAGTTATTAGGTCCGTGTTTCGGAAATTAGCATGTTATTTACAAAAAAATAACAGAGTATAATTCAATAACATTTTCCCTAGGTCAAACCTATCACGGTGTTTATACGTAAATTATCAGATAGGCGGTACATAAATTATTGGAGTTCAATCCCAGTTTCAAACACTTTGTTTCTTAAAAAAGAAGATTAAAAATCAATGTAAACATGACCTATAAATACATATGTACAAAGACGGTATGCCTCTTCCATATAGTCAGCAACATGATGCTAATGATGCACTAGTGCAAAAATCAGAAGATATAAGACTTTTTTTTCCATTGTTGTAATAAAAAAGGGTCAAATACTTAGTTTCTTTAAAGTATAAAATAATTGATGCTGGCTGGGTTGGTTGTTCCTCTTTAATGTATGCTTGGCAAACAGAGTTCGAATCCCCTACCAAACATTTTAATTCCGTTCCCCACAACAGTCATTCTTTTTGTACACAACAGTCCAGTGCATGGCCCAAACTTGCGGGCCGAGAATCACGTGCGGGGCCCAAAAAATGGGCTCAGAATCGTGTGCGGACGTACTTGATGAAAAACAACTGATTGTAAGGCGCGTGTTAGCGACCGTAAAATTCGGATCGAACGATGATGGGGTCGTTCGGATCTGTTGCAAACAGACAGTCGACTGGAAAATAGCTTTTCCCTATTAGAAAACACCCTCAACAAAGGGATGCATTGCATAAAGGCAAATGCCAAAAAATAAAAATAATGGGTGTTTGGTTTATTGGGGAAAACCGAACAAATACGTAAGCAGCGCCTAGTAATTAGACTAGACCTAAAGCACCACAACAGATTAAATGTCGGCACACTTAAATTCAATGTCGACGGCAAATGTCCTATTCTGATCCCGAGCTCAAATGCACCCTTGCGAACAGTAAAATTGAAAAGTCTAGTAAACTGATTCAAAAAATTCTGTTTTTTTCGTAAACTTTGACAGATGTTTTGTATGCCTGCAAAATTTGAGCACAAAATGGCATTCGTGGAAATCTTGGCAAAAAAAGAACAAAATCAGTACTCCAAAATGCTTTCAAAACTAGCATTTTTTTTAGCATCAATTTTCTTTTGCACGACAATGTCATTTTGTGCTCAAATTTGGCAAGCATACAGAACATTTGTCAAAGTTCACCAAAAGAATATTTAGAAATTTCTAACTATTTTTTTCTTTGATTTTACTGTTCAGCGGGATGCATTTGAGCTCGGGAGCAGATACTCCATGTCCTGTACGGATCCTTCGTCCCTGAAAGTGGTGCGGCTGCTTGGGGTGCCATATTGGTCAGGTCATCGCATGGAAAGCTAGTCGCTGCACCCATGTGTCTGAAGGCTTTGGCGCCCAACTGCAGGCTATGGCTCAGGCTTTTGACTTGGCGGCCGAGCTTGCGCAATCCGCATAGTTGTGGACACGGATTCTCAGGGGGTGTTTGGTTCAGCGATTTTTTAGTCCCAGAAACTAGAAAAAGTCCCTAAAAAGTCTTTAAAAACCAAACGGGAGGGGCTTTTTCTATAGGGACTAAAAAAGACTCTACTGAAGAGTCTTTTTTGATTAGTCCCTCGGACTAGTAAAAGTCCTAGAACTTCTAAACCAAACACCCCCTCAGCCGCTGGCAGGAACCATGACTAGCGTTGGGCGGGACCTGTCCAAGTACGCCGCGCTAGTACTTTAAGACTTGAAAGTTCAGAAGAGGTTGCTCCAAATGTGACAAATAATTCGGTGCTTCCTCTGTTGCAGTGGTACCATCACATGCTCGTACGTACTCCCTACTTGTCATCAAAATAAATAAAAAATAAAAAGGGATGTATCTAGATATATTTTAGTTCTAGATACACCTTTTTTTGTCCATTTTGATGACAAGTTTTTTCGAACGGAGGGAGTACTAGATAGTCTCTCATAGCACTGCACAATCAGTATCGAGGTCACCGTACGAAAAGGTACTATGATCTACTCGCTCCGTTCCAAAATACTTGACTTCCATTTGTCCAAAAACGAATGTACCTATATACTAAAACATGTCTAGATACATCTATATTTTGACAAATGGAAGTCATGTATTGTGGAACGGAGGGAGTAACAATGAAGACCAGGACAACCCCATCTTGGGCGATCGCAGCCAGTTTCAACAACTCGGGCATCGTACGAAAAATCGCTGTGTTTCTCAAGCTAATCTACCGTATGTATTCCGTTTATCGCTCTTCGCCTGACTGAGTGCGACGAACAAAACCTTTCTGCGCTAATCAGCTCCGCCTATGGTGGTGCCGCCTCCTGCGCGGAGCCGGCTTCGTCAGCACCGACATGTGGTCCGCGTCCTGCCGGTCTCTCACGTTGGCCGTCACCGGAGGAGCCTCCCCGCCCGTGAGCCAGCTGATCGCCTCCCCCGCCGCGTCCTTCTCCGCCAGCTTCTTGTTGGCGCACGGCTGCCCCACAAACTGCATGCCGTTGAACTCCACGGTCGACCTGAAGAGGGTGTTCTTGATCTGCTTCGTCTTGTAGGATGGGTTGTCGTGCCCCGCCCTCGTCAGGAGGGTCTGCAGCTGGTTCTTGGGGTTGTCCCCGCCGTGTCCGCCTCCGCCTCCGCGGTCCATGGAGGCCACCGAGGGGGAAGAGTTCATCGTCTTTGCTTTCTTTGATCTTGGCTCTTGCCGGCCGTAGACAAACCGACCGCTGCATGGGTCCTCCGTGACCAGCAGCCGTACGGCTGACAGCAGCTCCTCGCTGGTTTGGATGTCAATCCTTGGGTTTTGAAGCTGTCAAAAACAGAGAATTGGTTGGTCAATAATAGGTATAGCATCAGCACAAATGAGGGAGAGTCAGACAGTAGTTGGCAAATGAACTGGCGACGGAATGGATGAGGGCAAATCCCTTTCAGGACATTTAGTTCCTAAAGATTAGATCCAAATCCCCCTAGCATTCTAGCAAGCAAACAGACCTGAAGGGGGAAATCCCAAAAACTAGCTCATGCAAACAATTTCAACATCCACTTTCATGGGGTAATGGATGCTCGTCAGATAAACACTATCTGACCATGTCAGAGAAGATCAATTTCTGGGCGAAGCTGAAGCGGACCAACTTGAAAACCAAATGTGCATATTTGGAAACCACAATGAAAGGTTTCAAACGGTTGGTCACCACTGAAAAGTGCTAACTACCATTTTGGCGACCCAACAGCGTCAACATAGGAAAAGGCAGGGGAGCCATAACATATAGCGTAATCTATCATAGTGCATATAGATATACATGTTTATTCTGCTGTATAAACAAAGTTTTCTACAGGATATTTAATTGGAGGTCTGTTTTGAATGTCAGTGGGTAACTAAACAACATTAAAATGTAGACTGAGTATTCGTCTAGAATGATAAATTTAAGATCAATAATTATACCTTGCAGTGTATTAAATTTTCAAGTTCACCCTTGAGATTCAAGTAAGTGGATGCAAGATCACGACTCATGAAGAACTCCAGATATCCCCCGAGCATTTTCAAGTGTCCGTCCTGCAGCATGGAGTATAAAGATATTCAATGGTAATTTACCAGACCGAAAGACAAATAAGCAATGCAAAGGAACTTACCAAGCCCCCTTGTTGTATGTTTCCTCCAAAGAGCAGCAATATAGAATCAGATATCGCTGTTGAATCCCGGAGAAACACTGAATTCACCTTCACTTTCTCATTGAACACTAGCCAGGGGAATGGAATCTTGGCTTCTTTCCCATTGACTGAACTCTGGAAACAACAACGAAGAACAAGATGAAACTTCATCATTTACAGCCCCTGGCCGTCTGACCAGAGTAAAATGGCGACATGATCACAATCATGTACATAGAATGAATGTGCTAACTTACCGAGTAAAGCATGACCTGTCCATCCTCCATTGTCTTGAGAGAAACCGATTTCTCCTTGTTCTGAATTACCAAGAAGCACATTAGGATCCAGATCAGAGAATTATAAGTGCTCTAATAATGTGGCTAAGTTCACATGCAAAAAAAAATGGTCCAAACATGACCTTTGTCCTAGGCAAACCAAAGCTATACTACTACTACAACAGAGCTACAGGTGAGTTAGATGCATAAAATGGAACAGAAATTTATATAGAAGCAACTCACCACAACAGACGAAACACCTGGGTATAAACCCGCACAAATGATTGCCCGAACAAGATTTTCATCGCGACTCCATTTATTGCACATAGTCATGTTTTCATCAATCAAGCCAGTGTCCTTTAAAAGAAAGAGGAACTGCCTCCGGAGAGAATCTAGGGCTTTCAAGGTCTGCGCTGACAGAAAATTTCTCCAGCAGTAGTCATAGCCATTGCGATCTCTTTCAGCATCTCTCCATCCATCATAAGCACGAACAATCGCAAGGTGGTCACTATAGTCACGGCATGAGAACTGCAACTTAGCAGACTCCGCAAGCTGCATGGAGGAAGGCAAAACGCTGAAGTTCAATACCAAGTATACAGCACAACAGACATATTTAGATGCATTAGAGATGGAAGAGGCATACTTACATCCTTCTTGTCAAATGGTGTCATGAATGGATCTCTTACGCTAAGTCCAGCAACAATGGTTAATATGGGATCAAGGCAATTAAATATAGCCCCAAAAATAAGCATCTTGCCTAATTTAGGCTCAACTGGAAGCATAGACAGGTGTTTTCCTGAGTGACAAACAGCAAGTATTATAGCACACAAGTTGCAAAAGTTCCAGAATGATGCAGTAAAGAGGTGGTAATTCATAGATAAATTTAAAGGGTGGATCTGGTACCTAGAACTGTTAACTCTTCATTCTGATCGAATGCTCCAATGACTTTGAGATATTCGATGGCATTTTGTACCTAAAACAAATATATTGGAATAAACTATCGGATCATCTGAAGGCACGAAGGACAAAATTTGTGATTGTGGTAACAAAAGTGAAAAGAAAGGTACCGATAGAGACTCGGGTGACTGCAAAGCTCTGGATAAGAATTCTGAGATGCTACCAAGCCGCAGGCTTTTTATTTGCAAACAGAGGGATTGGAGAGGGGTTCTCAGAAGTTCAGGCAACTGGTAGTCAGCGAACACATTATATACACACTGTGGGTAGAGATGGAAACATTCCCCTGACTGAACTCGGCCAGCTCTTCCTCGTCTCTAAATAACCGGACATTAAAATAACAAAACAGAAAGACATGATATAAGTGTGATGACCAAATATACTTTTGAAGGTAAATCACGAGTAGCTTGCTTAACATATCCACACACACAGAATTAATTATTTAATCAAAAGTGAGTTGCACTAAAAAAAATAAAATTAATCATATTCCAATAAGATCGAAAATATTACTTGTCTAGCAGAAGCCTTGGAGATCCAGGTCGGAAGCAGACAGGGAGTATTGTTCAGTGCATCATAAGATGTCTCTTTTGCTTTTCCACAATCAACAACAAAAACTACGTCATTGATAGTAATACTAGTTTCAGCCAAATTGGTGGCAAGAACTATTTTCCTTACACCAGGCTCAGGTTTGTCAAATATTAGTTTCTGCACAACAAAGAAAACAATATAAGAATAAAATCATTGATATATGAAAAGACATAAATCTGTACTCTTTGCTATCCATGGCTACAGCCTGTGAACAGCCTATATGGTCTATAGCAAAATTATGTGCATGTATACTCGAGTAATCATGTAATAAAACAAGAGGAACACTTCTGATTTTACACAAAACTGTAAAAGATGATAGATTCCCAATTCAATAAGGTCGCGGCTACTGTATGTCTGCAGAACAGGCTAAATAAGTAATACTTGCTCCCTTCCGGTTTGTACGGCCTACATGTATCCCTAAATCATCAATGTGACCAACATAACACAAGTTATATATCATAAAAATATACACCATTAGAAACTTTTAATAAAAATTCAACGGTATGCTTTTTGTGGCCTATAACTCATATTTCATTGGTCAAATTGACAACCTAAGGATACCCGCAAGATTTATCAACTGGAAGAGAGGGAGTAGGTGACTGGAGAAAGTTATATGAATCAAAGGAGCATCGAAACACATAAATGGACAGAATCGCGATTGCTTAAATATGTCAAATTTAACCAACACATCAGCCTAGAGAAGGTTTCCCTCAAACTGCCAGCACTATCAAAATCGTGTATGACGTAGCAAGTACAAATTTAAATGACTTAACAAAGTAGTTCCAGTGTTACCAGCACAAGTAAATTGTAGGTGCAAGTACATGTATTAAACAAAAGAACTAACCATGGATGTGCTAGTAACTTACAAAAGAGGAAATGAAAACATCTAAGAGGTAATACCTGCTCTGAGCTAGCCATCGAACCATGACATGCAAGCAGCAAAACTTTACTAGGGTCACCAAGCAATGGGTTGGATTGTAACTGATCTTTCAGCGTATTAATGTCATCCCACCCAGTCATAAATACAAGCACAGCACCGTCTCTTTCCTTTTGACAAATATGGCACAAGACATTTTCTATCAAGTTAAAACCAATTGAATCAGGATTCCAGCAGGATAGAGAGTCACGAGTTTGCGGACTATAATCCCTTAGATCCGCAGCTTTAACTGCATCCTGTTAAAAAGAGAAGCTTAGAGACCAAAGCTTTAAGCAGAAAATAAATGGTTAAAAAATAGGGACTCCCGTACTTCCACAACAGAGGCAATTTGGCTCTTTCTCTTCCGTAGAGCTTGCTTTTGCATCTTCCAACTTTTCTCTTGGCCATAGTCATCAATCTGATTGTACGGAGTCAATCTGTGGCCAGTAACTTCAAGAATATCTTCTAGGAAACGACTCCGGACAGGGTATGTAAAACCCTACAATGAGATGGCATGCAGCTTATTTAGACCACAAAGAACACCCAAGCAAGTTGCAGGTTCAGAGAGGAGTTAAAAGATTTCAGGCTAACTCAATATACACAAAGCACTAAATAATTGCAAGTGATTCAAAAGGCTATTCCTAAGATTGATAAGAGCAGCCATGCACAACATTGGTGTAATTCAGCTCATATTATGGATACACATTTGTGCTGATTCAAATGAAAGAATGACTTGATGAGCAGATTGATATGATAGCAAATACAAGAGTGAAGAAGTCCTAATGAAATATCTTACAGGTATATGTATCATGGGTGCTCCACCAAAGTATGAAGAGAACATCTCAGCATTGAGGGTCGCACTCATCAATACAAGCCTTAGCTCCGGTCGGCGTGGAAGAAGGTCCTTTAGGACAATAAGGAGAAAATCTAGCACAGAGACCCAACAAAATTAACGCTATTTACCTCCTGGATACCTAGTTCAGAATTATTATGAGTGATGCAAACCTTCATTCATGCCCCGTTCATGAATTTCATCCACAATAACATGGGTGACACCTTTCAAGCTTCTGTCCACCAGCAATCTTCGCAACAGGACCCCAGTAGTGCAGAACAGAAGGCGTGTATCCCTTCCTCTCATTCCTTCCAACCGAACTTTGTAGCCAACCTAAGGTAACAATTCTTTTATCAAAATGAAAAAGAACAGAATAATTTCACCAAGTTTGCACAAACTGTTTAGCATAGTGTAAACCCATTTCATCAGATAACCAAAGTAAAAGAAGTTAAGAAAAGGTTCTACAGCAACTGGATTACTGGCCAGTCAGCAACCTATGGATGGACAACAAATGGCTATCCTGGACAACATCCAATGACTACAATAACCATGAGTACCCATCGGCAACCACAAAACCAAAATCTCAGCATGGAAACATTTCTCACTGTATAGGTGCAAGTAGCTCACCGATTCCCCAATTTTTTCACCTCTTTCAGCAGCAACTCTTTCAGAAACAGAAATAGCTGATATTCGTCTTGGTTGAGTGCAAATGATACTGCAAGTAGCACCACGAGCAGCTTCTATTTCAGATTCCAAAATGTATTGTGGCAGCTGTGTTGTCTTACCACAGCCAGTTTCACCTGAAACTACAACCACCTGTTCAATCAAGCAAAGCACTGTTAATACTCGGTTATCTCAATATAGCTACTCACAAGTATTAGGCTTTTAACCGATGTGCTGGGTAGTACAAACTATCAAATTTATCAGATAGTTTGCAGAAACACTCTTAATTGAAAAAACATTAGATAACAAAACAATTAGTAGTAACTTTCCCAGACAAATGGAGGAACACAATCTAAGGAATACAGAACTGAAAATTATAAATATGTGTGACACTTAAGAAACAAGGGGCATATCCATTTCTTGAATAGTTTATTCAACATCCAGAGATAGCACGCAACATAGCATTCTTTTTCACATGAAAAGCACACAATTAGCTTTAGATCACATAGTTTAAGTGTTTGTTTTTCTATGTCATGATAAGATCGCTGTCACAAACAGATGAGTTGGGGTATTACAAAAATAAACCATATATAGCTCTGCTCTTAAATACTTGCCACAAATACCAAGAAAACCAAACATTTACAAACTGTGACCAAAATGCCCTTCAATGAAAAGAACAGGACCTGATTCTGAGATATAGCTTCCAATAGTGATTGCCTTTCTTTCTGGGCAGGAAGACTGCGACGAAACTCCATCATGCTCTGACCATCATTTGATTCCTGAAACGGAGAGAATGTTAATCAACAGGGTGCAATAATCGGAAAAGGTCATTGATCCACTCAAACCTATATTAGCGCACAAACATAAGTACGAAAAGAAATGTCAAACTAGCGGGACTAACAATTCAGAAGGCATCAAAGTCCTGCTTATTTGTCAAGTTAAAATTCTGGCATCTTAGGACCAACATGTTAGGTTAGTTATGCAACTACAGAACTAAATTAGATGATCAATTCAATAATCAAACATTGAACATTGACACGGTATTACACAAAGTAAAGTATCATTTACCATGCAACATAAACCCCAAGAAAATTAGTAAGCAAATTAAAAGAACACCGTGAAACTGAGTAACATATGCAATCACAAACTCAATAGCGTATCTGTGTAGGATGATGTACGTAAACAACTAATGATCCCTTAATTTCATGACATACCAGCAGATTGGTCATATGAAGATCATACTCCCTCCGTCCCAAAATAAGTGACTCAACTTTTTACTAACTTTGTAAATAAGTGACTCAACTTTGTATTAACTTTAGTACAAAGTTAGTAAAAAGTTGAATCACTTATTTTGGGACGCATGGAGCATGATATGTCAGTTATCTAAAGTACTTCTGCAAATACAATTCATTCCATTTACAACAGATGAGGGGAGATGATGGTTAGTGAAGTACAATACGAAACTAGGGGAAATTATACAAAACCATGATTGGCAAGGATATTGTGGTGAAGTTAAGTGTGATACAAGTTTTGAGACTTAATATTAAACATAAATTTCACTTCATGTGTATATCTTCAGCGTACTATAGAACTCCCAACCCACGAAGAAAAACTAACAAGTGGTCTACTGCATATAATCAAACCTGCCAAGCAGCTTGCTGGTTACGCAACTGTAAGCTTTTCCTTCTTTGGATTCTCTCCATCACAACGTTGGTTGATGTCTGATTATCCTGCTGCTCATAGAAGCTTTCATCAGTCGCGAAACTGTCTGTGCTGCTTGACCTTGAGAAGGCAGCATTAGGAAAGTTCCCACTGTCTGTTCTCTTCCGAGCAAGATAGTCTGCAAGCAACGCATCAACTTCTCTTTGCAAGCCAGAAGGTATAGATACCTATAAAGCAAATATTTCAGCCAACAAATGCGCAAGTCATACACACTTCAATCTTTAAGCTAATAGGACAATCAGCAATTCAGCATACCTCTCTTTGAGGTCTTTTGTCATCAAGGTCTGATCTATAATTAGGCAAGGGGACCTTACTAAACACGATGATTCGGGAATACTGACGGCTGCCATGACGTAAATTATCATCAGACAGGGGGCAAAGCATATGCAACACAATGATATTAGAGGGGCCATGAAGTACCTGTGCAAACCCATTCGATCTGCCAGTTGGGCAAGTTGATCAAAATCACGCCTGTCCTTTTTTTCCCTCGACATAATCTCCTGTTCATTGTCGTTACGGAGAAGCATGTGCAGTTTCCATTTCCATTCGTCAACATTCTCTAAAGTAGATCCACCCCCCTGGAATTTTTGTTGAGTAAACCGTAAAGAACTTAACATGACGCA
Source organism: Aegilops umbellulata (assembly GCA_032464435.1). Lineage (NCBI taxonomy): Eukaryota > Viridiplantae > Streptophyta > Magnoliopsida > Poales > Poaceae > Aegilops > Aegilops umbellulata. The sequence continues at coordinate 654,222,784 of CP136060.1, forward strand.
AAAAAAAAAAACATGGCCAAAAGATTGGTGTTTCATTATTATGGGGGAACACCAAATGTTTCCTTATTTTAGTAAACATCAATTCTAAATAGAGTTGACCTGAAAACCAAAAGGAAGCTTAATTCTCTCCAGAAAAGAATTATATAGCAAATATTTTCGACAAGCAAAAAATTGCCATTTCAAGATTCTTAACATAAAAGATATTTGCAGTTGCAATACGTTGTCAATGTCTTCCTTTCTTCAGAAAAAACTACTTGTCATTTTCAAAATGTTGCCGTTTAAAATTCCAGAAAAGCAGTAGTATCTTGTAGATATATTGAATTTTCACTTTAATACTCAAAGCATTGCATTTTTTCAAACTTAACCAACCAAGGTCTTTGTAAAAAATGTATTCCTTAAAAGTGTGACGTTATACTCTCCAAATGGTACCAGAATCTGAGTAGAAGCCAAACACGCACAATGTCTGAACTGAATATGCAGGGCATGTCCATTCATGTGATCCTCACAATTTTATGATCTTAAAATAATTTCATAGATCAGTACATGTTTGGAAGACAGAAATTGTGTGTAAATCGTTTCATTTCCTGCAGCATCAGTTAAAAAAAAACTCATGTTTCAACCGGAGTTTATTATTTCTCTGTCCATGGATGCACAGCACATAGATTCAGCAATCCTTGGTTCATCCATACTCAGTTACTTATTGTACGAAGTCCTTCAGCACACCAAAAGACACAATCATACATGCAAGCTTAAGCTATTCAACATACTAAAATACAACAAAAGCAGAGCACGGTAATGTATATCTACCTTGCTCGACACCGACGTGCGGTCCATTTCCCGGTCCGATTCCTCCTCGGAGAAGTCGTCATAGGCGTACCGAGAATACCCGGCGCTCTGCTGGCGCAAGGGCTGCGTCTGGGGCGGCGGCGGCCGGGGCGGGAGGGCAGCCGTGCGCCGCTGCTGCGGCTTAGGCGGCGACGGCGGGCTGAGGGAGCGCCCGTCGGCCCGCCACTCGGGCGTCCACGCGGGCTGCACCGCGGGTGGCGGCGCGAGGTTCCCGTTGGTGGACGCGATGACGGAGCGGAGCCTGCGCATCGGCGGCACGTAGACGCCGCTGGTGCTCATGGCGGAAGGCGAGGGGAGTTGGGGGCTCGCGCTGCTGCTGCCGGTGCTGGGGCTAGGGTTTCGGGAGAGGAAGAGAGGGGAGGGCATGATCAGGGGCCGGGGCCGGCGGAGGGGGCGGAGGCGACCCCGCAGCACCGAGGAGGCCAGGAGCATCACCAGTTCACCGCCCGCGCCGCCGCCGCAGCAGGCTCCCGTATCTCATCAAACCCCCCGTCCGCGCCCCCTTCCGCGTCCGCTGTTCCGCGGGCCCGAGGCTCCGGGCGGGATCGACGCCTCCGTCCGCGCGGGCGCGACGAGCTCCGGCACCGGCTCCGGCGAGGGGGCGGCGGCGGCGGTGGAGAGGAGGAGTGGGGCGGGGCGTGGCGGCTGTGCAGGGGTGGGAGGAGGGGGAGGGGATGGGCTAGGGTGGAGTGGGTGCGAATGGCGGTGACAAAAGGAAAGGCAGCTGAAGCACTGGGAGTGACAGGTGGGGTAGGCCTCTGGGGGCGTGTGACACTGGGCGGTGGGCCTGGTGTGAGGGCGCGCGTGCTCCCATCCCGTATCCTGGCGAGGGCGACGTGGCCGGAGCTGCGTCGTCGGTGGATGGACGGTTGTTTGGGCCCGCGGGGCCGCGACGTGGTGAGCTCTGGTTGGCTAGCTGTGTGGGACCGGAAACTGTGCGCGAGATTTTTTAGCGCTTTTCTGCGGGCTCGTTGGGCTTTCTGCGTTGAAGAGTAGGCCGAAGCATAGTTTAAGCGACAGCCCAAGCTGCCCATAAAGGTCGCCTAGAAAAACTGCCCATAAGGCATTCCAGCTGCTCTTTTTTTAAACCCTCACAAAAAAACTGCTCTTTTTTTTTGAATAAAAGAAGGGCCTCCCCTTTCGATTTCCAATTTTCCATTAAGATAAACCATATGGTTCAGTGCCTAATACAATGTAGGTAACTATTAAAACAAGCCATACGATTTTCATTAAAGCATTTCGGCTATCGAAATATCTACATAGAGACGCGCGTCGGAGCTATGTCTCGTTTACTGTTTGCATCGGTTTTTCTCTATTTTTCTTTAGGCTTTTTTACTTTACTTTTCCAAAAAAAATCTTCGGTTTTATTTGTTTCTTTCCTTGCTTTTCACCAACTTTCTTTACTTTTTTATTTTCTATTCTTATTTCAACATTGTCTATATTTTTCCGTATACAGAAGAAATGTTTTTATGCATGTTTATTTTTTAAAAAAATATCTAAATATCTTTATTGTACATCAAAGAAGTTATGGATCATTCCCCACTAGCAACAAAAGTCAATCAATACAATGACTAGAGCTTCATGCTCGGATCGTTCAACCTCCGAAACACAAGAGTTAAGGAGTCCTACTAACATGGGCATAGGCATGGCGGTGGCGGGAGGGGGGACGTGCAACCCCACGCACACTTTCGGCAGGCCCATATGCGGGCGGGGTGCCCCTTTTTTTGGTATTCCTTTTTCTTTTTTCTTACCTTTTTATTTTTCTTTTTAAACATAAAAAAGCATTCGCAAAATTATTTTATTGTGAATTTCAAAAAATGTTTAACTTTTTTAAATGGTCCAAGATTGAAAAATGTGCTGAATTTTAAAAGATGTGTATGAATCTTATCTTGAATTACAAGAAAGGTTCATAGATTAAAAACCATTCGTGAATTTGAACCGTATTTAGTTTTCAAATTTCAAACAATGTTCTTAGATTTTAAAAATATTCCAAATTCTAAAAAAATTAAAATTTTCATAAAATGCTAATGAAAATATCAAAGAGGGAAAAGAAGAGAAAAATAAAAGGCAGGAAAAAAGAAGGCACAGTATAAAGCAAATGAAACCGAAAGAAAATAAACACACGAAAAAGGAAAGCTGACTCAAAAAAGGCTTTTGTATTATTCGCCAAACCGATGTGACGGAAACAAAAAAAAAAGCAGCGCGACTCTAGCCAGGTGTGTGTTTTCATGCTATTCGCCGCGTTATGGGGGGAATAGGACCCACCAAAAAAATTGCCAGCTCATGTAGCAGCGCGACTCTAGCCAGGTGTGTGTTTGCATGGTATTCATCGCGTTATGGAGGAATAGGACCCACCGCATCTAACATTTTTACGAGCCCTGCTTCTCTTGACATATCTTCGACTTGATTATAGCGAGACAATGGACCCATTAATGTTAGTTTGCTAGGTTTGCTCTTTTTTTTTCTTTTGTTTATAGTTTGAGACATTCTAATTATATGTACTTTAAAAAAGTTGGTTAATGTACTTTGAAAAGTAAAAAATGTGAACACAGTGTAAAATGTTGTTACTTCCTCTGACCCTATGCTAGATACAACCGTTTGAGCGTCAATTAATATGGGAGGAATGGAGCAGCTTAATTTTTGTAACAAAATTGTAGCATTAATTTTTTTATGACATTTAAAAATTGCTCACATGTTTCCAAAAATGCGCATGTCATTTAAAATATATATTTATACAATGTAAAAGTATTTGCACTGTTAAAAAAATCACATCATTCAGAAAAATGTTCATTATTTTCAAACATATGTTTATGAAATTTTTCAAAAAATGCTCGTGTAGTTTAAAAAATGTTTTTACCATTCGAACAGTATTTCAATGTGTATTTTTAAAAAAGTTGAATATGTGTTTAAAAAAGTATTTAAAAACAAGTATTTTGAATAACGTTAATCATGTGTGTGTGTGTGTGTGTGTGTGTGTGTGTTATATGCATACAGAAAATGTACAATGTGACATTATGCCTATAAATTGGCGGTTCAGCGGTGTGCGGTCTGCCTTGCAAAGGAGTATGTCCCGGCAGCGGGGTCATTGATCTTAGATTCCCACCTATTGGGGTGGTCGACTCAAGAAACTATCCAAAATATTTGAGGTTAGTTTGACGTGTTCAAGTTTGGTCTTATGTGGTTCACCAGAGTTTTGGAGAAATGTCCAAATGCAAAAGATGAAGTTAGATATGACAGTTTTTAAGGTATTCGATATTATTTATAGTTTTATTAAAAAGTCATCGATGTTCCTATGTGTTTCATTCAGGTGTACATGATCTGATCTATTATTATAGTTTGGTCTATTACTAAAATCAGATTGTTTGGTCAAACGTTGAACGTGCCATGTGATTATCAGCAGATACGTAATGGTGTGCGCTGATGCTCTCTTAGAGTCTAACAGCTTACCGAAAAAGGGTTTCCCCCGCTTTGTATTCCAAAGCACCAACACCGAGTACAGATAACGCTGTGGCGAGCAACACAACACACCAAGAAAAAAAAAGAAGAAACAAATGCCAACCACGGCAGCTTGGCAAAGCGCGGACGACCCGCCACCACGGCGCCCACCGGAAACAAATCACCACAGACCAAGGCTCCGATCCGCCGCGTACCAAGCAGCACCTCCAAGAAGGGATGCGACGCCGACGACGCTGCTGCCCGGACGAGTCCTCAGTTTTCCCCGGGCACGCGGAGGGAGGTGGGGGTGGAAACCCCCGACACCCTCCAGGAAGGAATGGTGGCACCCGCAGGTGTCACCGCCTCGGGGCCGAAGCCGGCAGGGATTTCTCCCGCATACCAATCCCTACCTCCCAACCGGACGGAGCCGACCCGCCAAACCGTCGCCGACCACCATGCACCAACGAAGTAGCGCCGCCACCCACGCCGCCTCACTACGAACACCACCACGAGGCCAAGAGGACCGGAGAGAAGCTCACCATGACGGGAGCAGCAACACCGACGCCGGGCGGGAGGGAACCACCTCCACCGCCGTCGTGCGGGAGGCCCGTGCCTCCGGCACCGTCGCGGTAGCCGTCCGGACGCGGCAGCGGGGCATGCCGGGCCACCCCCGGCCCAGCCAGGCCCAAAGCGGGCCCGTTAAGCCCCGCCGGCCGCGATGCAGCAAGCCGGCGTCGTCGCCGCCGGCACCCAGCCACTCGTCGCACATCTCCCCCGCCTCCCAGAAGCCACGCCAGAGTCATCCCCGCCGCCGGCCCGCCCAGGCCCAGATGGGGCCCAAAGGGCCCAGATCTGGGCCGAGCGGACGACGCCAGATCCCGCCACCGTGCCGCCCCGCCGCCAACGCCAGACCGCCGTCGCCTAGATGCACCCCCCGGAGCCGCACCGCCGGCGTCGGAGAGCGACCGGGAGGGGAAGGGCCAGGAGGCCGCCGCCACCAGCAGCCCCGGGCCAAGCCGGCCGCGGGCGCCGGCGACGGCGGCGAGAAGGAAGGAGGGAGGGGGGAGCCTGGAGTGGGGAGGCCCGTCGCGCGGCCGGTCGCACGCGGGGGGGGGGGGGGGGCGACGCGGTCGCGAGAGGAAGGTGGGGGTTCAATCAACTGGCCCGGTGCATCCGTCAGCTAGTTTGTATGATCACTTTGTTTGATCTTTCTTCTTCCGAAGACGGAGCCGGGAAGAAGATTCATCCATAAGCAAACGATGTCAACTACAAGCACCAAGGATTATTAGAGCAACTCCAATGGGTCGACCCATTTCGTCCACGGCCGTCCGTTTGAATCGGCGTGGACAAAAAAGCCGGCCCAACGCGACGACCCAAACGGACCCGCGTCCGCTTTCGTCCGCCTGCCGATCCATGCCCGGCCCATTTTTTAGCCTGATTTGTGTCGGCGCGGACACAAGACGGACGCGCGCGCGCTCACCCTCTTTCCTCACCGGACCCGCTGGTCGGTGGCACATTGGATTCACACACTCGCCCGCCTGCTACGTCGCCGACACCGCCGGCCATTTTTTCAGATTAAAATAGGTACATAGATAGTTCTAGCTTACACAGATAAAAGAAAAAGACCACTACTCGTCGCTTTCTGACTCCGACTCGGTAATGTCCTCCTCCGACGTTTGAAGGTAGGCGTCAGCAAGCTGCTCGTCTTCAAAGTCCCAATCCGACGTTTCTTGTAGCTTCAGTTTCAATTGAGCTGCCTGCTTCCGCGAACGCTTGTCCTCCCGATAGGCGGCTCGCTCCCTCCTCCTCGTGTCCCTCTCCGATCTCAATTGCTTGTAGAACTGGCACTCGTCGACGATGTCCTGCGGGTAGCCTCCGCGCCACACCACCAAGGCTTCCACGTCCTTCTCTGCGATGGCGAGGCGACACTGCCGCCTCCGGTGGACACGACGATCCTCGTCGGTGAAAAGCCGCGGGAGAGGCGCCAGATCTTGCGCTCGCTGGCACGACACGTTGGGAAAATTCATATCCCGACGAGGCCTCAGGAGAAGCCACGCCGCCGTGTTGTGCGCGCGGGCCGCCTCCTCTGCGGTGTCGAAGGTGTCGAGGACGAGACGTTTCTCGCGAAACTAGATCTCGGCGGAGAAGGCGCCGGAGCGGCGCTCGCGGACTCCGCGAAAATCCGAAGCGCCCAGGCGGCGGATCGACATGGTGGCGCAGAGGCGGCGAGAGTGGGCGGCCGACAGAGCGTGGAGGGAGCGCCTTCTTTATAGCGAGCGCCGGTCGCGGGGCGCGCGCGAATCTTTCCTGCGCGCTGGAGCGCCAAAACCAGCGCGCTAGGCCGCTTTCTCCCGCGCGCTGGAGCGCCAAAACCAGGGCGACGGCACGATGTTAAACACGCGCGGTCATGTAAATGGGTCGGCCCGTTGGACGCACTGCCGACCCAAAACTAAAAAGGGCGGACGACGGGCGGACGGCGGATCCAAACAGACAAAAAACGGACAAAAACGCTATCTGTTTTGGTCGGCCCATTGAAGTTGCTCTTATATAATCCAAGTCAAGCGCCGCGCCGTACACCACGAGCACATAGAGCGGCATAGCCTGAGATCGATGGCCGGAGACGGCGGCAAGGTGACGCTGCTGGGCCACTGGGCGTTGCGCGCGCATAGACTTAGACATGGCCATATTCGCTCGCTCTCTCTTTTCTTAATCTAACTTGCCATATCAAAAAATTTGCTTAGTTGGCACGCTTAGCACATGTACAAAAATGGAGCATTGCGAGGGGTCTAAACATTGCCATGTTGTCTTATTCATAATTGTGGAGTGTGTCCACCACACATAGGCAGGACGGGAGGCCGGCCATTCATTTTAACTTTATTCTTACACGATGCATGCGGGAGGGAAGGGTCCAAAGTAGCTGTCGATGCAGACGCGGCGGGAAGGGCGAGACCTGGACGGCAAACAGCTCTTGCAGGTGGGAGCACACTTGTCAACCTCGTCCATGCAGCGGCACGTCGGCGGGTACGACCTGGTGCAGCTAGGCAGGCCGCAGCACTCCTGTAGATTTGTTAACGAGATTCACCAATATGGCTATATCCCCGGGGTTTGATTACGGGCGCTCCTTCCCGTGACATCGTCACAATACCGCACACCGGCCATCCGGGCGCCGGCACACGCCGCCGGCTCCCCCTTGCGCGCATGTGCTATTATGCTGGCATAAGTTACATCGTGTGTCTACCCCCGCTATATAAGAGAGGCTTAGGATACAAGTGTCCTACCAGGACACGACTCCATATCCTGTAAACACAATACAACTACAAGTCCAATTGTAACTTACCCTGTACACTATATTCGACACAACTCTAACAAACTCCACCTTGGCGAATATTCTCCACCACCTTAAATTTGTCCATGCGTCAAACTTCCATGTACATTGGACTTGAGCTTATCCCATGAGCACCGCTGCTACTCCAAAGACTCCATGTGACTCCACCTGTAACTTGTAGTCCCTCCTTTTCTTGACCACAGTCAACACTTGAGCAAAAATAAGTATCTTGTTACTCTAGTTTGTGCTCCCAACTTCCAGAGTATCCGTTCAACACCATCACACCCCGATCACTGACCTGCGTGAAAAAGAACAACTCACATATTAGGTGTCACACATAAGAGTTACCTGAACTCAACATCACCGCTCCTTTCTTGATCGCCTGTCTAAAACTTGAAGGAATTTCACCATTGCTTGTAGTCATCCCAAGTCAAATTCGCAGTTGTCTCACCACATGTATGACCACCAGAGCCCTGGCCCGTCTCCATGTCCCGTGCGCACCGCACGCCTCGCCGCCACTACCACGTCGAGCCTCCGTTGTCCCGGTCGAGTCTCAAGGGTCGCGAACCCACACCACTCAACCCCCACTGCAGAGTACCACCGATCATCACCGACCGATGACGAGTTTCACGCTTTCATCAGACCACTGGGCTCCAGTCCGAACTGCATGTCACTCGCTTTCTCCCGCTTTCTGAATAGGCTTCGATTCCCTGGATCCTTACATCGTAGCCCCTCAATCCAGCTCCACCTTCAACATGACTCCATGGTAGAGGATCAGTCCACCCCGCGCCCCGTTGACATCAAGCTTCGTGTGTACATTACCTTGAATCAACCCCGCGCCATAGCCTTGTCGAAGCCACACAAGCCCTCGGGCCTGCGCCATGTGTTTCCACGCTCAGAAGTCGGTCACCATCAGCATCACGCTCCTATGTCATCGTCGCCGATCCCATCACCGTCTTCTGTACCAACCGATTTGCGTAGATCCGTCAGACTGTCCAAGTCTGACCCAGCCGAACTTATTCGACTGCATGACACGCTCCAGGCTCGCAAATCATCTTCCTCGAATTTCCATCCATCACATGATAATTCCATCACCGCTGACATGACTTCCCGCAACGCCTCAAGCATCCTTTGTCGCGCCAACAATCTTTCACCCATGCCTGCCATAACCAAGGTTTTCAGTTCCGTTGAACTTCTCCACCTCAAACCCGATGCCCGATAGCATCATGATTCTTCATACGGCTGACCCTGTGAAAAATTAATCGAGCTCCACTGCGATGCCCCAAGTATACAAGCAAAACCTGATGAGCTACACCCCTGTGTACTAATAGCAAAATCCAACCAATCTTGGTCTTCACGTGTAACCGCTCCTTGGCACAACTCCAATACTAGCAATTGCCTTATCAATGCATCTCTTGCTAATTCCGATAGATGCATATCCTTGACGGATTTCTTTATTTCGCTGACTGATTTGCCTCTTGCCTGAACCCACGTGTCCTTTTTTTTGGTCCAAACAAATCTCTCGCTGCTCCTCGTACAGCATGTAGGCCTCGCGTCCTGGCCTCAAACCACGGCAACACCAAGCCGCACCAGCCAACCTGCCACGTCCAGGGCAACATCGCTACCTGCAATCGGCCGCCAACCTTGTGTTAATCCGCACAAGGCTAGCTCCTTCCTGGAGACCTTCCACACGTAGGGTATGCCGCCAGCCGCCGAGTTGCTTCCGATCAGTATCAGTCCGATCTGCTGATTGTTGCGTACACGCACCAGCCGCCCGGCCGGCCTCGATCCGAAGGCCAAAGGAGCCCTTTCACCGAATCGATTTGCTCCTTACCTGCATGCCACGCGCCTCCAGCCTGCCGCATGCTACGATGAACATCTGATCGCTTTTCTCTATCTCGCCGAGAACGACACCATAGCCGGCTGCATCTCAACTCGATACTTCCTCCGGATCAACAATCGCAACCTCCTCAAAACCTTGCTCATGATACCACTTGTTAGAATAAATCCGAGGCATACCGTCGATCATCCGAGGACCAAGCAATCACACGAGCACGACACCGAGATTTGTTAACGAGGTTCACCGATATGGCTACATCCCCGGGGCTTGACTACGGGCGCTCCTCCCCGTGACACCGCCACAATACCGCACACCGGCCACCCGGGCGCCGGCACACGCCGCCGGCTCCCCCTTGCGCGCATGTGCTATTATGCTGGCATAGGTTACATCGTGTGTCTACCCCCGCTATATAAGAGAGGCCTAGGATACAAGTGTCCTACTAGGACACGACTCCATATCCTGTAAACACAATACAACTACAAGTCCAACTGTAACCTACCTTGTACACTATATTCGACACAACTCTAACAGAGGTTATAAACATGAAGAATTGAATTCTTTGTTAAAGCAAGTTGTAACACAAATGGTAGGTTCGTCCTTGCAGGGGCTTCATAAATTACCTTGTAGTAGTTTAACTGATTTCTAACTTGGGTACTCCGAAAGAAACGAAAAAATAACTTAGGGCACGAAGGCAAAGAAACAAATAAGGGTGCCTGTCCCTGGTGTACCTACAATCAACAAACTATTTGTGCCCAACTGATTTCAAATCAAACAGTTTTTGGAGCACATGCTGGCAATCAGTTACTGCTATTTGAACAACAAGTCCACGAAGAAATATTTGGAAGTGCTTTCAGAAAATAATAATAAGGCTTGCCACTTGAGATTTACTCGTGTCATACAAAGGAGATGCATTAGTGATAGGAATGGTTGTCTCTTATTTACAACCATATCAAATGTGCAGATTTTATTGTAAATCAAACTTAGGACTAATAAATATGAAGAGTATATTGTGAGAAAACTAGGTTAAGCGTATACCAGCTAGGCAGGGACGCGTACGTGTTAAATAGGGCACAAGGCCGAAGAGATTACAGCGTAGGAGGTTAAGGGAGGTTAGGATCGATCTCATCTATCTACGGGATAACTACAACAAGAGAGAGATCGATCCTACCGGCCCAACCATCCAACGTGATACACACGCACGCCTACAACGTGATATACACGGTTTATACATACACCGTATATATACACAGAGAATACAATGTTTAACACTCCCCCTCAATCACAACTATCCAAGTTGAGATTGTGCCTGAATGCCTTCAACTGTTGCAAAGTAAGTGGCTTAGTGAATCCATCTGCAACTTGATCACCAGTGGGTATAAACCTTATATTCAACAATTTATCAGCCACCCGTTCACGAACAAAATGATAGTCAATTTCAATATGTTTTGTCCTGGCATGAAATATAGGATTAGCAGATAGGTATGTGGCACCAAGATTATCACACCAGAGTGATGTCGCTTTTGGATGATGAACACCCAGTTCTGTCAGCAAATTTTGGACCCAAATAATTTCAGCAGTAGCATTGGCTAACGCCTTGTACTCAGCTTCTGTACTTGACCGAGATATAGTGGGTTGCTTGCGAGCACACCAGGATATCAAGTTACCTTCAAGAAATACTTCAAAGCCTCCTGTGGACCTCCTGCCATCAGGACAGCCTGCCCAGTCTGCATCTGAAAAAGCACTGACTAGCATGGAATCTGACTTTCCAAATTTTAGACCATGACCTTTGGTTCCTTGAAGATATCTAAGTATCCTTTTTACGGCTGTCCATGTAAAAAGTGACAAACTTTGTTTACTGAGTATGAAATATCTGGCATAGTCAAAGTCAAGTATTGCAATGCTCCTACAATACTTCTATACCTGGTGACATCCTCTGCCCCAAGCGCCTCTCCATCATGAAGAGACAACTTTTCAGAGACAGACAAAGGCGTAGGTGATGGCTTACATGTCTTCATGCCCATCCTCTGAAGTATTTCTTGTACATATTTTTCCTGTGACAACACAATTCCACTTGGTACATGTTTTACCTCAATTCCAAGAAAGAAATGCAGGATGCCTAGATCCTTTAGTGCAAAGTCCTTTCTCAAGTCCTTGAGGAGAGCTTCAACTGCTTGATATGAGGAACTTGTGACAACAATATCATCAACATAAATGAGCATAAAAATGGTTATCCCATGCCGATGATAAAAGAACAATTAGGTGTCTCCCTTGGACGGAGAGAACCCTAGGGATTGCAACTTTGAAGATAACCGAGAGTACCAAGCCCTAGGCGCATGTTTCAGTCCACACAATGCTTTGTCAAGCTTACATACATGGCGTGAAAATCTGGAATTTTCATACCCAGGAGGTTGCCTCATGAACACTTCCTCTTCAAGAACATCATGCAAGAATGCGTTCTTTACATCTAGCTATCGAATGCACCAGTTTCTAGAGACTGCAATTGAAAGAGTTATTCTAATAGTAGATGCTTTTATTACAGGACTAAATGTGTCCTCGTAATCAAGCCCGTACCTCTGCTTGAACCTTTGGCAACTAAACGTGCCTTATACCTGTCAATAGTGCCATCAGATTTTCGCTTGACCTTATAGACCCACTTGCAGTCAATAAGATTCCTTCCCTTGGCTGGTGGAACCAAACGCCGCGTTTTGTTTTTCATAAGAGCATCATATTCCTCATCCATTGCCTCCTTCCATCGACGTTCGCCCAGTGCTTCTCCCAGACTCTGCGGTTCTCCTGTGGCACAAAAAGAACCCCAACAAACACAACCATCTTTATAGATTTTAGGCTGAACAATACCACTCTGTGACCTGGTATGAGAGCGTGCAGGAGGCGGCGGAGCTGGTTGCAAATCACGTTGCTGAAGTCGGTTTGAGGAAGAAGACACAGCCGATCCGGAGTCCACAGAAGATCCAGGGAGGAACTCCTGTTGCAGCTCCTAGGACGACAGCAGCGAATCAGCGGACAAAGACGCAGCCGCCTCCCCGAAGCGGCCACTTGGCATGTATGGACTGGGCTCCAGCGGTTGGTCGGGCGGCAGCCGACCGGAGCCGCGCGCAGAGGGCCTGCCTGGCCCCGCCACAGGTGCGGCCCGCGGATGCGACAAGGGCCGACCGAGGCCATGTGCGCCTGGCCCACCAGATCCAGCCGCAGGTGCAGCCCGCCTGGCTGACACTGATGCCGATCCCAGAGGCGATGCGCCTGGCCCGCCTGATGCACCTGACGAGGCGGATCCTTAGGGAATCCCGCCCAGATCAGCTCCGGGATCGCCGTCCGGATCCTCTGCGGCGTGTGCTGTAGCTTCGGATCCTGACATAAAATCGTACGAATTTTCTCCTGTTGCTTAATTATATTCCTGCACACTTTCAGCAGAGTTTTGATCAATAGAGTCATGAGACATTGACACATGGTCAGCAGGATCCACTACACCCCCAGGGATAAAGTTTGGCGACGGAAGGAGATGGGCGGGTAGAAGAACAAGTTCTTTGCGAAGTTGAGCGCCGGTGTTCGGGTGGAGTTTGGCAGAAGGAAACACTTGTTCATCAAAAACCACGTCGCGAGAAACGTAGAAACTTCCAGTGGCAACATCCAAACACTTGTAACCTTTATGAAGGCTACTGTACCCCAGAAAAACACATTGTTTCGAACGAAACTCGAGCTTGTGCTTATTAAAAGGACATAGATTTGGCCAAACGGCACAACCAAAAAATGTGAAGGAATGTGTAATTTGGTTTAGTGCCAAAGAGACGCTCAAGAGGGGTTTGATTATTAATGACTCTACTAGGAACACGATTGATGGGATAAACGGCTGTGAGGAACGCTTCGTCCCGAAACTTCAATGGCATGTAGGCATGCGCAAGGAGGGAGAGACCCACCTCCACTATGTGCCTATGTTTTCTTTCAGTGGATCCGTTTTGTTGGTGAGCATGTGGACAGGAAACATGATGTGTGATGCCTATGCATTCAAAGAAACAGTGGAGTTTTTGGTATTCACCACCCCAGTCCGTTTGCATGGCAAGAATTTTGCGATCAAAGAGACGTTCAACATGTTGTTGGAAAAGGTGAAACTTTGCAAACACATCAGACTTATTTTTAAGCAAATAGATCCAACTAAACTTGCTAAAATCATCAATAAAACTGACATAATACTTTTGTCTGCCAACAGAAACGGGTCCAGGACCCCACACATCTGAAAAAACTAGCTCTAAAGGAGCCTTTGATTCACTAGTAGAACGAGAATAAGGGAGTTGATGACTCTTGGCCATCTGACATGAATCACACACAAGGAGATGATCCTTTTTACTGGAAACTGGAAGACTAAAATCTCGAAGAATTTTTTGGACCACCGAAAAGGCAGGATGCCCTAGGCGTTTATGCCATCTTGAGGTAGATGGCTTGATCACACTGAGAGCTTGACGAGGAGGAGCATCATGGCGGCCAGAAACTGGAAACAAACGGCTTCTACTCTTGCTTTGAAGAACGGTTCTCCGGGTGGCTCGATTCTTAACAAAGAAAATTTAAGGGTAAACTTCAAGGAAGGCATTGTTATCTCGAATAAGCTTGTAGGCAGAAAGTAAACTTTGATCTGATTCTGGTGCATGGATGACATTATTTAGTTTTAGAGAGCCATGAGGTGTAGTGAGAACCAAATGACCGATGTGAGCAATGTCCATACCTTGACCACTCGCGGTGTGGATTTGTTCCGTGCCAGTGTACCGATCCCGAACAGCAAGCTTCTCCACTCCCCTGTCATGTGACCGGTTGCTCTGGTGTCGAGGTACCAATTTGTGTCCACTCAATAGGAGTGAACGGCATTGGCCTAACGGTTTCCTCCACCACCACCTCCGCCCGCAGGGTTGCGAATATTATTGTTGTAGTTGCAATCATAACGCTTCCTGCAACGCCAAGCTCCATGCCCCTCCATCTTGTAGATCTGACACTTCTCACGGTCACCGCGATCACCGCGGTCACCGCCACCTTGTCGCGGCGCACCTCCAGACCCGCCGTTGCCAGAGTTGTCGGGTTAGCGCTGGCCACCCGCGCTGTTGTTGTTGAAGCAGCGGGAGCCACCACTGCCACCTTCGTTGCCGCCACCAGGAAGGCTGTAGTTTCCACCGCCGCGACCACCGCCCCCGGCCGCAAGGTTCACGGAGTAGGAGGCGGTCTCGGCGACGATGCGGGCCTCTGCTGAGAGCAGCAGCGAGAAGAGCTCGCTGAGGCCGATCGGCTGCTCGGTTGCTGTGCGCGTGGAGATGGCGGAGACGAACCCATTGTAGTCGAGCTCATGAAGAAGGTCTTGCAGGATGTGGTCGACCACATCATCCTCATCAAGCGGCTTGCCAGCGGCAGCAAGTTCGCCGGCGATGCCCTTCATCTTGGTGAAGTAGGCCGCCGCCGAAATATCGCCCTTGCGGGTATGCTCGAGCTGTGAGTGGAGCTGGATCACCCTCGCCCTGGATTGCGACGAGAAGCTCTGCAGGAGCGCACCCCAGAGCGTCGCCGCGGTAGTGCATTTGCTGACCTGCATCAGGACTTCTCGAGACAGATGCAATCAAAAAGGTGAGAACCTGCTGATCCTGGGTGACCCATACGGCGTGCTCAGGGTTGGCCACGGAGGTGACCTCCTTCTTGCCGGAGACGTCTTTCTCCGTGGTGATCACAATGGCGGGCTCCTTGACGGAGCCGTCGATGTAGCCGGTCATCCCTGCCGCCTTGATGTGCGGCAGGACTTGCGCCCTCCACACGAGAAAGTTCTCGCGCGTGAGCTTCTCGGTGATGGTGCGGCCGAGAGCAGCGATCGAGGCGACAGAAGAAGAACTCGACATGGCTAGATGCGGTGAAGAGGGATGGCTCTGTATACTATGTGAGAAAACTAGGTTAAGTGTATACCAGCTAGGCAGGACGCGTACGTGTTAAATAGGGCACAAGGCCGAAGAGATTACAGAGCAGGAGGTTAAGGGAGGTTAGGATCGATCTCATCTATCTATAGGATAACTACAACAAGAGAGAGATCGATCCTATTTTTATATTATTTGTTTTATTTTTTTATCACGGTACAATCACAAGATGCCCACATACCCCTATGAGCACATACGAGATACTGGGCCGGCATCATATGTTGAGATTGAAGAAGTCACCACATGCGCCTCGTAGTCATAGTTCAAAAAAATGGACCAGACTGACGGTCGGACGGGAAAAAACCAGAACCAACGCCCCTATCGGTTTTTTAAGCTAAAAAGACTGACTTGTGATTGAACCGGAAAAAACCACCGGCAGGTTTTTGCATGAACCAGAGGTATAAAAGCAGCGGTTGAACCAGTGCCACACACAAAAATAGAAAAAAGGGAATTCAAACCCAGGATGCTAGATATATATAGTGTGTAAGTTGCAGCTTTGACCCAATAACCAGGTTTTTACTTTCTCTCCATGAAGATTTAATCCAGGTTTGCACCTCGGTATACGTCTTCCTCCGTATCTCCACTTCCCGATGCGTCCCGCCGCCGGCGTAGCCCCAATCGATCGGCCCACAGTTTCCACCACAGCCGTCATATAGGGGCGTCTATCACCCCCGCTGCTGCCATCTTCGGGGCGATTTCCGCCGTGCTAGGACACCACGAGAAGCAACCAGGGCCCAGCGATCTTCCTGGATGATCTTCGCTCCCTTCTCACGCACAAATTCTGGAACCGATCGGTCGGTCGTATGGGAACTCTAGCCAGAGGATTTTGGGAACCCTAGGGGAAAACACGCCACTTCGCCTATTTTTTAGACGAGCTAGCGCTGCTTCTTGATTTCATCTCGCGTTTGCTTATACCTTACTCTTGTTTGCGCTAAGGTATGTAATGCACGGTAAGCCGATCAACAAATCCTGTGAGCATTGATGAGCATATAAAATAGACACGTAACCCCGTCTCTAACGGGGGGAGCCTCGAAACTTGACAGACCTCCTCCACCATGACGCCGCCGCCGTGGTTCAGGCCTTGGGCCGATCTCCACGCTGATTACTTCCTCCCCATCGTAGACCGCGTACCATCGCTACGAGACTACGTCTCCGTTCGCGCCGTCTGCACAGTATGGCGGTCGGCACTGCCTCCCGTCCGGCAATCCCCGTCCCTCCTCGTCCTCGACGACTTCCAGCCCCACGACGGCCCCCCTCGTGACGCCTTATCCATCTCGATGCAGCGCACTTTCTGCCTCGCACGCTCCCGTACCACAGCAGCCGCATCATCGGCTCCAGCTATGGCTACCTCGCCATTGCCGACGGTTGTCGTCTTGGGGCCTTAAATCCCGTCACCGGCGAGGAGATACAGCTCCTTGATCTGCCTAGCAACCTCTGGCCACGCAGAGTCGTGCTTGGGCACAACCCAAGGCCTGGTTGCTACACCGCCGTGGCCATATGCGACCATGACTACGTCACCAAGGTCGCATACATGACGAGCGGCCGCACGGACTGGAGGATCGCCTCTGTGGATGGATCAAAGCTGGTCGATCTGGTCTACGATGCCGAACGCGGCCACATATGCTGCCTCGACGAACATGGGGGCATGCAAGTACACCGCACCTCCCGAGGCGGCCGGACCAAGCACCTAATATTGTCTGAGCTTGCTGTCGGAGCTCTGACTCTCCGTCCGCCATCGCCCTACGTACCGCACGACTTCATGACCAAGAAAATAAATTTCAAGCGTCTGTTGTTATGTGAGGGCACCCTATACCAGGTGTGGCAGAACACCGGGTCCACCATCAAGTTGCAGTTGCCGGCAGGCGGTGTGTTCACAATGTCCTCGTATGAGATACTCGTCCTCCGATACTACCCGAAGCGACGGCCATGCTGGGAGACAGTACTGAAGGATCTCGGAGGCTATTCGGTGTTCATCTGCAAAAACAACGCGATGGTCGTGAAATCTGAGGACACCCCAGGAGTAAGACCCAACTGTGTCTACTGGATTGATTGGCGGCTACGTCCGTGGGTGTTTGACATGAGCACCAAAGCTTCTACGCTTTGCGTTCTTCCTCACAGTGTAGGAAGGCCAATGTGTTGGTAATTCAACCGTGACTAAGCATAATTACTAGTTTATATGTATTTTACATTTATATAAATTATATATTCAGCTATATGTATTTTGCATTTAATCACCCAAATTTCACGTGCTCTGTGAGTACATCTTGGCCTAACCATGAGACTACAGAAACTACAAAATTGTCATATGTAGCCCCTCATGGATAAAATTGTGAATAATATTCCCACATTGTCGATCAAACCCGAGGCTTCCTGGTTTAATGCTCTAGTGAGCGATGTAACTATATTACCAAATTAATAAAGTGAACCATGATGGCATTTTCTCAAAAAGAAAAAACGATCAAGAAACCCAAAAGATCCCCCATCCCAAAAATAAATAAATCCCGTGGGCTTTGGCTTGATAAAAACAGACACGTACTAATCCCATCTCCAATGAAAGCTAGCCTCGAACCGTGACCTCCCTCCATGGCGCCGCCGTTGAGGCCTTGGGCGGATCTACACGCCGGTCTCTTCATCCCCATCATGGACCGACTGCCATCACCAAGGGACTATGCCTCCGTCCGGGGTGTCTGCACTGCGTGGCGCTCTCCAGCACTCAGTCCCCGTCCCTCCTCGTCCTCGACCACTTTCGGCATCACAACTTCCATAGTTATAACACCCCATGCTTAGGCCCTATCCATCTTGATATAGCGCCGTTTACGCCTCTCCACGCTCCCATGTCACAACAGCTACGTCACCGGTTCGAGCAATGGCTAACTCACCATTATGGATGGCATGGACCGTCATCGTCTTGGGATCCTAAATCCCGTCATTGGCGAGGAGATCAAGCTCCTCCCTCTGCCGAACCCACGTAGACTCCTGATTGGGCGGACCCCATGCAAATTCCTGCTTGAGCCGAACGCAAGGCCCGACGACTGCACCGTTGTGGCCATCCGCCACTATAATCACTATTATGACTACATTACCAAGATTGCCTACCTAAGAAGAGGGGACGCGGGATGGACGGTCGCCGACCCGCGTGGAGCAAACTTGGCCGATTTGGCGTACAACGACGGATGCAGCAATGTATACTACTGTCCGTGATGAACATGGGGATCTGCAAGTCCTGCAGATCCCCCGAGGTAGCTAGATGCAGGAACACACCCTCGAGCCCTTGCTGGTTGAGTGTGTCGTCGGTCCCCGCTCCGATGTTGCCGCCGCCTTCGCCTCACCTTACAACATCTTGGCCAGAATAATATCTTTCAAGCGCATTTTCTTATGTAAAAGTACCCTTTGCCAAGTATGGCACAACACGGTAGCCCCAATCAAGTTTCAGTTATGGGCAGGTGGTGTATTCATCATGTCTATTGATGAGATATTCATTCTGGGTATTATCCTAAGCGATGGCCATGCTCGGATGTGGTGAAGGATTTGGGAGGCTACTCCATGTTCATCGGCAAGAACAACATGGCGGTGGTGCAGGCCGAGGCCACCCTAGGAGTAAGGCCCATCTGTGTCCACTGTATAGATCGCGGGCAATGTATGCCATGTGCATTTGACATGAGTACGAGAACCTCTAAGCAGTGTGTTCTTCTAAGGAACGACAAGATGTTGGTACTTCAGAAGGGGGGTTGTTGGGCCAGTTGCCTATCCATCACATCACTAGACATGCAACTACAAACATTGTAATCCGACTACAACTGCATTGGCACAAAGCGAGGAGACATGCAACTCCAAACACTGTAACACGATTGCAATTGCACATGTACAAAAGAACTACATATAGAGTCAGTAGGGGTTATCGGCCAGTTGCATGTCCAGCAACTGCAAGCATTGAAACTCGACTTCAACTGCATGAGGCACTAAGTGAGTGCAACCGGTGGAAGAGGGGTTGTCAGGACATTTGTATGTCCATCACTATAAATACAAGGGCTGCAATTACATGACCACAAAGCGACTGCAACTGGTGTCGGGAGGTGGTTGTCGGCAGACATGCAATTGTAAGCATTGTAATCCGACTGCAACTACATGATCACATAGCAACTGAAACTGGGGCTAGGAGGGGGTCGTCAGGCTAGTTGCATGTCCAGCAGTAGACAAAGTTGTAAACTGACTACAACTGCACGAGCATAAGGTAACTGATGCAGGCAAGGTTAGCGAGGAGGGGGGGGGGGGGTTGTTGGGGCCAGCTCCATGCACATCACTAGATATGTAACTACAACACTGAACTACAAGAAGAGGGCCAACGCCATGCGTGCGTCGCTAGCATAACGGATGCCAATTTGGTACATGAAACATACAGACAATTCTAACTTGTTTTCTCTACCAATTCTATCATAAACACGATTCTGGCAGCAATGGCTACTCGAAGGAAAAGTAGCTTGAACAAGTTCATGAGTCAGTCTGCTTCAACATCTTTAAAGCTATCTAACATTTTGGCAAGTTTTTCAAACAGTCTATCCTCCTGCATCTCCAAACTAAAAGTTTCAAGTACCACAACATGACACTACTTACACAGAACAGAGGACACTGGCAGAAAAAACTAGGACACCCATATAAAGGTCTTATTCACACTCTAGCAGAGCCTTATCAAAGGAAATGGCAAGCAAAGCATGAGATACGAATGCAATAATACACTATTAAACTTAAACAGTAGCCAACTGAGTTCAAACAGGTTTCAGAACCCTAACCCTTGATCATTTGTGGCTCGATGACCATGAAACAAATCATGGTATAGCTGTGGCATAGTGGCCATGAACTCAGAGTATGAGAGAGGGAGCCAGAAATAAGAGATAAGAGCAGAAGCACAAAAACAGATGACTGATTTGTGCTTTGTTGAACATCAATTTAAAAAGCTTGATTTTGAAACATATATCAGAAGAATCCTATGGAATCATCCTTTGCTCGACACATCATCCAAGTACAACAACTTTCTTTTTAGGTTAATCAGATGTTAAATGATTATCAACAATGGATCATATTCATAGCTTAAGAGTAAAAATCATATGGTAGTGGTAAATACAAATGTGCAAGTATATTATAAACATTCAGACGCTACACTGGAACAATTCACTTGCGTTGACTACTAGTGTTTGGAAAAAACAAAAAATAGGCACGCTAACCATCAGTTTTAAAAGCTCGATTTTGTAATCCTCAAAGAAAATCTTTGGAATAACTTTAGCAACCCGGCTAGCCCATCATAAAACAACATCCAAAAACTAACATCACATGTGCAAGTTAGATGAAGAATGAATTCTCCAAAAGAACTATGTAGGAAAACAACGATTGAGTGCTTCGAACAAGTCACATTTCCTAAGTGTTCAAACTGAGGAATACGCAAATATAGTAACAGAATGCTCATTGAAGTAGGATCACTACTGATCATGTGCTTAGCTGCAAACGATCCCCATGTAAACTCCACTCTAATTAACATTATAACACACAAACTGAACTCGGGCAAGATGCCGGTGCTGACCAAGGAGAACCTGGTGGCTGGTGGGGGCACATACGGGGCTACCTCTGTGGATGATGCTCGCCCGAAGCCTCCCTCTGAGGGGTCCAAGGCCGCTACACGAGTCAACCCGAGGCTGAAGACGCTGGCGATCTGGGACCACAAGACGACATGGACTTCAACATGTGTATACGAATTTTTGGAGACGGCCAGCCAGAAGCTTCCTTCCTGAGCAAATGATGGTACAAGCGTCAATTGATAACTCGACATATATGTTGAGTTGTATTTTGTGTTGCATGTATATTGGAGTTGTGGCCCACCTCCTAGTCTTGTATAGTTGAGGTAGAGGCATTCCCTTGTAATTATATATACGTGCACCAGCATCCCAATCAATACAACGTCTATTGTATTGCAAACCTCCTCGTCTACATGGTATCATCTTCTATCATAATTTGTTTCTGAACAAAACATATGTTGTAGCTGTATGATTCTATCGGCAATTAAGCTGTGACGATGAAACATGCTCTATGTACCAATATGTGATGAAACAAATAAACTAGAAAGAATAAGGTTAAAAGTAAAGTTGAGATCAAGGGGGAGAATGTTAGGTTGATCTCCTCCGTGTGGGCCCAACG
This sequence comes from Aegilops umbellulata, assembly GCA_032464435.1. Classification (NCBI taxonomy): domain Eukaryota; kingdom Viridiplantae; phylum Streptophyta; class Magnoliopsida; order Poales; family Poaceae; genus Aegilops; species Aegilops umbellulata. The sequence goes on from CP136060.1 coordinate 654,244,367, forward strand.
GCCCACCGGGCCCTTAGATCCGTGCCCTGATCGGGAGGCCCAACCCTTATATGGTTGGTGGGCCCCTGTGACCCACACATATATAAATAGAGGTGGGGGCCTGCGCACGACTGACGAAGTTCATCGCTGCCACAAACCCCGCCGAAATCCCCTACCGATCTAGGGTTAGCACACGGTGCTCACGGGAAGCACACCACCGCTGCCATCTCTTTGCCATCACCTGCCACTACTTCACCATGGCCGGCACCGGCTCGAGCTCTTCAACCCAAGGAGAAGGTAGGGCTACCGGATTGATCTAATCTACCCGATCCCATGGATCTAACAAAGCAAGCTTCCCATCAAGACAAGTGTGATAACCTGGCTTAATAGGGATGATAGACTACTCATGCCAATAAAGCATTTCTTCTTTTCTGGGAGTCTACATCCCGCCAAGAGTAATGGTCGGCGGGTGTGTCCGGGGCGTTACAACAAGGGACTCCACAAATTGTGCCAGTTATGTAGAAGACCCGATAGAGGAGGACATGAACGTGCCCATAAGAAAGGAAAATACGGTAAAGAAGGACCTGCTGCCGGGAGTGTGTAGGAAACTAGGTTTCGATTGCGGGAAATAAATGAGGGACATGCATGCCTTCCATGAAATTGAATATTGGGTACCTAATTCATAATGAGATTACTTAAAAGAGAAGACGCCCAATATATATTTAAAGGGAAAAATAATGAAAAGGCAACATGTCCAAAGTTTGCATATTTTTTTAACCTACTTCAGTGCTTCTGTTTCTATGGATATTAGGCCTGTGATATTATTATTTTTCTCAATTTGTGTTACATACGCTCGGAACAAAAAATTCACAAATGCAAATGTTGTACTCCTTATTTTGGGACCGAGGGAGTAATATTTTTCTAGGTTTGGGATCTGCTAACTTTGATAATGATTTATGCAAACCCTTCTTTTAATAGATTCTTTCAAAAGAGCACAGATAAACCACATTGCACAGATAAACCCTTCTTTTATAGATTCTTTCAAAAGTCCACAGATTCTTAATGGATGCAGGTTGAGAGAAACATATCAGATTGATGCAGAAGCATGATGTAGTGATGCAAGTGTATATATAGAGTCGGAGCTATAGCTAATGGAGGGTCTGACCATTGAGTACCTCTTGTTGAATTCGTGGGCATCGATGCCGGAGATGAATGCGAGCAGCACAGCGAGCGCCGCATACATGAGCATCCTCGGCTGTACTGTCGACACTGGAATGGAATAATGGATGCAAGATATATTGATTGCGGTGCGTTGCTAGCTGGCTGTTCTGCCCTGCAATGCAACAAGGAACGTGCACATGCACATGCAACAAGGAACTGTATACTGAGGACTGTATATGTAGAGAGAAAAACTATATCGTCAAACGTCGAACCTATCATTTGAGTGAAAGATTGTATGTGTGTGATAATATAATGCTGCCTAGGTAGACAGCTGTCTCCACACGTCGATCAGATGGAGTACAGATCACATTCTTTAGCTATTCTTCTTCTGAAAAAAACAGACGAACTGCAGCGTGAAGCTTCCTTCCTGAGCAAATGATGTACAAGCGTCAATTGATAACTCGACATATACACAAGGACGTCGGGTAACAAGAGCGTCCTCCTCCTGCGCTGCAAGCCTGCAACCCTACTCATGCACGGCAGTCGCTACGTTGTCTGAATTTTTGGTATAAGATTCTGAATTTGGCATCCCACTGTAATAACCAAGATACCCTAGAATGTTCCACATTCACTATTGGACGTTGATGGATTTTTTTTTTTGCGGGGTGGACGTTGATGGATTAATTGGTTAAAAAACATAAACCCTGAACAACTTAACTAGAACATTACAATAAACTCAATATAGTTAATAAACGTAAATATATAAAATTAAACAGAAAAGCGTTCGTCGGCACTGAACTAAAGTTTATTCAAAAGGCCAAGATATAACACTTTAGAAATGCAATCCCTAAAAAAGATTAGAAATGCAGAACATGTATTTTAAAGTCTCCCCAACTCATATCTAGTTATTTGGTGTTTCACTTCCGGTGTTATCAATACTAGTAAGTAATCTTAGCCACTGTCATTGAAGTACCAACACCTTGCAAATCCTACACCACAAGGAGGACGAACGCAATGCGTAGACGTTTTGTTGCTCAGGTCAAACACCCACGGCGTACATAGCCCACAATCAATCCAGTAGACACAGTTGGGTCTTACTCCCGGGGTAGCCTCAGCTTGCACCACCGCAGTGTTGTTCCTGCCGATGAACACCGAGTAGCCTCCCAGATCCTTCACCGCATCCCAGCATGGCCATCGCTCCGGGTAGTACCTCAGAACCAGTATCTCATCCGAGGACATGATGAATACGCCGCCTTCCCGTAACCGTAGCTGGATGGTTTGCCTGGTGTTCTGCCACACCTGGTATAGGATGCCCTCACAAAAGAACAGGCGCTTGAAAGATATTTCCTTGGCCACGGTGCCGTAAGGCGGGGCGAAGGGAGTGCCCAAGGGGGTACCCGCGACACGCTCAGCCAGCAAGGAATAGACGTTCGTTCCTTCATCGGGCCGCCTTGGGGGACGGGGATGTGGAGGACTTGCACGTCACCATGTTCATCGAGGCAGTATACATAGTTGTGTTTGTAGACCAGATCGACCAGTTTCGATCCATCCGCTGTGATGTCGGTGATTGTCCACTCCGTGTCCCGGCTTGACATGTAGGCGACCTTGCTGATGTTGCCATGGCCACAGATGGCCACGGCGGTGTAGTCAGCAGGCCTTGGCTTCGGCCTGAGCACGATTCTGTGTGGGTACCGCATGTTGGGGAGAGGAAGGAGCTCGATCTCCTCGCCCGTGACAGGATTTAACAGCCCAAGACGACGACCATCGGCAATGGTGAGGTAGCCGTTGCCGGAGCAGGTGATGTCGTTGCTGTGGCATGCGAGGGTGGGGAGGCGGAACGTGCGCTGCATCGGGAGGGATAGGGCGTAGGCATGGGTGTTGAAGCGAGGGAGGCCGCCGTCGAAGGGTTGGAAGGCGTGGAGGACGAGGAGGTACGGGGACCGAGGGCCGGGAGGCAGCGCGGACCGCCACGCGGTGCAGACGCCGCGGACGGCGACGCAGTCCCTCAACGATCGCAGGCGGTCCACGATGGGGAGGAAGAGATCGGCGTGGAGATCCGCCCAAGGCCTCAAGTGCGCCGCCATGGAGGTCAGGGTACGAGCCTAACCTCCGTTAGTTTTTTTTGAGTGAAGTCTAAAATTAAAATAGTTTTTTTAATTGAACAGCACGGTTTCATCCAGTGGCATGACCTTCCTACATCTCCATTTCTTCGTGGATTGCTGGGAGATCTTCGAGATAGGGTATGGAATCTAGAGGATTTTGTAGCTGCATTAGGTGATGGAGATGATGGTGCTATGACTGTGGAACTGCAGAAGAAAAATGAAGGAAATGCAGTGGCAGGCGCTGGAGCATTAGTTTGTAAGAAATGTGTGAGTAAAAAGATGATGTTATTCTGTGGCATCATGCTATTTTTGTCAGGTTTATCTGTAGGGATGATATTATCTTAGTTTATGTGGTTGTGAGGCAGCAATGTACTGAATTTAAATCCTAGAACTTGACAAAATGTGTAATGGATGTCATGAATTGTACTGATATTCAGTTTGCAAAGACTGCCATTTCTCTGAAATGAAATCTAGTTAGCTATTTTGCTATATGCAATGTATCAGGTTTGAAGTGTCATTTTTTCAGCAAGAAGATGTATTGTTGACAGTATAGCAAGAAGAACAACATGAAGTATTTGCACTTCATTTTGGGACAGGCACACACATATATGATATTTTTGCCAGAAACCATAGCACATAATAACAAGTACTTACCATAGCACATGGTAACAAGTTCACATGGACACAGACATCCAAAATAACATCAGTTCACTAGTTCAGTACTACCAAAGCAAATTATAACTAGTTCAAAGGACCAAACACATGCAAAATAACACCACTTCAGTACTTTTTAATACTTTCCCAGAACTTCAGTAGTTCCCAGAAGCATTGAAATAAACTGAGAAGCCCCCTGTGGCTCTCCCTCTCTTTGCTCCTCTGCCTCTGCCAGCAGATGTACTCCCTCCAGGTGCATCATTTGTAGTTGTGCCTCTCCCTCTCTTTGGTCCTCTGCCTCTGCCAACATTTGCACTCCCTCCAGGTGCATCATTTCCAGTTGTGTGTCTTGCAACTCTAGGTGGTTTGAAGCTTGATGTTCTTGGCTGGGAGCTAGAAGGAGGAGCATAACCTGAATTTCCAGCTGGTGCAGAAGATCTAGCAGTAGCTGCCCTTGCTTTGGAGGCATCAGTCTCAGCTTGCTGCAAATAGAAAGAACAAAAGATTATGTGCATATTGCTGCAAGCGGTGCAACTAATTTAATGCATTTACATTATTGTGCACTTGCATTATGTACCTCAGTGGCCCTCTGTTTTTTCCCTCTCTTCCCAAGATATGCTTTGGTTTTTGTGTTCCTATTTGGATTCTGTTTACAAGATCCTTTGTTGTGTCCCTGAACTCCACAACATCCACAGGTGATTTGAATTCCATGCTTGCTCAACTTCTTTCCCTTGGGTGCTTCCCCCTCTTCTCTTCTCCTGTCATTGTTTTTTTCCTAGCTCCAGGCATTGCAACATATCCAGGTGCTACTGGCCTAGGGTTCTGAGAAACTGGCCAGTTTTCTTCACCTTCCACAGGTTGGAGGCAGTGCTCATATATTTTCTTGAAAGAATCAATGTAGTAGCATGGGTCAATGAAATCTTCTATTTTCTGTCCACTCTTGTATATGGCACATATGGCATGGCAGCAAGGAAGGCCTGCTAGTTGAAGATACCCACATGAGCATGTCTTGTTGGCAAGGTTTACTGTGTATCTCTTTCCTCTACCTCTTAAGTGCTTTACCTCAAATCCATCCTTCCCATTCCAGAGCACATCACAGAACTGAGTCATCTTAATGTTGGCATGCATTTTCTTCATAATGTTAGGGCAAACTATGCCTTGCCACTTCACACTTTTACTTCTCTGGTCCTGAATTCTAGCAAAGACTTTCTTCCTGATCATTTCTTGCTGTGATATTATGGGGTAAAACCTGGACTCAATGATAGCATTGTTGAAAGACTCACAAAGATTGTTATCCACTGATTCACACTTTGATCCAGGTGGGAAAAAGGATCTGGCCCAATGCTTTGGCTCTGTCCTCATAATATCCTTTGCACCTTCAGGAGTCTTTTGAGCAAGCTTGGCCTTGTTATAGTTGAAATCCTCTCTGTTAGAAGACTTGGCAATTGCCCAGAACCTTTTCTGCAGTTCATGATCTCTATGTTTCTTTCTCCAATTGGCATAAATGTGCCTAGCACACATCCTATGTTGTGCCATAGGCAAGTAATCCCTCATGCTATTAATTAGTCCCTTCAAAAGGCAAGGTTTGATAGAAGCAAATTAATTAATAGAAGCAAATTAATACAAGAAAATTAATTAATACAAGCAAATTAATTAATAGAAGCAAATTAATACAAGCAAATGAATTAATAAAAGGCTGTTTGAAGATACAACAAATATAACAATTTTGCAGCACATAAAAAATATAACACTTGCAGGAGCAACAAAAAAACAAAGCATACAAAAACAATGTTTACCTTTTGCTGGTCAGATATGAAAACCCACCCAGCTCCTTGATCATTTATATCCAGATCCTTGATTAGCAGCCCAATGAACCATTTCCATGTTTCTGTAGTCTCCTTTTCAACAACTGCCCAAGCTACAGGGTACATTTGGTTGTTTGCATCCCTAGCAATTGCAACAAGTAGTTCACCTTGGCATGCTCCTTTGAAAAAGCAGCCATCTAGCCCTATCACCTTCCTGCACCCAGCTTTAAACCCTTGCTTCAAAGCACTGTAGCAAACATAGAACTGCTGGAAAACATTCACTTCCATTTCTTTTGGGTCCAAGCAAACAGCTACTGTACTTCCTGGGTTACTCCTAAGCAACTCTAGCTGGTAGTCAAAGATTTTTGTGTACTCACTCTTCATACCAGACAAAAGCTTATCCATAACAATCTTTTTTGCTGCCTTACACTTGGAAGTGGATACATCAGCAAACATATCTTCCAGTACAGTGGCTTTAATACTATCAATCTTCCACATAGGATTGGCCAGAATGAAATGCTGATATTTTTCTGCTATGACCTTTGCAGAAACAAGCCTGTTTTCTCTGTTTTGTGCACAGTGATGCTCTTCCTCATATGTTATTATTTGGAACCTTGAGCACCTGCTTGTTTTTGCTCCATACACAAGCCATGGACAGCCAGGCCATGCACATTTGGCTCTAACCCTATTCTCCTCAGACTTCACAAATCTGATGCTTCTTTTTGTAGCAAGACCACATCTCTTAACAGCTTTTAGAAACTGATTTTTGCTCCTGAAAACCATCCCTAAACTGAAATGTGGGATATCAGTTTCAGAGTTAAATCTTGGGTATCTGCTCTTCCTCCTAACCATGTTCCCCTCTTCATCTTCATCATAGGAGTAATCTTCATCAGAAGAGTCAAATTCCATTTCTTCTACTGCCTCCTCAACATTTGCAATTAAATCAATAGGCACAGCCCCTGATGCATCTGAAGTAGCCCATTTCCTAGAATCTTTCATCTTTTTCCTGAACTGTCTTGCATGCTTTCTCAACTCTACTACCTCTGATTCCTCTCCACTGTCATCAGTGTGTGGGACATATTCATTGTCCTCTGAATCATCTGAGTCAGACTCTTCCTTTGCTAGCTCTCCTCCTTGCTCTGCTCCTGCATGCTCTGCTCCTTTCTCTGTTCCTGCATGCTCTGCTCTTTGCTCTGCTCCTTGCTCTGCTGCTGCATTTCCTGCTTCTTGAGCTGCTGCATGCTCTGCTAGTGCAATATGTGTTGAAGGCTGGGAAGGATTGATCACTTGTGAACTCTGAGAAGGATTGCACTGTTGAGAAATCCTCTTCATTGGGTTTATGACTGCAGTAATAACACCAGTGTCATTGGGGACAAACACTTGCTCAAATATTTCTTCTTCTGCATCCACATGTTCCAATTGCAGTTCTTCAGCACTCATGATAATAGGCATATCTTCTTCACTTCCACTATCCATGTGATCCTTAATTTCATCCTCAAAATCAGACCCACTTGCACTGCCCTCCTCTCCTTCTTCATCCTCTTCCCCATTGTACTCCACATAAATATCTGCAACTCCTCCATCAGTTGTATGATCTGACATTCTCATGCACCCAGCATCATCATACAGAAACATGAGCCCATTAACCAACTCTCTGCCAGGCATAAGAAAGAAAAATTTCATGCTTTCCTTAACTGCCATATGATCTGCAAGAAATCCTTTCACCTCTGGCAAGGAAAGCTTGTCCCTTTCAATATGAGAGTAGGCCACATCTCCCCCAACATAGTCTAGAGAAGGACCAATACGAACAAATTGCCCCCCTATATGAAATCTGACATTCAAAATCTCAGCCGGGTCCATGGATTCAACAGAAAGAACCTACATTGCAAGATGGGCAAAATGATTACTACATAAATCACCAGCAAATCGACCGATTAGGGCCCCAAATTTCCATGGCTTCACCCTTCAAAAACCCTAAACCTAACCGATCCAGAAAGGAAGAAAAAACCTGTAAATACAGAGGGGAGATAGACCGGACGTACCTTGCTTCTTTCTGTCGGTGTGGTTGTCGCCGGCCGCCGCGATCATCCGCTCGTCGCCGTCGCCGCCGTGGAGTAGGAGGAGCCGAGGCGTCGGGGGAGAGGAAGAGGCAAGTGGAAGACGAGGGAGAGCGAGCGACTTGGTCCAGCTCGACCAGGTTTTAGCCTGAGACCCCACCTACAGAAGCTGACTCAGCCAGTTCCCACTCTTTCCTGCGCCACGTACGAATCCCGGCGTTTGGATACGCACAGAAGCCTCAAAACGACCGGGATCAGAGAGGTTGGGGTACGGACTTCCGGGATTTGGACGTGGGGGTTCATTTGCGACGGCGTCTACAACCATAAGGTTTATTTCAGACTTCACTCGTTTCTTTTTTAGCCTAACCTCCGTTAGTTGGAGACGGGATTACGTACGTGTCTGTTTTATATACTCCAAACACCACGGTATATTTTGGGTTTGTGTCGATCTTTTTTGTTGCTATACTAGTACAGCAGTATATGTAAATGGCTTACCAGGCATTACCGCGGAGCAAATGGGCCCAATTAGGTCTACTAAAAAATCCAGTTTTATGAACCTTCTAGAAGTTTATTTTTTTTAGGAGTGCTATGCATGGGCCGGTGGATCTTTTTATATAAAAAAATCTGCCGCCTCCGCAGCAGTTAGATTTATGGCCATCCAATGTCCTAACCCGTCATCGTCATTGCAACAAAGACAATGTTACATAATCCTTTGCAACAAAGCTTATGTTGCAAAAATATTTCTAACAGAGGTTGTGTTGCAGAAAAAATGTCATATTCACTTTCTTTCAACATAGATGATGTTTCAAGAATCTTTTTGCAACAAGGATGATGTTGCAAAAAAATTGCAATGAAAGATGATGTCACAACAACACCGGTCGTCGTTGCCGTCGCCATTTGCAACTTCGTCATTTTCGCAGAAAATCATCGGGGCGTGGCCGCACGGCCTGGCGGGTACATGCTGATTCCGCTGCACGCACGAGGCCCAGGCGGTTCAGGCGGAGGTCAGCGCGGGGTGGCGACGCTCCAGGACGCTGACGGAGGCTATGCACGCGGTGGCGGCGAGCTCCTGGTGGTGGCGCGGAGGAGGTCGATGATCGGCGGTGGGATCTGGTGGTGGAGGTCGGCCATGGCAGCGGTTGTTTCTGGATCTGTAGCTAGTTGAGTCGAGGAGGCCACCGCCATCGGAGACTTAGTCGTCGTCGTCATCGCAGGGGGTCTGCGCCCGCTTGTCCTGGTAGGCCCACGACGACACCACTGCGGGACCCAAGTCGCTCTCCCCAATCCCAACAGCCGCAGGATCCAACTCCCCATCCGTTTTGCAACAAAGGCCTAGTTGCAGTCTTGCCTTCTGAAACATGGGTGGAGTTGCAAGAATATGAAGTAGGTGGAGGTTGACTCCTGATTGTTCAATGAAGAATCAAACGGATGGATACGGACGCTCGCCTAAAATCGGCTGGTTTAACGTAAACGTTTCCCTTTTTTTCTCTCTTTTTACTGGTTTTCTTTTCTATGATCTTCTCAGACAACATGTTCATTACATAGGCCGGCCTAATCCGGGGACTCCCTATGCGAATGGCCAATATTGTGTCGCATAATGCTCGTGGCACAATTTGAATGGAGTAACCTAGAGCGACAAAAAATGTGAAGACAAGAAGAAACCTGACCAAGGATCTCTCTCATGCTTCACCAAAAATGACATGTCATTGTTCACAAAGTACATGTCTTGCTCTATGTCATATCATGGTTATGGTTATTCGGTGATACCTCGAAATTGATGTTAATGGTAATTCAATACAATTAATGGTTTCGTATGTTTCAGTGTTAAATATCAGACTGAAAAACAATGGGGGTGAAAAACAATGGGGGTGAAAAACAATGGGGTCACAGTGCTAACACTCACCAAAGCACACTAGTAGAAAAAGGGTCAAATGTGAAGCACATTAGTGCCGGTTTGTAAAAAAACCGGCACTAATGTGATCAATAGTACCGGTTCGTGGCGGTGATCAATAGTACCGGTTCGTGGCGAACCTTTAGTACCGGTTCATGCCACGAACCGGTACTAAAGAGGTTGTGGCAGCCTGCGGTCAGGCTATGGCCCCATCATCACCATTTAGTGCCGGTTCGTACCACGAACCGGTACTAATGAGGTTATGGCAAGCTGTTTTTAGTCCCACCTCACTCCCCTAACAAGGCTTTTACCATCTTAAATATGTTTATTCTCAAACTATCACAAGCACTTGGTCTTCTTTGAACTCATGTGTAGAATTTGTGGCCGTAATATGAGTTTTCACCGGTTTATAAATCGTTGAGGACTCATATTGACAATTCAGATTGTACACAAAAAGATCATTGATGATCAAAGTATTTTTGATGTATAAGATCATATTGACAATTCAGACTGTAAATAAATATAAGATCATGATCTAAATGCTCTTATATTTTTTGCGTTCAATATGCACCATTCAAAGCGACGCCATCAACTTTCAACCATTTCTGCCTTCGTTTGCTATTTTTCATGCATTTAATGATTTGTTTTGAAAACTAAATGACCTGGAAATTGAAAAGCACTATAAATGAACTCTGAAAAAGTTGAAACTTGGCATGGTATCATCATTTCACCCACATAAGTTTAAAAAAGTAAAGAGGGTTACGGCAAAAACTGGATGCACTTCGTTTACAAACTGGACAATCTCTTTCGAAGTATTCGGGTTTCTGACGAAATTAAACTCATCTGTTACAAAGGCATTTCATTTTTTTAAACTTATTACAACTCCAGACTTTTTGTGCATTCAGTATGCACCATTCAAAGCGACGCCATCATCTTTCAACCATTTCTGCCTTCATTTGATATTTTTCATGCATTTAATGATTTGTTTTGAGCTAAATGACACTAAACTTTATGCAGGCAGCGCACCACCTTTAGTACCGGTTGGTGGCTTCAACCGGTACTAAAGGGTGACCAGTACTACAGTTTCTTAGTAAGCTGTTTTTTAATCCCACCTCGCCAAGAGAGAGGGACTAGGAGCGGTTTATAATCCCTGAGTGCAGAAACGATGAAGAAGAGGCTCAATGCTCATGTTTCTTAGCTTCAAGCCTTGAGGAATATGGTAGACTGCACAGAATTATGTGCAGTGCAGTTTACACTATTTCGAAAGGCTTGAAGCTAATTAACGAGCATTGCACCTCTTTTTTTATTTTTAGTAACTTATTACAACTCCGGACTTCTTCTGTTATGGCAAAAACTAGATGCAATTCGTGTACAAAGTGAACAATCTCTTTCAAAGTATCATGGCCGGTTTCAGACGAAAACTCATCTGTTACACCGAAAGGCATGATATATAAAAATAAATGAATAGAAGAAAATAAATAAAGCAGAAAAGAAAAGAACTATAGTAGAAAAGAAAAAAACTATATAAAAAAACTACTCAGAAATAAATAGATGAAAATAAATATAACAGAAAAAGAAAAAACTATATAAAAAACTACGCAGAAATAAATAGAAGAAAATAAAGCAGAAAAGAAAAAAACTATACAAAAAAAATTGGGGCGCTGCCCAGTGGGCCTGCTAGGCCACGGGCGTGCAATTGCAGGCCCTAAAGGCCCAGCAAGCTCACAGGGCAGCGCGCAGAAGTTAGGCGCAGAAGCCTGCTATATAGAGGAGTTTAAAGTGGCAGCCGCGGCTGGGTTTATAAACCAGTGCGGCTGCCCTTCGCCCGGCGAGGTGGGACTAAATTTTGTGCACCGCGGGATGGTAACGCAAGGCCTTTATTACCGGTTGGTGGTTTCAACCGGTACTAAAGGGAGGGCCTTTAGTACCGATTGGTGGCTCCAACCCTTTAGTACCGGCTGGAGCTACCAACCGGTACTAAAGGCCCATCCTATATATATATAGCATTTACAAAAATTTCAGTTTTCATCCCCCACATCGTCTCCAACTGGGCCGCTCGATCCCGTCGTGTCGCCGCTCGTCGCCCGTCGTCCATCATCGTCGTCGCTGTCCCCCGCCGCCGCCCGTCGTCGTCGTCGTCTCGCGCCGCTGCCCTGAACGCCGCCGCCGTCTGTCGTCGTCGCCGCGGCGCCGCCCGTACGTCTCTCTCCTCGCACCCGCACGCCCCGGCCGACCGACCCGTACGTACGCCGCCGTCCTCGCCCCGTACGCCGGCGCCCCCGCTAGTACGTACGGGGCGGCGGCGTACGAGGCGCGGCCGGCGTACTGCACATACACACACACACACACACATACACACACACGTACGTATACACGCAGTACACACACATACACACACATACACACGCACATACACACACATACACATTTATTTACTTATATTTTCTGTTATCTGTTTTTTACAAAAGTAAATTAGATGATCGAATGTTAGATTAATGTCAATTGTTAGAGATGAATATATAGCTAGATATTAATTAGGTATATATATGAGATTTGAACTAGCTAGTTGAATAATTAATATAACTAGTTTATTTTTAGTAAGAAAATAATCGAACTAGTTTATTTTTGTAAGAAAATTTAGGTATCTGAGATTTGATGATCTAATTAAAATATTATTTGTTAATAAGTATTTCTATTTATTTAATTTTTTTGTATATTTTAGTTTATATAAATGTTAGATTAATGTCGAATTTTAGTTTATTTTTAGTAGATGCTTAGTTGAATTAATTAGTTAAATTAATTAATAGACCTTGTTGAATTAATAGAACTAGTTGAATTAGTTGAAATAATAGAACTAGTAATATGTCAAATGTTAGATGAATTAGATAGAAATATATGTTAGATATTAATGTCAAATGTTAGATAAATATTAAAATTAGTTAGATATTAATTAATGTTAGATAGTAAGTGTTTAATGTTTCACCTATATGAACATAGGAAATGTCGTCCGACGATGAAAAAGATTTCATTATGTGCGAATAATGTGAAGACCAACGCAGCCTGTGCGACAGAAATTTCCTTGTTGATAATAGGCGCTTCAGCATCAAGCTGGATGAGACATTCGAAGTGGATACAGTAAGTCGCAACGGCAATTATTTTTTCGTAATATAAGCATTATACTTATGCTTCATTTTCTTCAACTTACAATTTTAAATTTTCACTGTTCTACTAGCGCATCCACTGTCATGCAAGAATTTTTGTCTTGGATAAGATAGGTTTCAGTGCTATGGAAACTATGGAGGTAAAGAGAGTTTACTTGAAGACCGAGCATGGTTATACTTTCAACGTCAAATTATACAATGCAGACACATACACCCATTTTGAATGCAAAACTTGGCAAGCACTATGCAAGGCTTATGCATTTGAGCCTGATATGGTTATCACCTTTAATATTCGTCCGGAAGATGATATTGAAGGTGATAGAGACATCTGGGTCGATGTGCAGACGCCTCCAGTTCTACCATTATGTGGGTTTTTCTCTACTATGTTTATGTCTTTGATATTGTTTATTCAAAAATAGTTGACAACTAATTTTTATTGTCAGCTTATTTCGGTTCAAGCAAACATGTCCGACGCTTGGTAGACATGACCTACTATTGTCCCAGGGCTGAACTAAACTGCAAGGAGATAAGTCATTATGTTTCATGGCTTGAGGATCTTCATACTGTCAAGACAAATTTTCTTCCTGCACTTAGAAATGTTAGTACTCAAAACGTGCGACCAATAGTGATCATATTGAACTACGGTCACATCTATAATGGAAAGATGGTAAGATTTTTACTATTTGTCCTTAGTGCATCTTTTGCATACATTATTTTTGAAGCTAAACTTTCATTGCTAAGTATATTAATTATTATACGATGTTCTTCAACAGGGACTCCCGATGACAGTTGTGCCTCAGTGGATCGAGACAAAAGGTCGCATGTCAATGGTTAGCTTACGACCAAGATATCCTACATTGCACATGAGTGCATTCAGGATTTCTGAAAACGATGAATGCTTAATAGTGAAAGATTGGAGCAAAATTGTCAACGATCGCAGAGAAGTACTAAGGGGCAGCAAGGACAAGCGCAACGCACGATTAGGAGACAGATTCATCTGCATGCTCCGGTATGATGAATCAGGAGAGCTATACACGTTCTATGCTATTTTACCTGAGAGGGAGCAGCATGAGTGATTTAGCTAGTTCATGCTCTTAGTACTTGTCCTCTCATGTTCGTATTCTCGTCCTGCACTTAATTAATCTCAAATAGTGATTTGCTTGTGAACGCTTATAATATCATGACCATGTTGAACTCGATGATATCTTTGCTTCTGTTACAAGTGAATGTTTCTCCTTTAAGCTAGTGTTGGTGATGATATGATGCAAGAGTTTATTTCTATATTAATATGTGATGATGATGATGAGTTATTATATATATCATTTATGAAAGAAACCGCAAATTAGTTTGAACTAGATGGATCCATATCCATATCAAGTATAACAACTCATTATAACGTAAAACAATCCTAAATTAAATTGATAACACAAATTTAAAGGAAAAATAAAAAATAAAACCAAAACCCACAAACCTTTTAATACCGGTTGGTGTAACCAACCGGTACTAAAGGGCTCCCTGCCCCGGAGCTGGCTCGTGCCACGTGGTTGCCCTTTAGTACCGGTTCGTGCTGAACCGGTACTAAAGGGGGGGGCTTTAGTGTCCACACTTTAGTGCCGGTTACAGAACCGACACTAAAGGGCCTTACGAACCGGTGCTATTGCCCGGTTCTGCACTAGTGGCAGTCATGCAACTGGCCATGAGCATGGTGGTCCTAAGGAGGTTAAATTCGGTGAAGAAATCGTATTCACCTACAATTGTATAGTGATTGATAAGGAAACATTTTCTTATATGCTCCACATCATTTAGCGAAAGAAATAAAATAGATTATACAATGGATTATATCTTAGTGTTCGCTCTAGCATTTAATGTTACGAAATCCAAAAACTATGGGCAAATAAAATTAGAATTAGAAATCATGTGAATAAGATAAGACATCTCATACAAGGGAGACAAGTGTCTTAGCTTTCTTTCTTTCTTTTTAAGAGATAATATGTTAGCTAGGAAAAGGCAAAGCCTCATTTTACCTTTCTCTTGCTTCCACCCCACCAATTAACCAACATGCCATCAGTAACATAGCACAATTGTACACACCCTAGTTTTCATGTAACTAGCATCTCTTTATCTTGACTAAATTAGACTACTTTTTAATTGTACATATTGAGTTTTAATCCATACAACAGATCCTTCATGTTGATTACATTTTTCATGTCATTTTCCTTAAGCATAATAGTGCCAACCAAATATTGTAGTATAGACCGTCCACCACTCACCATATGTGTGATTAGTCCACCTACTTAACAATCTTCCTTAGCTCGTGACATGAGTAAAGTCGGCATATGTTTGTGACAATATTATAAAATATTGAAGACAAAGGGTCTCTTGGTGCGACCCTTTACAAACCAAAGGAAAGGGTCACGGTTGGCACATGGTAGAGAACCTAGAAATAAAAAATAAATGCATGCTAAGGTGTGTATGAAGAGTTGTTTTGAAATAAATAAATGCATTCTAACACTTTATCCCAAGTCACAACCAAAACCAATGACACTCCTTTCTGAAAGAGGTTGATGAGGGTTAAAGAGAATTTCCCAACCAAGGGCGGTTTGTCGTGAGTAATTGTACTACTAACAATTACTTCTAGGAAGACACGTACCTGGTGATAATCCATTATGCCACCAATATTACAGAACATCTTATATTTGTGAATGGACGGAATAAGATTTTCATGTGGTACGTGTTGGCTAACAAAGTACAACTTCGGTTGCCGCAATTGGCAGGGAAGTAAGAAGTGTTCTCTTTGTGCTCATGACGAGACAATTAAACACCTCTTATTTTAGGGTAGTGTTTTATACGTGTCATCCAAGTAGCGTCAAATTTAATACATCAAGAAGTATTGCCAATACATATGGTATATGGCTTGGTGGCATACCTAGCAAGTTTTCGAAGCTAATCAGGGTGGCGCGTCTGCCTTTTTATGGTCATTTTAGCTATGTAGAAATGATAATCTTTTGGCCCCAAGCTCACATGCTCTTGATGAGAAACAAAAAGCAAAAAAATAAAATGATTTTTTTAATAAACACTAATGAATGTTTCAACTGCGTATAAATTTCTGTGATGAAATGACATTCGCGGAGGTCTTGGCAAATCAATGCTCCAAAAGGCTTCCAACAATAATCTTTTCGGAGCATCAGTGTTTATTAAAAAGAATCAGATTTTTTTTAATATTTTGAGTATTTTTTATTTTACTGCTCATCAGTGAGCATATGAACCAAAAGTCCATGTCCCCATATATGCACACATTGCATGTTGTATTCTCTTGATGCTATGTTATGAGTCCACAGAAACATAAAAAAATATCCATATTTTTCCCTTAATAAAAGGTGGTCAGTCTGACTCGTAGCTAGGCCTTTTTTTTACAATCAATATCATGATATATTTGTGGTGGCGAAGTATACATGGTAGAGATACATGAGCTGACTACATCGATTATAAAATAAAGTCTAAAAGAAACAAGCAAATCTTCGATATCTTCAAACTCTCTCTTCTTCCATGACACGATCTTGTACTTTTCTGAAAGCAGCCCCATGAAAATAGCAAAATCTTGTACTTTTCAGAAGGCAGTCGCATGAAAATAGCAAAGGTATCTAATCACACACCTGAAAATACCAACAAGGTTTCTCCTATAGTTTAAGTTTGAGCCACAATGTCAAGGCTGTAATGCACGCGCATAGCTATTGTAGCGACCAGACCTCAAACAGTCTGATCTCTGTGCATAATTGTCATTCCTGAATCGGTAATGCTGACACACACAATACTTGAAGGATTTATAACAGAGTAGCAATCACACACTTATTACATCGAATGTCTCAAAAGAGAACTTATTACAATAAATATGGCTTAAGGCCATCTAATACGATAATAGCGAAAGGCTAGGAAGATAAAGTGAGTCCATCAACTCCAACGGCATCACTGAGTGAAAGAGCACGACCTAAGGCTCCTTACTCATTGTCTGAAAAGTCTGCAACATGATATGTTGCAACCCGAAAACGGGACAGCACATGGAATATGCTGGCGACGGAACACAAGAGAGTAATGAACAGAATAATGCTATTCACTACATGCATATATGGCTGGTGGAGGCTGTATGGTTAATATGTTTTGCGAAAAGCCAATTTTTCCCTACTGCAAATGAATATATTTTATTTAACTACAAAGTTTGTTGAAAACAGTGAGAAGGTAAACCCCCTCTCAATCCCAATTAAAAGTAATCATTAACAACCCATCAAATTAATTATGTAGTGATGAGATCAACATGATAATCCAAGAACCAGATACTCAAGATGTCCATAACCGGGGACACAGCTAACCATGATTACTTTGTACACTCTGTAGAGGTTTGCGCAATTTTCCCCACAAGACTCGATCTCCTCCGTTGAATTTCTCGCACTACATGGTGTTTGAGAAATGGATGACCGAGACACAGTCTTTCAGAAGCGTTAGCACCTTAAGATGGGTAGACAGTACCACCTACATCCCCTACATCTGCTAGTCTACCGCTGTAAGAGTTCACACGACTTAATCAACTATGCTAGAGCCCATAATAGCTTGTCACTAGTGCAGAACCGGGCAATAGCACCGGTTCGTAAGGCCCTTTAGTGCCGGTTTAGGAACCGGCACTAAAGTGTGGGCACTAAAGGCCCCCCCTTTAGTACCGGTTCAGCACAAACCGGTGCTAAAGGGCAACCACGTGGCACCAGCCAGCTCCGGGGGCCGGGAGCCCTTTAGTACCGGTTGGTAATACCAACCGATACTAAAATGTTTGGGGGGTTTTTGGTTTTATGATTTCTTTTTCATTTAATTTTGTGTTTTCCATTTTAATTATTTTTCGTTTCACCCGCAGATATATATATAATAACTCATGCATGCTCTCATCATACATCATCATATATAATAACAAGTCCTACTAGCTAATTAATCAAGCATCATCATACAACTTCTACTCGTTATTAATAATAAGTCATACGATCATCATCCTCATAGTCATCGAACCCAACCCTACATAATTGTTCTTAGCACATGATCATCAAGTATCAGGTAGGATCGGACCTAAACACACTTAAGGTAAAATAGCATAAAACAATATAGACCCTGACTCTCCATTATGAAGAATGGAGATCATCCTGTCTCCAATTCTTGCGCCTTGCTTCCTTTTGCTTCCAACAAGCTCCTTACGACTGTCCATACATTTTTTCCATCCTTTGATTGTCATGTCTCCAATTCTTTTAGAAATCTGGTATGGACAGTTGAGATTCGTAGGATGACCTGGATATATGTTCAAAACACGAAGGCTGCCGCCATTCTGATACATCAAATGAGGCACACAATCCTCTGGGATAAGCTGTTGAAAAACATAGTAAGAACTTTGTAGTTAGCAATGATGTACTAGTTTTAGAAGTATGCAAAAAGATGCACGGATGTCGTAATAGTAAAAAAACTTACCAGGGTATCTCCATGGTAGTTACCGTAGTTCAACACGTGCACTAGTGGCACGTATTGACCATAATGTTGAGGAGTTCGATTGTAGATATTGTAATTCTCAATATCATTACAAAATCCAATCAGATGAGTTTTCTCCTTGTAAGTTAACTCAGAGCCATCGGTGTAGTAAGTTCTATCTACCATCTTCTACACATTATTTGATACTTCAAAATAAGCTGTCAATGGAAATAAGCTGTCAACTATTTTGAAATGAACAATATAAGTTCTATTAATAATTAACTATGTTTGAGAAACTCACATAGCGGTAGAACTGGAGGAGTATCAACAAGGACCCAAATGTCCATATTGTCTTGCTCGATTTCAGGATCACCAAGATCCATGGTGACAAGCATACCCTCATCAAAACCATACAATTTGCAAAATGCTTCCCAATTTTTGCAACCAAAATGGGTTACGCTCTCAGCATTATACAACTTTACTTCAAAATCCACATCATGATGGGTCCTTAGGTGAATTTTCTTCGTTTCAAAATTTTCATGGTCTTCAAAATCCATCCTCTCCAAGACATAGCGTCTTGCATGGCATGGGATCAACTATACTCGAATTGTAAAAGATGAAAATTACACGTTGAAATAGCTGAAGTCATGCTTAAGTATGAAAAAAAACACTTGTCGTCGTTGCGTACTGTTTCAACTTCGAAGGTCTCCTCGAGCTTAATGCTGAAGCGCCGACAATCGTCCAGGTGAGGCCTGTCGCACTCACCTCGATCGTCGTGGCACTAGTCGCACTCCCCCGGGAGACTTTCGTCGTCCGATGATGACATTTCCTATACGTTCATAATTCAAAGACTAAATTAGATCATTATTATTCAACTAATCATATGCATATGCCTTGCATATAGTGCTCTCCAATTTGAGCATTCAATAAGAAAAATCAAATCGCAAAATAAAGTAGTATTCAAATTAGGATGCCTTCAATTATAAGAAAAACTACATCATCTCCATGTGTCCGTACATCGAATATTATCACTAATACACGTCGAATACTATATATCATACATATCGCCAGTACAGCTAGAACCGTAGCGCCCGACGGGTATCGGCGCGGGCGGTGGACACCCAAAGGGAAGGAACCATCACAGGATCATAGCTCCAGTGAGATCCCTGAACAACCTGCCAGGTATTCTCGAACCTGCCCTCCAACGCAACCATGTAGCGACGGACGTGCTGGTCCTCCTCGCTGACACGGTGACGTACCACCTCCGCGGTGTCCGGAAGCCTCGGCGCCATCACTGGCCCACGCGACCGCCACCAAACAAGGATCGGGTCAACGACGGGCTGTCTCCTCACCAAGCTACGCCCCCCGGAAGGTAGCGCCTCCCAGTACCACCCCGGCGGAGCCCAGTCCCGGACATGGCCCATCTAGTCAAGCAGGTGTCGTCCTCCACCGACTCGACGACGAGGATACGGGATAGGCATCGTCCACGTCGATGCGGAAATAATTGCTTTAACTAAAAAAAGAAACTAGTTCTATTAATTTTCTTGCTAAAAATAAACTACTTCAACTAGTTCAACTACTAAGCACTTACTATAAATAGAATAATGTAGTATATACTTACTCAAAATAAACAAGTTGCCCTCTAACTAAGTCCATTAAACACTTTCTAAGTAGTACTAATTACTAAAAGTTATCGGGAAGGGGGGGTATATCGACAACGACATACCCGATAACAAAAATATGAACATAATAAAAATTCTATGAACAAAATTACAACAAAAAAAATTCATAAAAATTCTATGAAAAAATTCTATGAACTAGTTATATTAATTATTGAACTAGTTCTAATCTCTAGTTCGACATTAATCTAACATTCGACATTAATCTAGTATGTATGTGTGTATGTGTGTGTATGCGTATGTGGTATATGTGTGTGTGTGTGCCGCCCGCCGGCCCGTACGCCGCCGCCCCGTACGTACGAGCGGGGGCGCCGGCGTACGGGGCGGGGGCGGCGGCGTATGGGGCGGGGGCGCCGTCGTTCGGGGCGGCGGCGGGGACGTACGGGGCGGGGGAGCCGACGTTCGGGGCGGCGGCGGGGACGGACGGCGGCCGGGTACGCGCGAGGAGAGAGAGCGAGATACGTACGGACGGCGGCGCGGCGGCGTTCGGGGCGGACGGCGACGACGACGGACGGCGGCGCGGCGGCGTTCGGGGCGGCGGCGGGGACGACGACGACGACGACGGGCGACGGGCGGCGACGACGGGAGCGGCGCGCGAGAGGTTGACGAGAAAGAAGTGGAGATGTAACTGAAATTTCGTAAGTGCTGTATATATAGGATGAGCCTTTAGTACCGGTTGGAGCCACCAGCCGGTACTAAAGGCCAACTTTGGCCAGGCCAAGAGGCGGAAAGAGCTGGCCTTTAGTACTGGTTGGTGGCACCAACCGGTACTAAAGGGTGGTCTTTAGTACCGGTTGGAGCCACCAACCGGTACTAAAGGCCTTGCGCTGCCTGCACAAAGTTTAGTCCCACCTCGCCGAGCGAAGGGCAGCCGCGCTGGTTTATAAACCTAGCCGCGGCTGCCCTTTCGAACTCCTCTGTATAGCAGGCTTGTGGGCCTAAATTCTGCGCGCTGCCCCGTGAGTCTGCTGGGCCTTTAAGGCCTGTAATTGCACGCCCGTGGCCTAGCAGGCCCATAGGGCAGCGCCCCAATTTTTTTATTTGTTTTTCTTTTCTGATTTATTTTCTTTTATTTATTTCTGTGTAGTTTTTTGTATAGTTTTTTCTTTTCTGTTATATTTATTTGTGAGTAGTTTTTTATCTAGTTTGCCAAAATTCAACATTTCAGAGTTCATTTTGTAGTGATTTTCAATTTCACGGTCATTTTGTGAACGATTGAAAAATAGCAAATATTTTTTTTTCTTTTCTGCTTTATTTTTTCTTCTATTTATTTCTGAGTAGTTTTTTTTTCTGCTATATTTATTGTCTTCTATTTATTTCTGAGTAGTTTTTTTACATATTTTTTTCTTTTCTGTTATTTTTTCTTTTCTACAAAACTTGATGGTCAAAGTTTGGAGTTATAACCAAAGTTTTAAAAAAAGAAATGCCGACGTGTAGTGTAATAAATCCGGAGTTGTAATAAGTTATTAAAAATAAAAAAGAGGTGCAATGCTTCGTTAATTTGCTTCAAGCCTTTTGGAATAGTGTAAATTGCACTGCGCGTAGCTCCGTGCAATCTATCATATTCCTGAAGGCTTGAAGCTAAGCAACGTGAGCATTGAGCCTCTTCTTCATCGTCTCTGCACTCAGGGCTTATAAACCGCTCCTAGTGCCTCTCTCTTGGCGAGGTGGGACTAAAAAACAGCCTGTAATAATGGTCACCCTTTAGTACCGGTTGGAGCCACCAACAAGTACTAAAGGTGGTGCTATGCCCGCACAAAATTTAGTGTCATTTAGTTCAAAACAAATCATTGAATGCATGAAAAATAGCAAATGAAGGCAGAAATGGTTGAAAGTTGATGGCGTCGCTTTGAATGGTGCATACTGAACGCACAAAAATTCTGGAGTTGTAATAAATTTAAAAAAATAAAATGCCTTTGTAACAGATGAGTTTAATTTCGTCAGAAACCTGAATACTTCGAAAGAGATTGTCCAGTTTGTAAACGAAGTGCATCCAGTTTTTGCCGTAACCCTCTCTCTACTTTTTTGAACAATCTATGTGGGTGAAATGATGATACCATGCCAAGTTTCAACTTTTTCAGAGTTCATTTGTAGTGCTTTTCAATTTCCAGGTCATTTAGTTCTCAAAACAAATCATTGAATGCATGAAAAATAGTAAATGAAGGCAGAAATGGTTGAAAGTTGATGGCGTCGCTTTGAATGATGCATACTGAATGCACAAAAATTCTGGAGTTGTAATAAGTTTAAAAAAATAAAATGCCTTTGTAACAGATGAGTTTAATTTCGTCAGAAACCTGAATACTTCGAAAGAGATTGTCCAGTTTGTAAACGAAGTGCATCCAGTTTTTGCCGTAACCCTCTCTACTTTTTTGAACAATCTATGTGGGTGAAATGATGATACCATGCCAAGTTTCAACTTTTTCAGAGTTCAATTGTAGTGCTTTTCAATTTCCAGGTCATTTAGTTCTCAAAATAAATCATTGAATGCATAAAAATAGCAAACGAAGGCAGAAATGGTTGAAAGTTGATGGCGTCGCTTTGAATGGTGCATACTGAACGCAAAAAATATAAGAGCATTTACATCATGCTCTTATATTTCTTTACAGTCTAAATTGTCAATATGATCTTATAACATAAAAAATACTTTGATCATCAATGATCTTTGTGTGTACAATCTGAATTGTCAATATGAGTCATCAACGATTTATAAACCAATGAAGACTCATATTACGGCCACAAATTCTACACATAGAGTTCAATGAAGACCAAGTGCTTGTGATAGTTTGAGAAATAACATATTTAAGGTGGTAAAAGGCTTGTTAGGGGAGCGAGGTGGGACTAAAAACAGCCTGCCACAACGTCATTAGTACCGGTTCGTGGTACGAACCGGCACTAAATGGTGATGGTGGGGCCATAGCCTGACCGTAGGCTGACACAGCCTCTTTAGTACCGGTTCGTGGTACGAACCGGTACTAAAGGTTCTCCACGAACCAGTACTATTGATTGCCGCCACGAACCGGCACTAATATACACATTAGTGCCGGCTCTAATTCAAACCGGCACTATTGTGCTTCACGTTTGAACCTTTTTCTACTAGTGTGTGGCTGCACACGGAAGTTTCTAGCATGAACAATCTTTTGATCCCTTTGAGCCTGGGTGGCAGTCCATAGGAGAATTACACGGTACCCCGGGATTTCCAAAAAAATACAGGCAATCACTGGAATTCCGCAGGTGCCTCAATCCACCCAGATGTGTATTTAAGTTGACACCTTAAGTTTAACCATTAATTAACAATCTCACATCTGTCATGGATACACTCAAACCCAATCCACGTCTACGAGCATAGCATAGCAATATACGCATAACGTAGAAGTAACTCCCAGGGTTTGATAATAAACAGGTCAATAGGTACTACCTCAGCTACTTCCCATCCCACAATTTAATTTAGATCCTAACCATGCAATTGTTTGAGGATTGATCTAATGCAATAAAACTGGGTAGTAAAGACGTATGATCAAAGTGTTACTTGCCTTGCTGATGATCCGCGAAACCTAGAGACTCGTAGTAGCATGCTTCGCACTCCGGGTACTCTATCGCAAACAAGCATACAATAAGCAATCAAGCAAGGGCACGGGTAAAACTCAAATAAGAGATCTAACCAGAAAGTTCAACTTGAGAACTCCTGTTTGCAAAAAGAATCAAATCAAACGAAGCAACAAAACTCAAACGGCGAAAGAAACAAACTTTGTTTACTAATCTGGACTAAAGTCAAATTTTACAGTAGCAAAAACTTGTTTAAGTTAGCTAAACAGAAAGAGGGTTTTGAAACAAAACTCTAGGCGCTTGAATCGCCTGATTCTGATAAACGAGCGAAAAGTTATACTAGAACAAAATTCAGATCAGAAATCGCGACAAAAAATGATCGCGAAAAATCCGAGAAAAAGAAAAACTGACGAACAGGCTAACGAAAGAACGTCCGTTTGTCTGCGACTAAACAGTGAAAACGGTTCGTTAAAACGAACAGACGAACAAACATTCGCTAAATAACTAAACCAATCAAAATAAACCGAACCAATCTAAACAAAAACTAAACTAGGGTTTACAAAATAAAACCGATCGGTTAAAAAAAACAAACCAGCGGCTACCTCGAACTCCGGCGGGCAGCGGCGCGACGGCGGTGGTCGGCAGCGACGGGCGGTGCGGGACAGCCGCGGCGGTGGCGTCGGCACGGGGCAGCGTGCGGCGGTGGCGGCGTTGGCGCGACGGTTGTCGGCGGCGACGGGCGGCGCAGGCTGGCCGCGGCGGCGGCGTCGGCGCGGGGCGGTGCGGGCGGCGTGCGTCGGTGGCGGCGGCGGCCCGGCGGCGGCGGGGTTAGGGTTTGGGCGGCGGCAGGGCTGGTTGGGCTGCGGGGGTGCGGGCGGCGGCTTATAAAGGGGCCGGCCCGAAGTTGGTTTGACTTTTTTTAAATAATTCCGACGTGCAGAAAAAGAAAGAAATGAAATACTAAACGGACTCCAAAAATCCAGAAATAAAATTTCCCCGTCCTCTAAAAATAGGCCGGACAAGGTGAACATTTGTTTGGGCCTAAAATGCAATTTTGAAAAACACATATTTTTCCTAATTCAAATAAAATAGCGACAAAACTCCGAATAAAAAAATCTTATTTGGTTTCAATATTAAATCTCTAAAATTTTTTATTTTGAGGAAGTCCTTTTATCCTCTCTCTTTTATTTTTAATAAAAGAAATATTTTAGAGAAAAATAATTAAAATCAAACGATCCTCTTTTCAAAAATCCGAGAAAACTCGAATATGAAAATAATGAAATCCCCAACTCTCTCCGTGGGTCCTTGAGTTGCGTAGAATTTCTAGGATCAACCAAAATGTAATAAAATATGGTATGCAATGATGATCTATGTATAACATTCCAAATTGAAAATTTGGGATGTTACAAACCTACCCCCTTAAGATGAATCTCGCCCTCGAGATTCGGTTTGGCTAGAAAATAGGTGAGAGTGATCCTTCCGTAGGTCTTCCTCTCGTTCCCAGGTGGCTTCATCTTCGGTATCGTGACTCCAGTGAACTTTGCAGAACTTGATTACTTTGTTGCGTGTAACTCGGCTGGCAAACTCGAGTATCTTGACTGGTTTCTCCTCATATGTCAAGTCACTATCCAACCGTATCGCTTCCAGCGGCACTATATCTCTCAGAGGAATATCAGTCATCTCTGCGTGGCACTTCTTCAACTGAGAAATGTGGAACACATCGTGAACTCCGGACAATCCTTCGGGTAATTCCAACTGGTAGGCAACTTCTCCCATACGTTCCAAAATTCTGTATGGTCCCACAAAACGTGGCACTAACTTTCCCTTAAGAAAAAAGTCCATTTTACTCTCCTGAACAAAGTGGGTGGTTCACTTTACCCCCTGATCTATATTTTGGTTCCTTCTACACCCCAAACAAAACCAAACCGGACGAACCCCCCCCGGCTGTTTTGTCTCCATTGGATGCTGATGTGGCACAGTCAATGGGTGGTTTTGACCACGGTGGGGCCTACTCGCCAGGTTGGACTGTTACACACTGTCGTTCCCTGTTGCGTTCTGGATCAGAAAGAGATCGAAATCCCTTTCTTCTTCTCTCCCATGTCGCCGTCGATGGCTCCCTCGGGGCAGCGCTGAACTCTGACCAGCAACGGTGGTCAGAGTCTTGGTGGTGGTGGCGGCGGCGGTGCAACCCGTAAATCTTCCCCGACCTGTTCCTTCTCCCACGGTCGCTCTCTCCCCCGTCCTCAAACCCTAGGTCGACGGCTCTGTCGATGCGGCGGCGGCTGCTGCGGTCTGTCTGATTTCGCGGCGGCGCAAACGAACTGAGGTGAGTCCCATCCCTCCAATCCCCTTCCCTTGGTGTACTTACTCTGCTCTAGTTAGCTGCTGTATGTAGGTTCTAATTGAAGATTGAACGCTGTTTTAATCTGTAGGTTAAGCAATGGATCCACTAGATTGGTTAGGCATCCGTTTCTTTTACAATGGCCAATTTGAGAAGTCAAACAAGCAATTGTCATATGCTGGTGGTAATACAGCTCACATCTGTTGAGAGGTACAATATATCCTTAGCTACTGTCAGGGAGCAGTTAGCAGATATAAAGATGGCCTACCATGGTGAAGAGCTAACAGAGAAGCACATGCTTTACTGGTTGTTTCCTGGAAAAAATGTTAGTGATGGGTTGAGACGACTGGACACTGATAGAAGTGTGTTCTTCATAAATAGGTGTATTACAGATTGTGGGGTTGTGTATGTGTATGTGAATTATGAAGATGATGTTGATGAAGATGGACAGAACAGTGTGTCTGATATTGGAGAGAAAGAGGAAGAGGAAACTAATGCTGCAATTGAAGAAGACAAGACAGAAGAGAAGAGTGACAGTGATTGGGAAGATGAGCATGACAATTTCTTTGCTGAGGATGACCTGGAGCACAGTTTAGAGGAAGATGTGGATGAGCCTGACAAGACTGAGTATGTTGTACAAGATGAATTGCAACCTGAATCTGGAAATGTTCCTGAAGTAGATGTTGCACCTGATGAAATAAGTGATGAATGTGCAGATCTTGATTGGTGCCCTAAAGAAGAAGACGGTTCAGGTGAAGATGATGAGGCAGAGGAGCTCAGAAAGCATGCTAAGGAAGTGCTCAAAAAGATCAGAATGGGGTTGCCACTTGATGAAGAGA
Source organism: Aegilops umbellulata (assembly GCA_032464435.1). NCBI lineage: Eukaryota > Viridiplantae > Streptophyta > Magnoliopsida > Poales > Poaceae > Aegilops > Aegilops umbellulata. Next base: position 654,271,072 of record CP136060.1, read on the forward strand.
AGGAAGTGAAAGAAAGTACAGCACAATTAATTCCTTTTGATGAAATGGACGAAGGAAATGACACTCCATACATGGATTCCAGTGAGGAATACAGTTATGATGAGGATGAGCATGGAAATTCATTTAGGATGATTTCCAAGATTTGATAGCAAGGCTGCAATTCCAATATTCAGTTTGGGAATGACATTTACAGGAAGAAGTCAGTTCAAGAGGGCACTCGTGAAGTATGGCTTGGCTATGAAGAGGCATATTTGCTTTGTAAAAGATGAGGCTGGTAGGATTAGGGCAAAATGTTCTTGGCCTAAGTGTCCTTGGTTGATTTATGGTGCAAAGAGGAGCTCAAATGATTGGTTTCAAGTCATAACACTTGTTGACAACCACATATGCCCATAGAGGAGAGACAACAGAGTGGTTACTGCACCTAGAATTACAGACAAGTATGAGAGAATTATGAAGGCAAATCCAGGATGGAAAGTGAAATCTATTAAGGCCACTGTCAGATTAGAGATGTTTGCAGATGTGCATGTTTCCAAAATAAAGAAAGAAGAAGAAATAGTCAGAAAGAGAGTTAGAGAAGCAATGCATGAAGGATATGCTAGGGTGTTTGATTATCAGCTAGAAATATTGAGGAGCAATCCAGGAAGCACTGTGGCAGTTGTGCTTAATCCAAAAGAAACTGCACCCGTTTTTCAGAGATTGTATGCGTGCTTTCAGGCTTGCAAGAGAGGTTTCATAGAAGGGTGCAGGAAAGTAGTGGGTTTGGATGGCTGCTTCTTTAAGGGGGCTCAAAGTGGAGAGCTACTCTGTGCTCTTGGAAGAGATGCAAATGGGCAAATTTATCCCATTACTTGGGCGGCAGTTGAGGTGGAAAATAAGGACTCCTGGTTTTGGTTTATGGCATTGTTAAATAAAGACTTGGAGATTTCAAATCAAGTTGAAGGCTGGGTGTTTATATCAGATCAGCAGAAAGGTCTAATCAATGCAATTTCAAAGGTTGTGCCAAGAGTTGAACACAGAAATTGTGCTAGGCACATTTATACTAACTGGAAGAAAAAACATAGGGACCAAAAATACCAGAAGAGATTTTGGGCTTGTGCAAAGTCTTTTAACAGAGTTCAGTTTAATTTGAACAGGGCAAAGCTTGCTCAGCTCACACCAGAAGGAGCAAGAGACATGATGCAGGCTGGGCCTGAACATTGGTGTAGAGCATGGTTCAAAGAAGGATCATTCTGTGATTCAGTCAACAACAATATGTGTGAAAGTTTTAACAATTGGATAGTGGAATATAGAGGTCTTCCTATCATCAGTATGTTTGAAGCAATCAGAGCAAAGGTGACAGTTAGGATTCAAGTTAATAGAGCTATGCCTGCCAATTGGAATGGAACAATTTGTCCCAAAATCCTCAAAAGGTGAACAAGTTGGTACAACTTACTGAGAAGTGTGAGACAATACGGAATGGAAAAGATGGATATGAGGTGAAGTTAGGATAGCATGGATTCAAAGTTGACTTGCAAGCAGGAACATGTTCTTGTAGATACTGGCAATTGTCAGGAATTCCATGTGTTCATGCTCTAGCAGCTTCACAGTGTGGCCCTAATGACATAGATTCACTTATTGCACCTTGCTACAGAATTGAAGCTTACAACAAGACATATGAACATGTCATGATGCCAATGGAGGGCATGCCTAGCTGGCCAATATCTGACAGACCTAGACCATTAGTTCCAAGCTGTGTGCAAATGCCTGGGAGGCCCGGGACAAAGAGAATAAAAGGTGGAGATGAGCCTCCTAAGCATGCACACGAACTCTCCAAGATTGGAACTAAGATCAAGTGTAGTTTATGTGGAAATCCTGGGCACAACATGAGGAAATGCAATACTAACCCCAACAAGGGAAAGTACAAGAATAGGAAGAGGAAAAAAGAAACAAAAGTGTGTAATGATTTTTACATATGTTTGATTTCTATATGTTTTGTACTTGTGAAATTGCAGCAATGTGAAACACCTAACAACTGTTACTTTTCTGTGTTGTGTAGGAAAATCCTCCAAGGACATCTCAAAGAGTAGCAAATGAAACTGCTACAACCCAGTCTTCACAGCATGCAGCTCAAACATCACAGCAAGCTGCAGGAGGGAGAGCCCAGTCTTCACAGCAAGCTACATGAGGGAGAGGCCAGTCTTCACAGCAAGCTACAGGAGGGACAACACAACCTAGAAGGGGAAGGCCTCCAAAGCACGCAAACAGAACAGCTGGTGCTAGTTCTAGTCAGAGAAGGAGGAAATCTACCAGGGTTAGCATGTTTGATGAACTGAGGGGTTAAGCAGGAAAAATTCTGTTGTTTAGAGCCTTCAAATTGTGTTTGTTGCTGTTTGATGAACTTGTGTTTGTTGCTGTTAAACTGCACAATTTCTGTTTGAGGAACTAGTGTTTGTTACTGCTAAGCTGCAGAATTTGTGTTTAGTTGAATGCTACTGTTTACTATGTTCTCTTTTGAAAGAAATTTCCTTTTGATAGAAGCTTGGCAAAATATGTTCACTTTTGGCACAAACAAATAAGCTCACAATTGTACCATTTCACAAGACAACATAGTACCAGCACATTACACAAATATTTGGGACAATTTTGGCAGTACAGTTGCTTCACCACAACAGCGAGCACAAAATAGAACTGAACACACAGTACAACACTACAGATTGTTAACACAGTACAACGAACCAAGTGGAAAGCCAAAGTGCCAAATATAACAGGACACAAACTCAAACTCCTTCATCACCGTCAGTGTCGTCGATCTTGCCCAACACAGTCTTGAAGATATGCTTGCGAGTCAGGTCCTCGCCTTCTCCTGGCAGCCACTCATCAGGCAGTCCTTCAGCAAGCAGAGGACCACGATCAACAACCTCCTTCATGTGGCAAATGACAGGATACAGTAAGCTGTTCTTCTTCCTCGCGACGACGGTCCGTAGTCACCCAATTCGAATTGCATTGCTTCATACTCATCGATGGACTCGGGTGGCTTGTTTGTCAGCTTCGGCTCAGGTATCTCCACTGTCACCACCTTGCCAACAAAGGAAGGGTCACGAAGCCACGCCATGACCTCAAGCTCGCGGCGGCTTGCCGGCGGTAGGATCTCGATCAGCTCGCCACCCAGCTGCTTGAGAACATCTTTCACGACGCCGTCGTCCAGGCCTGGTTTGGGAGGCCTTCAAAGCCGAGCTTGCTCTTGTACTTCAGAGCACCTGGCTGAGATCGAACCATTCTGCAGCAATGCGAAAACTGAATCCAACGCCGGCAACACTTGATCTTCATTGACGAAAGGAGCACCTCAGAGCACTTCTCCTCCGTCGAGAAGGTCAGCCACAGGTCGTGTGGTGGGCACGCGAACTCGACGACCACCTCGGACGGCACCACCCCGCAATGCTGCTGCAAGGTCGCCAGCATGGCTGCCGGCGTCACTGTCTGCTCGCCGTCTCCGACCGCAGTTGCCAGAAGCACGTTCCGCCCGAAGCGTAGCTCCGGCGCATCCATGGACGGAGTGCGGGAGATCAGGACATGGCTCGCCTCTTGTCGGGGATATACCCCGCGGCGTAAACCGGCCGGAAGTTAACCCGGCCGGACTTGGCGGTTTATCTAAAGACCCGCCCTGACCTTGGCGGTTTACAAGTAACCCGGTTGGTCGTTATGACTCACTGGTAACCCGGCGGGCGGATCAGACGGATGACAAGGCCCAAGGCCCAGAAGGCCGGTTCAACTATGGTGGGCCGGTTTAAGAGGAAAGGAATATTTGCCTTACAAGGAGTTAAGGCCAGGACTTGTATCCGGTTTGTATTAGAGATAGACTAGTCCTAATCCTAATAGGACTCCACATGTAAACCGCCCCTTCAACATATATAAGGAGGGGCAGGGCTCCCCAAAGGAGGGGGGAAAACAATGAATAATCTCTAAGGCTAGACACAAAGAGCCGGTTTTGCGGCGTCTCCCTCGTGATGAACCTAGCCTCAAACAGCATGTAGGGTTTTTACCGGATGATGTTTTCCGGGGCCCGAAGCTGTCTAAATCCTTGTCTTGCATGTTGATCCGCCCTGCGTCTCTCACCCCACTCAACCCCTCTCAAGGTACCATGTAGATGCGTTGGCCTCGCGACTAAGTCCTGACACTAAGGACATCTGCCGTGACAAACCCACGACAGTTGGCGCCCACCATGAACCGTGCCTTACAAGGAGGTATAAATATGTACAACATCATTATCAATGGATCAAAGATCATTACTGTTCATCGCACTGTTTTTAACACTGCCCACTCTGGTGAACCGTGCCCTGCTTGGTCCTTGCTCCGTACCGGTCAAAGCGGCGAGCCTACTATGACGGCTGTTGTCACAAATCCCAGCGAGCAAGTATATTGATACTAGTACTAATGCGTGCTAATGTTGTTACAAATCCGTCCGCCAGCGCAAGCAATCATAGCTATGTTCAAAAAGTTTTAATATCTTCAGCTCGTCCTGATCAGTCAATTTACTACCCAAACAATATCATTCCGCGGACAATTCCGCCCTCATCGACAACAACCACAGAAAGATTTTTTATCATGACCGCTGGAGACGATCTGGCGTAGTCTGTGTTGGCTATCATAAGAAGGCACAATGGCACAGTCTCCAAGAAATCAACCATCACGTGAAAAACAAGACTGGTCAAAGTGATGAATCAATTACTCCATTATTGGTGATACTTTGTTATTACTACCGGTCTGTCCAAAACAAGACTGACAAAAGAGCAAGTGCGTCCGCTGTACCGGCGCCAGCATCCGGGTTCATCCGGCAAAAAATACCAGGTGTAATTTTTTCTTATGTATTTTATAAGTACATGTTAATTCATCCAACAACAATTACTCTGGCTTGTAATATTTTTATGCAGGAAGGTTATTAAGAAAAAAGGGATGGTATTATACCACGGCGGCACGTTCGGCTGTGCCGCGCAGTTTCACGGACACGCATATCGCGGTCCGGTTTACATCAACACGCCGGCCAACTTGCCCGTCCGCACAAACGCCACGGATGACTCGCCCGTCCGCCCTCGCGGCCGGTTCACGCGTCCGCGCCGGCTTACAACACGGAGGATAACTTGCTCGTCCGGACCGGCTCACATCGCCGTGGCCGGTTTATCTGTCTGCTCCCGCGGCCGATTCACCTATGAGGGATTTCAGTTTCACATAGTGATCATCAACTTCATGGCGGATTATTTCTGGCCTAAAAACATCAGGACAATTATTCATTATAAACATGGTTTATACCATGGGTACGGAGTACGCGCTGGCAACATCATGCCCGGTGTTCGTCCGTGCCACATTACACGGTGAATGGATGCGTGCAAGACGCCGCCCTTACTGCCCGGTTTACATCAGCTTGCCGGGACCGCGCCTACATTTGTCTCGCCCGTCCGAACCGGTTTACAACGCCGCGGCCGACTCATCTGTCGGTGCCGCCTCTGATGCTGCGGTCGTATTTTCTGTCCGTCTCTCGCGGCCTGGTCTACATCAACACGCCAGGCCGCACCTGTCTGCATGTGCTATTTATTGAGTATGAGCAAGTCACAACTTGGGTAGCCCGGTTTTCTTTCAAATTGGAGGCAAATTATCATTAACCGTCGTCTGCACTGGATGGTTCAATGGGCAGGCGCACAAGTCGCCGCCACTAAAGTCTGGTTAACTTCAAATCACCAGTTGGAAGGAACCATTGGCCGAGTTGCTGACACGGCTCATACGGGGACATTTATAACCCGCCGCAGACGCATCAACCTTCTGTGGATCCACATCGTGCTATCAACATCAATGATATAAAAGTTATGCCGGTTTATATCACGGTCAAATATGGAGAGTCTCAAGCCAACTCCTCGAGTCACCTTTGAGACTCGGGGGCTACGATGACATGACTCAGCAAATCTTGCCAGTTTCAGCCGGTTTAAGAACCCCAGGACGATGGAGGGAAAGATAACCCGATCCCGGAGGCGACTGTTATGTTGATGAAAATTTAAAGGCCGTCAGAAAAATTCCGGCTTAGAAAGTATATGACAGTTACAAAATCCCGGCTCAATGAAGAAGTTTCGGATCATCAGAAAGGATTCCGGTTTGAAATCTGGCTGAAGGGAAGTCAGTCTCACTGAAGCTCTCAAATATTCGGTTTACAATCCGGTTCAAGGGAAAGATGTCTCCCACAAAGCTTTGAAGCTCTCAATATCCGGTTCAAGATCCCGGTTCAAGAAGAATTTATCTCTTGCAAAAAGTTAAAAATTACCGAAGAAGACCTGCTGCCATGATGCACGGTTCAAACATGGGTATCCTGCCTTATTGGCCTGGCATATTATTGATCACATGGGGGCTTCTGCTTCATAAAGCGGGGTCTCTGTCCTTTTTATATCATGTGTGGTTACATGGAGTTGTCTGTTTTAAAGCGGCCTCCGGTTTACCCCTTGCAAAAAATTATGAATGTCACTTGGGGGCTCGGTCATGTCTGAACCGATGCAATACCCTTTGATAGGCGAAAGCCACCAGGTCACTTGGGGGCTCGGTCGTGTCCGAACCGATGCAACACCTTTTGATCGGCGAAAGCCACCAGATCACTTGGGGACACGGTCAAGTCTGAACCGGTCACGCTTCTTGATCGGCCTAAAGGCCTTAGAGTCACTTGGGGGCTTGGTCGAACCCGAACCATTGCCATGCCACTTGACCGGCGTAATGCCACGGTTTCATTTGGGGACCTGGCTGACTTGAACCATAGCTACACCTATTGGGAGCTTGGTCGTGTCTGACCATGGTAACACCATCTGATCGGCTCAGTAAAGCCCTTTTTTTGCAAACGGTTTTTATCATTGCCTTTGCTTCCTTTGCTTCAATATCTTTTCTTGATAAAATTGCTTTGTTGTTTTGGTTGCGTTCTTAAACCGACCACATTTTACACCGGTTCAAACAACCAAATTGGTGGAACACGATCCATTTTTAGACCGGAGATTATCTGCCCGGTTTGATTTTCTGTTACCATCCTATTATGGACTAAACCGGTGTTTATCAACCCGGCTCGGCTTTCAACTACAAGTTGTCAGTACACGATCAAGTTATAATCCGGAGACTATCAACCCGGTCTGGTTTGACAACAAGTCACCAGTATTATATATGGTTAATCCGATGTTTATCACAAACCCGGTACGGTTTTATCATAAACCGGCACAATATGGAAGGAGTTATCAGTACTCAAAATTTGGGTTATTACCCCCACTACAAAAAGTTGGTAAACCAATGATGTGATTCAATGTCACAGGTATGATATATTCCATATTTGATTATTCTTAAGTGCAGCCTTGGTTATAAACCTAGGTTATATGTTGGGCATTATGACCCGTCCGACGGTAAACCGCCAGGACACTTTAAACTTGTTGTATGCAGAAACAGGTTGAATAAAGCATGATTATAAATTATCCGGTGTTTATTAAACCGGCCTGGCTTTAAGACGACAAGTCGCCAGTATGATGATAAATTATCCGGTGTTTGTTAAACCGGCCTGGCTTTAAGACGATAAATTGCCAGTATATGATGCGAAATTATCCGGTGTTTATTAAACCGGCCTGGCTTTGGACTATAAGTCGCCAGTATATATTTGTATTGCGCCATTGGAATTATGCGCTTATAAATCATTGGGTTATTCAAATAGCCAAACTTGGCTGAATTTTCATTATGATATTGAATGAATAATGTTTACATACCGGATTATATTATTCAAATAGCCAACATGGCTGGATTTTTATTATGGTTATCAATAACCAGTATTATGATTAAGGTTTTCAAAGTCGCTTTAGCGCAATGGCTATCATATTATCAATGGATACGATTTATTCTACAATTGAAGGAATAGTCCCGAGTCGCTGCAGGCTTACGACCCGGCACTTGGGGGCTACATTATTTAAGTTGAGATTACATCAAATACACAAGTTTCATGTCGCTGCAAGCATGCACCATGACACTTGGGGGCTAATGCAAAGTCATTTTTTTTGCTCATATTATTGAAGACCCGACTCATCACATTATAATGAGCTGGCCCTTGGGGGCTACCAATTGCTCCTGTCAACAATTCAAGGTACACAAATTTTCATCTATTATTGAAAGGTCCACTGCTCAGTTGGTAAAGCACAAGGCTCTTAACCTTGTGGATGTGAATTCAAGCCCCATGATGGGGGTTATATCATATGATGTTACTTTCGTTGAAGTATATATCAAGTCCCAGCTCAATATTATCTTACTGAGCCGGCCCTTTGGGGCTATACATCATTGCTCAAATCTACATGATTATATTTACGAAGTCCCTGCTCATTATTGCATAATGACCCGGCCCTTGGGGGCTACACTGGTTGAAGTTTTTATGAGCATCAGACAATTACAAGTCCCAGGTTGCTGCAAGCATGACAACCCGGCACTTGGGGGCTACATATGTGGAATATTCAATTCTGACTAATGATTGAGATGAACAACTTGGATTTCTTCAAGATGGTGATATTTATTGAAACAAGTCTTAAGCTGTTGCTATGCTACCTTCTTAAGACTTGGGGGCTACAAGTGCTAGGCATATAAGAGGTATATTTTCAAGCTGGATGTTAAATTACAAGTAGGGCCCGGTGCTATCAATATTTATAAACCGGTGATCTTGGCAATGATAAACCAGCAAGTTCTGCGTCCTTAAACCGGATGAAGATCAGATGAGGATTTTAAGGACCAATATTTTTGTTAAGTCATTGGGAGCTGAATCAAAGGAGGTATTCTTCACAGTATATTTTCTATGAGAAACCAATGTCAGCAAGTTGATTATGAAGCTGGACTGTTAAACCAGATTTTCTAGAAGGAGGAAATGACAAGGACTTAAGGACGATCAGGTGCCGGTTTACAAATTTTTTTAACTCGGAGCACAACCTGTCAAATTTGTTTTGGTGTTTATTTGCAACATAAGTTTACCATGGATAAATCCAAGCTAAACTTGGGGGCTAATGTCGGGGATATACCCCGCGGCGTAAACCGGCCGGAAGTTAACCCGGCCGGACTTGGCGGTTTATCTAAAGACCCGCCCTGACCTTGGCGGTTTACAAGCAACCCGCTTAGTCGTTATGACTCGCTGGTAACCCGGCGGGCAGATCAGACGGATGACAAGGCCCAAGGCCCATAAGGCCGGTTCAACTATGGTGGGCCGGTTTAAGAGGAAAGGAATATTTGCCTTACAAGGAGTTAAGGCCAGGACTTGTATCCGGTTTGTATTAGAGATAGACTAGTCCTAATCCTATTAAGACTCCACATGTAAACCGCCCCTTCAACATATATAAGGAGGGGCAGGGCTCCCCAAAGGAGGGGGGAAAACAATGAATAATCTCTAAGGCTAGACACAAAGAGCCAGTTTTGCGGCGTCTCCCTCGTGATGAACCTAGCCTCAAACAGCATGTAGGGTTTTTACCGGATGATGTTTCCCGGGGCCCGAAGCTGTCTAAATCCTTGTCTTGCATGTTGATCCGCCCTGCGTCTCTCACCCCACTCAACCCCTCTCAAGCTACCATGTAGATGCGTTGGCCTCGCGACTAAGTCCTGACACTAAGGACATCTGCCGTGACAAACCCACGACACCTCTCGACGGAGCTCCGGCTCTCCCCGCCGCCACACCTCCTGCGGGAACCGGTGTTCCAGCAAGCTAGGGCTCGCCTGGGCTGCTGCGACGACCGGGGCCGCGCCTCCATCGCCGGCGGCGCTCACGGCATCCGGCGACATGGTGGTGGAGCTCACGCTGCCGCCACCCATGGAGAATAGGGTTAGGGATTTGGACTGTGAAGGGGGGATTTCTGATCCAGATCGCAACGGGGAACGGCAGCTCTATAACAGTCCAACCTGACAAGTAGGCCTCACCATGGTCAAAACCGCCCTTTGACTGTGCCACATCAGCATCCAATGGAGACAAACCAGCCTGGGGGTTTTCCATCCGGTTTGGTTTTTTTTTTTGGGGTGTAGAAGGAACCAAAATATAGATCAGGGGGTAAAGTGAACCACCCACTTTGTTCAGGGGAGTAAAATGGACTTTTTTCTTCCGTTAACTCCAAAGCGCTTCACACCTCGAAGTGGGGATACACGAAGATACACTCGATCTCCGACTTCGTAAACTGTCTCCTTGCGTTTAGAATCCGCATAACTCTTCTGCCTGGACTGGGCTACCTTAAGTCTTTCGCGAATCAGCTTAACCTTCTCTTCAGACTCTTTAACCAAATCTGGTCCAAACAACTGTCGGTCTCCAACTTTGTCCCACAACAACGGTGTTCCGCACCTCCTTCCGTACAATGCTTCGAAAGGGGCCATCTTCAAACTGGCTTGATAGCTGTTGTTGTAAGAGAACTTTGCATACGGCAAATTATTGTCCCAACTAGATCCATAGTCTAGCGCACAACCTCTCTAACATGTCCTCCAGAATCTGATTGACTCTTTCAGTCTGTCCATCCGTCTGCGGGTGAAAAGCTGTACTGAACTCTAGCCTGGTTCCCAAAGTTTCATGCAACTGATTTCAAAACTTTGAGGTAAACTGGGTTCCTCTATCTGATACAATGGTCCTCGGAACTCCATGCAGACATACGATCTTGGTCATGTATATCTTTGCCAACTTAGCACTGGTGTAAGTGGTCTTCACTGGGATGAAATGGGCTACCTTCGTCAAATGATCGACTACAACCCATATCGAGTCATAGCCTGAACGAGTCCTGGGTAATCCTGTGATAAAGTCCATGCCTAGTTTATCCCACTTCCATTCGGGTATCGGCAATGGTTGTAGCAGTCCGGCTGGCTTCTGATGCTCTTCCTTCACTCTCTGACATACATCACAAACGGCTACATACTCTGCAATATCCTTTTTCATTCTGGTCCACTAGAAACTATCTTTCAAATCCAGATACATCTTGGTATTTCCTGGGTGAATTGAATATTGCGAATCATGGGCCTCTTGCAGAATCAACTTCCTAATCTCCTGATCATTTGGCACATATACACGGTCCTCAAACCATAAGGTATCGTGCTCATCCTCACGAAATCCCTTGGCTTTTCCTTTACTCATCCTTTCCTTTATCTTGGCAATCTCCTTGTCCGTCTTCTGAGCTTCTCTGATCTTATCCATCAAGGTAGATTGAATTTCCAAAGCTGCTACATAACCTCTTGGAACTATCTCCAAACATAGCTCACGAAGGTCTTCTGCTAACTCCTTGGGTAACTCTCCGGTCATGAGTGTGTTGAGATGACTTTTTTCGGCTCAACGCATCGGCCACTACGTTAGCCTTTCCGGGATGATAATGCAATCTCATATCATAATCCTTTATCAGCTCTAACCATCTCCTCTGCCTGAGATTCAACTCCTTCTGCGTGAAGATATACTTCAAACTCTTGTGATGCGTGTATACCTCACAATGGTTTCCGATGAGAAAATGTCTCCATGTCTTCAACGCATGCACTACCGCTGCTAACTCCAAATCATGCGTAGCATAATTTAACTCATGGGGTTTAAGCTGTCATGAGGCATATGAAACAACTCTTCCCTCCTACATAAGTATGGTTCCAAGTCCTCGACGAGAAGCGTCGCAATACACTTCATAATCTTTGCGTTGATCTGGCAGAATCAACACTGTGATGTAATCAAGCGTCTCTTCAACTCCTGAAAACTAGCCTCACATTCCTCAGTCCAATTGAACTTGGTGTCCTTCTTCAACAACTCCATCATGGGCTTTGCAATCTTTGAGAAATTCTCAATGAACCTCTGGTAATATCCTGCGAGTCCAAGAAAACTCCGAATCTCTCCAACTGACGTGGGTGACTCCCAATTTGTCACAGTGACAACTTTGGTGGGGTCTACTGCTATTCCTTCGCCGAATATAACATGTCCAAGAAATCCAACTTCCTTCAGCCAAATCTCGCACTTGTTGAACTTGGCGTATAACTGATGTTCTCTAAGCTTACCAAGTGCCAAATGCAAATGCTCTTTATGTTCCTCTTCGTCCTTCGAGTAGACCAGAATGTCATCAATGAACACCACAACGAACTTATCCAAAAACTCCATAAATACTTTGTTCATCATGTTCACAAAATAGGCAGGTGCGTTAGTCAGACCAAATGACATAACGGTATACTCATACAGCCCGTACCTCGTTGTAAAAGCTGTCCTAGGTATGTCCTGCTCTTGAATCTTCAACTGGTGATACCCTGATCGCAAATCGATCTTGGAAAACACCTTTGCTCCTTGCAGCTGGTCAAACAAATCATTGATCATCGGCAGTGGGTACTTGTTCTTGATAGTCACTTCATTCAATCCTCGATAATCAACAACCATCCCCAATGATCCATCCTTTTTCTCCATTAGAAGTACTGGGGATCCCCAAGTTGACGAACTTGGGCGGATATAACCTTTATCCAGTAACTCCTTAAGCTGCCTCTTAATTTCCTCCAAATCCTTTGCGGGCATTCAGTACGGTCTCTTCGATATTGGCCCTGTGCCTGGCAAAATCTCAATAAAAAATTCAATGTCTCTATTTGGTGGCATGCCTGGCAACTCTTCTGGAAATACATCCGGAAAATCCTTCACCACTGGTACTTCCTCCTGTACAACTCCTGATAAGGAATTTACTTGAGTCCTATTCGGCACATGACGAGATACATACTTGATCTTTCTTCCTTATGGGGTGGTAAGCAAAATCGATTTACTGGCGCAGTCAATGTTCCCTCCATACTTCGATAACCAATCCATGCCTAATATCACATCCAGTCCTTCTGACTCTAATACTATTAGGTCCGAGGGAAACAAGTAGTTACCAATCCTTAATGGTAACCAATCACACAATAGGCTAGCCATATACTCTGCTCCTGGCGAGGTTACTAACATGGGTGACCTAAGGGCTTGGGTTGGCAGTTTAAACTTATCCACAAATCCCCTTGATATGTATGAATGCGATGCACCAGTATCAAAAAGTATGAATGCAGTAAATGACTTAACCAAAAACTTACCTATTACTGCATCTGGCTAGGCTTCAACCTCCTCCACGTTAACGTGGTTCACTTGTCCCCTGTTGAAAGGGTTGTGCTTCTTCCCAGAGCTTCCATTGCCATTTCCATTCTTGGCTTCAAGACATTCATTGGCGTAATGTCCGGTCTTCTAGCATTTGTAGCAAGTCACGTGGCTTAGATCCTTCTTGGTGGGTGTTGCCAGGTTGGAACGGTTCTGTCCGCTACTTCCTCCATTACCATTACCATTCTTGGAGCCACTATGATTGTGCGAACTTCCTCCATTATGAGTGTGGCCTCCATGGTTATGAACAAGTCCTCCTGAATTCGGGGTGTAACGGGGTCTCTGCTGGGCTACAGAATTATACTTCCCTTGTCCATACTTCCTTTTGCGGCTGTCAATCTGCTGTTGCTTCCCTTCAAGCATGAGAGCTCTATCCACCAACTCCTGATAGTTATTGAAATTTTCCACCATCAACTGCATGCTCAGCTCATCATTCAGTCCTTCCAAAAACTTCTCTTTTTTAGCCGCATCTGTAGCAACGTCATCTGGGGCATAACGTGCTAACTTACTAAACTCATCCACATATTGGCCAACAGTGTGCCCTCCTTGGCATAAGTTGCGAAACTCACGCTTCTTCTTGGCCATAGCTCCTGCTGAAACATGGGCAGTGCGAAAAGCCTGCTGGAACTAGTCCCATGTCACAGTGTCAATAGGGTAAGTGACTATGAAATTCTCCCACCAAGATGCCGCGGGTCCATCAAGTTGATGTGCGGCAAAACACACTCTCTCCGCATTTGTGCATCCTGCAGTAATCAACTCCCTTTCAATCTTGCAGAGCCAATCATCTGGAACAATCGTCTCGGTGCTACTGGAGAACACCAGCGGATTCAGCCTAAGAAAACGGGCTAAGTGGTCAACTGGTGGGGGTGGTGGAGGGTTGTTGTTGTTGTTCCCCTAGTTCTGATTCTGGACTAGTATCTGCATCAATGCATTCTGCTGCTGGATCAATTGAGTGAGCTCCGGTGGGAAAGCAAATCCATTATCGCGTCTCGGAGGCATCAGCTGGGTTTAGAAAAGATGAGAAAACAGAATAGAATGAGGTCTAGAGGAAAATCACTACCCATATGCACGTGAGACAAACACAGACATATCACTCAATCAAATCAAACAAGGGCATACAATCGGTCTATAAATATCGTTACAAAAGTGTTTGGACTATGCTATATACATGGTGGAATACTACTACTGATTTGGTGGTCTACTAGAAAAATTGATTGGTCGAAGACTCCATGATACCTACTCCAGCTTCATCAACGTAGTCATCATCGCTATCGTCAGGGTCCGAGTCGGTGTCGTCGATGATGATGTAGTTCTCCGGGCAAGTGGAACTGTCATCTTCTCCTCCTGGCGCAGGGTCTCCCATGAAAACTCCTAGCTTCCTGGTCAGGTCGTCATTCTTCTCCACTAGTACGACAATCTCCTCCTCATAATCTTCGCGTGTAGCCTTGAGTTCTTCCTCCAGTTCTGTGATCCTTGTCATTGCTTTCTTCAAATCCGCCATGCCTGCGCACATCTGGTTCTCCTGTCGTCGAATGTGCTGGTTTAACTCCTGGACAAAAGAGGCAATCGATCTATCCTTCCTGGTGCTGACCATCTCCCATTGCTCATCTCGGCGCCCACAAATCTGGTAGGTTGTATCCTTGAGATCATTGTGGTAAACTTCTCCAATACGTCCCATGGTAATGTGAGCTGCCATACTCTTTCCTAGACTTCAGGTTGGGGCATCGAAGGAAAATTCTATGGGCTCAGTGACTGGCGTGAACGTCCTTCCTGGAATTTGAACTTGAATCATCCGGCGCTCCTCTTCTGGTAAAGTGGCGTTGTAAGTCCCGGTGAAGCTTGGTATTCCGATGTTCAGGTACCTAGTGACTTCCTTCAAGTGGCGTCCAAATGGGGTGTCTTCATCCGGTTGCATGAACTTGATCCTTGCATCCGCCATCCTAAAGAGTAGAAAATGGAGAGGAGTTAGAAATGAGAAGAGAGCAGTGATCTAGGGCTTTAGCTTAGTGGTCGTGTCCTACAGTCAGCATATGCTCTGATACCATCTTTGTAGCGACCAGACCTCAAACAGTCTGATCTTTGTGCATAAGTGTCATCCCTGGATCGGTAATGCTGACACACACAATACTTGAAGGATTTATAACAGAGTTGCAATCACACACTTATTACATCGAATGTCTCAAAAGAGAACTTATTACAATAAATATGGCTTAAGGCCATCTAATACGATAACAGAGGAAGGCTTGAAAGATAAAGTGAGTCCATCAACTCCAACGGCATCACTGAGTGAAAGAGCACGACCTAAGGCTCCTTACTCGTCGTCTGAAAAGTCTGCAACATGATATGTTGCAGCCCGAAAACGGGTCAGCACATGGAATATGCTGACAACGTAACACAAGAGAGTAATGAACAGAATAATGCTATTCACTACATGCATATATGGTTGGTGGAGGCTGTATGGTTAATATGTTTTGCGAAAAGCCATTTTTTCCCTACTACAAATGAATATATTTTATTTAACTACAAAGTTTGTTGAAAACATTGAGAAGGTAAACCCCCTCTCAATCCCAATTAAAAGTAATCATTAACAACCCATCAAATTAATTACGTAGTGATGAGATCAACATGATAATCCAAGAACCAGATACTCAAGATGTCCATAACCGCGGACACGGCTAACCATGATTAGTTTGTACACTCTGCAGAGGTTTGCGCACTTTTCCCCACAAGACTCGATCTCCTCCGTTGAATTTCTCGCACTATATGGTGTTTGAGAAACGGATGACCGAGACACAGTCTTTCAGAAGCGTTAGCACCTTACGATGGGTAGACAGTACCACCTACATTCCCTACATCTGCTAGTCTACCACTATAAGAGTTCACACGACTTAATCAACTACGCTAGAGCCCATAATAGCTTGTGGCTGCACACAGAAGTTTTCTAGCATGAACAATCTTATGATCCCTTTGAGCCTGGGTGGCAGTCCATAGGAGAATCACACGGTACCCCGGGATTTCCAAAAAAATACAGGCAATCACTGGAATTCCCCAGGTGCCTCAATCCACCCAGATGTGTATTTAAGTTGCCACCTTATGTTTAACCATTAATTAACAATCTCACATCTGTCATGGATACACTCAAACCCAATCCACGTCTACGAGCATAGCATAGCAATATAAGCATAACGTAGAAGTAACTCCCAGGGTTTGATAATAAACAGGTGAATATGTACTACCTCAGCTACTTCCCATCCCACAACTTAATTCAGATCCTAACCATGCAATTGTTTGAGGATTGATCTAATGCAATAAAACTGGGTAGTAAAGAGGTATGATCAAAGTGTTACTTGCCTTGCTGATGATCCGTGAAACCTAGAGACTCGTAGTAGCACGCTTCGCACTCCGGATACTCTATCGCAAACAAACAAACATACAATAAGCAATCAAGCAAGGGCACAGTTAAAACTCAAATAAGAGATCTAACCAGAAAGTTCAACCTAAGAACTCTGGTTTGCAAAAAGAATCAAATCAAACGAAGCAACAAAACTCAAACGGCGAAAGAAACAAACTTTATTTACTAATTCTGACTAAAGTCAAATTTTACGGTAGCAAAAACTTGTTTAAGTTGGCTAAACAGAAAAAGGGTTTCGAAACGAAACTCTAGGCGCTTGAATCGCCTGATTCCGATAAACGAGCGAAAAGTTATACTAGAACGAAAATCAGATCAGAAATCGCGATCGAAAATAATCGCGAAAAATCCGAGAAAAAAAAAACTGACAAACAAGCTAATGAACGAACGTTCGCTGTCTGCGACTAAACGGTGAAAACGGTTCGTTAAAACGAATGTACGAACGAACGTTCGCTAAATAACTAAACCAATAAAAATAAACCGAACCAATCTAAACAAAAACAAAACTAGGGTTTACGAAATAAAACCATCGGTTTTTTTAAAACAAACCGGCGGCTACCTCGAACTCCCGCGGGCGGCGGCGCGGCGGCTCCGGCGGCGGTGGTCGTCGGTGGCGGCGTGCCGGCGCGGCGGTTCCGGCTATTAAAGTAATCAATCAATATCGGCAAGAGTACCAGCACCGGTATTTTAGGGACAAAAAACCGAAGAGGTCGATGTTGCTGGGAGACTCGTAGCTAGGCTTGGTATCCAAGGCAACACATATATAATCTACCCCAAGAAAAACATATATAATATGTAGGAAAAATAAAGAAACCATGTATAGTCAAACGTTGAACACGTCGTGTACCTGCGTGCTGATATATAATGCCGTGCAGGTCGACAGCTCGATCAGATGGCGTGGGGATAATATTCTTCAACTATTTTTCTCAAGAAAAACAGAGCCATGTCCCTTGGAAGAAGAAGATTCATCCCTAAGCAAACTCTGATTCCCCTCGCACAAACCAGCTGATATATACCCCACCGCGCCGTGCACCTCAAGGGCACCCCAAGCGCCGAAGGCCGGACATTACTAGCAGCTGAGTGTGCGCGACGCAGAGTCATCGCAGATCGATGGCCGGAGGCGGAGAAGACGAGAAGGTGACGCTGCTGGGCCACTGGGGGAGCGCGTACGTGACGCGAGTCCGGCTGGCGCTGCACCTCAAGGGCGTGCGCTACTCTTACGTGGAGGAGGACCTGCGCAACAAGAGCGACCTCCTCCTCCGCTGCAACCCCGTCAACCGCGCCGTGCCCGTGCTCATCCACAACGGCCGCCCCATCTGCGAATCCCAGATCATCCTCCAGTACATCGACGAGGCCTTCGGGCCACCGTCCCTCCTCCCCGCCGGCCCGCACGAGCGTGCCGTCGCCCGGTTCTGGGCGGCCTACGCCGACGCCGTGCTGGGGGCGCCGTGGGAGAAGGCGTACAGGGCCGGCACCGAGCAGGAACGGGCCGGGTGGATGAGGCAGGTGGTGGCGGCCACGGACGCGCTGGAGCAGGGGCTTAGCGAGTGCACCGACGGGGGCAGGAAGGGCTGCTTCTTCGGCGGCGAACGGGTCGGGTTCGTCGACGTCGTGCTCGGCGGCGTGGTGCCGCTGGTGCACGCCACCGTGGAGATCTCCGGGGACATGCTCTTTGGCGACGCCGGCAGGACGCCTTTGCTGGCCGCATGGCTGCAGCGCTTCGGCGAGCTCGACGCCGCCAAGGCTCTCCTGCCGGACGTCGACCGGGTGGTGGACTACGTCAGGATGATACACGCGAAGAACGCCGTCAAGGCTCCTGCAAATTAACAACGCCATCATACAAGCCGGCATGGAGACGTGGCGACGCAATTGTAGCTAGCTAGCTAGCCAGGTGGGTCGCGCGCTGGGAGTGATTAGGCTTAGTACTTAGCATAATTTTTTTATGTTTGGTCTGTCACATTTGTATGATCTGGTTTCATTTTGTGATTTGTAATGAGCTTTATAACAAGTTGTAGGCGTGTATATCTTCGTGGAAAAGTTAGTGGCAGAAGCTGATAGATAAAGATTACCAGAAGGGTTGGCGCGCTTTGTTGTGCCGTTAGTGTTGTTGGGTTTCCATAACTTTTTTACGCCCTCTGTTTTAAAATATAAGGCGAATCATTTGTTAAGTTTGAAAGCGCTCCTACTCCTCGGATGAGGAGCAGCGGGGTTTATATCGATCTGATGTAAAAAAGCCCTACCGTGGCGTACAAGTTGATCAGCCCGATCTCCAGCCGTAGCTAGGATTCGGTGGTTACAGAGAGACCTAAACAGCTACGAGATAATAGGAGGGAAAGAGGTTGGTTGAGATTACATGGAAATAAACATAAACTCTAACACCCTCCCTTAATCTCAACTATTCTAGGTTCAGATTTCTCTTGAATTCTTCAAATGGTTTTGAGGGATGAACGGTATCTCAAGTTTCTTTTCTGCAACTCTTTCACGTACAAAGTGAAAATCAATTTCAATATGTTTTGTTCTGGCATGAAATACCGGATTTGCAGATAAGTATGTTGCTCCCAAGTTGTCACACTAAAGACATGAGACACGATTTAACTTAACTCCCAATTCTTCAAGTAGTGACTCTAACCAAATTTCCGCAGTGGCATTGGCCAAAGATTTATACTCAGCCTCTGTGCTTGACCTTGATACCGTTGCCTGTTTCTTTGCACATAAAGAGATGAAATTTGACCCAAAAAAGACTGCAAAGCCTCCGGTTAATTTTCTGTCATCACTACAACCTGCCCAATCAGCATCAGAAAATGCACTAACAAGTGTAGAATTAGAACGCCTGAAGTTAAGGCCCAAGCTCACAGTGTGTTTTACATATCTCACAATCCTCTTGACAGCTGACCAGTGTGCAGTGGTGGGAGCATGCAAATACTGACAAACTTTGTTAACAACAAATGAGATATTTGGGCATGTAAGTGTCAAGTATTGTAGTGCTCCAACAGTGCTTCTGTACCTCGTACTTTGTACCTCTTGAAGAGGCTCCCCTTCATAAGCTGAGAGTCTTTCTGAAGAGGACAATGGAGAAGATGCAGGCTTACAGTTTTTCATTCCCATGCCAGCCAGAAGCTCATTGGTATATTTTTCTTGATTCAATACTATACCATCCTGAGTTTTCTTAACCCCAATACCTAGAAAGAAGTGCAGATCTCCTAGATCCTTGAAGGCAAACTCTGAGCTCAAGTCATGTAGAAGAGCATTAGTAGCATCTTGTGATGAACTTGCAACAATGATATCATCAACATAGATAAGCACAAAAATGACTACTTTTGCCTTGTTATAAATAAACAGTGATGTGTTAGCCGTTGATGCAAAGAAGCCAAGACATCTTAACTGAGTGCTCAACCTAGAGTACCATGCTCTAGGTGCCTGTTTTAATCCATAAAGTTACTTATCTAGGCTGCACACATAATATGGTGTTTTCTTACTTACATACCCATGTGGCTGTCTCATGTAAACTTCTTCTTCCAGAACACCATGCAGAAACGTGTTCTGTACATCTAGCTGTCGCAAACTCCACCCCCTGTCGCAAACTTGGACTGGGTGTTATTGCAAAGATGCAACGATTAGGTGCTTGGGTGGGTGTGTAAGTACAAATTAGTCACACTTTTAATGTTGCCCGTGGAATTTGAATTAGAGGGTTGAGGATGGACGGATACATGGTATAGCATCAAGAGAATACAACCCATCAATCTCCAGCGACTTTGCCTGCACTCTGCAAGGCAGATGCTCCATCGTACCTCACGTCGCTTGGGCTGAGTGTGTACTTTTAAAAACTGTGAACATTTTCAAAAACATGAATTATTTTTAAAATTTGTGATTTTGGACACGGGCCAGCCATTCCATGCCTTCGTTGATAGCACCCGACAAGATAGCACCTAGACCACGGACGACAGTTTGGGGGAGGATCGTGCGGTCCTGAGTCGGCCACTCGGGACGACGAATAAGTTTTTTTTTGGAAACACAGAGACAACGAATAAGTGTGCGTGCACTAAGAAGAGTTTAGGCCCCTTTGTGTTTTTTTTTTGAAAAAAAATGGCAAAATTGGATTCCTTGCAGACCTAATTGGGCCCATTGCTGCACGTAATAGGCCATAAAGAGATCAACAAACCCAAAATATTCTTTCTCATCTCTGAAAACAAAAGCCCAAACATATCCCGTGGCCTTTTTTGAGTATATAAAAAAAACAGAGTCGTACGTAATTCCTTCTCTGGTGGATAGCTGGATGCTAGCCTCCAACCATGACCTCCATGGAGCCGCCGTTCAGGCCGTGGGCAGATCTGCACGCTGATCTCTTCCTCACCATTGTGGACCTCCTGCCATCGCCAAGGGACTACGTCTCCGTCCGCGGCGTCTGCACCGCGTGGCGGTCCGCGCTGCCTTCGGGCCCTCAGTCCCCGTCCCTCCTCGTCCTGGACGACCTCCGTCTTCCCAACAGCCTCCCTCGCTACAAGACCCATGTCTACGCCATATCGCTCCCGATGCAGCGCACGTTCCGCCTCACCACGCTCCCATGCCAAAGCTGGGACATCATCGGCTCCAGCAACGGCTACCTCACCATTGCCCACGGTTGTCGTCTCGGGATCCTAAATCCCATCACCGGCGAGGAGATTGATCTCCTTCCTCTGCCGAATAACCGCTACCCGGGCAAACTCGTGTTTGGGCCAAACCCAAGGCCCCATGACTACACCGTTGTGGCCATCTGCGACGCCACCAAGGTTGCCTACGTGACGAACGGGGACATGGAGTGGACGATCGCCAACGTCACCTTGGATGGAGCGAAGCTGGTCGATCTGGTCTACAATGCTGAGTGCGGTGTCGTATATTGCCTTGATGAACTTGGAAACGTTCAAATACTCCACATCCCCCGAGTCGGCCGGGTGCAGCAACGCACCATCGAGCCCTTGGTGGCTGACCGTGTTGTTGGTCCCTGCTTCCATGCTCCGTCCGCATTCGCCCGGCCTTACGATGTCGTGGGCAAGAAAATGTCTTTCAAGCGCCTGTTCATCTGTGAGGGTACCCTATACCAAGTGTGGCAGGAAACCGGGGGCGACATATTTACAATGTCCTTGGATGAGATCCTCGTTCTCAGGCACTACCGAGAGCGATGGCCATGCTGGGATGCGGTGAAGGATTTGGGAGGCTACTCGGTGTTCATCAACGAGAACAACACGGCGGTGGTGCAAGCTGAGGCCTCCACGGGAATTAGACCTAACTGTGTCTACTGGATAGAGTCCTTGCTATGTACGCCATGGGTGTTTGACATGAGCAAAGGAACCTCTACGCATTGCGATCTTCCTCCTATTAGTGTAGGATTTGCAAGCTCTTGGTACTTTAATAGTGACTAAGATTACTTACTAGTATAGACAACAATGGAAGCTATTATGGGTATTGAAGACTTAAAGATCAATGATTCTCATGTTCATTTTCATTTTGATTTTTTTAGGGGCTGCATTTCTAAAGTATCATCCTTGGTCTTCGGAAGAAACTGTAATTCAGTGCACACGCATCCCTTCTTCTGCGATTGTGGCAAAAGCTAATCAAACTCGTTAACATAATGCCACTCTAATGTGAACAGAGAAGTAAAGAAAGTTTTTTTTTATCATCCGAAGTAAAACAACGGTTTGTGCACACTGTGAGTAGCATCTTTTAGGCATTGCAAAAACGTAAGAAACACTTTGATCGCAAAATTATTTTGTTTTTCATGGCCAAACTAATTAATGGAGAAGAAATACACGTTTACATGTTCACCTATTGGAAACATTCATTCTAATCAACAGTGACTTATCTTATTTTCTTTTCTTTCAATAGTTATAAGAAGACAGAGAAGTTCTTTTTTGGTCCTTTTTCACCTATATATTCATGTTACGAGTTGTGAGTTTGATTTAAAATAAATCTGCACATTTGATATGGTTGCAAATAGAAGACAACCTTGCTACCAGTAATGCATCTCCTTTGTATGACACGAGTAAATCTGAAGTGGCAAGGCTGATTATTTTCTGAAGGCACTTCCAAATATTTCTTGCTCAGTGGACTTGATGTTCGAACAGCAATAACTGATTGCCAGCATGTGCTCCAAAACTGTTCAATTTGAAATCAGCTGGGCGCAATTAGTAGGTAGCTGGTAGAGGCACCCTTATTTGTTTTTTTTGCCTTCGTGCCCTAAGTTATTTTTTCGTTTCTTTCAGAGTACCTAAGTTAGAAATTTGTTAAACTATTACTCCCTCCGTAACGAGTAGTGATCCAAACGCTCTTATGTTTCTTTACGGAGGGACTAGGTAATTTATGAAGCCCTGCAAAGACGAACCTACCATTTTCTTTACAACTTGCTATTTTTAAAGATACAATTCTTCATGTTTATAACCTCTTGTTATGAAAATCCCGACCTGTATTTTTGCTAGCTACAGTGGTTAAAAAAATCGATGTTTGCATATTTCAAAACCTGTTGAGAGCAATATTACCAATTTTACAAATGGGTAAAAAGGGAACTCTGAAGGTTGCTTTCCAATGTCCTAGCTATTCTGTTGGTTCACGTTCTTTTCTTGTAAACAATTTACCAAATGTCACCCCAATAGTGAGACCCATGGTTTTCTTACGACCTCTTGAATATCTACAATTAAAATACGTGCGATTTTGATACGTTGGCAGGTGCTCAGGAAGGTAGCGAGGAGGTGATGCTAAAAGACTCAGAGGCGCTGTGAGATGAAGAACCCATAGATAACCATCACCGTGAGAGTGCTAGTGATGATGTGGATGCTGGAGGTCGGGGTGGCGCTTTGAGGATTGTACTTGTAGATGATGCTGATCGAGGTCATTCTACTAGACGGTGCTTCTAGCTTCTGTGCATTGATCTGACAATGACCACTGCATTTCTCAGGATAAGGTGACGGGAGCACTAACAAAGACATGTAGTTTCTGCAGTCAGCTGGTTAATTAAATGCCTTGGAGAAGTTGAAGTGACTGTGATCTTATTGTTATGCTTGCCCATCGCTACCACAAGTGCGTGGAGTGAGTTAATGGAGCTAGTGCACTTGTGCATGGTGTACTGTCTGAATTTCTGCCTACTGCTTCTGTGTTTTCCTCTGCTTGTTTTGATTATAGAAGCTTGTGTCCTCTGATTTCTGAAATCTGTAAGAACCACCTATGTATATGCACGAAAGTATCACTATTGTTACCTATGTATATGCACGACAGTATCACTATTGTTGTGTATCGTGGTGGGTCGCCGAGGTTTTACAATTTACATTTATCTGATGCTGTTCCTAACAAAGCGTGGATAGCGCTGAGGACCAATGCTAATCAAACATCATACAACATCAATTATTGTAAGATCATGTCTGTCTAGAGCAAGCTCAGTTCGTTTACTGACGTATCTCAGCTCCATGTTCCGCTAGAAGCTAACCAACAAATGCTAGGAACATATCTCTTGGTTGATTTGAGCATGATTTGTCAAGTTAACACAAACCGATCTTGGCATCATCCAATTTAGCCAGAGGGTTGGTTCAAAAACATAAATCCATAACAACTTTATTAGGACTTCACAATAAAAGGAAATAACTTAGAAATGTAAAATGCACATAAAGTGGCGAGAAGGAATTATTTCACGTCATGTTGATACAGAGGGCTGGAATTCAACTAAAGTCTTCTAGAATCATATGAAGTTGCTCGGGTTTCTCTTGCGTTGTTGTAGTGTTATTCATTGTAGAAGTACCAACATATTGCCGTTCCTTTAGTAGGAGGAAGAACACACCGCTTAGAGGTTCTTGTACTCATGTCAAACGTCCACGGCGTACATTGCCCGAAATCAATCCAATAGACACAGTTAGGCCTCACTCCGGGGGTGGCCTCAGCCTGCACCACCGCCGTGTTGTTTTTGCCGATGAACACGGAGTAGCCTCCCAGATCCTTCACCACATCCCAGCATGGCCATTGCTCTGGATAGTACCTGAGAACGAGTATCTCATAGGTAGACATGATGAATACACCGTCTCCATGTACCTGAAACTTGATGGGGCCCCTTGTGTTCTGCCACACTTGGTATAGGGTACCCATACAAAAGAACAAGCGCTTGAAAGATACTATTTTAGCCAAGATGTCGTAAGGTGGGGCGAAGGCGGCGGCGGTGGTGGCAGAGAGGGGACCGACGACACGCTCAGCCAACAAGGGCTCAAGGGTGTGTTCCTGCGTCTGGTCAGCTCGGGGGATGTGGAGGACTTGCACGTCCCCACGTTCATCAAGGCAGTAGTATACGTTGCTGCATCTGGCATCGTATGCCAGATCAACCACCTTTGCTCCATCCTCCATACACGTCGCCGACCGTCCACCCCCTGTCCCCGCTTCTCAGGAAGGCGACCTTGGTGCTGTAGACATAATAGTGATTATTGTCCCAGATGGCCACAACAGTGTATTTATCGGGCCTGGGGTTCGGCCCAAGCAGGAGCCTGCGTGGCGGGTAGCCGTCGTTCGGTAGAGGAAGGAGATCGATCTCATCACCAGTGACGGGGTTTAGGATCCATAGCCGCCCGTCTTTGGCACCATCAGGTATACACGAGCAGTCACAACCATGTTTTCGGCACTCTAGTTGTTTGTTTCTCACATATCGTGAAATGGACTGGCGGCAAGCGGAGGCTGGCCTGGGCGCGCGGCCAGTGTTGGGCGGAGCAAATCTATTGTCAAGAATGGCTTACATCCTCAAAAACTCGTCGTCTCATCTTCTTTTTGGACAATTAGATAAGATTGCTAACTGCTTAGAAGATTGATAGGTTTAGGGCTTAAATTCTGAGGTCAGGCGGTGGGGAATTGACCACTGAGGATGATCATCACAACATAGGCCTAGTCTTTAGTTTATGGACTTGTTCTAGATAATTAAATGTTTATTTTAAATTTCAAATTACTGAAATTTATAGATGAAGATGTTTTGGTTAGTAGAGCAAGAACTAATGTTTACCGCAATGAAGTCTTGAGAAGGGCATTTGCCTCATGATTTTCTTTAGCAAAGTATTGGTATATTCTATCTGGGCATTTCTATTTTCTCCAGCTCTTTATTTTCAACACATTCACAAATTACACAACTTAATTTATATGAATGATAAATCATTTTTATTAGTCTTGTAGTGTCTTCTAGGATGTCTCGAAGCTAATTTGGATAGCTATACTTTTGCTAGCAACATGTGAGTTTGGTTCTAAGCATGGGCGTGTTCTATGTCTTCTGTTGTCTAGTCTCAACTTTATTTTGGTATATGAAACTGAATAGTAATATCTTATATATTAGTTTACTTTAAAATTATATTTGCACCACTACTGTGTTTATGTTTTGACGTTATTATTTATGTGGATTTGTGGTTCAGAAGTTTGGGGCTATTTTATATATTGTGTACCCGAACACCTGATTTTGATTTCGAGGTGAGACACTTAGCCTCAATTTTGCCCAGGCTTCACAAAAGTTCTGGCTCCGCCACTGGGCACGGGAGTGTGGAGAGGGGGAACGCGCGCTGCATCGGGATCGATAGGACGTACGCATGGGTATTGTAGCGAAGGTGGCCGTCGGGACGCAGGAAGTCGTCGAGGACGAGGAGGTACGGGGGCTGAGGGCCGGGAGGCAACGCGGACCGCCACGCGGTGCAGACGCCGCAGACGGCGTCGCAGTCTCTCAGCGATTGCAAGCGGTCCACGATGGGCACGAAGAGATCGGCCTGAAGATCCGCCCAAGCCCTTAACGGCGGCGCCATGATGGTGTACGTCGGTCACGCTTCGATCGAGGCTAGCTAGCAGATCTACGGTGTAGGAGGCAACAAATATGTGATTATTTCCAAACGTACGGTACGTGAACCATATAGGCCACCATGAATCACATTTTTTATTCTGGCAAACAATTCACGATCCTTGTCATGGTGGTACCAGCCAATAGCAGCGCATCATTATTCCCATGCTCATCCGTGTCACCATCCAATCCAAGGACGAGACTTGCCTGCTCCCTTCCCATGCTCTCATCCATGCTCCCGCATACGTGGCTTGATTTGATTGGAAGAAAATAAGGCTCGGCTCCACCCCTTGAAAATCAGGGAGGAAGATGATTAGATTAAAAAAGAAAAAGGAAAAAGAACAGTCTAGCACAAATTACGGTAGAGTGCCCACGAAGGAATCAAATAGACCCAAGGCTTCAAGCTTTAGTAACTCGGTTTGGGTCCCTCTTGGGATGGCCTGTAAATACCGAGTCCTTTTCGCACACTAGGATGGAGCGAACACCAGAAATAAAATCTGCACTTTTTTTTTTTGAAAACTTTCATCTATTCATCTTCAATCATGACAGTACAATAATCACCAGAAATGATAAAAATTATATCCAGATCCGTAAACCATCTAGCGACGACTACAAGCAATGAAACGAGCCGAAGGCGCGCCGCGGTCAGTGCCCCTTCCTCACCGGAGCTGGGCAAAACTTGTTGTAGTAGACAGTCGGGATATTGTCGTGCTATGGCCCAGTAGGACCAGCGCAGCAGGACAACAACCACAGCCAATGAAGAGTAGCGTAGAGCGAAAGGATCTAACCTGAAAACACAAGAACGTAGACGAACTATGGCCAGATAAGAGCAAATTCACCGGGGATAGATCCGCCAGAGACACCTCCACACGCCTATCGATGATGCTAGACATACCATCGAGACGGGGTTAGGCGGGGAGAACATTATTCCATCTTAAGAGAGCCGTCGCCGTCTCGTTTTCTTGAGCAGGGACACAAACCCTAACAAAATGCGAAGAAACAATTGAAGATTTACAATAAAATCTGCATATTCGACATGGTTTCAAATAAGAGACAACCAATCCTACCACTAAGGGCATCTCAAACAAGCGCCCAAAAGAAGCTTCGCGCGCTAAAAACGATCGTTTTTGTGCACCGGAGATAAAAAACAGCTCTCCAGCAAATGTTGTAAAATAGAGCGCGCACAAAAAACTTTAGCGCACGGCTGTGCGCGGGGGCTTTTGGTCTGCAAATTTGGGTGCCAGATTGTGCGCGCGGGCTGCTGTAGGTGTGGCGGCCGGACTGGGTGTCATATTTTTGTGCATCTCGAAAACCTCTTCGTGGCTTCGGCGTGCAAAATGACTATTTTGACGCTGTAGAAAATTACATAGCGCCGAGGCGAAGCACGTTGGAGATGCTCTAACGCATCTCCTTTGTATGACTCGAGTAAATCTGAAGTGGCAAACCTGATTACTATTTTCTGAAGGTAGTTCAAAATATCTCTTTCTCTGGACTTGCTGTTCAAATAGCAATAACTGATTGCCAGCATGTGCTCCAAGACTGTTTGGTTTGAAATCAAATGGGACAAATAGTTTGTGGATTGGAGGTAGCAGGTACAGACACCCTTATTTTTAAAAAAAAATGCCTTCGTGCCCTAAGTTATATTTGCTAGCTACAGTGGTAAACTACTAGGTAATTTATGAACAGATTTGCTATTTCACATCTAGATGTGAAATAACTATCTCACATCTAACCTCTAAGCCGCTGGATCTTGCCCTCTCTTTGAGATTCGCGTGAAGGCAGTTGTCTGGCTGGCGCGCTCGCTAGTGGGTCGTTTTGTCTCGCGCGCGGCCCGTGCACGTTGTTGTTAGTTGAGGCGGGCCGTTGCTTTTTTTTGTCGAGCTATTGGGCTGGTGTCCTCTGTTTTGTCCGCCGTCGTCTCAGATTCCTCTCGAGAGCGTCGTCCCCCCAGTTCCCCCCTCACATTCATTCGGCTGTTCCCCATTCATCATCTCCCCAGGCAGACCTTCTCGCAGGCGGCGGCGATTTTGAAGAGCGAGAAGGGAAGATGGGGGAGAGCGCCGGTGAAGTGGGTTCCATTCTTTTTTGTTTCTGTGCGGTTCTTCCTTCTCTCCCCCGCTTTTTGTAGGAATCCCCTGTTTTGTATCTCATCATGTAAGTCTGGTCATCATGTAGGGTTTGTGTTCAAACCCCCCCCCCCCCATTAGCATCATTGACTGTCTTTGTTTGTGAATCTCCTCATGTAGTTGGTGTGTGTGTGGGGGGGGGATTATTCAGTGTAATGGTAGGGGTAGTTTATGTGGTAGTTTATTTTATTGATTTTACATTTTTTTGCTAGATTCAGCAGGTGTAGGTTCTTTTTTAAGTTTGTTCCAGATAAAGATGTGTGCAACAGTGTTTTTAAGTTGTTTGTGGGTGATAGGAAATAAGGGTTAATCACTTTTTAGGTTGTTTGATTTCAGGGGGTAGGATTTGATTTGCTAACCATCTTTTTTCATGTCTGCTACTTTTCGTCTTTGTATCATTTAAGGCCCATTCCCTCTTTTATTCTAGATCCATGTTGTGCCCTTTTTGTTAAGTTTTTTTTTCTAGTATTTTAGCTACATGTCCCCTCTGCTCCCATTTTTTATATTTTTTCTACATGTTTTTGTGATTTTGTCTAGTATTATGCTGATGCCTTTGAATGATAGAAACTAGTATGAATTGGTGGGCAGTGATAGCAACTAGTTTTTTTTAGAGGATGACTTTGAATGATAGCAACTAGCATTCATGTTGATGCCTTTGAATGGTACATGTTTTTTGTCATCCTCGTTAGTTAGAATTTCTGCTGTGTGCGACACTTGAGTTGGTCGTATGCAGGAGTTAGCATTCACTCTCTTAGTTATAGTGTTTCTGTATTCTGGTGTACTTGTTTGCCACTTTTATTGAACTGGCTAGAATTTCCTTAATATGTAATGAGCTTAATGTTGTCTGTGTGTGCGTATGTGTGTAACAGACTGAAGGTCATCTGTTTTGAAGTTTTCTAATCCTTGATTCAAAGTACAAATGTAGATGCGTAATACGTCTCGTTCTGCTGTAAGTTTGCTCTCAGGAAAAATGCACTCAGATATGCTTTTTTGTGTTGTGTATGTATGTGGTTGGCTGCTTCCTCAAACAAATTGTCTCACTAGATACCTGTTTTTTTTTTCAATGATTACTCTTCGTTGTTCGTACTAACTGAAGAATTTGGTCAGTTAGTGAGCTACTGTTGGTGTCTTCTGGTTGTTTGTAGTTGTCCCAGTAATTGTTTTGGTTCATTTAGTAGTTTCTACACTTCTAGGTTAGTTGAATTTCTTACTGTATTTATTGTTACTGTGAGTTTGCATTTACTGTCAGACTGGTGAGTTGGATTCACTCAACTAAATCTGCTTTTTTATCTGCATAAGTATTGATCACTAATCCTTTCTTTCCATAGGTCTGTTTTAATAATCTCCTTTTTTTAGCATTTTACAGTTGCTCATTGATTTAGAAATAAGTAGTCTGAACCCGTAGGTGTCTAGTTTGGGAACTTTTTTCTTTTACCCATGCAGGATGGTGTGCGCAGTCTGCCATTCGCATTGAAAGACTTACGATGAGCAGAGATTTGGCATTGTCATTCGTGAGGGCTCCGAAGCAACAACAGTAATTCCTTTTCTTTTTACTGATTTTTCTTGTCTTTGCCAAAAAATCACCCTTTTTTACTAACCGTTTGATGTTTTTTCTTTTTTATTTTTCCTTTTGAATCTTTTGTTTGTTTTAGAGAACATCCCATGTACTGAAAGGAACCAGTTTAACCAAAAGTCTGTACTGAAGTTTAAAGCACATGGTCATAGGTATGTTGTTGATGTTCAGACGCGAGTGCAATGTGGGGCAGGGCCAAGTAGTGGTTTTTGAAATGGATGGACGGATGGCCAAGGCATACTTAACACATGATGTGGTTGTAGTTGAGGGTGAAGAAGAGGGGGGAGTTTGTTCAAGAAGTTGAGATCTTGGATGAAGAGGATGTCATCATTGATGGCCATGAACTAGAGGTTGTTCTTCTTGTCTCATTCCACTTGCAAATCGGCCTCGACTGCGACTAGGAGGGGGGGGGTGATTTTCTGTGTAACTGTAATTGCCCCCTAGATGCTAGTCCACCACCAACTCGCAACTTGGGCTGTAGTTCGTAATCGCCCCAGTTGCAAGGCCGCCATCGACTCGCAACTCGGTCCGTAGTTCTTTGTTTTCGTGCTAGTTGCAAGAAGCCCCTCGACTAGCAACTGTGGTTCTTTGTCTAGTTTTTTAATCGACCCAGTTGCAAGTCCACCATCAACTCGCAACTCGGAGCTGTTTGTTCTTTGTTTCATGCCACTTGCAATTAGATCGTTGACTTGCAACTAGGGGTTTCTGTGTATATTGTTTTCGCCCAGTTGCAAGTCCACCATCGACTCGCAACTCAAAGTTGTTGTTCTTGTTTTTCATGCAACACGGGGATTCTATGTAATTGTAATCGCCCCAGTTGCAAGTCAACCATTGAGTTGCCACCAGGGTCATAGTTATTTTGTGTTCATGCCATTTGGAGGTTGCCCCTTGACTCGCAAACTAGGTTTTTTTTGTGTTGTTTGTTTCTGCGACTGGTTGCAGGTCCACCCTTGACTCGCAACTCGGTTTTATAGTTCTTGTTTCATGCCACTTGCAAATCGACCCTCGACTCGCAACTAGGGGTTTCTGTGTATTTGTAAATGCCCCAGTTGCAAGTACACCATTGACTTCCAACTCGGGGCCTTTGGTTTGTAATCGCCCCTGTTGCGGATCCACCATCGACTCGCAACTGGGGGGTGGAGTTCTTTGTTTTCGTGCCAGTTGCAAGCAACCCCTCGACTCGCAACTTTGGTTTCCTTTGTCTAGTTTTTGTACTCGTCCCAGTTGCAAGTCCACCGCTGACTCGCAACTCGGGGTTCTAGTTTTATAATCGCCCCAGTTGCGGGTCCACCATCGACTCGCAACTTATGTCATACTTGCAAGCAGCCACTCGACTCGCAACTTGGGTTCTTTGTCTAGTTTTTTTAATCGCACCCAGTTGCAAGTCCACCATCGAATCGCAACTCGGGGCTATAGTTTGTAATCACCCCAGTTTGCAAGTCTACTATTGACTCACAACTCAGGTCGTAGTAGTCTTTTGTAATCACCCCAGTTTGCAAGGCTATAGTTTTGTAATCACCCCAGTTGCGAGTCCACCATCGACTCACAACTCGGACCATACTTGCAAGCACTCACTCAACTTGCAACTATGGTTCTTTATCTAGTTTTTTTAATCGCGCCCAGTTGCAAGGCCAACATCGACTCGCAACTCAGGGTTGTAGTTTGTAATCGCCCTAGTTTGCAAGTCTATTATCGACTCGCAACTCGGGGCATAGTAGTCTTTTTGTTTTTTGTGCCAGTTGCAAGCTACCCCTCGACTCGGCAATGTGGTTCTTTTTTGTCTAGTCTAGTAATCGCCCAAGTTGCAGGTGCACCATTGACTCGTAACTCGAGGTTGTTGTTCTTGTGTTCATGCCACTTGCAAATCGACCCTCGACTCGCAACTCGGGGAGGGTCTGTGTATTTGTAATTGCCCCCTAGATGCAAGTCCACCATCGACTCGCAACTTGGGCTATAGTTCGTAATCGCCCCAGTTGCAAGTCCACCATCGACTCGCAACTCGGTATGTAGTTCCATGTTTTCATGCTAGTTGCAAGCAACCCCTCGACTCGCAACTGTGGTTCTTTGTCTAGTTTTGTAATCGATGCAGTTGCAAGTCCACCATCGACTCGCAACTCGGGGGTGTTTGTTCTTGTTTCATGCCACTTCCAATTAGACCCAACACTCGCAACTAGGGGTTTCTATGTAATGGTAATCGCCCAGTTGCAAGTCCACCATCGACTCGCAACTCGGGTTGTTGTTCTTCTTTCCATGCCACCTTTTGCAAATCAAACCCCAGTTCCAAGTCAAGCATCAAGTCGCAACTCGGGACATAGTTTTTTATGTTTTCATGCCACTTGCAAGTTGCCCCTTCACTCGCAACTAGGGGGTTTCTTTGTAGTTTGTTTTTGCGACCAGCTGCAAGTCCACCCTTGACTCGCAACTCGGTTTTGTAGTTCTTGTTTTCATGTCACTTACAAATGGACCCTCGACTCACAACTAACTTTATATTGTACTTGTAATCGCCCCAGTTGCAAGTCAACCATCGACTCGCAACTCGGGGCTTGTAGTTTGTAATCACGCCAGTTGCAAGTGCACCATTGACTTGCAACTCGGGGGCCGTAGTTCTTTGTTTTCTTGATAGTTGGAAGCAATCACTCGACTTACAACTGTCGTTCTTTGTCTAGTTTTGTAATCGCCCCAGTTGCAAGTCCATCCTCGACTCGCAACTCGGGGCTGTAGTTTGTAATCGCCCCAGTTTGCAAATCCACTATCGACTCGCAACTCTTGGCCTTAGTTCTTTTGTTTTCGTGCTAGTTGCAAGCAACCCCTCGACTCGCAACTGTGGTTCTTTTTTCTAGTTTTATAACCGACCCAGTTGTAAGTCCACCATCGTCTCGCAACTCTAGTCTGTTGCTCTTGTTTCATGCCACTTGCAAATCGAACCTCGACTCGCAACTATCGTTCTTTTGCACTTTTGTAATCTCCCCAGTTGCAAGTCCACCATCGACTCGTAGGGGGGGGGGGGCTTGCACTTTGTAATTTTATCTGTTACAAAACAATAACCGACTTACATATTGTTTCTGCTGGACAAAACGGCCAGCATGTTGACCAGCAAGTGGGTTTGATCTGCTACTCACAAGATTCAGAGGATTTGATTGTGTTGCAAACTCATGAACTAGAGAGGTGAATGAGTAAGGTGGAATCATCTGCAGAAATTGTTGTCTATTGCTTTGCATTTGAAAAAGCCTCGGGTCAAACACCACTGCTGGGTACTGGGACTACACAGGCTACAATCAAAATTTATCAGTAAGTTTCATTATGTTATTTCCTGTTATGTTTTGTTTATGGTCCCATGTGTTTTTATGAACAAATATTTTTGTTGTGTTTCTTCCAATTCATACCTAAGTCCCAATGTAGTCTCCTGCATACCTATCTTCATTTCCTGCAGACATCAGTTTTTCCAAAAATTAACATTTATGTTGTTGTACAATTCACATAAAGATTGTACGCAATGGAGGAACACACCCCTAAGTTCTATTTCTTATGAGTTCTTCTTCTTTTTCTTACATGAAAATAGATGTGTACATGTTCAGAGTCACCACTTTTCAGATATGTTTGTTATTTTTGTTCTCTAATTATGCATCTTTTTCCCTTTTTTTTCCTAGTGAGGCCAAATATCTTTTGTTGATCAGATTGTAGATACAAATTCTGGAAAGGCATTGTCTTTTACTGCAATAAATGAGAACAAATGCCCTCTGAAAAAACTGGGACAACGTGTTTTCTTTCTGAAAGTAGTTTTTCTTTCGAAGTACCTTTTCTCTGAAAGTACTTTGAAAGAACATTTTCTCTGAAAAAACTGGAACAAATGCCTTCTATTTGTTCTTTGAAAGTACTTTTTCTCTGAATAAATGGGAACAAAATGCCCTCTGAATAATCTAGAACAAGGAGTTACTTTTTTCTTATCATTTTTCAGTTAGCACACGTATTAAGCACAACATATCTGAAACAAACAAGCTATCTGCCCATGCAAATGACAGTAATACGCACTTTTTCGCTGATCAGTTTCTTAGGTAGATCAGTTTTTTCTGAGGCTAGATCATACATGTGCTAACTATGTGTTCTATGAGGCTAGATCATACAAAGGTTGGATGCACTTCTATTATTTACAGCAACACAATGTTGTCTCTGTGTTGTTGTACATATGGTCTGCAAGATAGCAAGATTTTTTTATCTGAATTTCTGATGCGAGCATACTGTTGAATTGTTGTGTGTGTTTTCCAGAGATCAGGACAAGCATATGTTTGATAGAAAAAGAGAAGGATAATTACGAGCACAGGATCTTGCTAAGCATACCAATTGCCTAAGGATCTACCATCAGAAAAGGATCTACAAGGTGATCTTGGTAGATAGGATCTAAAGGAGAGGACAACTTCTGTACTATGAACTCACCTTGGTAAGAACGTCAAAATTGAAAGCTGGCCAGAGGAAGAAGACAAAGTTGTCTGGGGTTTTCTGCACTTTTCCTGAGCCACCTAAGCTTCTTTTTGCAACTGTTTTTTTTTTTCTACTAACAAGTCCCAGATCTGTCTCAAACAAACGAACAGACATATAAAGCCCCAGCAAAACAAGGTCCAGGGGCGTAGTTGGGCTGGAAGGGTTGGGCTGCCCAGATACAAACAAACAGGCCGACACCAACAAACAAACAAACGTCGATGTGTGTGGGGGTGATCGGGGAGAACCAGGGCTGGTTGTTTGTCAACCAGTGGGGCAGATTAGAGGATGATGTCAGCTTAGATGTGAGATATTATCTCACATCTAGATGTGACATAGATAAACCCATTTATGAAGCCCTTCAAAGACGAAACTACAATTTTCATTACAACTTGCTTTTTTTAGAGATTCAATTCTTCATGTTTATAACCTCTCATTATGAATATTCTGACGAACCTTCCGTCAAATGATATGAGCACCTTCCGCCAAATCTAAGCATGACATGCAAAGGCGGAAGCCAACCTTCCACCAATTGATATGAGCACCTTCCGACAAATGACTAACTAATTTTCTTAACAAAAATATTAATTAGCAGCTTCCGTCAAATGAAATACACTATGCCGGACTATCTTCCACCAAAACGCTAGCTATCCGTTGTAATTAGCACAATGCATTCCCCTAAATACTAGCCATCGTGGGCGGATGTAGAGCACAGACGGTACCTGGCAGCTTTTTGTTGGTCATGCAGATGTCCGGACTCCTGCAAAACTCCCTCACGTTTGTCTCTGTTTTGCGGGAGAAAATACATCCGGACCGCGCTGCGGACCGATACATGCCCGCGTTGGATGACTTTCGCGGACCAGACAACACGGCCCGGACGGTTGCGGGAGGTTTGCGGGTCCGCCCATGACATGTCCTTAATTAGAGTAAAACAATAAAAAACCTAGAAATGTAAGACACACATAAAGTGGGGAGAAGGGTTGCATGCACAACATCTTGATGCAGAGTGCCAAAAATAATCAAAGTCCTGTAAGAGACCAAGAAATACTGTACGAGGGTCGAGGGCATGCAAAGAACATGAGAATAACTGATTTTAACTCTTCGTAGTCTCAGTCATTGTTAAAGTACCAACATCTTGGGGTTCCTACACTACGAGGAAGAACACACCGCTTGAAGGTACTCGTGCTCATGTCAAACACCCACGGCGCTCTGGGTAATACCTAAGAACGAGTATCTCGTTCCCGGACACTGTGAATACACCGCCAGCCGGTAACCGAAACCACATGGTCACCCCGGTGTTCTGCCACACCTGGTATAGAGTGCCCTCGCAGAAGATTAGCTAGCGGCGGCGGCGGCTTAGGAGCAAGCAGCCGGGCGACGACGCTAGATTAGGTCGAGGTAGGCTGATACCATATAGAGATTATGGTGTAATGATATATTCATCGGGTGCATATGCACGTACACATATAGGTACAACGGGTGGCCATATCTTTAACTATACATGAAAGGAGGAGGGCTTGTTGTACAAGTAATAGACATGCAATATACATCTCCACAGTCGTGTCTGTTGCTTTGAGCAGGATTTGCCAAGCTAACTCAAATAGCTTGGTATCATCCAATTTAGCTAGAGGGTTCAGGGTTGGTTAAAAAACATAAATACATAGAAACTTAATTAGGACATTACAATTTAGTCAGAGGATTGTTTAAGAAACATAAATCCATATCAACTTAACCAGGACATTATAATTAAATTAAATAACTTAGAAATGTACAATATGCATAAAGTGGGGAGAAGGGATGCATGCACATCATCTTGATGCAGAGGGCTGAAAATAACCGAAGTCTTGTAAGAGACCAAGAAATCGTACTTTAGACATGCAAATAACATGAGAATAGCTGATTTTAAGTCTTCGTGATTCATATCGTTGCTCGGTGTTTCTGTTGTGTTGCTGTAGTCTCAATCATTGTTAAAGTACCAACATCTTGGCCTTCCTATGCTAGGAGGAAGAACGCACCGCTTAGAGGTTCTCGTGCTCATCTCAAACACCCAGGGCGTGCATTGCATGCAATCTATCCAATAGACACAGTTGGGCCTTACTCCCAACACAGCCTCAGCCTGCACCAATGCCGTGTTGTTATGGCCGATGAACACGGAGTATCCTCCTAGATCCTTCACTACATCCCAATATGGCGATCGCTCTGGGTAATACCTAAGAACGAGTATCTCGTCTGTGGACATTGTGAATACACCGCCAGCCGGTAACCGAAACCGCATGGTCACCCCGGTGTTCTGCCACACCTGGTATAGAGCGCCCTCGCAAAAGAAGAGGCGCATGAAAGATATTTTGCTGGACACGGCTTGGTAAGGTGGGGCGAAGGTAGGACCGACACGGTCAGCCAGCAAGGGCGTGACGGTGTGTTCCTGCGTTCGGCCGCATCGGGGGATGTGGAGAACTTGCACGTCCCCGTGTTCATCGAGGCAATATACACGGCCGCGTTCGGCATTGTAGATCAGATCGACCAGCTTCGCTCCATTCACGCCAACTTTGGCGATCGTCCACTCCGCGTCCCCGCTGGTCACGTAGGCGACCTTGGTGGCGTACTCATGGTAGAAGATGGCTACGGCGGTGTAGCAACCAGGCCTTGGGTTCGGCCCAAGCACGACTCTGCGTGGGCAGGGGCAGTGCTTGTTCGGCAGAGGAAGGAGCTCGATCTGCTCGCCGGTGACGGGGCTCAGTAACAAGACCCCAGGACGACGCCGGTCGACGCCACTGGCGATGATGAGGTAGCCTCTGCTGGAGCCGATGACGCTGCTGCTGTGCCACCGGAGCATGGGTAGGTGGAACGTGCGCTGCATGGGGATGGATAGGGCGTATGCGCGGGTGTTGTAAGGAGGGAAGCCAAGGTGTTGCACCGGTTTTGAAACGAGAGGCTGCAAGTCGTCGAGGACGAGGAGGCACGGCGACGCGGAAGGTAGTGCGGACCGCCATGCGGCGCAGACGCCGCGGACGGAGACGTAGTCCCTCAGCGATCGCAGGTGGTCCACGATGACGAGTAAGAGATCGGCGTGGAGATCCGCCCAAGGCCTCAACGGCGGCGCCATGGAAGTCACGGTTTCGAGCTCCTTCGGAGAAGACGGGATTAGGTATGGGTTTGTTTTTACATGCCCGAAACATACGGGATTTATTTTGCTTTTTTTTTGAGGGACTCAGGGATTTATTTTGCTGTACCGTGCATTGGGAGCTCCTACTGGACGCTCTTTGCGTCAAATTGGTGTCGCAACGCACAGAGGGACTCAGGGAGGCAGCCTGCCTGGGCCGGCCCATCCAGCTGTACCGAGTGAGAAAAAAGGGAAGCAAAAAATTGAGCCAACCGCAATCCCAAGAATCAAACTGGCGACCAAACATTTGCGACAGCGTGCTCCTTGCCAATCCAGCTGACTAGCGTTTTATGTATTTTAACATTGCATTACTAAATGAACTTAGAACGCCCGTACAACAAGCCAAATCTACTTCGGACACAAAACTTATTTTTTTTCAAAAACATAACGTGAATGTTTTATCAAACGCGAACATTATTAGTTATATTCACAAATTTTAAGAAAATTCAAATATTTTTCAACACACAATCGATTTTTGGAGATGCGAACATATTTTCTAGAACAGAAACATTTTTTAAACTACCCAAAAAACTGAACAGGAACAAATTTTGAATTTGAAAACAAAATTTGGAAACAAGGACAACTTTTGCACGTGAACATTTTTGAAAGTCCAGAACAAAATTGAAAAAACGAACATTTTTTCAATTTTGCAAAATTTTTTGGAAACGGAACATTTTTCAAAACGCCGAACAAAACTTGTAAATACGAAATTATTTTGGAAATTTGTTAACAAATTTTGGAACGGGAACATCTTTTCAAACTCCCAAACAAATTCATGGAATTGACGAACATTTTTGCAATTTGTGAACAAAATTTGAAAACATGAACATTTTCTAAATTTGGAAAGCTGGAACACATTTTGAAATTCCTAAACATTTTTCTAATGCAAACAAAATTTGAAAACATGGACAATTTTGAAATAGGAATATTTATTGAAACTCACGAACAAAATTTGAAAAAACAAACATTTTTCTTAAATTTGCAAACAAATTTTGCGAAGTTGTGAAATTTTGAAAAAAAACATAAATAAAAGAAACAGAGAACAAACTTCAAAGCGTGAACAAAATTTTAATGCATGAACATCTTTTGTATCTTGAGAATTTTTTTAAACAGAGAGCAACTATTAAAAAATTCCAACAAAGTTGCAAATGTCAATTTTTTAATAAGTGAAGAAAAATAATTAACAAGCGAACAAAAAAATTGAAATCCGGTAGATTTTCCGAATTTCGAAAGTTTTAAACTTTTTTGTGTAATGAGAACATTTTTTGAAAATTCCGAACATTTTTTGATAAATGCATACAGTTTTTGAATTTATGAACAAAATTTGAAAACACAAACATTTTTCAAATTTTGAACATTTTTGTAAAAGTGCGAACATTTTTTTTAGAGAAAAAACATAAACTTCAAAAACAAAAAAAAAATAAACAGAAATAGAAAAAGAAAGGAAAATAAAAAAACCGGTTCAGGAACCTTCTAGAAGGTTCCCAAAACCGGAAAAAACCAGCTGGGAACTTCCAGAAGGTTCCCAAAACCGGGAGTGCTGGAACGGTTAAACGGGCCGGCCCATTGCGTCGCTGCTTGGTCGCTCGCGTGTGCGAAGCGCCGGCAGTTTGACCCAACGAGCGGCGAATAGGATATTCCCCGTGCATTGCCCAAGAAGTTGTTCTCTGGGATACCAGGGGGCCACGCCAGGTTTTGGGCCAGCCTTGACAAAGCCCGGTCTAAAATGCCGGAAAATCTTATTGGACGCTCGCTGCGTCGACTTGTCGAGGCTTCGCACAAAGAGACTAGCGATAGCGATCAACATGGGCCGGCCCAGTTAGGAGATAGCGCTGGGAACCTTCTGGAGGGTTCCTGAACGGTTTGGGGAACCTTCTAGAAGGTTCTTAAACCGGGTTTTCACTGGTTTTTTCTGTTTGCTTTTTCTTTGTTGTTTTTCCTGTTTTTTTTTTCTTTCTTCGTTTTTCTGCTTCTTTATTTCATTTTTCAATTCCTTTTTCTTCTCTTTTGTTTTCTTTTTGTTCACATTTCAAATTATGTTTGGGAGTTTCAAAAAATCTTCCTATTTCAAATTCGCACTACCAAATTTGTTCTTCATTTCAAAATTTGTTTTCAACATTCAAAATTTGTTTGTGCTTTAAAAAATTGTAAACGCTTCTAAATTTGTTCTCCATTTCAACATTTGTTCTCAACATTCAAAAATTGTTCCTACTTTAAAAAATTGTTCGCACTTCTAAATTTGTTCTCCATTTCAAAATTTGTTCTCAATATTCAAAAAATATTCGTGCTTTAAAAAATTGTCCGCGCTTCTAAATTTGTTCTCAACATTCAAAAATTGTTCGTGCTTTCAAAAATTGTCCGCGCTTCTAAATTTGTTCTCCATTTCAAAATTTGTTCTCAACATTCAAAAATTGCTCGTGCTTTAAAAAATTGTTCGCGCTTATAAATTTGTTCTCCATTTCAAAATTTGTTCTCAACATTCAAAAATTGTTCGTGCTTTAAAAAATTGTTCGTGCTTCTAAATTTGTTCTCCATTTCATAATTTGTTCTCAACATTCAAAAATTGTTCGTGCTTTCAAAAATTGTTCGCATCGTTTCAGAAACTGTTCACCTTTTAATGTTTTATTCACTTTCACAAATTTTTATGGAATTTTGTGGATTTGTTTTTTTTTTTGCTGCTTATGTTTGGTTCTTTTATGTTGGCGCTGCCACTCTTTCACAAATAGCTAGCCTGGTGGAGTGGCTAGCGCATGTAGAGATCATGGGTTCGATTCCAGAACTGGTGACATTTTTTGCATCTTTTTCATTCAGCGATGGACAGCGAATGGGCCGGTCCACGTGAACCGCATCCTGTGCGAAACGGCGACTTCTTGACGCAATAAGCGGCATATAGGAGGTCCCTAAAATGCCTATCCCGGTCATTATACTTTCAGGTCGGGATTCAGGTTTTTCTTTTTGAGAAATGAAACACGCTCAGAATGGCGAATCCACTTAGAAAGTAGCGAAGGGAGGATGGTTTCAGCGCCAAATAGGACCTGGCACAAGATGAAGTTGTTCTCCAAGCTCCTGTTACGATCACTCCGTCGAACAATCGAGCATACACACAGAGGCCCTCCCATTGGTCGGCCATGTAGCCAGCAGCACATTACAGCGAACCAATACACACGCAACAACCGGTAGACTGTAGAGGCCTTATGTACTGTAGCAATTAAATTTTTTGTTATTTTTTATTTGAAAAAATGAATATTTTTGAAAAGCACACCTTTTTCAAATACGAACATTTTTTGAACCTTTTGGACATCATTGGAATGTTTTCTTATTCCGAATATTTTTTTTTGAAACTGAAAACATTTTTTGAAAATTCCTAATTTTTAAAAAATATGAAATTTTCTGGAACACCCGAACATTATCTAATTTGTTAAGAAATTGGAAAACTAGAATATTCTTTGGAAATCCAAATAATATTTGAAATTTTGAACATTTCTTAAATGCTAATATATATTTAAATTCCGAAAAACAATTGACAACTTTAAAAATAGAAAAGGTTCTAGCTGGAAATAAAAATAGGGCAAAAAAACAAACCATAAAAAGAAATAACAAGAAAAGAACACACACAAAACGGGAGTTGAACCAGACAGAAACCTTCTCAAAGTTTCCCAAAACCGAGATTGGCAGAACGTAAAACGGGCTTGCCCAAATAAGTCGATCCTACGTCAGCTCTGTGCGGTAAGGTGACAGTTAGCCGCACAAAAGCAGAAAATAGGATTTGTCGTTGTTCTCACACTCAGAATTGTACCCGGTGCTGAGCTAAAATGGAACGATTCAACTCTAGAAAAACCTGACTGAGGATCTCTCTCGAATTGATTTTTTAGAAGGTATAACACTTTGCGAAGTACATTATATCATGGTTACGGTTACTCTGTGCTATATTGAGATTGATCATTGTTATGGCCGACCAAAGCATGCTCGCCCATGTGTGCTAACAAGTCAATTGGGATCAGCGACGCGGTGCTCAAGCTCATGCTCTTGCACAAGCTTATTCTCTGATTGGATATCGCTCAAGACTCGAGGCCATTATCACCCCCCAAGGGCGGCAGCTTCCTGGGGCCTAGCTCTGCCTAGCCTCGCTTGATAGCACCATCTCCCGCCATTCACATGGGTCAAGGATTGTGGGTCCAACAGATTGTTCTTCCACCTCCAACGTCGTGTGGCAAGTAGTAGAAAAACATAATCCTTCACTCCTCGTGGGTCAATCACCTCCCGTTAGTGGGCCAGCCCAATAACACACTTTCATGCTGTTTTTGGAACCTTCTATGGACTGGTTTTAGAAGCTTCCATATTTCTGTGTACTTTCCTATCAGATTTTTTTCATATACTTTTACTTTCGTGTGTGTTTTTTCTCTTGGTTTTCTTCATCTTTCGAATAGATGTCGATTTTTTTTCAAATACATATCGTTTTTTTTTTCAAATACGTGTCGAACATTTTTTGTATATAGGTTGAACATTTTTTGTATATAGGTTGAACATTTTCCGATACACATTAAACACTTTTTAAATAAATGATAAACCATTATCTGAAATACAAAATGCACACTGAAGATTGAACATTTTTTAAGACCTAGTGGACATTTCTAAACACATGTTGCACATTGTTTTTAAATTTCATGAATGTTTTCTGCAAAACATGTGAACGGTTGTTAAATATTTAGGACCAAATTATTAAATGACACAATCATTTTTATATGTTATTTTTCTTAAATTATGTGAACATTTTTGTTATTAATTTACATTGCAAGTTAACTGGACTTCAAGTATTACTCGATTGTGTCCGTGCTATCTATTCTCTACATGGGAAATTTAACATTTATTATGTATATATAACTTCAGCAACATGTTTCAAAAGCCCGTAACAACGCACGTGCATTCTACTAGTAACAACAATATCTGGGACATGCCTAAGGGAGATACTAACCCCATCAGACATCACCAGTCACCAATCAATATCAGGGACAAGCCAAAGGAAGTTATTTAAATTATAACACAATACCATGTAATTTTGAAAAGTGTCCACGTATTTACATAAATATTAACATAACTTCTATAAAATGCTTATGTGTATTAAAATAAAATTTCCATGTATTTGATAAAGTGGATGTATTATATAAGAGTGTTCATGCTTTAATAAGATGGTTATGTTGTTTTAAAAAGCGTTCATGTGTTTTAGACAAAAATAAATAAAAAACAGGATGTATGGAAACATATATACAAGCCTAGTGTGTGCCCTGAGATTTTACATCCTCAAATGAATACATGAATATTTTATAAAACAATATACTTTTTAGAAAACATATGAACATATATTTAATTATAAACATTTAAACTTCACCAGTATTTTTATTAAAATGTGAACACTTTTTTAAAATTCAATAACATTTTTTAAATTGTAAAAGAGAACCAACATGTTTCTTTTCTTTAATCTAAAAAAAAGAACTAAGATGTGAAAATGGGCCACCATGGAGTTATTTTTCTCTTGCGGGGTGACATGAGGAGGATTAGGAGGAGGTATTTTTCTCTTGCGGGGTGACATCAGGACGATGTTACGTGTTCGGGTTTGTTTAGTTTTCCGGTTTCATTTTTCCTTTGTACCATGTGCTGACAGATAGGTCCCAGCAGTAAGCCCTGTCTTGCAAATGCAAAAAATAATAAAATGTGAGCTTTTTTCTTTTTTGCAAAAAGAGGCATACACACAAACGAGACACTAAAATGAACGTCGACGACAACTTGAAGCACCACCGATGCAATTACCTCTATGTTTTATTAATTCCATCGGCCTAATTGAAAAACAGTATAACACAGCGATTTGACGTACTTAACCGTCCGATTACACCTAAGAATGGTTCAGATCTCTTCGTCCATCCCACCACTCCGGTCTCCACGTTTTCACCCCGTAATCGGCCCGCTACTCTCTCCTTGATTGGGCCGACCAATCGTGAATGGTAAACGAGGCCTGCCCCATAATCTCCTCTTTCTCGGTCGATCAATTTCCGCCGACGCTGCGTGTGAGGGGCGTTCTCGTGATTTCCAATGTGGGCTGGGCATCTCATCTGGCCTCGGCGGATCCGCCCTGCGGCGGGCGGAGAGATCCACGGCCAATGTAAAAAGGAAACTATTTCGCTCTGGCCCCTCCCCTATCGCCGCATCACGCCAGCCACCTCGACCCTTCGAGAACAGGGTTGGTCAGGGGCTCCGTTGAACATACATAGCAAATGGAGGGCGAGGATGCATAAACCCGCGGTCGTACTTCCTCCGCCAGCCAGCCACCAACCCACCCCCTCCCTCCCTCCCTCCCTATTTCTCGCCGTCGCGTCCAAACGCAGAGCGCATCGACCGATCGAACCAATGGCGATGGTGACCGCGAAGCTCAGCTCCCCGGCCGCCGCCCGGCTCGCCCCCGTCCGGTCCGCGCAGCCCGCCCGCCGCGCCTCGCTCGTCCGCGTCCGCGCCTCCGGCGGCTCCTACGCCGACGAGCTCGTCTCCACCGCGGTGAGCGCCCCACGCCGACCAACCCTACGCCTCCCTCCCCCCTCTCCGTTCCTCGTAGCGTCGCCTAGGTGTAGGGGTCGGTGGCCCGCGGGAGGATCTCTCCCTTGGGGCGTTGCACGCGTCGATCTGTGGTGGTGGCTCTGTTTGTTTGTCTGGTTGGCGTCTAGCGATCCGTGATGGGGAC
Organism: Aegilops umbellulata; assembly: GCA_032464435.1. Lineage (NCBI taxonomy): Eukaryota > Viridiplantae > Streptophyta > Magnoliopsida > Poales > Poaceae > Aegilops > Aegilops umbellulata. The sequence goes on from CP136060.1 coordinate 654,315,450, forward strand.
TGCTCTGTGGGGTTGGGGAAAACGGGGCCGTCGCGTGCGATTTTTTTTCCAGCGAATTAAATTTCGATTAGAACGAACCTTCTCTGCATGCATCACGAACGAAGAGGTCACAATCTCTTCCGTGCAATCGAATTTTGGGTATATATGCCGTGTCCATGGATTTGTCCTGTTATTTTAGGTACATGGCAGGTTTCATGATCTCAGTCACTCTGTTGCGTCTGGTACTTGAATCGGCCCCAGATCAGGCCATGGTAAATCTGGCGGTACATTTGGTTGTCTTTGTTAGGGTTGACTTTTAAATTGAGGCGCAAGTCCTTAATTGAGGACGATTGTCCCAGTAGCTACGGAAGGAGGTCATGTGGTGCTGCTGTTGCTCTGAATATAAACTCTCACTTCCAAATAGCATTGAACTGTTTCTAGGCAGTGTGGCCGCCATCTGTTGATATCTGGGACCTTAACTAGTAGCCTGATGGGTTGATCCTCTGACGTACGATTGCTCTGCAATAATTGCCTGCGCGGAAGGCCTACTGGCAGTACCAGTTTTAAGTTTGTTTTGTTAGGATTTAATCTTGGCTTTTCAGCTTCGGTGAAAACGCTTTACTTGTTTTCACGTTGGCATGATGGGTGGACTTTCTGATGTGCGATTGCTCTGTAATAATTACCTGTGCTTAGAACCTACTAGCAGCATTTTAAGTTCTTGTTTCTGTTAGAATTAATCTTGGCTTTTTTGCTTCGATGAGAACAGTTTGCTTGCTTTCGCGCTATCTGCTCTGCATCATGTGTATATTAGATTTTATTTTGTTTCAACTGTAATGTTCTGTTGAACTGTTGATTTGTCAATTAGTGTGAAGCATGCTCTCATGCAAATGAACCGTGCCTTCAGATTTTTAACCACCGCAATTCTAAAACTAACACTGATGATTGTATTATTAATTGCTTGATGTTGGGTATGCCAAACTGGTCTTAAGCTATTTCCTGTTTATTTTTCTTCAGCGTTCCTTCCTCACAGCTGCAATGCATTCTATGTTGTGTTTCATGACTGCAAATCTAATAGTTCGCCCAATTGCAGAAAACTGTTGCTTCCCCTGGCCGTGGGATCCTTGCGATCGACGAGTCGAGTGCAACATGTGGAAAGAGATTGGCATCCATTGGTTTGGACAACACGGAAGTTAACCGCCAGGCTTACAGGCAGCTGTTGCTGACCACTGCTGGTCTTGGTGAATATATCTCTGGTGCTATTCTTTTTGAGGAAACTCTCTACCAGTCCACTACAGATGGCAAGACCTTTGTTGACGTCTTGAAGGACCAGAATATCATGCCTGGTATCAAGGTTGACAAGGTATGCATGCCATGATCTGACAACCGTTGATTCATTGTGCTGTTGTAGTCAGCAAGACAGCTCTAGCATTCTAATTTCTTTACTTGATTTATTTTGTTCTGCCCAAAAGGGTTTGGTTCCATTGCCCGGATCCAACAATGAATCCTGGTGCCAAGGTCTTGATGGTTTGGCCTCAAGGTGTGCTGAGTACTACAAGCAGGGTGCACGCTTCGCGAAGTGGTCAGTTCATGCTGTCCTTGTGCATTTTCTGACTAGTTTTATTATCTTGCCCTTTCTAAACTTGCTATGTTATATTGATCTTCTACAGGCGGACTGTTGTTAGCATCCCGTGTGGTCCTACTGCATTAGCTGTCAAGGAAGCGGCATGGGGTCTTGCTCGCTATGCTGCTATTGCTCAGGTCACTATACATGCCTTCAACTACTGAACATTTTGCAATGGAGAAGTTATCCTTTATTTAGTTTGATATTTTACTCATGGAGAGTTGATGAACAGCATAGTCATTTTTATGCTCGTAATTGATATCTTGTACCTGGAAAACTGTGTGATGACATAACCTGTCATACAGTATTTTCATCCATTGAACACTATCTGATAGTAAGTAGGGAGAACTAATTAACAAGTGAAAAAAGTAAATATCTGTATGCCCGAGTAGGTACGTTGTTATTGAGATCATATGTATCATTGAACACTAGCATGGTGGTTTTGTTGTGACACCACCAATCAAACTTTTTTTCCCTCTGAAATTTCCAAATCTGGTTCTTGTTTGTAAGCTGATGCTAGCATTCGATGAAATGAGTACAATAATAGTACAGATTTTGATTGCAGAAAATTTATGCAACCAAAAAACACTATAAAATCTCTACTATTTTGTGCTCCTCTTTATCTTTACTCAGCTTGTTTCAACCTGAATAATCTGCAGGACAATGGTTTAGTCCCAATTGTGGAGCCAGAGATCCTTCTGGACGGTGACCATGGCATTGAGAGAACTCTTGAGGTGGCAGAGAAGGTGTGGTCAGAGGTGTTCTTCTACCTGGCCGAAAACAATGTTCTGTTTGAGGGCATCCTGCTGAAGCCCAGCATGGTTACCCCTGGTGCTGAGCACAAGGAGAAGGCTTCTCCAGAAGCCATTGCGAAGAACACCCTCACAATGCTGAGGAGGAGAGTACCACCTGCTGTCCCTGGAATCATGGTATTGTCTTCAACCTCGAACCATTTAGCTTCTGCTCATTATTTTTCTTCAGTCCATTTCCTAGTAGCTATAAGTAACCTGATCGGCGTTTTTCTTCAGTTCCTTTCCGGCGGACAGTCCGAGCTGGAGGCGACCATGAACCTGAACGCGATGAACCAGTCCGCCAACCCGTGGCACGTGTCCTTCTCCTACGCCCGGGCCCTCCAGAACTCGGTGCTGAAGACATGGCAGGGGCAGCCCGAGAACATCGAGGCGGCGCAGAAGGCCCTGCTGGTCCGCGCCAAGGCCAACTCCTTGGCGCAGCTCGGCAGCTACACCGGCGAGGGCGAGAGCGACGAGGCCAAGAAGGGCATGTTCCAGAAGGGCTACACCTACTGATGAGGCGGCGGCAGGATGATTTATATATGAGATGCACATCATTTTGCGGGGTTTTGTTTTCTTACTATTGGTGTGAATAATCAATCACCAGCGTGTTGGTGCCAACGACTGTTAGCTGTATTGGCAGTGCAAGAAACTCTAGAGTTGCCTGAAGTTATATTTATGAGAACAAACAATTACTGTATGCATACCTGCCCTGAGAAAGTTGATGATAGCTCACTGTGGGCGGATGCCGGGAACAGCTTGGGTTGTGGACCTGAGAAGCTCTGGCACACACATGGAGAATTTACCTGGGGCAACGGGTTTCTACAGACTACAAGTTTCTAAAATTTCTGGGAAATTTTGATAACATAGATGCAAAAATATGTACAATTTCTTGAAAAATCAATTCAAAATTCAGCCTAAAACCCTAGAAATAAAAAATAGTGATGATAATGGGCCAAATCAAGATTCCAACTTTACTACTCCCTCCGTCCCAAAATATAAGAACGTTTTTGACACTAGCATAGTGTCAAAAACGTTCTTATATTTTGGGACAGAGGGAGTAGTATGCATTTTTTTCCTGTGTTGCGTTTTTGCTAAGTAGTGCATGCATATTGAGATTATCAGAAATTTAGGGTGCATTATATACCGTGTATATATGGTCTCACAAAATTTCTGAATATTTATTAGGAACACTACAAAGTTCTAGTAAGCCCTGATATGGGGATCCTATGATCATCTGCTGCTGCAGACCGCCAAATAAGCCTCCCAAGGAGTCATTTGGTTGCAGTGGATCCTCGGGGGATCCTGGCCTTATCCCTGGGAAAGAAGACATGGGCCAACTTCACCCGGGGCAGCCCACGGCGCCATTTGGTAGCCCACTGTCGGGAGGGACCTCTACCCTTTCAATTTCCCTTTCCCGGGAGCGTTTCCCTGATCTCTTTGTGCTGGGAAGGAAATCCTCCAGAAGCGACGACATAGACTCGATTCTCCCGAGCTTCCCCTGCCCCTCCGGCCAAGCGCTTCTCTCTCCGTCGGCGACTCCACCCCCTCCCTCCTGCCAAGATCCTTTGCCCGGCGATGACGATGGCGATGAGGTTTTCTACTTCCGCCGAGATCGACTACCCCTCATGGCTCATGTCTCCTTCGACGAACAACAACGAGCCAGCTATTGGAATCTTGGAGCTCTACCACCATTCTCAAATTTACGGTGAGCACAATCTATTCCTTCCACTCATCTTACCTAGATGATATAGATTTCATTGCTTCAGTTCTTTGTTTCCCGGTTTGGGCTTCCCAGGTCTCACCGTCCGCCAAATGATGTTGATTTTCCACGGGATTTCAGTTTGCACAAGACGATTTCACCCGGTGACTTATATTATAGGTCATCATCATTTGGGTGACTTACATTTTCCACGGGATTACAGTTTGCAAATGAAAAAAACTCCTCGCATGAGTCACTTATATTTTAGGCCGTCAGAAAAAACTACTCATGAGTGACTTATATTTTAGGCCATCACATCAATATACAAGCGGTTAGGAGCACGTCACTATTATTCATCTTCTTTCCCCTGCATGTTCTTTCCCCTTATCTTCCTTGATTGATCATGCCGGTGTTACAGATTACAACATATATGCAAAGAGAGACTGCCCAACGTCCCTACAATGGTGGCACGCAGGCCAGACGTGGCTAGACTCAGTCATACATTAGTTACAGAGTACATGCGGAAATATACATGCTAACACCCCCCTCAGCCGGAACTTCGTTTGGTAGGATGTTAAGGCTGGATCAGAAGTCAAAGAACACCGGTGATGGTAACCCCTTTGTGAAGACATCCGCGAACTGGGAGCTTGATGGAACGTGGAGAACACGGGCTTCGCCGAGAGCCACCTTGTCGCGTACAAAGTGCAAGTCGATCTCGATGTGTTTGGTGCGTTGATGCTGGACGGGGTTACAAGCGAGATAAGAGGCACTGATGTTGTCACAGTACACAATGGTGGCGCGAGTAGGCGGATGCTTAAGCTCGAAGAGAAGATGACGCAACCAACAAGATTCAGCTACACAGTTTGCGACGCCGCGGTATTCCGCTTCAGCACTGGAGCGGGAGATGGTGGCTTGCCTCTTAGAAGACCAGGAGACAAGATTGGAACCGAGGTAGACACAAAACCCGGACGTAGACTTCCGAGTGTCCGGGCACCCCGCCCAATCAGCGTCGGAATAAGCAATGAGATCTGGGGTGGATGACTTGTAGAGCTGAAGACCATAGTGAGATGTGTCGCGCAAGTAACGGAGAATCCGCTTCACGAGCTGCATGTGAGAGTCGCGAGGGGCATGCATAAAGAGACATGCCTGCTGGACGACATAGGCAATGTCGGGGCGCGTGAGGGTGAGATATTGCAGAGCACCGGCGAGGCTGCGGTAGAGCGTCGGGTTGGAGAGAGGCATGCCATCGTGAGAGGACAACTTAGAGCTTGTGCCAACCGGCGTGGAGACCGGTTTGCAATTTAGCATCTTGGCCCGCTCCAAGATCTCAAGGGCGTACTGCTGTTGACACAAGAACAAACCGGATCCGTTGGGGGTGACGTTGACGCCCAAGAAGTGGTGGAGATCACCGAGATCCGTCATAGAAAACTCGTGTTTGAGCGAGGTGATGATGGAGCGGAGTGTAGTGGGAGTGTTGGCGGTGAGAATTATGTCATCTACGTACACCAGCAAGTACGCGATGGAGGCGCCATGGTGCAAGACAAAGAGAGAGGAGTCACTCTTGGAGGCTCGAAACCCGAGAGAGGAGATAGGCTTGGAACCGAAGGAACCATGTATGTGGAGCCTGTTTGAGGCCGTAGAGAGATTTGCGGAGGTGGCAAACATGGTCCGGTCGGGAAGGATCCACAAACCCGACGGGTTGAGCGCAATAGACTGTCTCGTGAAGATCACCATGAAGGAAAGCGTTCTTCACGTCTAGCTGATGTATGGGCCAAGAGTGTGAGGTGGAAAGGCTCAAGATGACGCGAATGGTGGCCGGCTTGACAACCGGGCTGAAAGTCTCGCCATAATCAATGCCTTCGCGCTGAGTGAACCCGCAAACAACCCATCGTGCTTTGTAGCGAGCCAAAGAACCGTCAGGATGGAACTTGTGACGGAAAATCCATTTGCCCATGACCACGTTGACACCTGCAGGTTTAGGCACCAAAGACCAAGTTAAGTTGTTTATTAAAGCATTGTATTCTTCTAACATAGCTCGGCGCCAATGGGGGTCTTTGAGGGCGGATTTGTATGTGGGTGGAATGGGGGAGATGGAGGAAGAAGGGGTGTCGGCGAGAAAAAGCCGCTTGGGCATGAGATAACCTGATTTGGCTCGTGTACACATACGGTGGCTGTTTTGGGGTGGCTGTACGGGAAGAGCATGGCGAGGGAGACGTGGCGCGATGGGTGTGGTCGGCGCGGAGGAAGAGGTGGATTTGGTGGGACAGGAGGCAGAGCAGGGCGTGGGATCCGAGGAGGATGCGGTGCCAGCGGAGGCGTCAGAGGCGGCAGATGCGGGCGTGCGGGTGACAGGCGCGGAGGGCGAGGCGGGTAGACCAGGCGAAGCGGGGATTGGGGACGAGGCCGGGCCCGCGGAAGAAGCGGTCGGGTGGGTGGAAGGCTGGTGGGTCGCCGTGCGCGAATCAGGGGGAGGGTGGATCGGGCGGGCGAGTGGGGGTAGGTGGGATATGGTGGGGTCCGGCGTTGGGAGGGGCGCGCGAATCGGGAGGGGAGGGTGGATTCGCTGGTGGGGACGGCGGCTGATCCGAGGCATGCACGGGAGGGTGGGTGCCTGCATGGGGATTTTCTGTGGAGAGAGGTTGCTCGTGCCAGGATGGGGTCGGCTGGTAGGGAAAAAATGTCTCATAAAAAACGACCTGACGAGAAACAATTACGCGACGAGAGGCGAGATCATAACACCGATTCCCTTTGTGTTCGAGTGGATAACCAAGGAAAATGCAGCGAAGGGAGCGTGGGGCGAGCTTGTGGGTGGAGGTGGCATAGGTGTTAGGAAAACATAGACACCCAAAGACGCGAAGATGATCATAAGTCGGATGGGTTCCATGTAACAGAAAATAGGGAGTGTGGGATGCAATGGCACGAGAGGGACGCCGGTTAAGTAAGTATGTGGCCGTGTGCAAAGCTTCGACCCAAAAGGGAGGAGTGAGATGGGCTTGCATGAGGAGGGTGCGAACGATGTCGTTGGTGGTGCGAATGATACGCTCGGCATTACCGTTTTGGGGAGATGTGTGAGGGCAGGAGAAACGGTAGGTGATGCCGTTGGAGGAAAAGAACGAGCGTAGGGACGCGTTGATGAATTCACCGCCGTTGTCGCATTGCATGCTTTTGATGATCACATGGAATTGCGTGGAGACAAATGTGAAGAAACGTTGGAGAACGGTGGACGTGTCGGATTTGTGACGCAAGGGAAAGGTCCATGAGTAATGTGTGTAATCATCGAGCACAACGAGATAGTATTGAAAACCCGAAAAGCTTACAACCGGAGAGGTCCATAAATCACAATGGATTAAATCAAAAGGGGCAAAAGTTCTACTGGTAGATGAAGGAAAGGGGAGGCGGGGTTGCCGTCCTAATTGACAAGCACTACAAGGAGTGTGTGGCTCTTTATTACAATCAGTAAGAAAATCATGGGCGATGGAAGAAAAGCTTTGTGCGCCGGGATGTCCAAGCCGACGGTGCCACCCGTCCGAGGAAGCAGCAAGAAAGGCCGTCGCCCGCGCCGGAGAGTTGCCAAGGAAGGGGTAGAGATCGCCAGTGCTAGCGGAGATCATGATAACCTTCCGGGTGCGTAGGTCCTTCACAAGAAAACCACAAGGAAAAAATTCAACAGAGCAAGAGTTGTCAGTAGTGAACTTGCGAACGGAGATAAGGCTAGTAACGATAGTGGGGGAGACAAGAATATCGGTGAGACGAAAATCATGAGGGGGGAGAGTGGTGAAACCGGTGGCCGTGACGGGAAGATGTTGCCCATTGCCGACAAGAATAGAAGAAGGTACATGCTTTAAGGAAGAACGAGATGTGGTCAAGGTACCTTGGTTGCCGGTGACGTGCGAGGAGGCACCACTGTCCATATACCACTTGGGGGTAGGATTGGCGGGGAAGCCGGAGTTGCCACTACTAGGGAAAAGCCTAGCAGCAGCGAGGGTTTTGGGCCTCTCAGTAGCGCGGGCACCGGCGCTACTAATAAGGCGCTACAGCTAACGTATAGCAGTAGCGCCGGTTGTCCCACGCTACTGCTATACATGAATAGTTGTAGCGCTCTTTGGGAAAGGGCGCTACTGATATTATCTGCAGCGCTGTTTGCTGGGACGCGCTGCTGACAATGCGGCGCTACTGCTAAATTTCCCCCCTCGCTACTACTAGTTTATTTATTAGTTTTTTTCCTACATATTTGTTTTGTATTTGTTTTGTATTTGAATAGGCTTTATACAATAATCTTTAGCATATCATACACATACAAATGTAATCATAGCATATACATACAATTAGTCTCATCAAATCATGTCATCATCATAATCATCATCCAACACAAAGTGGTCTCTCGTCATCATCTCGAAAATAGCGATACAAATCTCGAATGATATGCAAATACATCGTCATCCATCTAAACAATGATATACGCGAGAAGAGCTATCACTTTGAGAACATGAGTTCGTATCCCTCTTTTGCATTAGCGTGAACCTCTAAACTAACTACTGCCTGTCGCTCGGAAACCGGAAGGGCCTGACACTCCGACCACTTGTCGTATATATACTCCTGGCATAGCACTTCTTCGCCATCTATGATCTATGCACCTGCATCATCACATGAGTCGATGGTATGCAACATATATAGTTGAGCAACAGAAAGAGACAGACTTGGAAAAAAATAAAAACAACATATCATAAGCATAAATAACAAAGTTCATCGTATCCCAAAATGCCCTAACTAGAGTGATTTTCGCTAGTCGAGGAGGAGGACGGTTTAATTACATCACAAATAAAGTTTCACCATGCATAACTCAAAGTTTTGTCATACAGAAAGTATGGACTAAACGGACACATTGTCATATATCGACAATCACTCCAACATGTCGTTCCATCCATCCAAGTCAGGGAGATAGTCCCCGAGCCTAGTGAAAGGCTTCAGGTCGAGACGCTAAGAGGATATCCATGTTCGGACGTCTTCCCGCGACATTTGTCCTTCTCCGTAGAACATCCCTGTTTTTCCGACGACCACCTTCATGATGATTTGGGCAAGTTCGCGCTGGATGTTATAGAACTCAGCTCGAAGTCGATGATCCTCGATATCTCCTATGTCCTTTGCCCATTGCAGAATATGGGCATCGCCGGAAGGAGCCATGCGAAGGTTCTGGTGATCCCGTCTGTACTCCAGCATGTGGTGTAGGACATAGAATCCATCATTAAGAGAATCGTCCGGTTGCTGGATGCAGCAGAAGTCGGTCTTATGGCCGAAGGCGACCCTGCCGCCCCTCATCTTCTTGTCCCTGACCTCTCCACCCAGTGATTGGTAGTGATACATAGCACTGTCGAGAACATCCTTGATGTGGGTGTAATCCTTTTTGTGAATGTTCTTCGACGAGTCCAAGTAAAGAGCGTGGGGGAATTGGGGGTAGAGGATGATGAGGACGGCGCGCCCGCCGCTGCGCAAAATAAGTCCTCAAATTAATTAGCCTCCACCGTGCAAATGAATGATTGAAATCGAAGGAAGGATAGTAGCGCGGATGACGTACACGGGATGATAAGGCACGAGAATCGCCCCCTTGTCCTTACTGGTGAGCATGAAACTGACGATGTAATCCCTCGCGTATTCACGGTGATTTGTGCAGACTCCCAAGAAGCCCTCGTGCATGTAGTACGGGTCAGCGACACAGATATGAGATATCTGCTCAACCCCGATGATATAGTTCATGTGCAAGGCATAAAGGCGGACAAACGTAAAATCCAGCTTCTTCACGTGAAACATGTCGAATATGTAATCGAATCGGAGGAAGAACTTATCCGCGGGGAAGCTGTCGACGTACGACATTTGCCGCGGAACGTTAACCACGTAGAGTGGGTATCCTGGATCTTTCGAGGCGATGAGGTCTTTCTCTACCTGCAGCACATCGTCATGAAGTCTCTTTAGATCGCCGAATCTGGCCCGTAGCGCTATTGCAGGTAGGATTGGTTGACCGGGGATATGCCATTTATCCGCATCAGGGATATCTATACGGTCCTGAAGCCGAGGCTGCCGGGGCAGCTGGATCATAGAAACCGCTTTTTTGCCTTTCCTCGCTCTCTTCCTAAACTTCTTTACTACCGGAAGGTCGTCCATAATATGTTGAGACGGCAATTCAGCCACCGACTCATGACGCTCAAACCCTGAGGAGGCGCCAGTATAGACATACTGTTCAGCAGCGCTATCGTCGTCCTCATCCTCATCCATGGCGACGTCATCAACGACTAATGGAGCCTCCTCCTTACCCCGTCCGCTATCACCCAACCCGACACCCGACGATAATTGGGTAGGTGGGGTGTTGATGTTCATACCTTGTTGAGGCTGCGTGCTCGTGGGTGTGCTCCCGGCCGCTTCCAGACGAAGCAGACTCTTTGGCCACAACAGGACCCACCCAGCATTGCAACAATCACCAAGCCGCCGCAGTGTCCCGTCGTCATCCCCCAGTAGTACTGGAGGAGGCAAATTCTCGTGGCCCGGTTTGACACTGGCCACGGAAACCTTGAAGACGTTCGGGGGGATCGGCCGGCTGTGGAACAATGGTTCCTTCGGCTCCATTATCGTCGCCTTCCCCACGTCCACCTTCTGGTCGCCGATGGTGTACAATATGGTGCACGGGGTTTCGTCGCCCTGCAAAGAAAAGTCTGCGACGTGAGACATCCGAAAGGCAACGAAAACGGGAGATTATACATTTATATTGAAGGGGGCCAGTGTGACAGATACCGTGAGGGCGTCGAGCTCAGCCAAAGACGAAGCACCGCCTAGCACGTCCGGTGCGGGAGCAGGTGCAGGTGCTGGTGCAACGCTTGTCGAGCTGCTCCCCGCCAAGAAGTCCGCAAGGGGAAAGTCCCCTGCATCTTCTTTTGGATTTTGCCTGGTCCAATTGAAAACGGCTGGAACCAAGGTAGTAGAAATATCTAAAGCCACCTGTTTTGCGGCAGCTACCGCTGTTGCGACTGCCTCAGTTGATTTCTTCTCAACCGCAATCTCAACCCTCTTGTCGATGTTTTCTTCATTTAACCTCCGTCTTTCCTTCCTCTCCTCCGTGGTCTCACGGTAGTACTTCTTCCACGTGGCGCCGTCTCCGACACCGTGCACGCGTCCATACGACGGTCGAGTATCCACTGGTTGTTGTTTCAATATGTTCAACGCCCGGTTGAATGGAGTGTCCCACTTGGGCCTCGCCAATGCCTCAGACGGCGAGTCGCTTTCGGCCGCAATCCTGTGCTGCTCTCTCTGCAAAAGGCACAACGATCGTTTACAAATATGACTAACGTGTGTAGTCGAATTGATCAGAAACTAAAATTACCAGCAGTCTCATGAACTCCGTAATGACCGGTGTTGTCTCGTAAACCTTTTTCACTGGGTCCCAACGGTGTCGGGCCCTGAGGACGTCACGCTCCTGCGGGACGGTGAACTCCGCCAAGGGGTCTGGGATGCCCAGACTCGCGGCTTCTGCGTCCTCCTTGGCCCATTTGGACCTCTTTCCGCCGTAACCACGGTTTCCGAGGTGGTGGCTCCCAAAGTTCCTCTCTTGAAGCCCCTTCATGTACTTAGACTTTTTTTGGCATCTTCGGCCTCGCAAGCCTCCTTGAATATTTGAAACTGCTCTTCCGTGATTGTCGGATTATCCTTTACAATCTCGGAGTAGGGTTCCTTCTTGTCGATGATCCTTGCTTTCACTCGATTTTTCCAGGCGGCCAACGCGTCGCTAAACTTGGTCATGGCGTGTTTGTTTATCTTCTTCATTGCCGGGTCCTCATCTGGATCTTTATAATCCTTCTCATTCCGGCCCGGGAACAAGAATATCTGGTGAAACTTCTTTAGGAGGGAGCTCCTCATATTTTCTATCTTCTGTAGTTTCTCATCGTTGATGGTGGCGGTTGTCCGTACGATGCAGCCTATTTGATTGCCGTAGCATCGACGCGCTTCCTCGGGCGCCGTTGGCTCAAAATTGTCGTCGTCCACCTCCGTGACCACCACTCTAGTAGTTCTGAGTTTGTTAGGAACCCGTTGCCTCTTTGCTTTCGGTTCTACACCGGCTCCGCTCCCCGAGGCAACGCCGGTCTCAGTCTCAGCGCCGGTCTCGATGCCGGTCTGAGTCTGAGTGCCGGTCTCAGTCCCCGATGCCACCGGTGGGCCTAGCAATAACATCGGTTGATTGTCGGTAAGGCTAAAAAATTTGTCTGCCGCCTAGTAGGCGTCGTTGCAATCACCAGAACCCTGTCCTTCATCGTTGCTAGCCATGTTTCCTATGATTAAATCTAGTCAATTAATTCTAGACCTAATAAAATGAATAATGACATAAAAAAGGCCTATTGTTTTGCAGGAATGTTGACTCCTTCCTGGTGCGGCAAATCACGGGCACTCGATATGTCCTAGTTTGTAGCACAAGTCATGCCGAAATTCACGGAAAATTTCAGCATGACCTTTGCTAAAAAGTGGACAAATCGAGAACCTGAAATTTGCCGGAAAAGAAAAGAATCAACATTCCGGCAAAACATAGGCCACTAAGCATCATTCCCTGCAAACAGTGTCCAAATATACACGAGCAACCACATGTCCAAATTTCGCAAGCTAATTCAAAAACAAAGTGTAGAAGAAAATTCATTTAACTACTAATAGAACAAAATTCAGTTAACTTTAGTGCTCTATAATGATGAAAGGAAAATTTTTTAGTTAACTACTAATTTCATTCATTTAGGTTATTCATTTAACATCACCTAATTAACCTACTGTACCACTACTACTAGCAGCACTATACTAACCTAATTAACCTAGCAAAACTCTAGTGCCCTAACTGAAAAACATCTAATTAACATCTAATTTTTTCTCTAAAATACAGAGAGAGATGAGTGGGGGGGAAGGGTGAGAGATGAGTGGGGGGAGGGGTGGGGACTTAAAGAGAGGGGAGAGACGGTGGCGGGGAGGTGCTCGATGACGGAGGCAGGGGCGGAGAGGGCGGGCTCGAGCACGGGCAAGGGGCGGTCCTGGGCGGGCTCGGGCGGCGGTGAGGTGGGCGCCGACGGTGACGTGGAGGGTGGCCTCGGGCGGCGGCGGTGAGGCTGAGGGCGGCCTCGGGCGGCGGCGGTGAGGCTGAGGGCGGCCTCGGGCTGTGGCGGTGAGGAGACGGCGGCGAGGGCGAGGGATTTGGGGAAGAACTGGTGGCCGGGGGGGCGGGGTGGGGGGAAACCGCTGTTTAAGTGAAACGTAACGGTAGCGCGTTTCCGGAAACGCGCTATAGCTAAGTTAGCTATAGCGCGTTTCCTGAAACCCGCTACTGCTATTCCTTTCTCCTTTTCCCCCTTTTTCCTTTTATTTTTCTTTACATTTTATTTTTTCCCTTTCTTCTTTTTCTATTTCTTTCATTTTCATTTACTTTTCTACTTGTTTTTCTCTTTATTTTATTTCCGTTAGCAGCAGCGCTTTACACGTAAGCGCGCTACAGCTAAGGAGATTAGCAGTAGCGCTGGGCCAGTATACGCGCTACTGCTAGGTTGGGCTAGCCATGTGCGCCCAGTTCAAATGTAGCAGCAGCGCTTTTTGCTAGTACGCGCTACTGCTAAAGTCATAGCAGTAGCGCGGTTTATTTACGCGCGCTGCTATTAAGTAGCAGCAGCGCTTGATCTTGTACAGCGCTACTGGTAAAATTCTGTGTATAGGCTTTTCCCTAGTAGTGTGCTGTAGGCGGCGTTCAGCATGGCGAGGTGCTCCCACGATGGTTGCTGGGGTGGGTAGTGCGGCGGTGGGGGCGTCGGTTGGTACATGGTGTAGGCCTGAGCATGAGCGCCCGGACGGGGCCCAAGTACGCTGGCGGCATTGGGAGGGACCCAATGCTACCTCTTGAGCACTGCGTTGGATTCCCCGAAGAGGAGAGGATGATGCAGCAAAGTAGCGTAAGTATTTCGCACAGTTTTTGAGAACCAAGGTATCAATCCAGTAGGAGGCCACGCGCGAGTCCCACGTACCTACACAAAACGATAGCTCAACGCAACCAACGCGATTAGGGGTTGTCAATCCCTTCACGGTCACTTACGAGAGTGAGATCTGATAGAGATGATAGATAATATTTTTGGTATTTTTGATATAAAGATGCAAGATAAAATAAAAGGCAAAGTAAAAAAAAACAAAGCAATAATAAAGTGATTGGAGATTGATATGATGAGAATAGACCCGGGGGCCATAGGTTTCACTAGTGGCTTCTCTCAAGAGCATAAGTATTTCTACGGTGGGTGAACAAATTACTGTTGAGCAATTGACAGAATTGAGCATAGTTATGAGAATATCTAGGTATGATCATGTATATAGGCATCACGTCCGAGACAAGTAGACCGACTCCAGCCTGCATCTACTACTATTACTCCACTCATCGACCGCTATCCAACATGCATCTAGAGTATTAAGTTAATGAAAACAGAGTAACGCCTTAAGCAAGATGAATGATGTAGAGGAATAAATTCATGCAATATGATAAATACCCCATCTTGTTATCCACGATGGCAACAATACAATACGTGCCTTGCTGCCCCTACTGTCACTGGGAAAGGACACCACAAGATTGAACCCAAAGCTAAGCACTTCTCCCATTGCAAGAAAAACCAATCTAGTAGGCCAAGCCAAACTGATAATTCAAAGAGACTTGCAAAGATAACCAATCATACATGAAAGAATTCAGAGAAGATTCAAATATTGTTCGTAGATAATCTTGATCATAAACCCACAATTCATCGGTCTCAACAAACACACCGCAAAAGAAGATTACATCGAATAGATCTCCACGAGAGAGGGGGAGAACTTTGTATTGAGATCCAAAAAGAGAGAAGAAGCCATCTAGCTACTAACTATGGACCCGAAGGTCTGAGGTAAACTACTCACACTTCATCGGAGAGGCTATGGTGATGATGTAGAAGACCTCCGTGATGGATGCCCCCTCCGGCGGAGCTCCGGAACAGGCCCCAAGATGGGATCTCGTGGGTACAGAAGGTTGCGATGGTGGAATTAGGTTTTTGGCTCCGTATCTGATCGTTTGGGGGTACGTAGGTATATATAGGAGGAAGAAGTACGCCGATGGAGCTTCAAGGGGCCCACAAGGTAGGGGGGGCGCCCTCCACCCTCGTGACCACCTCATGGCTTTCTTGACGGAGGGTCCAAGTCTCCTGGGTCTTATCTGATGAGAAAATCACGTTCCCGAAGGTTTCATTCCGTTTGGACTCCGTTTGATATTCTGTTTCTTCGAAACACTGAAATAGGCAAAAAAAACAGCAATTCTGGGCTGGGCCTCCAGTTAATAGATTAGTCCCAAAAGTAATATAAAAGTGGAAAATAAAGCCCAATATAGTCCAAAACAGTAGATAATATAGCATGGAGCAATCAAAAATTATAGATACGTTGGAGACGTATCACCCAACCAGAGCGCGGCGGCGGGAGGGCCATGCCTTACGGGGCGAAATACCCGGTGAACGGCAAGAACATGGGCGCCGTTTGGCCGCGCCCAGAGGAGTCACCGCGCCCACGGCCGCGTCCACGTCTACGTCCACGGCCACGGTCACCGCGACCGCGATCAGACGATGGCTGCTAGGGAGGAGGGGCCTGGGCGCGGTCGGAGGACAGCCTGTCGGAGGAGGAGCTGCCCGGGCCGCGATCAGCAGAGCCGCGTGGGCCGGAGCCAGACCCGCTGGTGGAGCCGCGGTCGCCACCGGAAAGAGCGAAGGCCGAGGCGCTCTCTTCGGCGGCGCGTTGCGCCTGGGACTCCTCGGCCAGGACCACCCGTGAGAGGACGGTGTCGAACGGGAGGCCCTGGTCACCAAGGACAACTCGGATGGTGTCAAGGCGCTTGTCGAGGCCGTGGAGAAACTGGGTGGTGAGGTCGGTCTCCGTGACGGCGTGGTCGATGTCCGCAAGGCCGTCGGTGAGGAGCTTCATGCGGCGCGCATACTCAGCCATGGGGAGGTCACCCTGCTTGAGATTACGATACTGCCGGTTGAGGATCATGAACCGGGCAGCTCGATTTGCGAGAAAGAAATCACGGATCTTCTTCCAAAGGGCGTAGGTGGTGGTGGCGCCGACGACGTGGTCGACCATGGGATCCGCAAGAGTAGCGTAGATCCAAAGGGCGACATGGGCATCAAGCTCGTGGTAGGAGGCATCAGCATTGGGAGGGAGTGGGTGCTCGATGAGGAAGAGAACGCCGTAGCGAACCAGGACCATGAGGAAGAATGACTTCCATTTGTGATAGTTGTGGTCAGCAGGGTTGAGGAGGAACTTGATGTGGTTGGTTATGTGGTCTTGGAAGATGGGGTTGCGGGGAGCAGGTGGTGGCGGCGCCAGCGGAGCCGAGGTGAAGATGGGGGCGAATTGTGAGGCAGAGGAGCCGATGGTGCCGTGGAAGAGGGAAGGGCTGGTGCCGAAGACGAAGGGCGGCGAGGTCGCCACGGAGGAGGCCGAGGTGCTGGGGGCGGCAGGCGCCGTGGAGGAGAGAGAGGGCGGCGAGGTGCCGGAGCTAAGGGCGGCGGAGGAGGGGGAGTCGTCCGCGGCCATGGACCTGGCTATCTCATACCAAGTTGGAAATTATCTTCCTTGATTGATCATGCCAGTGTTATAGATTACAGCATATATACAAAGAGAGACTACCCAACGTCCCTACAATGGTGGCACGCAGGCCAGACGTGGCTAGACGTGGATCAGGCCTAACCGCTCGCATGTGCCCCCCGTGGTTGGCGGTTGTTGCCGCCTCGCCAGCCCGCCCTCCGCTCGACCTCGCCCAACGCCATGCTAGCCATCGCCCCGACTATCCCTTTAGTCCCATCTCGATGACCGACCCCTTGCACACCCCAACCCCCCTCCCTCCCCCATTCAGTTTCTTCCTCACCTCCACCTGATACGCCGCAGCTCGCTGCCGCTCATGTCGTCGTCTCCGGTGAGGTTGACCTTGGCCTCAGCGTGGCCGACGCTCTTCTCCTCGTCCCCGTTTTCTGCCTTGTGCTGTGCGGAATCGACTGACACATGAAATTTTTTGAGGCGCGTGACAAATAGCAAAACCGCACAATATTCCCAATACTACAAAATACTTTGATATGTCAAAACTGTGGTTTCTAGTACCTATAGACAAAGATACTGCAATTTTTCAATACTATAGTTTATGCAATACTTTGCTGTCAAACACACCCTAATAAACAGTTAACAGAGGAAAATAGCTATGCATGGTTTCTTGTGAGCACTTTATTGAGTGAGAAAGTAATACTCACTACTCCAAAGTCCAAATAAAAAAAAGCAAATCAAAATCTGCTTGATATTTATATATTCCCCTTTTCGTAAAAAAAAGTCCAAATCAAAAGGTGATTTGAGGCCGACTGATTTCGCTGGACAAACAAAAGTAAATATGCAGTTACGTGTTGATATATGGATCAAACTCGTGCGGAGCCAACATTTTCTCCCTATCTTGTGCCAGGTCGTACTTCCAGCTAAATTTCCCGTCGATGCTGTCCACGTACTCCCGTCCCTCGGCGGCGGCGCGCCGGCGCTTGGCCACCCGGTCGATGACGCGCTCGAGGGCGACGTCAAACGCGTCCTTGAACGTCACGCCCTTGGCCGCCGGGTGCCGGTACAGCACGGTGGGGATGAGCCGGATGACCTGCTCCCGCATCTGCGCCACCTTCGCCGGCGGTATCCTGCTCAGCACCTCCTCGATGCTGGCGTTCCGCTCGACCACGTCGCCGTGCGGGATGAAGACGGAGTAGCTCCGATGGTCTCTCGGCAGGTGCCAGATGTACTGGAGGTAGGCGGAGACGGGGTGGAAGAAGACCGGGATGCAGCCGGCGAGGATGGTGTCGAAGGTGGACTTGCGCGTGTACCCGTCGCCGCGCGGCTGCACGCAGAACTCGGCGCTCTCCAGCAGCCGCATGGCGCGGCCCGGCGCGTAGTGCCCCGGCGCCGGCACGCCGAGCAGCGCGCACCGGCTCGACCTGCCGCACTGCTCCATGATCTGGGCGCGCACCGTGCGCTGGCTGCCGTCGCGGGCCCCGCCGGCGAAGCCCCACAGAAACGGGCGGTCCATCTCGTACACGCGGTCCTGCCAGCCGACCACCTCGGCGTCGGACGACGGGTGGAAGTGCGACGGGAACGGCACGGCGAAGTCGTTGCCGTGCCATGGGCTGGCCTCGGTGGTGAGGAACGTGGCGTTGAGGATAGCCGGGAAGGTCATGAGCGCGTTGCCCCAGCCCACGGCGTCGGGGCTGACGATGAAGTCCCACGTGCCCCGCCCGGACACCAGGAAGTGGTCGCGCCCGCCCATGGCGCGCCACTCCGGCCGCTGCGCCAGCCAGTCCACCACGTCCCGCGACAGGGCGTCCCGCGCCGCCAGGTCTTTGCTCCCGAGGTGCATCGCCGAGTCGAGCCCGGCGTAGAACGGGACGTACACCACGGCGGCCGCGGCGGGGTCGGCCGTGAGGCACTGGTGCCGCCGCATCCGGGCGTGGAAGATCAGGCCGAGCATGTACTGGTCGGTGTCGTAGGCCCCGCTCTCCGGCAGCGACCCGGCCTCGCCGCCGCCCGTGATGGTTGGGCCGAACCCGTCGTTGGCCACGTCCTTGCACACGTCGGTGGAGCCCGAGATCCGGCGGCACTCGCGGACGAGGTCGGCGTTGAACCGCGGCGGCAGGTCGTACATGTACACGTACCGGCCGGCGCACGGGTCTCTTTTGAAGAAGTGGGGCACCGAGAAGAAGGCCGCCGGCTTGAGCTGGAGCACGGTGGGCGCTGCCACCGCCGCGCTGACTGATTGTTGCACGGTGGTGGAGAAGTGGTGGTAGAATACCAGCCCCCAGAAGACCACGTAGAGGAGCGCGAGGTAGAAGAGCCGGGACGGCCGGCGTGCGCTCCTCTCGGGGTTCTGCTTGCCGCTGCCGTCGTCGTATTCGGCCGCGGCGTCCAGATCTCGCTGTAGGCTCCGCGAGAAGGGCTTCATCGGCGGTGCTGCCGTGCTGGTGCTGCTCCAGTGAGTGTCAGTGTGTGGCTGTGTGCGAGCAGTAAGTGTCGTCAGGTACGGTGCAATATGATTTCATTAGGGCATTCATCGAGGTTACTCGTATTGCTCGTCGAGTTGACTTCATTAATGGCACTGCACTGCACTACGAACGCCAAAAAAAATTATCCTGTAAGATCCTTCGAGCAGCTTTGGATCCCGCGCGTCTATACGCGGCCATGTGCGTATAGTAATTAATTTTAATTACTAATCAACCTGCGGCGAGATGCCGGAGACTTGGCCATCTTGGAACCGTCGAGCAGCTTTGGATCCCGGCGTGTTTACACTGTCTTCCACGTTTCTCACGGTCACCGACGCATGCACCTTCAGCTGTGATCAGTGCTATTTGCCCTCTGTTTCCTTTTTACTGCGTATCAGATTTGTGTGGAGTTAAACTTTAAATAATTTTATAAAAAAACATCAACATTCATCACAATACAAAATCAATATCATCGTTAGATGTCATGGAATTATTTTTTATATTGTATAACTTTACTATTATAGATGTTGATTTTTTTTATAAATTTGGTCAAACTTTACTAATTTTGATTTCAGATAAATCTTGTATGTGGAGTAAAAATAAACATAGGGGTAGATGCGACCTTTCGCTTAATATTCGAATACCACTAACACGACCTGCCAATACATGAATGTACCGGATATATACTACTCCCTCCGTTCCTAAATATTTGTCTTTCTAGACATTTCAAATAGTTATCACATACGGATGTATGTAGACATATTTTAGAGTGTAGATTCACTCATTTTGCTCCGTATGTAGTCACTTGTTGAAATGTCTAGAAAGACAAATATTTAGGAACGGAGGAAGTAGTACTTACCTTTGCTAGATTCGTCCGGTCAAAGTGAGAGAGGGTGGAAGAGGGAAACTGGGAACTGACAGTTGCATGCAGAGGGATCTTTTGCATGATTGATAATTTTCTTCTTCAAACTTTGTATGGCTATATTTCAATCCGCAGCGAGAAGATCTTCAGAAGCAAGATCAATCTTGGATGTATTTGAACTAGTTTTAGTTTCACTATTTTAATAATCTTTGAAACTAGTTCCATAAACATTACATTGTCTCAATTGATATTAAACACACATTTCACTTATTTACTCAGCTCCAGAAAAAATAATAACACATCCGATTATTTCACCCAATATTAAAAAATTAACACATATTGCAATTACTTCACTCGATTTCAAAAAATATTGCACATACATTCAGATGTATGTTTATTTTTTCACATGCATTATACAAATATTTCAATTATGTTGGAAAAAACTGAACACACATTTTCAATTATTTTATTCAACATTCGGGAAAAAATTGAACAAATATTTCAGTTATCTCACTAAATTATTTCAGAAGTTGTATTGCACATACATTACAATTGTATTTCAATTATTTCACACATATTTTGATTATTTTAAAAAATACACACATTTCTCTTACTCCCTACATTTTTATATACAAGGCCACAAACTCAAATTACAGACACCAATGTAAAATGCCTGCTTCGCAAGTTAGCTTTTCTTTTCGTTCATTGGGATCATTAATACTCCGCATGCATGGAAAAAAACTGAGTGGAGGAAGTAACTGACTGTCATTATGACTATATGCATAGAAGTACAAAATAGGTTGCTAGTACGAGAAAATATCCTTAATTTTGCTTCGCTTATTGTTGGAGGCCTTGTATAGATGCAAAATGTATACTTGTATAAGTAAATGGAGGGAGTAATTCATTCATCAATTTTAGAAAATATTTAACAAAGATTTAAGACGATTGAAACGAAACACATATTATAAAATATATATTCATGTTGTTTCACTCTATTTTGGAAAATATTTAACACATATTCAAGTTATTCCATGGAGAACAGGATTGAGTGAAATAATTTAAAATGCTTACTACATCTTTATGCAATTTATTGAAATATAACCAAAATAAATTAATTTCAAAAAACATTTCCCATACATTTCAACCATTCCACTCAATCATACAAATAATTTATACAATATATATTTGAATTCGCAGTACTAAGACGTTCGTAAGGAAGATCAATCTTGGATGCATTCCAACCAGTTTTAATTTTACGATTTGAATAATCTTTGAAATCTGTTTCATAAACATTACATTGTATCAAATGATATTAAATACATATTTCACTTATTTTCTTAACTCCATAAAAAACATAAGATTATTTCATCCATTATTAAAAGTTTAACACATATTTCAATTACTTCACTCGGTTTCGGAAAATTTTGCACAGAGATTCAAATATATGTTTATTTTTTCACATACGTTAGAAAAATATTTCAATATTTTGAAAAAAACTGAACTAACAGTTTTCAACTATGTTACTCAAATTTTAAAAAAAATTGAACACATATTTCAGTTGTTTCACTCATTTTAGAAGAAGTATTGTACATACATTCCTATTGTATTTTAGTTATTTCACACATATTTTAATTATTTTAAAAATATAGACATTTCTATTATTGTATTCATCAATTTTGTAAAATATTTAACACATATTTTAAGACGATTGAAATGTTCAAACTGAACACATATTATAAAATAAATATTCATGTTGTTTCACTCTATTTTGGAAAATGTTTAGCACATTTTTCAACTATTTCACGGAGAACATGATTGAGTGAAATAATTTAAAATGCATATAACATATTTATGCAATTTAATGAAATATAACCGAAATAAATTAACTTCGAAAGACAGTTCCCATACATTTCAACCATTCCACTCAATCATACAAATAATTTAACGCATATTGCAGTTTTCACTCAATTTTTTTTAACATATATATGAAAAAAATATTGAACACATTTTTCGTCATTTTTATCCACGAGAGTTATTTTGAATTGCATATTATTCCAACTTCCATCTTGTATCAATTTAACTGAGGTATTTGTGGTGAAAGTGATATTTTCTTCTTCCATGTATATTTGGGCTCCATCTCAAGTCGGCTAAGTTAAACTGAACACGGATGGTTTGTATGCTGAAGACGGAACCTCATGAACATGCATGGTTCTTCGAGATCACTCAGGGCACATCATCTTCACCTCATGTTGGCATTTGTTATCATGTAACGATATGTATTGGTGTCCTATTTATCAACCTTGATGGAAGGACCTGCCCTAGCACTCCAATGGAGCAGCCCGTCGATCCTTATTAAGAGTGGCTGCATGGAAGTTCTGAACTTTGTGAAAAGCAAGAAATGAGATTGCTCATGGTACTCATTTTATCCTTGAAATGCAAGAACACATGGCCCCATAGTTGTATTACTCATAGTTGGGGTTATCAAAATTCTTTAAGGCACTTCCTTGCAAATTTTGGTAGAACTCAGGCTCAAACAACGGTTTGCTTAGGGTATGTGCAAGATGAAGTCGTTCATCCCTAGCTTTGATATTGTAAATTTTGATTTTATTGACTAATATAAGTGCTAAATTTACAAAAGACCGCTTTCTCTAGTTTGTTTTTTCCGTAATTGTAAGATCGCTAGATACGAGGCCATTTTTGAAATAATCATAGTGGATTTTTCTGTAATAGGTTAATTTAACTACTTGGCAATGCTGCAATGTTTCGGAAAGTTTGCTACATTGTGTGTTTTGAACAACAGTTCCATAATGTCCCTTGTTTTGTTACCTTCAAGGACATGTTTAGTCACTTTGGTGCCTGGGCAATATTGTAGACAGATGATAGTCCAGTGAAAAGAAGGTATCTAGCCTCCAGAGGGAGATGCTGGTTGCGTTTGGGAGATGTTTTGCGACCTTTGCTAGAAGTGTCCCATGATACTTTGTTTGATCTACTTCCTATATTTTGTAATAACTGGAACCGGTGGTAGCCTATCTTCGGTTGTACGCCACCCTATGTATGTTTTGGAGGTTTCTTAAAGATGGGTTCTCCATAATCTTATGGTCATATTACCAAAGGAAAATAAAATGAAGAGAATTAGCGATGAGATGGAATACTTATTGTGAGCTTCCGATGAACCCGGTTTTTTGTTAAAACATCGAGCTCCCTCGTTGATTTCCATTAAGAAACCCCTAGTTTGTACAATGAAAAAGGGCAAGGAAAGCAAAACAAGGCTAGAGATACTCAAACTACAAAGCAAAAATAAAGTATAAGTAGCAACATAAAGAACAACACCATGTCTCAAATAAAATAAAATAATGAACAACACCAGCCAGCCGCGCGGGACTATTACATCACAATTTTGAGTTTTCTTGTATGTATCAGGAACAACCCTTTTTTATGAAGATCAAACAAGCTAGCTAGGTGCGAACAGGGGCGGACCTAGAAATTATTCTAAGTGAGGGCAAACTATAGGAGTGGGCGCACACTTTGTACAAATTCACATAGTTTTGGCAATTTTTTCTGAAATTTCAAAGAAATATCACTGAAGTTTCATATTTTGAGTGGGGTCCTAGGCCCCCACTCCCATGAACGTGGGTCCGCCGCTGGGTGCGAAAGAGACATCAACGAGGGAGATCAGCTCACACGTGTCTCCTCATGAAGACTCTAACTTTTGTAGATAATAAAAGGTGCATGCCTAGCCTTAAACTGTGGCCCTTAAATTTATACAAAATCTCCACAAACTATGGAAACAAATAAAAGAGGTTCCAGATAAGCTCACAAGTGACTCAACGATAGCTTAACTCTCAAAGAGTAATACAAACATATACATTGGATGGGTGTAAATGTATACACACAAATATTATGAAATATGTGCAAAAATTACGCTATTAAATGATTATTGTCTGCATATACAAAAAAGAAAATGCAATTTTAGAGCAAAGTTGTGTGAAAGTTTTTTTTAGAAAATCATTATATTTCTTCTTAAAGCGTAGTACTAATGCCACTAGTTCATTGTTCCTTATTTAATTTTTTATTTATCATTTCATTTTCTTTCTTCTTCAAGCGTATAAAGCCACTAATTCATTCTTTCATAGGATTTGATTTTTGGAAATTTCACTATTATATGTTTATTCTTGCATATTTTCAAAAAGCATATTTTTGGTATATTGTCAAATTTTGTCATTGTTTATTTTAAATTTTATTATTTCCATAGTTCTTAAAGGGTAATACAATTGCCAATAATCCATTCTTCCTTAAAAATCCTCATTATTTTGATTATTTTTCTTGAAGGGTAATACTGATGCCACAAATTCATTCTTCGTTCGGAAACCTCATTATTTTTATTTTTATTTTTTCCCTTAAAGGGTAATACCGATGTCACTAGTTCATGCTTTCTTCTTTAGAAAATCTCATTATTTTGATTTTTTTGTTTTTCTTTCATTTTTTCTTAATGTGTAATACCAAAGCAACTAATTCATTCCTTTTATAAATATCCACTTTTTAGTTTTATTTTATTCCTTTCTTCTTTAATGGCAATACCAATGGAAAAAATCATTTCTTTGTATGAAACTTCCCTTTTTTGTGTAACTGCCATTATTATATTCGTTTTCTTGTATATTACAAAAATGCTCAATTTATATCTATTTTTTAAACAATTCATTATTTGTTTATTGTCTTAGAAAACTTTATTATTTCTATTTTCTTTAAGTTTTCATCCCATTTTCTTTCTTCTTTAAAGTAATAGCTAGCATTGCCACTAATTCATTCCTTCTTAAGAAACTCCCATTTTTTTTTTTGCAAAATTTCACTGTTGTATGCTTATTCTTGCATATTATAAAAAAACAATATCTCTGCAAATTGCATGCATGTGTTGTAATGATTTGCTTATTTTTCCCTTCACTTTCTTCTTAGAGGGTAATACCGATGCCACTAATTCATTCTTCCTTGGAAAACCTAATTATATTAATTTTGTTTTAGTTTTATTTCATCCCATTTTTTCTTGAAGATTAATACCAACACCACTAATTAATTGCTTCTTAGGAAATCTTCTTCTTTGCAAAAATTTCACTATTATAAGTTAATTCTTTCATATTATGAAAACCGCTATTCTTGCATAAAATTGTGTGTAAATTTTGTCTATTTTATTTTTAAAGGGTAATCCCAATGTTGAGAATTCATTTTTTTCTTACAAAAATTCATTATTTTGACTTTAAGAAGTAGAGACCTCATGAATCAAATACCAATGCCACTAATTCATTATTTCTTTAGATTTTTTTTATTTTTTCACTGTTGTATGTTTATTCTTGCATATTATAACAAAGCATAATTCTTGGATCCAACCGTCCTTAACCACTCCCACCAGTGTTGATAAAACTCAATGGGGAAATTGTTAAGTCCAAGGGCCCTATTAGAGTCCATAGCAAACAAGGCATTTATAATTTCCTTAATAGTAAAAGGTCTAGTCAGAGCAGCATTGCCATCTTCACTAATTTTCTTATTGGCACCCCACAAGTCAGGAGATGGAAAGAGATTACCAGAAGCAGGACCAAAAAGGTTCTCATAAATCATAATAAGCAGTTGCATGATTAATCAAATCATCAGTACCCTCAATCACGCCATCACTACATTCAAGAAAGTGATAGCTCTTTTTTCCTTTTGCTAGCATTAGCTACTTTAGGAATGTAAGCGGTATTATTATCCCCTTGGAGCAACCATCTCTCACTAGTGATTTTAAACCAATGATGAAGATCCTCATCAGCATACATATTATGCAACTCAACCAGGATTTCAAATGTTGCCCTAAAAGTCTCAGGATCATGAACAATAAGTTCCTGGAGACTCTCCGGGAACTTGCAATTCTTGCTTCCTTTTTATTATGCCCAAACACATTAGCAAATTCCGCGCACTCTATGGAAGGAAAAAGAGGAGGCGCGGGAGGTTGAAGATGAACAGTAAAAGGACGACATTCGTTGAATTTGCATCGTATGGCTCGGATAGAGTCAACCAAAACATTTTCTTGTTTTCGATCTCAGACTAAAAAAAAGTAAATCTATCTAAAAAAAACTACCCAGGTAAATCAGTTCAAAAAAGGAACGAAGTACTGGAGTAAACTAATCTGCGCGCGGTTACAGATATTGATCAAACTCATGGGGACCTACCTTCGTCTGCCCATCCTCTAGCAAGTCGTACTTCCAGCTATCAGCTCCGTCGACGCCGTCCACGTACTCCCGTCCCTCGGCCGCCGCGCGCCGGCGCTTGGCCACCCGGTCGACGACACGCTCAAGGGCGACGTCGAACGCGTCTTTGAACGTAACCCCCTTGGCCGCCGGGTGCCGGTACATCACGGTGGGTATAAGCTGGATGACCCGCTCCCGCATCTGCGCCACCTTCTCCGGCGGTATCCTACGGAGCACCTCCTCGATGCTGACGTTCCTGTCGACCACGTCACGGTGGGGGATGAAGACGGAGTAGCTCCGGTAGTCCCTGGGCAGGTGCCAGGTGTACTGGAGGTAGGCGGATACCGGGTGGAAGAAAACCGGGATGCAGCCGGCGAGGATGGAGTCGAAGGTGGACTTGCGCGTGTACCCGTCGCCGCGCGGCTGCATGCAGAACTGGGCGCTCTCGAGCAGCTGCATGGCGTGGCCGGGCACGTAGTGGTTGAGCTTGCCGAGCAGAGAGCAGCGGCTGGAGTTGCCGCACTGCTCGATGAGCTCGGCGCGCTCGGGCCCCATACCGTTGCCACGGGGACGGGGCCAGCCGGCGAAGCACCAGAGCCACGCGCGGTCCAGCCGGCGCATGCGGTCCTGCCAGTCGGTGACCTCGGCGTCGGAGGAGGGGTGGAAGTGCGACGGGAACGGCACGGCGAAGTCGTTGCCGTGCCGCGGGCTGGCCTCGGTGTTGAGGAACGTGGCGTTGCGGATGGCCAGGTCGTAGGTCATGAGAGTGTTACCCCAGCCGGTTGAGTCCGGGCTACGGAGGAAGTCCCATGTGCCACGCCCAGCGACCAGCAAGTGGTCGCGCCCACCCATGGCGCGCCACTCTGGCCGCCGCGCCAGCCAGTCCATCAGGTCCCGAGACAGGGCGTCCCGCACCGCGAGGTCTTGGTTGCCCAGGTGCATCGCCGCGTCGAGGCCGGCGTAAAACGGGATGTACACCACGGCGGCGGCGGCGGGGTCGGCCGTGAGGCACTCGTACCTGAGCATCCGGGCGTGGAAGATGATGCTCAGCATGAACTGGTCGGTGTCGTAGGCGCCTCGTTCCGGCAGCGATCCACCCTCGCCGCCGCCCGGTATGGGCGGGCCGAACCCGTCGTGGGACACGTCCTTGCACACGTCGGAGGAGGCCGAGACCCGGCCGCACTGGCGGACGAGGTCGGCGTTGAACCGCGGCGGCAGGTCGTACATGTACACGTACCGGCCGGCGCACGGGTCCCGGAGGAAGAAGCGGGGCACCGGGAAGAACGCCGACGGCTTGAGCTGGAGCACGGTGGGCGTTGCCACCGCTGCGCTGCCTGATTTTTGCACGCTGGTAGAGAAGTGGTGGTAGAATACCAGGGCCCAGAAGACGGTGTAGAGGAGCGCGAGGTAGAACAGCCGGGACGGCCGCCGGAGGCCTCTCTCGGTGCTCTGCTTGCCATCGCCGTCGTCGGCGGAGTGCTGCTTGCCGTCATCGTCGTCGACCGCGGCGTCCAGGTCCCACTGGAGGCTCCGCGAGAAGGGCTTCATCGGTGTTGCTGCCGTGCTTGTGCTGTGCGGCATTCGGCTAGGGCTAGCTGCTCCAACGTTAGCTCAGCGTCACGCACTGTGTACCGGCAGACGGCAGGGCTCTAGTACAAAACCCTTGTTTAATACTGTAATCCTTTTCCATTAGGGCATCGATCGAGGTTACTCGTATTCGTCGACGAGTTGACTTCATTAATGGTACTGAAGACACACGCATGTGCATGCATGCATGTATGCACGGTGGCAAAGTCTTGTGCTTCGAGCAGCTTTGGATCCCGCGTGCGTGTATTACAAGGCAATGTACTAGTAAATTCACGGTTTTGCTAATTTCCTGGTACCTTGAAATTCCACCTTTTTGTTTTTCCTATCTTTTCGAGCGCACTTGAATGAAGAACCAACCCCATTATCTATCTTAGAGAAAAGTCATAGCATTATTATTCATCTTAGAGGGGAGCTACAACCCCATCATCTTGAGGGGTGGGGTGTGCGTGCATGCACACAGGGGGTCGTCGGCGTTGTTCATCATGGAGTGGGGTGGCGGCCAGCATGGCAATGGAGGTAGGGATGAAAATGGAGTGGAAAATTTCCGTTTTTCCGGATGTAAAATGAAAACAGAGAGGAAATATGAAAACGGAAATGGAAATTTGCAAAACGGAAGTGGAAATGGAATTTTTTGTGCGGAAACGGAAACAAAAACGGAACGATGTTTTCCGATGGAATATGCATGGAAACCAAACTTTCCGTTTTCGTGAATATGGAATTTCTGTTTTTACAACAGACCTATAGCTACTTTGTAGGCCAACCACCAAAGAAAACAAAATGACACAATTAGTAGAATGGATCTAAGGCCCAACTTCAACTACAACACATGTATTCAGCTTGACCCTATACGCAATTGTCTGGTACTACTACAATACTATGCTAAGTTGCTATTTTTTTGTAGCCGTGTTAACTCATTAAATTTGTTTGTTTTTGTGTGTATTTCTCTATGATTCAATGGGTTTTTAATGTTCCTATCAATGCCTATTTTTGTTTCCGTGTCTGCTTTGTATTCGCTCCGTGTCCGTTTCTGGTAGTATCTGTTTTCGTATTCATTTTCGGGGTTTCTGTATTCGTTTTCGCTTCTGAAAAAAAAATATAAAAACAAAAATGATAGCACTCAGTTCCGTCCGTTTCCGCTCCATTTTCATCCCTAAATGGAGGAAGGTCGAGAGGAGAGCAGGGCGGCAACAATCGCCGGCAGCGGGGGTGGTGGTTTAGGTGTAAGTAGCCCGTGAGGAGGCAGAAGAAGATGATATGTCTAGATGTTGCAGGCATGTGAAAAATGAGAGAATAACATACGGAAACCAACACTTGATGGAAACCGATGAAATCACGAAAAAAAAAATGTTTTGAAGTTCAAAAAAATCTGAAAAAAATACAGGGTGTTATGAAGATGATGTCTTATTGCCACGCAAAATTTTAGATTGAAACACATTACGAGATGTGAGCTATGAAAAACACATTACAGAATTTTTCTTCTTCATAGCTTACATCTCGTAATGTGTTTCTATTTGAAAATTTACATGGCAATAAAAGATCACCCTCTGAACATTCCGTATTTTTTAAATATTTTTACAAAACTTCAAAATATGGTTTTCACAAAGTTTTTATTGAATATTGGCTTCTGTAAACGCTCCCATAAGTTTAATTATTTCTAATTTACCTGCGCCGAGCTGCCATCGTCGAGCTTTGGATCAGCTTTGGGACCGTCGAGCATCTTTGGAGTCATCGAGCAGCATTGGATCCCGGTCTGTTTACACTATCTTCCACATTTCCCTAGCGCACCGGAAATTCTAGCCATATTGTACCTTGTGTCGTGATTAGTGTTAGTAGTTTTTTTTTGTTTACAAGCTGTCAAGTGCTCCCAGGGCTAAGCTAGTTTGAATGACGTGATTTTCTATACTCTTTATTTACTATATTTATTCCGTATATTAACTTTGTCACAAATCAAAATTTATGACCTTTGGCCAAGGACATCCACAATACCAAATCAATAGCATTACAAGGATAGTTTTATCCCTAACCCATCAATGTTCAAGTCCCAACTTGACATTGATGATCACATTTTTCTGTATTTATTTCAGGTCTTCCGGTGATGCGCGTTTAGTGGGTGGAGACGTTTTGAGTAGGATCAGTGGATGCAGATCCGAGTCCGAGTAGGATCACATCTGACTCGTGGATTTGGATCCAGCCTCACAAGTTCCTTCCCTTAAGCGCGCGACCCCCTTAGGTTCTCGTTCACTTGGTCACGAGTCAGATCACATCTGACTCGGCTAGTCGGTAGCGGCCTCTAGCAAAGCACGCCGATCCAAGTGTCCGATGAAGCTAGTTAGGCGAACATGTACATCACACTTTTATTTCCTTTGCCACACGATATATTTTGTGGGGCTCAAGGCGAGTCTGTAATCCTTGTGCTAGCCCAACCTCTTTCTCGTTTCAGTGATGCCGTTCACAAACCAGATTATTTCATAATTCATGTAGAATGGTCATGCTTATCTTGGTTGGATTACACGAGGGGCCCAGAGTATATCTCTCCGGATCAAAGGGGCAAATCCCATATTGCTCGACCATGTCTCGCAGCATGGGTCTGGACAAGCCCGTAACCTACCTTTATAACTACATAGTCACGGAGTAGCGGCCCAAAGCAGGTCTGTCATCATCCCAAGTACATGCGCTAGCTCATGTCTTAGGACATAGAATGTATATTGTAATAGAGACTCACAGATGACGTATCGCTGCGTCTCATGGTTGGGTCTGTCCTACTCGGACTTATCTCGACTCGGATCCGATTATGATGAATCCGACCAAAATCCTTCCAAATCCATATTATCCAACTAGCATCCAATGCTCCATGGCTAGTGAGACCAAGTCATCCACCGTGTCATATGCTAGTCTAGTCGGCTGCACGTCCACACAACCCTTTTGACTAGGGACCTTTTAGGATAGTCATCATATAATACATAGTCCCACAAACAAGTCACGTACTTGCTGATATACATCATCGATAATGTCCAAGGTGTTGGGGAACGTAGTAATTTCAAAAAAATTCCTACGCACACGCAAGATCATGGTGATGCATAGCAACGAGAGGGGAGAGTGTTGTCTACGTACCCTCGTAGACCGAAAGCGGAAGCGTTAGCACAACGCGGTTGATGTAGTCGTACGTCTTCACGATCCGACCGATCAAGTACCGAACGCATGGCA
This sequence comes from Aegilops umbellulata, assembly GCA_032464435.1. NCBI lineage: Eukaryota > Viridiplantae > Streptophyta > Magnoliopsida > Poales > Poaceae > Aegilops > Aegilops umbellulata. Next base: position 654,346,467 of record CP136060.1, read on the forward strand.
CCTCCGATTTCAGCACACGTTCAGCCCGATGACGTCCCTCGAACTCCGATCCAGCCGAGTGTTGAGGGAGAGTTTCGTCAGCACGACGGCATGGTGAAGATGTTGATGTTCAACCGATGCAGGGCTTCGCCTAAGCACTGTTGCAGTATTATCGAGGTGGACTATGGTGGAGGGGGGCACCGCACACGGCTAAAAGATCAAACAGATCAATTGTTGTGTCTCTGGGGTGCCCCCCTGCCCCCTTATATAAAGGAGCAAGGGGGAGGTGCGGCCGGCCAGGGAGAGGCGCGCCGGGAGGAGTCCTACTCCCACCGGGAGTAGGACTCCCCCCTTTCCTAGTTGGAATAGGATTTAGGAGGAGGAAAGTGGAGAGAGAGAAGGAAGGGGGGCGCCGCCCCCCTCTCCTTGTCCTATTCGGACTAGGGGAGAGGGGCGTGCGGCCCAGCCCTAGCCGCCTCTCCTCTCTTCCACTAAAGCCCACCAAGGCCCATTAAGTCCCCGAGGGGGGGGGTCCGGTAACCCCTCCGGTACTCCGGTAAAATCACATTTTCACCCGGACCACTTCCGATATCCAAACATAGGCTTCCAATATATCAATCTTCATGTCTCGACCATTTCGAGACTCCTCGTCATATCCGTGATCACATCCGGGACTCCTAACAACCTTCGATACATCAAAACATATAAACTCATAATAACTGTCATCGTAACGTTAAGCGTGCGGACCCTACGGGTTCGAGAACTATGTAGACATGACCGAGACACGTCTCCGGTCAATAACCAATAGCGGAAACTGGATGCTCATATTGGCTCCCACATATTCTATGAAGATCTTTATTGGTCAAACCGCATAACAACATACGTTGTTCCCTTTGTCATCGGTATGTTACTTGCCCGAGATTCGATCGTCGGTATCTCAATACCTAGTTCAATCTCGTTACCGGCAAGTCTCTTTACTCGTTTCGTAATACATCATCCCACAACTATCTCATTAGTTGTAATGCTTGCAAGGCTTAAGTGATGTGCATTACCGAAAGGGCCCAGAGATACCTCTCCGACAATCGGAGTGACAAATCCTAATCTCGAAATACGCCAACCCAACAAGTACCTTCGGAGACACCTGTAGAGCACCTTTATAATCACCCAGTTACGTTGTGACGTTTGGTAGCACACAAAGTGTTCCTCCGGTAAATGGGAGTTGCATAATCTCATAGTCATAGGAACATGTATAAGTCATGAAGAAAGCAATAGCAACATACTAAACGATCGTGTGCTAAGCTAACGGAATGGGTCATATCAATCACATCATTCTCCTAATGATGTGATCCCGTTAATCAAATGACAACCCATGTCAATGGCTAGGAAACTTAACCATCTTTGATCATCGAGCTAGTCAAGTAGAGGCATACTAGTGACACTCTGTTTGTCTATGTATTCACACATGTATTATGTTTCCGGTTAATACAATTCTAGCATGAATAATAAACATTTATCATGATATAAGGGAATAAATAATAACTTTATTATTGCCTCTAGGGCATATTTCCTTCACAAGGACTATCTTTATTCATAAGCACATAAGAAATGTCATCATTCATGATTGTCTCTAGGGCATATCTCCAACAATCTCCCACTTGCACTAGAGTCAATCAAATATACACTGAATGCCCATAGATCTAATGTGCCCCTCATGCTTGGGTTGTGGAAGTGGCTTAGTCAACGGATCTGCAACATTTGCATCCCTGTGAATTTTGCATAACTCTACATCACCACTCTTTACGATCTTTTGTATCAGGTCTATGTGTCTGGTCTTGTGGTGGTTCCTCGGCTCCATATTTTTGATCTATGTGTCTGGTCTTGTGGTGGTTCCTCGGCTCCTTGGCTTGTGCGATGGCAACAAAATTATCACAATAAATGTCCAACAATTTTATCAAGGTTGGAAAAATACCAAGATCATCCAAAAAGTTCCGGATCCAAATACCTTCATTTACAGCTTCACAAGCTGTAATTTATTCGGCTTATGTGGTAGAATCGGCCACTGTATCTTTCTTGGAACTCATCCAGCTCACTGCTCCTCCGTTCATGACGTACACGAATCCAGACTGTGATTGACAATTATCTCCGTCGGTTTGGAAACTAGCATCGGTGTAATCCTTTACGTAGAGCTCCTCCTCACCTCCATAAACCAAAAACATTTCCGTAGTCATTTTCAGTTACTTTAGAATATTCTCACCGCCGCCCAGTGACTCTCACCTGGGTTGGCCTGGTATCTGCTTGTCAAGCTTATTGCAAAAGAAACATCAGGACTAGTACATATCATGGCATACATGATGGATTTGATTGTGGAGGCATACGAGATCCTACTCATCCTGCTTTGCTCATCAGATGTCGAAGGACTCTGAGTCTCTCGTAGCCTTATACCATGTGAGAGTGGCAAGAACCCTTTCTTGGCCTCACTCATGTTGAACCGTTTTAAAACTTTATCTATGTGCGTGCTCTGGCTTAAGCCGAGCATCCTCCTTGATCTATCTCTATAGATCTTAATACCCCATATTTAAACTGCTTCACCGAGGTCCTTCATCGAAAACTTGCCATTCAATGACTCCTTGACCGAGTTCAGCATTGAAACATCATTTCCGATCAGTAGTATGTCATCCACATACAAGATCAGAAACATTATCGAGCTCCCACTTAATTGCTTGTATAAACAAGCGTCCTCTCCTCTTTTGATGAAAGCAAGACCAGTGACGACCTCATCAAAATGAATATTCTAGCTCTGTGATGCTTGCCTCAACCCATAAATGTATCTCTTGAGGTTACATACTGAGGGAGTCCTGGATTAGGGGGTGTCCGGATAGCTGGACTATAACCTTTGGCCGGACTCTTGGACTATGAAGATACAAGATTGAAGACTTCGTCCCGTGTCTGGATGGGACTTTCCTTGGCGTGGAAGGCAAGCTTGGCGATACTGATATGTAGATCTCCTTCCGTTGTAACCGACTCTGTGTAGCCCTAGCCCTCTCCGGTGTCTATATAAACCGGAGAGTTTTTAGTCCATAGGACAGAAGAACAAGAATCATACCATAGGCTAGCTTCTAGGGTTTAGCCTCTCTGATCTCGTGGTAGATCTACTCTTGTACTACCCATATCATCAATATTAATCAAGCAGGAGTAGGGTTTTACCTCCATCGAGAGGGCCCGAACCTGGGTAAACACATCATGTCCCTGGTCTCCTGTTACCATCCGCCTAGACGCACAGTTCGGGACCCCCTACCCGAGATCCGCCGGTTTTGACACCGACATTGGTGCTTTCATTGAGAGTTCCTCTGTGTCATCATCTTTAGGCCCGATGGCTCCCACGATCATCAACAGTGATGCGGTCCGGGGTGAGACTTTTCTCCCGGACAGATCTTCGTATTCGGCGGCTTTGCACTGCGGGCCAGTTCGCTTGGCCATCTGGAGCAGATCGAAAGCTACGCCCCTGGCCATCAGGTCAGATTTGGAAGCTTGAACTACACGGCTGACATCCGCGAAGACTTGATCTTCGACGGATTCGAGCCGCAGCCGGGCGCGCCGCACTGTAACGATGGGCATGACCTAACTCCGCCACCGAACAGTGCCCTGGAGGCCGCACCCGTGTCCGCTCCGACCCTTAGCTCGGAGCCGACTGCGCCAATCGAGGATAGGAGGCTGGACCCTGCCTCGGGGGCTGCAATCTCTAGGGTGATCGAGCCGAACACCAGCCTTGTCCTTTGCGAAGATCGTGAATCCAAGGTGCCGAACTCCTCTTCGGACTCCGAACCCTCCGCGCCCCTGCCAATCGAACCCGATTGGGCGTCGATCATGTAATTCATTGCCGCGGACATCTTTCAACACTCGCCCTTCGGCGATATTCTAAATTCACTAAGGTCTCTCTCTTTGTCGGGAGAGTCCTGGCCGGATTATGGCCAACAGGATTGGGATGCGGACGACGAAGAAATTAGATGCCCACACACCACCCACTTCGTAGCCACTGTCAATGATTTAACCGACATGCTAGACTTTGACTCCGAAGACATCGACGGTATGGACGACGATGTAGGAGACGAACATGAACCAGCGCCTATCGGGCACTGGAAAGCCACCTCGTCATATGAAATATATATGGTGGATACACCCAAAGAAGGTGATGGCGACGAAACAACGGGGGAGGACCCCTCCAAGAAGCAACCCAAGCGCCGGCGTCAACGGCGCGCTCTAAGTCCCGCCAAAGCAAAAACGGTGATACCGGCACGGGAGATAACAACACCCCGGACAGTGCCGAAGACAACTCCCTCCAGCAAGACTCAGCGCAGGAAGATGGAGAAGCCAGCCCTCCTGAGAGGGCGGCTGACAGAGAGGAAGAGGAGGATAATTACATGCCTCCCCCCGAAGACGAGGCAAGCCTCGGCGAAGACGAATTTGTCGTGCCTGAGGATCCCGTCGAACAATAGCACTTTAAGCACAGGCTTATGGCCACGGCGAGTAGCCTTAAGAAAAAAACAGCAACAACTTAGAGCTGATGAAGATTTGCTAGCCGACAGATGGACTGAAATCCTTGCGGCCGAGGAATACGAACTCGAACGCCCCTCGAAGAGCTACCCAAAGCGCAGGTTGCTACCCCGATTGGAGGAGGAAGCACTTAAACCTACATCACCAGCGCATGAGCCGGCCGATCGGCCACCTCGCAGCCGCGATAGAGAGGCCTCTCGACCCTCCACTCAAGCCGCACCCCAGCGTCGCTCAAAAAACACCAAGGCACGGGGAAATGCGCCAGACCTGCGCGATATGTTCGAGGACAAGGCAAGGCAAACAAGATCGATCTATGGATCGCGTGGGCGCCCCACGACATGAGACGATAACCGTCATGCCGGATACAGTAAGTCCGGCCGGGCCGAACACAGTAGACAAAGCTCATTTGAGCTACGTCGTGATATAGCCCAGTACAGAGGGGCCGCACACCCACTATGCTTCATAGATGAAGTAATGGATCATCAAATCCCAGAGGGTTTCAAACCCGTAAACATCGAATCATACGATGGCACAACAGACCATGCGGTATGGATCGAGGACTATCTCCTTCATATCCACATGGCCCGCGGTGATGATCTACACGCCAGCAAATACCTCCCACTGAAGCTTAAAGGACCAGCTCGGCATTGGCTTAATAGCTTGCCAGCAGAATCAATTGGTTGTTGGGAGGACCTGGAAGCCGCATTCCTCGACAATTTCCAGGGCACCTATGTGCGACCACCAGACGCCGATGACCTGAGCCACATAATTCAGCAGCCAGAAGAATCGGCCACACAATTCTGGACACGGTTCCTAACCAAGAAAAACCAAATTGTCGACTGTCCGGACGCAGAGGCTCTAGCAGCCTTCAAGCATAATATCCGTGACGAGTGGCTAGCCTGACACCTAGGACAGGAAAAGCCGAAATCTATGGCAGCTCTCACGACACTCATGACCCGCTTTTGCGCGGGAGAAGACAACTGGCTGGCTCGTAGCAATAACATGACCAAGAGCCCTGGTAATTCGGATACCAAGGACAGCAATGGCAGGTCGCGTCGCAACAAGCACAAGCGCCACATTAACAGCGACAGTGCAGAGGATACGGCAGTTAATGCCGGATTCAGAGGCTCTAAACACAGTCAGCGGAAAAAGCCATTCAAAAGAAATACCCCGGGCCCGTCCAGTTTGGACCGAATACTCGATCGCTCGTGCCAGATACATGGCACCCCCGAAAAGCCAGCCAATCACATCATCAGGGATTGTTGGGTGTTCAAGCAGGCCGGTAAGTTAAATACCGAAAATAGAGACAAGGGGCTGCACAACGATGAGGACGAAGAGCCCCGGCCGCCGAACAATAGTGGACAGAAGGGATTCCCCCCACAAGTGCGGACGGTGAACATGATATACGCAACCCACATCCCCAAGCGGGAGCGGAAGCGTGCACTCAGGGACGTATATGCGATGGAGCCAGTCGCCCCAAAGTTCAACCCATGGTCCTCCTGCCCGATCACTTTTGATCGAAGGGACCACCCCACTAGCATCCGTCATGGAGGATTCGCCACATTGGTTCTTGACCCAATCATTGACGGATTTCACCTCACTAGAGTCCTTATGGACGGCGGCAGCAGCCTGAACCTGCTTTATCAGGATACAGTGCGGAAAATGGGCATAGATCCCTCAAGGATTAAACCCACTAAAACGACCTTTAAAGGCGTCATACCAGGTGTAGAGGCCAACTGTACAGGCTCAGTTACACTTGAGGTGGTCTTCGGATACCCGGATAATTTCTGAAGCGAGGAATTAATCTTCGACATAGTCCCGTTCCGCAGTGGCTATCACGCACTGCTCGGACGAACCGCATTTGCAAAGTTCAATGCGGTGCCGCACTACGCATACCTCAAGCTCAAGATGCCAGGCCCTCGAGGAGTCATTACGGTCAATGGAAACACCGAACGCTCTCTCCGAACGGAGGAGCATACGGCGGCGCTGGCAGCGGAAGTACAGAGCAGCCTCTCAAGGCAATTCTCCAGTCCGGCTTTTAAATGTCCGGACACCGTCAAGCGCGCCCGAAGCAACCTACAACAAGACCGCCTGGCACGTTCCGAGCAAGCGTAGCAATACGGCCCCAAGCCCAGCCCTCGCGAAACTGCGAAATCAGTGCTACGCGTACATAACTACGCTCTGAAAATTCCATGGGCACAGGGGGAGGGGCACATCCACGGCATGCCCTAAATGCGGCTCAACCGCACTAGGGGCTCCCGATCTCGTCATTCTTTCTTACTTTCAGGACTCCATCATCCGGAAGGCCTGTCCGGCAGTACAATCACCGAACACACGATGCAACAACCAAGGAGGCAGGAAGCTACGTCGAAATTCCCAGGTGGTCTCTATAACGAGCAAAATACCTGTCTTACATATCGTCTCGCAGCTCGCCCCAGAGGGGGACATGTCAAATAGTCGCATCTCTTGCTTACCGCACTATTTGTATCGTTCTGCTTTTACAACAGCATTTTAAAATAAACAATGCTTAGCTTCAGCACATTACTGCATTCTCTATTCATTTCCTTTTTAATATATATGTTCAGTTATGAAATTTAGCACCCGTACACTTTGGTACGGTCAATAAGCCAGGGGCTCAAGCACCCCATAATACGGCGTGAGAAGTCCGAACACTTTCACAAGTGCGGCCCTCCGAACTTATAGCATTATATGCATCAACTCCGAATCATGTCTTTGGTCAATAGTTGGGTTTGCCCGGCTCCCATGTTTTGGTACCTTATGTTCCGCTATATCGGCTAGGGTAGCACTAGGAGAACTACTGCGATTGTGCCCCAGTTGAGCTGGGCCTAAGCACCTCAGTAGAGAAAGCTAAAACTAACTGTCATGATAGGGCGAGAGTTGCTCGCTGTTCGGTAGGTTTCGAGTCCCTAAAGCCTTATGCCGCTTAGAGCGAGGAGTCGGCTTTGTCCGGCCTAGGCGTGTATAGCTCCCCGAACTCGGTCTTCCGAACATTAGGGGCTTCGCCGAAATTTAAAATTATAGAATTCTCTCGCTAAGTGAGAATGATAACGCATTATAGTCCGATTGCCTTGTTCGTTGTGCTGAGCACCTCCCTCGAAGGACCCAAGAATGGGAAAAAGAGTGCTCAGGTTTATCCCGAACACCCCAGCACTCGTGGCATGGGGGCAGAAGCCGACGACTCGCCATCTCTCAAATTTAATAAAACGGCCGCATAGAAGGTAATATTTTAAATTAAACAAGCATTGCATAGCGCATATGAACAAGTTTTCAGTGCACAGGATAAAACGAACAAGTTTCACTCAAATATTACATCTTTTGAGCATTCATCCGCCACAAGGCGGGCACCCTTCAGGACGCCCTCGTAATACACCACGGGGTGGCGATGCTCCTTGCCCTGTGGCGGCCCGTCCTTCACAAGCTTCACGGCATCCAATTTGCCCCGGTGCACCTTAGCACGGGCAAGGGCCCTACGGGCACACTCGATGCAGACGGAGCGCTTGACGACTTCAAACCTCGGACAGGCGTCCACCAGCCGCCTCACTAGCCCGAAGTAGCTCCCAGGCAGGGCCTCTCCAGGCCACAGCCGAACTATAAAGCCCTTCAGGGCCTGTTCGGCCACCTTGTGGAGCTCGACCAGTTGCTTCAACTGGTCGCTCAAAGGCACCGGGTGTCCGGCCTCAGCGTACTGAGACCAGAACACCTTCTCCGTCGAGCTGCCCTCCTCGGCTCGGTAGAAGGCGGCGGCATTGGACACGCTGCGGGGCAAATCTGCGAATGCTCCTGGAGAGCTCCGGATTCGGGTAAGTAACAAGTAATTCACTTTCACGTGCTTGCTTTGCATAAAGAAAGCCTTACCCGCCGCTATCTTCTTCATCGCCTCAACTTCCTGGAGGGCTTTCTGGGCTTCGGCCTTGGCAGATTTGGCGCTTTCAAGGGCCACTGCGAGCTCGGACTCTAGCGTCTTTGAGTCAAGCTCCAAACTCTTGTGTTTTTTCACAAGAGCCTGGATCTCTTGCTGCACCTCGCCAACCCGCGCTTCATGCTTCTCCCGCTCGGTGCGCTTCGTGGCCGCCTTCTTTTCGGCCTCGGACAGTGCTTGCTTAAGGGTCGCCACCTCAGTCGTGGCCCCTATGAAACCAATAGCGATCATGTCATTGTTTGCAACTGCATCTTTTTATATTATACTCCACAAGGTATTACTTACCTTCTTTTTCCCCGAGCTCCTTCTTGGCAAGGCCGAGCTCCTGCTCGGACCGCTCAAGGCTCTGCTTCGGCGCATCCACCTCCGCAGTCAGTGCAGCGGAGGCTAGCAGCGAAGCCTGCATACGCATATTGACTTAATTCTGTTAGACTCCTGCGAATGTTATTAGATCCTCTATTCGGCTTTTCTTTCCGAACGCCAAACAGAGCATCAGGGGCTACTGTCTATGCGGTAATATTTTTACATATTTTTTACATACCTCAAAGCCTGTCAACAGGCTGGCACAGGCTTCGGTCAGCCCGCTTTTGGCGGAATGAACCTTTTGAATCACCGCACTCATAATGGTGCGGTGCTCCTCGTCGATGGAGGCGCCGTTAAGCACCTCCGGCAAGTTATCCGGTGCCTCCGGTTGGGCGGAGGTCACCGGCGTCGTAGGCTTGCCCTTCTTCTTAGGGGGCCGCCTGCCGGACTCCAGAACCTTTGAAGGTTCCGGTGCGGTGTCCGGCCTGGGGTCGGACTTAGGGCCCTCGGGGGTTTTGTCCCCTTGGCGCCTGGAGTCTGGGAGGTCGCCTTGCGGCGCCTCCAGGACCACCTCCTCCTGGCCTAGAGCCTCCTGGGACAACACCTCGGCATTATCCGTAGGGTGAGGGGAGGAGGCGGCCGGAAGTGAAGTGTTGTTCACATCCGACGAATCCAGGGAACCGCTCGACGACACGTCGAGCCGGTCTTTGGGCGGACTGCATAAATATATTCGGCGTCAGGAAAAACTATGCAATGAAGGAACGCCATGAGTCATTCTGGTATCCGAACACTTACGATTTTGCCAGGGGCTTGGCCCTGTGCGGCCACTCCTCTTCGCCGTCGTCGGCGTTGGTGGAGTAGTCCGAAAGGAGGGTCCTTCCTTTCTTGGACCCTCCGGCCTCCCCCGTTGGGGCGGCCTTCCTTTTCTTCTCTCCCCCCGCTAGGGGAGAGACCTCCCTTTCCTCCTCCTCGTCTTCGTGGGAGGAGTCCGCCTCGAAATCATCGGACGACGAGTCCGATTCCACCGGGCGCCGGGAACTCTTCCGGGTTCCCGTGGCCTTCGTCTTGGCCTTCTTCTCCGGCACCACATAGGGGTCCGGAACCAGCAACTTTGCCAAGCGAGCGTCTGCTGGATCTTCGGGCAAAGGAGCCGGACAGTCGATCTGTCCGGACGTCTCCTGCCAATCCTGTCAAAGGTAAGGGAGCTTAGATCCCGCATAAAGTCAAACTATGAAAGATAAATATCCTATAAGAGGTAAAAATAGCTTACTGCGCTGGCTTGACGCTGCGCGATGAATCCGCGATCCTCAGTAGCGGATGCGGGAGCTTCGGCACCCTTTAATAGCACCTTCCAGGCATCTTCGTACGTCGTGTAAAATAGCCTGCTCAGAGTTCGGTGCTGGGCCGGATTGAACTCCCACAAGCTGAAAGCCCGTTGTTGGCACGGGAGTATCCAGCGGATGAGCATGACCTGGACTACATTGACAAGTTTGAGCTTCTTGTTCACCAGGGTTTGGACGCATGTTTGGAGTCCGGTCAACTCTCCTTTTTTGCCCCACGGTAGGCCCTTCTCTTTCCAGGAGGTGAGCCGCATGGGGATTCCGGATCAGAACTCGGGGGCTGCGACCCACGCAGGGTCGCGCGGCTCGGTGATGTAGAACCATCCCGATTGCCACCCCTTTATGGTCTCCACGAAGGAGCCCTCGAGCCATAGGACGTTGGGCATCTTGCCCACCATGGCGCCTCCGCACTCCGCTTGGTGGCCGCCCACTACCTTCGGCTTCACATTGAAGGTCTTCAGCCATAAGCCGAAGTGGGGCTGGATGCAGAGGAAGGCCTCGCACACGACGATGAACGCCGAGATGTTGAGGATGAAGTTCGGGGCCAGATCGTGGAAATCCAGGTCGTAGTAGAACATGAGACCCGGGACAAATGGGTGAAGAGGGAAACCTAGTCCGCGGAGGAAATGGGTGAGGAACACCACCCTCTCATGGGGCCTAGGGGTGGGGATGAGGTGCCCCTCTTCGGGAAGCCGGTGCGCGATGTCGTCAGACAAGTATCCGGCCTTCCTCAGCTTTTTGATGTGTCCCTCCGTGACGGAGGAGACCATCCATTTGCCTCCCGCTCCGGACATGGCCAGAGAAGGTTGAGGTGGGGAGTGCGAACTTGGGCGCTGGAGCTCGAGTGTGCGAAAATGGATGAGCAAAGGAGGAAGAAGGCGTAGGTGAAAAGGTGGATCCTTATCCTCTTATATGGGTAGAAGAAACTGCGTGCCCCCACCAGCCTGGTAAAACTCGCTTATCTCCCAAGCGCCGTAATCAATGGCGCAGTTGGGTTACCCACGCCCGTATTGATGAGAATCCCGGAATAAGGGGACACGATCTCTGCTTCGACAAGATGTGCCAAGGAAACCGCCTCGCTAAACGCGCTGAGGTGGGACAGTAAAACGATTCGAATAAAGACTTGGCCGTGGTGTGATGTCACACTATGGAGTATGTCAGTAGATTAGATTTGTGTAAATATTATTCTCTCTATGGCAATATGTGGAACTTATTTTGCAGAGCCGGACACTATCCTTGTGTTCAAAATCTTCTACAAAGTATTCGGAGGAGGAACCCGCCTTGCAATGCCGAAGACAATTTGCACGCCGGACTCATCATCATTGACGCCTGGTTCAGGGGCTACTGAGGGAGTCCTGGATTAGGGGGTGTCCGGATAGCCGGACTATAACCTTTGGCCGGACTCTTGGACTATGAAGATACAAGATTGAAGACTTCGTCCTGTGTCTGGATGGGACTTTCCTTGGCGTGGAAGGCAAGCTTGGCGATACGGATATGTAGATCTCCTTCCGTTGTAACCGACTCTGTGTAACCCTAGCCCTCTCCGATGTCTATATAAACCGGAGAGTTTTTAGTCCATAGGACAGAAGAACAAGAATCATACCATAGGTTAGCTTCTAGGGTTTAGCCTCTCTGATCTCGTGGTAGATCTACTCTTGTACTACCCATATCATCAATATTAATCAAGCAGGAGTAGGGTTTACCTCCATCGAGAGGGCCCGAACCTGGGTAAAAACATCGTGTCCCTGGTCTCCTGTTACCATCCGCCTAGACGCACAGTTCGGGACCCCCTACCCGAGATCCGCCGGTTTTGACACCGACATTGGTGCTTTCATTGAGAGTTCCTCTATGTCATCATCTTTAGGCCTGATGGCTCCCCCGATCATCAATAGTGATGCGGTCCAGGGTGAGACTTTTCTCCCGGACAGATCTTCGTATTCGACGGCTTTGCACTGCGGGCCAATTCGCTTGGCCATCTGGAGCAGATTGAAAGCTATGCCCCTGGCCATCAGGTCAAATTTGGAAGCTTGAACTACACGGCTGACATCCGCGGAGACTTGATCTTCGACGGATTCGAGCCGCAGCCGGGCGCGCCGCACTGTCACGATGGGCATGACCTAACTCTGCCACCGAACAGTGCCCTGGAGGCCGCACCCGTGTCCGCTCCGACCCTTAGCTCGGAGCCGACTGCGCCAATCGAGGATGGGAGGCTGGACCCTGCCTCGGGGGCTGCAATCTCTACGGTGATCGAGCCGAACACCAGCCTTGTCCTTTGCGAAGCTCGTGAATCCAAGGTGTCGGACTCCTCTTCGGACTCCGAACCCTCCGCGCCCCTGCCAATCGAACCCGATTGGGCGCCGATCATGGAATTCATCGCCGCGGACATCTTTCAACACTCGCCCTTCGGCGATATTCTGAATTCACTAAGGTCTCTCTCTTTGTCAGGAGAGTCGTGGCCGGATTATGGCCAACAGGATTGGGATGCGGACGACGAAGAAATTCGATGCCCACCCACCACCCACTTCGTAGCCACTGTCGATGATTTAACCGACATGCTAGACTTCGACTCCGAAGACACCGACGGTGAACCAGCGCCTATCGGGCACTGGAAAGCCACCTCGTCATATGACATATATATGGTGGATACACCCAAAGAAGGCGATGGCGACGAAACAACGGGGGAGGACCCCTCCAAGAAGCAACCCAAGCGCCGGCGTCAGCGGCGCCGCTCTAAGTCCCGCCAAAGCAAAAACGGTGATACCGGCACGGGAGATAACAACACCCCGGACAGTGCCGAAGACAAGAAGAACAAGAATCATACCATAGGCTAGCTTCTAGGGTTTAGCCTCTCTGATCTCGTGGTAGATCTACTCTTGTACTACCCATATCATCAATATTAATCAAGCAGGAGTAGGGTTTTACCTCCATCGAGAGGTCCCCAACCTGGGTAAAAACATCGTGTCCCTGGTCTCCTGTTACCATCCGCCTAGACGCACAGTTCGGGACCCCCTACCCGAGATCCGCCGGTTTTGACACCGACACGTACCTTGCTAGTGCTAGTCGAATCGACAAAACCCTGGCGGTGTATCATATACACGTCATCGGTTAAATTTCCATGAAGGAAAGCCGTTTTGACATCCATATGCCATATCTCGTAATCGAAATATGCACCTATGGCAAGTATGATCCTCACCGACTTCAGCATCGCTATCGGCGAGTAAGTCCAGTCGTAGTCAATTTCTTGGACTTGTCCATAACCTTTAGCGACAATCCGAGCTTGGATCTGAACATTCCCCCCACATCAGTTTTCTTCTTAAAGACCCATTTGCATCCAATGGCTGTTATGCCAGGCGGTAGATCAGCCATGTCCCATACTTGATTCTCATCCATGGACTTTAACTCGGAACTCATGGCCTCCAGCCACACCTTGGAATCTGGGCTCAACATCGCTTCCGCATACGTGGCTGGCTCGTCACTTTCTAGCAACAATACATCACACACTCTGCACAATATTACCGGCCTGCATGGTTCCGGTGCTGCTTCCACTACGTGTTCCCTGACCGACTCCGATATGATCTCATCACCAACTGAGTCACCCCAAGTGGTCCTCGAATTTCTTCGAGTCAGACCGTCGTCCCACTGGCTTCCCGACTGAGAAACACTTTCTCAAGGAAAACCCCCTTTTGAACAACAAACACTTTGTTCTCTTCCCGGTTATAGAAGTTGTATCCCAAGGTTTCCCTCGGATATCCCACGAATATGCATTTATCCGGCTTGGGTGTAAGCTTGTCTGACATGAGTCGCTTGACAAATGCTTCACAACCCCAAATCTTTAGAAAAGACAAACTAGGACTTTTCCCGGTCCATATCTCATGTGGTGTCTTGTCTACATATTTTGATGGTACGCTATTAAGTGTGAAAGCTGTAGTTTCTAGAGCGTATCCCCAGAATGACAAGGGTAAACCCGATTTGCTCATCATAGACCGGACCATGTCCAAAAAGGTCCGGTTCCTCCGTTCCAACAAGCCGTTTCTCTGTGTCGTACCCAAAGGTGTGAGTTGAGGTACTATACTTCGGCTTTTCAGATGATCATCAAACTCCTGGATCATGTACTCACCTCCACGATCAGATCGTAGAAGTTTTGTAGTCTTGCCGACTTGTGCCTCATCAAATAGATATTTATATCTACTCAAGTAATCGGTAAAAGTCATGAAGTACTGAGAGCCACCTCTGGCAGTTGTGCTCATTAGACCACGCACATAACTATGTATCAGTTCCAATAGCTTAGACGCCCTCTCGCAACTCTTTGCGAAAGGAGACTTAGTCATCTTGCCGAGGAAGCATGATTCGCAAGTCTCGAACGACCCAAAGTCCGACGAAGTTAGGAGCCCATTATCATGGAGCTTCTTCATGCGTTTCAGACTAATGTGTCCAAGCCGGCAATGCCAGAAGTATGTCAGATTTATCTCATTAGGCTTATGCCTCTTGATATTCACGTTATAGACCAGTTCCGTTTCTAGATTCAATATAAATAGCCCATAAACAATGTGTGCATAGCCGTGGAACATACCATTCAAATAAAACAAACAACTACTGTCCTTTAAATTGAATTCATAACCCTGACTCATCAAGCATGAGGCAGAAATAATGTTCCGACTAAGTGCAGGAATGTGATAACAATTATTCAATTCCAAAATGAATCCAGAAGGAAGCTGTAGCTGCATCGTATTGACCTCCAACGCAGCAACTCTTGCTTTGTTGCTGACCCTGATGTCAATCTCCCCTTGTGCCACACGCCTAGTTCTTAGCGGCCCCTGCATCAAGTTGAAAATATGAACAACTGATCCGGTAACAAATACCCAAGAGCTACTAGGTATGTCAGCAAGGTAAATGTCTATAACATATGTAACAAGTGTACCTTTGCCTGAAGAAGCATTTCCGGCCTTCTTGCCATGCTCAACAAGCCACTTGCTATAGTTCCTCTTCCAGTGACCAGGTTCCTTGCAATGATGGCAAATGGCTTTGAGTCCGGTCCAGACTTCGGCATAGTGGAGGAGGTTACCGTCTCCGTGCCCTTTGCCTTAGCCTTCTTCTTGGACCAACTCTTCTTGAACTTGGCCGATTTCTGCACCATCAACACTTGATGCGTGCCTTTCTTTATATCCTGCTCTGCCACCTTGAGCATCCCATGCAATTCAATAAGCTTCTTATCCATGTCGTGCATATGATAGTTTGAGATGAACGTCCCATAGCTAGGTGGGAGAGAACCCAGAACTACATTAGTAGCTAGCTCATCCAAGAGCGGGAAGCCCAACCGATCCAAAGCTTGCACGTATCCGATCATCTTGATCACATGCGGGCTCAGTGGATCACCTTGCTTCAGCTTGCAATCCATCAAGTATCGCCAGACGTTGAACCTTTCGGTCCTAGCCTGTACCTGAAACATGCTCTTGAGACTCTCGATCATATCGAAAGCCCCAACATCTTCGAAATGCTGCTGCAAATCGGTCTCCATACAAGCCAGCATGAGGCAGATGATCTCGTTTGATTCATCAACGAGTTTCTAGTAGGCATTCCTAGTTGTGGCATTAGCATTATCGGCAGGTTCCTCTAGAAGTGGATCCTCTAGAACATGTTCCCTTTTATTGTTCTTGAGAACAATTCTCAAATGTCTATACGAGGTGGAAAAGTTTGTTGCACTTAGTTTATCCTTTCCAGAATTGATTTCAACCCAAAGTTGGGTTGAGTAGGTGGTGCCATTGATCTACAACAGGAAGATATGCAATCACTGAGCAATGTGTTCATGTAGAGTAATTCTAGCTTTAAACAGAAATACTCCCACTAAAGTCGGCATCCCTCCGCAAATTCTTAGTGATTCGGGATCCGACTAGCGCATGCGACTAGTGAGCTTTAGCATCACTCCTAGCCAACATACCTATCTGGTAAGCAACTCCTTGCTAATCGTATCTCTATATGACTCCTGTCGGTTGGGTAGGTATCTTATACCCCAGCTCCCAACCTTCTTTGCCACAAGGCCCAAAACTGTTTTGATAGCCTTGTCAAGATAACCTGATGCAGTGCATGACCATGTCCGACACAAACCCTTCAGTTCAAGGACACCTAGTAGCACCTCAATTTTACGAGCCCACTACTAGACGTACTTGACGTGCGAAGGTGCAACATCTGGAATGGAAATTTGCCTTATATTAATGAGGGATCTTTCTACCATATTAACATGCATAGAAACTAAGAAGCATAACAATCACAAATGAACATATATTATGAAATATTATAGCTCCTTCATGGATGTTCTTCCAGGTCGGCTCCAACTCCAAAGACCATCTAGGAACTCCATCTTGTTCATCACGCCGGGACTCCAAGCCACTAATTTGATCTTTGTCTTCCAACTACTACAACTAGTAATGAATTTTACTGAGAATCACAAGTCGACACGCAGGTCCTTGTACATTATAATGACATCTCTTTGGCTCCTAACGGCTGACAAATCATGACATGCTGGCCATGTATAATTTACACACATGCATCACATACACATGAGCCATACTATTCACATAAAACCTGCAAAACAAAGTTATGCATAGAATCACATTCTACCGGTTTGAGTGATCGTGTACGAAATACAAGGCGCTACGCATACGGCGGTCCCGCTAGCCGGTTAGCGGGCGGGGTACGAAATACCCACATGTTTTCAGAAATCACAGATCACATCTGAACTCTGATAAAGGCAAAATTTCCGATCTAACGATCTCATCGATCATCACGAATCCAATTGGGATTTACGTTTCACTATTAACCCTGATGGCAGATACTGACTGGTAGGGGTAGGTTGTGTCACGATCTCATCGATTTCGATCATCAGAAAACATAGCCTCGTCGATCCCCATATGCAGTTGATCTCATCAACCGTGCACATAGCCTATCTCATAAACGACAAAAGATCTCATCTACCGCCTCCACATATCAAATATGCATCCGTACCAATGTTGGTTCTATGATAGGGTGTGTCGACTCCAAATTAAAATTTCCAACGCGCAGAACAACCATGAACATGCTACGGGAATGGATCGCATATTGTTACCACTAGATGCGCAGTGTCGTGCAGCGGAAGAAGAGTTAGGCAGCTCGTCCGCGTGGATCGTCTCCTCGTCGTTCGACCTCCCTCGAACAGCCGGTCGTCTGATCCCACGTACTAGTTTATTCTTGTTTCTTTTTTGGTTTTTAATTTTTTTGGTTGTCATTCTATATTTTTTGTATATGTCAACAACATTTTTCTAAAAACAGGTTTAACTTTTTTCCGATGCAAATTTAATATTTTTAATATATCATCAACATTTTTCAATACACATTTTAAACATTTTTAAATTCTTGATTAACAATTTTTATATACAAGATCAATATTTTTTGAATGCATGGTCAACATTGTTTCTCTAATTGTTTTTAAATGCTTGTTGAATTGTTTTCAAATAAAAATATTAACATTTTTAGTGCATTGTCAACATTTTTTAGACACATTTAAATTTTTCAAAGACTTGATTAGCATTATTCAAACACTTGTTGAACTTTTTTTAAATGGTTGATTAGCATTATATATGATCAATTTGTTTCGTCATTTTTTAATACATGGTGAAGATTTTTTCTATACACATTTAACATTTTCCCTATGCTTGATTAACATTTTTCAAATAATTTTTCAAAATTTTCTCAAATGATTTATTAACGTTGTTATATACATCAAATTTTTCATCGTTTTCTCAAGACATGGTCAACATTTTCCCATACACATTTAACATTTCCCAAATGCCTGATTAACATTTTTCAATTACCTGATCAATGAATTTTTTGTGAAAATTCTAGATTAACATTATATGCTTGATAAAAAATATCATTATTTTTTAATACATGATCAACAATTTTTCTATACACATGCAACATTTTTCAAATATGTGTTCAACACTTTTCTAATATTTGTTATAGAGTAATTAATGTATATATTAATCTATTTTAAACTATAAACAAAAGTAAAAAAAATAAAACAAAAAACAAAAACAGAAAACAGAAAAAGAGGCTGTGGCCTGCAGCGCGTGTCGGCCAACCCATCTCGCTCGCCCGTTCAGCGAGTCGGAAGCTGCGAAATCACTAGTTAAGGAGTACTCCTTGCAAAGATCACTCTCACCTCTTCAGGTTGTGACAAGTGGCGTGCTGCATGTGCGTCACTTGTCGCAACCTGTGAGTTTTCCCTTTTTTCATAGGTCCTTTTATTTAAAATGTTTTATCTCTTAAACCATGCGTCCAAATCTCGAACCATTCTCACCGTTGGATTCCTCACGTCGTGAGCTTCAAAATTAGATCCCAGTTGATAGGTTTTGATGAACATTTTTTCATGAAAAAACCAATGAAAAAGCTGAACCATGAGCATGATTTTTTTCCTTTTCGAAAGAGGCACGACTGTGTCTCTCCTGAAAGCACAACCATGCCTCTCACGGAAGCAAAAACCGTGCCTCTAGCGGAAGTAAAAAAAACAGGGAACGCAATTTTTTTTCCGTTTCCGAGAGGAACGGCCGCGCCTCTCGCGAAAGCACAACCGTGCCTCCCACGGTAGCAAAACCGTGCCTCTCACGGAAGCAAAATCGTGCCTCTCGCAGAATCAAAAAAAAAGGAACGCGTTTTTTCGCATGAATTTTTTTTTCTAATTTTTTTACCAAAAAACTAAGGAAGACTGGTGAAAAACCAAAAAGTAAAAAGAAACAAAAAACCCGTTTAAAAAGCCAAAAACACATGCAAAAAAAAATCCAGAGAGAGCGCCCAGAGTGCGACACGTGGCAGCGGCTGAGGCGTGCTCTCACCCCACCCACAACTGATCGTTATGAGGCTCCCAAAGAAGTGCTCGTCAACTAGTTGTTGTCCAAAAGCTGGACTTGCTAAAGGCGAGATATAGGGGCACCCCAGTGCAGCCACCTCACGTTCCAGACATACATACATACATCCCATTATGTAAAAGGCCCAATAATAGCAGAACGAGAATAGCCCACTGCCCACCACCAAAGCTCGATCGCTAGTAGTGGATAAAAGGCCCAATGGTAGAAGAATGAACCGCCGCCGCCGTCACTGCCGCCCCCAATCTGCAATCCTCTCTGTTGCAAAAACTGACCATTCATTCTGCGGTTCAGATCATCTAATTAACTGAAGGAGCAAGAGGTCTAATATCATATATTTCTATTCTCCTATTATCTTTGGGTTTGGTTGACGCGTTAACTTTTCTTATAATTGCTTGGAGGTCTGGGTGGGCAATCACGTGGATTACATAGTCTAGATTAGGCCTCAAGTCATACCCCATCACAATGTCAAGTAAGCTAGCAAAGAGGATATGTAGTCTCACTGTACTATAATTAGATGTTAGTATTAACTGCCTCTTTTTATTTGCTAATTTTGAAGTGTATGTAGTAAGCATATAATGTGACAGGTTAATTTCTCAAGGTGAAAGATCGTAGAGGTCAACAAAAATACAAAGGTAACTACTTTTTTAAACGTGCCTTATTTTCTTATGATGGCAACTATGGTTTCTTACATATATGACATTACTAAAAAAACATTGTAGATGATACGAGTTACACATATTTTTGCCATACATTGTTTCTACTTTTCTTTGTAGGGGATATATTAGTGCTACTTGTTCATGTTGATAACGGTGACCTTTTTTCCTGGCTTCGTCCATGCCCAATGCCAAGTGATGGAAACAAGAGCAAATTTGCAACAACCGGGAGATGAACTGCGACAAACACAACGTTGAGTGGCACACCCGGTGCTATAAATCGATGAGATTTTCTGTGATGCCAGCGGTGTTTGTGGTGAGCCGCGGTGATGTCGGCTGCTGCGATGAAGCGGTGCTGATATTGTGGCGGCTGCTTTTATGGAGCGACTCGCGATGTTGTGACGGCTGCGGCAACAGAGGGGATGGTGATAATACGACGGAGCGACTGGTGATGCTGTGACAGCTGCAACAATGAGAGCGGAATGCGATAATACGACGAAGATGCTGTGACGGCTGCGGCAACTAATGAAGATAATATGACGGAGCAGCGCTGATGCTGTGACGGCTGCCGGCGAGTCTGCGACAGAGTGACTTGAAGTTGTGACGGCTGACACATGCTGCAACAGAGCATGCCATATCTGATGATGGCTGTTATGGGTCAGGTGGCAGGTGTTGCGAGGGATGCCGTGAAAGCGATGTGTGGTGTTGTGATGTTCCAAGACGCCGCAAGGGAGCGGGGGAGAGGAAGAAGACCAGACGGTTTGATCACGTCACATACTAGTGTTGAGCGGGCGGATGAATTTTACTTTCCTACAGCCGGTTGACGCCTAGCGTAGCACAAAACAGAATTAGTAAAAATCTGACATCAGATTTTTAAGCTTTTGGCCGAATGGTTCATTGCTCACCGGATGAAACGTACACATCTTCAAGAAATCCTGGGTGCCACGTCATTTTCTTAGGCGTTCGCTATAAGCACGCCAGCGGTTGAACAAATCCCTTTTTTTCTTCACCCCACCCACATCTTCCACTCACCCACTCAGGCCCTCCCGTATCCACTCTGTCACCCCGCCCCATTTCCCCTTTTTCCTTTCTCCCGTTGAATCCTCCATCGCTGGTGATCCCAACGATGGCACTATAGTGTGACTTGCGGATGCCGGCGAGTCCCTCCAGAGTGGGTAGTGCGTGAAATGGCACTACCTTATCGGGGCACGTGGTGCGGGCCGCCGTGTGCGAGGAGGCTGCCGGCGAGGCCCCGAGAAAATGCTAGTGGACGAGCTAGATCCGACAAGCAACGACTATGCACTACCAGAAAAACTTGTTTTGCCGACGGCCATATCTATGCCGACGGCCCCCGTCAGCATATATGGGCATACCCCGACGGCCCAACTAAAGCCGTCGGCGTATAACCATCTATGCCGACAGGGGCCGTCGGCATAGATAAGCCGTCGGCGTTTCTCCGAATATACCGACGGGGGCCGTCGACATAGAGCAGGCCGTCGGCATATCGCGTGGGCCCGTCTACCCGGGCGGCGACGGCAGTTTGACGGCGTCAGGCTACGTCGACGGGCTAACGATGGCCGTCGGCATAGCTACGCCGACGGCCTAGCCGTCGGCATAGCTATGCCGACGTCATCGATCCGCCGCGCCGCCACGTCATCGATCCGCGTCGTTCGCCGGTCCCGTCGGGTGGCATTTCTATGCCGTCGGCATAGGCCTGGCCCATGGTTTTGCCACGTCATTGATCCCCACCCTACGCCACATCATCGATCCAGGGCTCTACCGTTTCGTGGCCGTAGCTATGCTGACGGCTTTGCCGTAGGCATAGATTTCTAATAATATTTTTATATTTTTTGTATTCTCTCTTTTTATTTTTTATTTTTTTCCAATACTAATTCCATTAACTTAAATGTACAGAAAACATATATCGATTGCCCCCCACACGGGCCTTCTTCTGTCGTGTCACGGAGAGGTTAGACGGGACGGGGTACCTGTGGGGGGTAGCAATGCCGCCAGGTGTTGCGGTGGGCCCTCCTACAGTTGTGGAAACGTGGTGGCAGGTGCAGGCACGCGGCTCCGGGGTGTGCCCCCTCCCCCCGCACGGGCGTCGATGCCACCGTGCCCCGGAGGGGGGAAACGGCCACGTCGGGCCGACGCGGAGGGAATCTTGGGGTGGGTTGTGCCGGGACTGTGTTGGGGGGTGTAGCTATGGCTGGGCTATGACAACAAGGTGAAAAGGTCCACCGGTCAAACTACGTCCAGCGAAAGTCAAAGGGATAGACCCGGCGGTCGTCTGTGTCAGGGTTAGACGGGACGGGGTACCTGGGGGGTAACAATGCCGCCAGGTGTTGCGGTGGCCCTCCTACGGTTGTAGAAGCATGGTGGCAGGCGTAGGCACCCGGCACGCGGCTTGTATGAGGTCCCGGTGCGACGCTCCGGTGGCGTTGCTACGCCCCTAGGGCCCCCGTCCCGCCTAACCCTGTAGCGTTTGACCACGGGATCTCTACCTCTTTGACTTTGCACGGACGGGCTTTGAGCAGTAGACGTATCCACCCGGTTGTGTAAGGTCAACCCATAGGAACACTTTGGAGCAACATCCGGGCCAGACCCACGGCAAGATCCCCTCTGTGTGGACCCGACGCCGTTCCCCCCCCCCCTCCAGGTGCCACCGGCGGCGGCGGCGTCCGTGAGGGGGGCACACCCCGGAGATGCGTGCCGGGCGTTTGCACCCGCCAGAACATTTCCAGACTTGTGAGAGGCCGCCTATGGAAGATTTGGCGGCATGCTAGCCCCCGAAGGCCGCCGGCCACAGTTGTAGATACGCGAAGAGCAATCCGCGTAAGAGGGAATTGTTCAGATACTTCTCCATCAGGAAAAATTATGAAATATTCCCATCAGTCCTACAGCACATGTACCCATGTCGTGTAAAAAACTCATGATTGTATCGCGCTTCGAGTATTTAATAATATTCACGCCGCATCGTTACCGCAGAACGTATACTACCGTGTCATCGCCGTCCGTGAGGGGGGGGCACACCCCGGAGACGCGTGCCGCCTCTTCGGACATGCCACCACACCATCCCGCATGTATGAGGTCCCGGTGCGACGCTCCGGTGGCATTGCTACCCCCTAGGGCCCCCGTCCCGCCTAACCCTGTAGCGTTTGACCACGGGATCTACCCCTTTGACTTTGCACGGACGGGCTTTTAGCAGTGGACGTATCCACCCGGTTGTGTTAGGTCAGCCCATAGGAACACTTTGGAGCAACATCCGGGCCAGACCGACGGCAAGATCCCCTCCGTGTAGACCCGACGCGTCCGTTTCCCCCCTCTAGGTGCCGGCGGCGGCGCCGTCCGTGAGGGGGGGGCACACCCCGGAGACGTGTGCCGCCTCTTCGGACACGCCAGCACACCATCCCGCATGTATGAGGTCCCGGTGCAACGCTCCGGTGGCATTGCTACCCCCCTAGGGCCCCCGCGCCGCCTAAACCTGTAGCGTTTGACCACGGGATCTACCCCTTTGACTTTGCACGGACGGCTTTGAGCAGTGGACGTATCCATCCGGTTGTGTTAGGTCAGCCCATAGAAACACTTTGGAGCAACATCCGGGCCAGACCCACGGCAAGATCCCCTCCGTGTAGACCCGACGCGTCCGTTTCCCCCCTCCAGGTGTCGGCGGCGGCGCCGTCCGTGAGGGGGGGCCACACCCCGGAGGCGCGTGCCACCTCTTCGGACATGCCACCACACCATCCCGCATGTATGAGGTCCCGGTGCGACGCTCTGGTGGCATTGCTACCCCCCTAAGGCCCCTGTCCCGCCTAACCCTGTAGCGTTTGACCATGGGATCTACCCCTTTGACTTTGCACGGACGGGCTTTGAGCAGTGGACGTATCCACCCGGTTGTGTTAGGTCAGCCCATAGGAACACTTTGGAGCAACATTCGGGCCAGACCGACGGCAAGACCCCCTCCGTGTAGACCCGGCGCGTCCGTTTCCCCCCTCTAGGTGCCGGCGGCGGCGCCGTCCGTGAGGGGGGCCACACCCCGGAGACGCGTGCCGCCTCTTCGGAGATGCCACCACACCATCCCGCATGTATGAGGTCCCGGTGCGACGCTCCGGTGGCATTGCTACCCCCCTAAGGCCCCCGTCCCGCCTAACCCTGTAGCGTTTGACCACGGGATCTACCCCTTTGACTTTGCACGAACGGGCTTTGAGCAGTGGACGTATCCACCCGATTGTGTTAGGTCAGCCCATAGGAACAATTTGGAGCAACATCCGGGCCAGACCCACGACAAGATCCCCTCCGTGTAGACCCGACGCATCCGTTTTCCCCCTCCAGGTGCCGGCGGCGGCGCCATCCGTGAGGGTTAGACGGGATGGGGTACCGGAGGGGGGTAGCAATGCCGCCAGGTGTTGCGGTGGGCCGTCCTACTCTTGTGGAAGTGTGATGGTACTCGCAGGCACCCGACACGCGGCTCCGGGGTGTGCACCCCTCACGGTCGTCGCTGCCGCCGTGTCACGGAGGGGGGAAACAGCCACGTTGGGCCGAAAACTATCTATTCCGACGGGCAGAATGCAGGCAAAGTTTTTGTGAGAACCAATAAACATGTTTAATATTTATGTGTTAGAAAAAATGCACCTTAAAATAATGAAAAAAAAAGAATATACCTATGCCGACGGCTTGGCCGTCGTTATAGGCGTACACGTGGCATACAGAGATATGCCGACGGCTAAGCCGTCGGCATATACTCACCTTATCCATCCCTTGGGGCGCCCCGTCCACTCGTTCTCCTCCTCTCTCCCCGACCCCCCGTGCCTCCCAACCGCATCGCCGCCGCCTCGCGCCTAGGCCTCCACCCGCCCACGCCGCCGCCTCCTCACAACCCGCGCTGCCGCCGCCACCGAACCCCGCGCCACCTCGCCTCCACCCCAGTCCAGCCCCGCCTCGCGCCGCGCCGCCAAGCCCCGCGCCTCCTCACAACCCGCGCCGCCACCGCCGCCCAACCCCCCGCCGCCTCGACCCCGCCCCGGCTTGCCCTCTCCAACCCCGCGCCCCAACCGCCCCTGCCTCTCCAACGCCCCGCCGCCCCGACCACACCGCCTCCTCCTTGACCCTGTGCGGCGCCGGCGGCGGTCCCGAGCACGGTTGGCCGCGGCTCTCGCCGGCCCGCGCCCCTGCTGTGTTGGCCGGGCTTCTCCGGCCGGCCCAACCCTGCCCCGGCCCTCCCGTCACCTCCACCGCCGGCCCCTGCCTCCAACGCCACCACCGCGACGCCTCTCTTCCCGGTGAGCTAACACTTCTTTTTTTCATTTTTTTTGCATTATTTAGCTACTGTTGGATGTATGAATGGATGCATGGATGGATGTTGGATGTTGTTAGGTTGCTAGATGGATGAATGTTGTATGTGTCTTAGATGGATGTAGGAATCTCAGCAAAACGAATTATTTTGCTACGGTTAGGTTGCTAGATGGATGAATCTCGGCAAAATGAATTATCATAGTTAAAATAGCAACTTGAGTCACTTAGTTTATAAAATTGTTAACGAAGATTTCATTTTCAGTTTGTGATGTTGTTAAGTAGCTATGTGAGATGTGCTTCAAATTTGGGATGTGATAAGTGGTTATTTCATCATGATGATCTTGCTAAAAAAATTGATGTGTCAATGCTTAATGTGAGGTGATGACCTAAATTGCGATATGATTAGTTCTTCCAAATTTGACAGTTGACAAAAGATGATTTTTCTTTTTAGTTTAAAGTGTCAATGCTTAATGTGAGGTGATGACCTAAATTTTTTCCACTCGGTGTAATTAACAGGATTTGTGGTGTTCCATCTTCGTGGAGTGATTGTCGACGTTGGAGGTGTTGGTCCACGATCGTCCCTCTGCTTTGATCGACTACATCGGAGGGTGAGCAACAATTCCATGACCTCGTCCACTTTTTTTCCATGTCACTAGATTAAATTTTCACATCAAGTCGCGTAACCTAGGTCTCCCGTCCGAAAGGGTTGCATCGATAAATATGCATTCAATTGCATATTTATCACCGCAGCTCTTTCGGATTGTCCAGTGTTTTCCATGGACAGCCCGAGGATGTGTAGATTGGGTATGTTCTCCATGTTCTACCCCGTTCCGAGACAGGATTTCGGCGGCGCCTCCCCGTTGTTCTCCGGAGCACATTCTCTCGGCTATTTGCCGAGACGTGTATCTAGAGAACAGCGGGGAGGTGCTGCCAAAATTTTGTCTCAGAACGGGGTAGAATGGAGAACGTACTCAATCTACACATCCTCGGGTGGGATTAGGACCCATCTTTACCTATTAGAGATGTAGGTGGATTAAACGCGGTAGAAACTGAAAATTTGATGTGATTAATTTAAGTGAATCCTTAATTATGTTGTGTGGGTTGCAAAAAAGCAGAGGATGGTAGATAATCAGTGGATGTACAGTGGTTTTACCCGTCGGAATCGAGTAACATCAGAGTGGATCGCGAAAACCGATATGTATTTGAAGGAGATATTTCGTCGTCCAATGAGAATTATCCCACCATGCCCCTGTGCGAGATGTGCCAGACGTCACCGTAGAGATCAGACGGACATGAGTGAGCACCTTCGCACGCACGGATATATGCCAAACTTTGACATGCCGCCGATAAACATAGCCGGGCAGGACCGTGGTAGAGAGGAGGTGATGCGACAACACATCGATGGATATGAGGACGACGGGGTCAGGGACATGCTAGATGATGTCATTGTTGCAGAAACGGCAAATGAGAATGAACCGGAGGAGCCGGAGGCAACCGCAAAGGCCTTCTTGGAGGTCTTGGCCTCGTCGAAGAAACCTCTTTATGCGGGTGCGAAAATATCTCAGCTGGATGCCATCTCGCAACTGATTGCAGTCAAGGCTGAGTACGGCTGTAGCCAGAAATGCTTCAAAGCATTCCTGGGAGTATGGGCTAACAGCCTCCCTGAGGGTCATGAACTGCCGAAAAGCATGTACGATACAAAGAAAATCATGAAGGCACTCTCTATGGATTATGAGAAAATAGATGTTTGCCCGAAGAATTGCCTTTTGTTTAGGCACGAGTATGCGGATGACAACTACTGTAGGAAGTGCGGTTCGTCTCGGTACATTGAGGTGGTCGGTGAGGATGGTGAGAAAAAGCAGCTAACCATCCCCGTTAAGGTTCTTCGGTATCTCGATTTTATAAAAAGACTGCATCACCTTTTCATCATGAAGGAGTCTGCCAAAATGATGAAGTGGCACAAGGAAGGTATAAGGTACAATCCAAAAAAAAATCGTACATCCATCGGGAGGGGAAGCATGGAAGTCATTCGATGAAGAATACCCCGAGGAAGCAGCCGAGGATGGGAATGTCAGAATAGCCATATCAGGTGATGGGTTGAATCCATATGGTATGTCGTCCAATCCATACAGCTGCTGGCCTGTGTTTGTAATTCCGCTCAATCTTCCTCCCAGTGCCCTAATGCAACGGAAGACCATGTTCTTGTCGCTCATCATTCCGGGGCCTGACTACCCGGGGAAGCAATTGGGTGTGTTTATGCAGCCGCTTGTGGATGCTTTGCACCATTCTTGCTACTTTCCGAGGTTGACATACGACCGGGATCTGCAGAGAAATTTCTTGATGAAAGTTTGGTTGCACTATTGCATGCATGACTTTCCCGGCTATGCTCTATTCTGCGGATGGTGTACAAGTGGTAAGATGCCATGCCCATTGTGCATGCAGGCTCTGCGAATGATTTGGCTAAGTAAGGGTGGCAAGTATGTAGCCTTTGACCTGCATCTACAGTTCCTCCCTCCAGACCATCCAGACAGGGAAGACAAGAAGAACTTCACGAAAGGCCGGGTTGTTCATGAAGTAACCGAGATTCCAACATTTTCGGGGGCAGATGTTCTTGCTCAGCTAAAAGCTCTCAAGCCTAAAGTCAAAGGCAAAGGCAAAGCCAAAGCCAAAGGCTTCGAGGGATATGGTGAGACGCACAACTGGACGCACATTACCCCCTTCTCGCAGCTTCCCTCTTTCAAGGACCTCAAACTTCCTTACAATATTGATGTGATGCACACCGAAAAGAATGTGGCAGAGTCCCTTTTCCACACGATCCTCAACATTCCTGATAAGACGAAGGATAACGTAAAAGCTAGAGCCGGTCAACAGAGAATTTGTGATAGACCACGTCTGAACATGAAGCCTCCCACAGGCGGTCGAAAAAGCTGGTTCAAGCCAGATGCTGACTTTGTCCTTAAACCGCCAGAAAAAGAAGAAGTACTTATCTGGCTGAAACAAATTTTGAAGTTCACCGATGGTTATGCATCGAATATAAGTAAGGGAGTTAATCTTTCAACGGGCAAAGTGACCGGCCTGAAGAGTCATGACTACCATGTATGGATTGAGCGGATAATGCCGGTCATGGTTCGAGGCTATGTCCCTGAGCATGTCTGGCGAGTGCTTGCCGAGCTTAGCCATTTCTTCCGCACGCTCTGTGCTAAAGAAGTAAGTAAAGAGGTGATTGAAAAATTGCATAAGAAGGCACCGGAGTTGATATTCAAGCTAGAGAAGATCTTTCCGCCAGGCTTCTTTACTCCGATGACACATCTCATTCTGCACCTCGCGAACGAGGTATTGTTGGGGGGGCCCTGTGCAAAATCGCTGGCAGTACGGCCCTGAGAGTCAGAACAAGCATCTCCGACGGAAATGTGGAAAAAAAAGCTAAGATTGAAGCTTCCATAGCTGAGGCAGTTATCCTAGAGGAGGTGTCAGACCTCAGGACATCATACTATCCAGACCACATTCCCCATCTACATAACAAGGTGCCTCGATACAATATAGAAGAGCCCAAGTATCAACCCAGGCTCGATCTATTCAACGCGCAAGGTGGGAGGGCTGGGGCCTCGAAATCTTATAACATGCCACGACAAGAGTAGGAGGACCTCATGTTCTATATCTTGCACAACATCAAGGAAGTTGAGGAAGTGTGGATGAGGTAATACCACTACACCATTCCTTTATGTCTTCCACATCATCATGTTTCATGTTCACTTAGTACCGGTCTAACACCGCTTATCTTTTTTTAGTGATTTCGTTCAAGAAGAATGGACGGGAGTGAATCATCCTACTGAGGCGGAGGCACTTACTCTTCTCCGTCATGGAAACCCTGGACGTAAAAATTTTGTTGCTTGGTTCATGGAGAAAGTAATTTTCCACTACGGAAGGGTACACAATATATACGAGGTTAAATTCCGCCAGGGGCGTGAGACACTAAGTCTGCCTGTGTTCAAATGCCGATGGTTCGATCCGCGGGAGGGGGTAAAACATACGCCTTCCATTGGTTTGGTCGAAGTTAAACCATCAACCGTCTACGCCGGAGCCGATCTCTTCATTGCGGCTACCCAAGCTACACAAGTATATTATCTGCCTTACCCATGCCAAAAAGTGTATCTAAAGGGTTGGGAAGTTGTGTTCAAGGTGTCGCCACATGGTAAGCTACCAGACCCGAATGAACACGATTACTACAACATTAACCCCATGACATACGAGGGAGTGTTCTATCAAGAGCAACCTGATGATGATGATGATGATGATGATGTGGTTAAAAACAATGACGCTAGACCATTGGGTGATGATGATGTGGACCCAAATGTCGACGATGCACGGAATGATGGTGAGACCATTGTCAATCAAAATGACATACTTATGCTAGAAAAGTTAAACGAAGAGGCTGACGACGAGGAAGAGCCTCCACCTCCGTCGGACAACCAAGATGATATGATTGATAGTGATGATGAGACGGACCGAGAAAGAGGTTACAACAGTGATGATTCATATGGGTTCTAGTAGATGTACGTTTCAAGTATTTTTTTCTATAGTTTAGGAATATGCTTTTTTATGCATTTTTATTAATGTGTTTATTATCTTGCCTTTTCCTTCATTTCATTAATTTACTAATTGCTTCTTCTCTTTTCAATGCAGGTTCGTGGAACATGGGCAAGGGGAAGGCCTACGGCGTGGGTTTCCTACGCAAGGTCGTCGGCCTGCCTAGTCGGAGTGGTCGAGCACGTAATCCTCCCCCTCGGCTACTTGACGATGACTCCTCACAGGGAGGTCGAGGGAGAGGTGCCCCTAGAGGAGGAGGGGGCGGGGGGAGAGCCTCTAGAGGACGAGGTGCTGGGGGGAGAGCCACTACAGGGGGTCGCGGCCAGAAAGAGCGCACCCTCACCGACTTAGGGGTGTTGTCTTCAAGGCCCTCCTCTAGTGAGGTACCCTCCTCTAGTGAGGTACACTCTAGGGAGGAGGAGGAGGAGGATGAGGAGGAGGAGGAGGTGGTGGTGGTGGTGGTGGAGGAGGAGGAGGAGGAGGAGGAGGAGGTTGGGGAGGAGGTTGGGGAGGGGGAGGCAGGCGAGGAGGAGGGTGGTGGCGGGGATGATCGTGGTGACGGGAAGGGGGTTGACAAGAAGGGGTGGCTGCGTGGTAACGCAAAGCTACCAAAGCAGGTTCCGGCTACTGAGGAGCAGAAGTGGCTCATTGAGCCCACAGGAAAAGAGTAAGTGGTTCATTATTTTGCTTGTCACATGCTTATTCCGGTTGTTATTTATTTTGCTTGTCACATGCTAATAGTTCATTCTTTTGCAGCAACTGGATATATTCTAAAGGGGTTTGTATTCCCAATGGCCTCATCACTGTCTTGCTGAAGTTATACTGGTCGGGGTTGTACTATCCAGATCCAGTCAGGCAGCCGGCTCGTCGGGTTTTGGCCACGAGCTGGGACCACTAGGAAGCGGCCCGCCACGCGGACCATGAGACCCATGCCAAGGCCGTGATCACTACTTTCTGGGTGAGTTCTCTTCAGAAGAACAAGTCCATTCTAGTTTCATGAAAATGATTTAACTCATGGCTTCTTCCATTCTTGTTTTCATGCATGATTGTAGAAATTCTATCGAGTTCTTCCGGAGCACAGGGCTAGAGCGGACCAGATCGTGCTGCGCCACTGCAAGAAGAAGGCCCGCCAGATGCAGTACGAGGTGCGCTATGTGGCCATCTCCACATACTACCACGACTATCTTGGTGTGAAGATGACCAAGGAAGAAGCGCGGAGGATGGGCATTACCTTGGAGAGGCCCGAGTTCTTGGCGGTAAGTATAAAAGATTTTTCATTATGCTTTCATATATTATGCTTTCATTATGCTTTCATTACCTTGTGGTGCTTTATGCTTTATGCTTTATGCTTTATGCTTCCATAACACCAATTTGGACACACCTACATGCCATTATGCTTTTATTATGTAGGTGTGTCCAAATTGGTGTTATGGAAAAGACGAGTCCTGGGCGGCATTGGTGGATCATTGGTGTGATGAGGCTGGAGCCTGGGCGGCTATGAGAACCAAAAATAAGGCTAACCGAGGGAAGGAGGGAGTACATGCTCAGGGAAACCGAAACCACTATCTCCACAAGGCAGTTAATGTATGATTAACCCCGTTAAACATTCTTCTTCTTCTGTTTACCATCACTTTCTTATGTATGACTAACCTCTGTTTGGTGGTGCAGGAGGAGAAACTGAAGATGCCGCTCTCAGACATGCAGGCATGGGAGATCGCCCATACGCGGAAGGACTCCAAGCCTGGCGAGCCCCAGTACTACGGCAAGCATACCGCGGGGAGGAAGCAGGCCTACTCCGAAGCGTATCTGAAGTTGCATCCTGACACACCTGACCCCATTGCGGCGCCTCTGGACGACATGGCGGTGGTGAGCATGGGGCCCAAGGAGCACGGTCGGGAGGCGGTTCTCGATGTTGTGATCACTCCTAGTATCTCCTACACACAGCTTCGTCGAATCGACCCGAGCCTGACCCAGCGCAAGAGCCAGCCAGTGACCAGTACACAGTCCCTCTTTCAGGAGCAACAATCTGTAAGTATTTTCCCTCTTATCTTCATTGCTCACTTTATTTTCCGCATTTAGTAGTTTTATGAGTTCCATCATGTCATACCGTAGGCCTACCTGGAGTACACACGCCAGGAGACCATGGCGTGGCATCAGAGGCTTTATGAACACCAAGTGCAGAGGGATAGCCAGATGCAGCAGGCTTTTCAGGATATGTTGGCCGGCAGGTGTCCTCAGTTCCCTCCAGCACAACCAATGCTGATGAGCTTTGAGGAGTTTGTGGCACAGAACGCTGGCCCCTCGCCGGTTAGTTCATCCCCAATCTATTCACTAAAGCATGTCATGCCTTTCAACACATTCATATATCCCGTTAATATGTCTTTTCAACATGCAGGGAACAGGTGGATCTACCGTGGGCGGTGGTCTTCGCAGCACTCCCGAGTCACGGAGCCCGACCACTCCGATCCACGGAGGCGGAGGCGGAGGTGGAGGCGGTCTTGGCGGTAGCGCTGCCGCTAGCAGTGACAACTTGGGCTTCGGCCGTCTTGGCGGTGACGACCTCCGTGGTGCTCGATGATCCTTGTGTGTGGTGATGATGCTGGAGATGACTTGTGTATGGTGATGATCATTTAGATGACTTGTGTGCTTCTCTATATGCTTATGCTTATGTTGGTTGTGATGATGTTCATTTAGAGACTTGTGTGTGATGATGCTTATGCATATATTGTTATGATGGTGCCGGATGATATCCCGCTGTGTTTTATATGTCTATCCCATCATATATATCTGATGTGCTGATATGTGCTGTTATTTGAATTGAATTGATTTGAAAACAAACAGGAAAAAGAAAAAAAAGCAAATGCAAACTATGCCGACGGCTAGGCCGTCGGCATAGGGCTAGCGTGAGCTCCCAGTAGCTGACACGTGGCACCTATGCCGACGGCCTGGCCGTCGGCTTAGCCTAAAACTGTGCCGACGGCTTGGCCGTCGGCATAGACGCCCACGTGTCAGCTACTGGGAGCTCTGTATGAAGGGCTATGCCGACGGCCTGGCCGTCGGCTTAGTCTAAAACTATGCCGACGGCCAGGCCGTCCGCATATCCCTGGTCCTAGAGCAGCGGCTCGTCGCCACGTGACATCACTATGCCGACGGCTTGGCCGTCGGCATAGTTTTAGACTAAGCCGACGGCCAGGCCGTCGTCATAGTGGTGCTGCGTGGCGACCATTCGGTGGGCAGACTTGACGGCGGCCGCCGTTAGGCGTGGTAGTTGCCGACGGCCGGGGCCGTCGGCATAGATGTACAGCCCCCGTCGGCGTATCATATATGCCGACGGCTTTTCTATGCCGACGGCAACGTTGGCTGTGCCGACGCATATTATGTCGACGTCCCTATACCGACGGGACTCAGGCCTATGCCGACGGCCCTGGCCGTCGGCATAGGGGGCGATTCCGGTAGTGATGGTGGGGTCACAACGCATCTGGCGGTTTTTCATGACGGCTGGTGGTGCTCCCTATCCTCACCATGTGAGAGGAGTCCCCTTCGGTGCCAGCGGCGATCCGACAGGCAACAACCAACAGGAATCCGACAAGCGGCAGCCATGGCGGGGTTGCAGCGGCGCGGGACGCCTGCTCGTGACAGCATGGCTTCCTTCCTACAGCTCCATCTTCGCCGTTTTCCGTACACGTGGGGTGATGCGGCGGCCTGACATCGCCTCCACCATTCACATCTGACAGTCATCAATGGTCGGTGTCCTCCACCATTAAAATAAATTGTTCCAGTTGTGCCCCGCAGGAGCTGCTAGTGCTCGCGGAGGCGGAGTGCCACAAGAGAAGCTGATGGTGCTTGCAGAGAGGATTTGGAGAGGTCGGCGGCTTCATCTTCCGCCGGTTCCGCCATTGTTGAGCGATCCGTGCAAATGTCCGAGCAGGAGACGTTGATGCTCCGGTGGTATGTATGCTCTCTCCGCTTTTTTTTGATTGCTTCTTCTTTCTCTACAGATTATATGTAATGTTGCTACGAGTGATGAGTTCACACATCATCAAGGAAAATTTAGAAATCTTGTAATAATTACATGGTAAATTCATGAAATTTTGATTTATAGCACATGGCAATTTTGTGCAAACTGGATGGACTGATCTCATTGAAATTTTAGGTATGGTTGTGTTCTCTAGATTTTTTCATTGGCAAATTTGCCATTGTTTTTAGGGTTGCTTTGTGATTGGATTAGTTTCTATGAGAATCTATGGAACTCACACATCATCATGGAAAATTTAGATATCTTGTAAATAGTTGCACGGAAAATTCATGAAAAATTTGATTTATAGCACATGGCAGTCTTGTGTAAAATGAATGGACTGCAAACAACATTTTTAGGTGCAATTCATTATTTTTTGTTGGTTTATTGTTTATGAATAGTTGCCATGTCTCAACATTTGCCACGGCAAGTCTTCTCTTTTTGTGATTATGTAACTCAATATCTTGTTTTGTTCTTGTGGAAAATTTCATGGACAATGGCAAATTATATTTTTATAGATACATGGTAAATTTCCATGGTGTAGAGAGGTTATCTGACATGTTTTTTTTTTCTGTTCAAGAATTCGTCCGATTAACCAGCTAGCTTTTCGATTAATCCCTACTCGCAGGGTCATCGAGTAGCCGATCATTGAGAACTCATCCGATTAATTGATTAACTGACCGACTAACTTGTCAATTGGCCTATTAATCCCCTACTCGCGAGCCAACCGAGCAGCTACCAGTTAACGATTTCCTCCATAATGGTTTTTTAGACCAAGGAAAATTCACTTCTTTGGCACATGGCAATTTCACTTTATGGACCATGGTAAATTTACATTTTCAAAAAACTGACATGTGTTTTAGACAACTAAATTCCAAAGCCTTGACATGTTTTGTTAACATTATCCCTACATCCTAGTAATTTTTCCTTGTCAATTAACATAATGTATGGTGGTGCCATGGCAATTTCTACATCCCGAAAATTGCATCCTTTCAGTTCATTCGCATGGCAAGTTCTGAAAACATTTGTGCCTTTAAAACCATGGCGAGTTTTGGATATTTGTTTGTAATGTTCATATGCATAATGCAGGAAAATTTACTTCATGCCCCATGGCAATTTTATTCTTAATACAATGGCAAATTTACTTCATGGACCATGGCAAATTCTTTTCCTCGTACGATGGCAACATTATTTCATGTGTTGTGGCATTTTTACTGAAGAATCATTTTTAAATTTATTTTTATTTCTCAAACATGGCAGACTTACTTTATGGATCATGGCAAACTTAATTTATGTACCATGTCAAGTTTAGTTCAAGTACCATGGCAAATCCCTGTTTCTCGTATCATGGCAAAATTACTCTAAATAAATGGCAATTTCCTTATACAAAGCATGCAAATTATAATAAAGATACAATGGCAAATTTTGGCATGCATTTGCCATGGTAATTTATTTCATATTTTTATATGCCCTATAAGTTCTAGTTCATATTGAGCATATAATGGCAAAAAAATGTGTGGAATCTTCATATGACAAATTGTTTGGACAAGTGTGTCTCATACATCATAGCAAATTAGAATCATTTTTTTGGAATAGTCACACGACAAATGTATGAAAAATTGATCTTTGTAACATTTTTACCTTTTGAGAACCTGGCAAATTTACTTTGTAACATGTTAGTTTTCCTTCATTTGGTCATATCTCGGTTTTAATGAAGCATATCGGTTTAAACTCGGGTTAGAGGAGTGTAAAAATAATACTCATCACTGATGACATGTTGTGTTATTTTGCACTATATGATTGTTGAGGACGAGGCTGATGGAGTAAGCCAAACAATGATTTTGAGACGCCGTGAGAACCAGTCCACATTCCGGAACAACAATTAAGATGCAGATCGGGTTATGAATTTTCGGCAGATTCATGGGAAACCTTGAGATCACCAGGTGCATGCGCAACTACTTAGTGATCTTATGGAGTATATGTGGACATGCAATGAAAACCAATGAGCTAATTCAGATTGTGCACTTAAAATAAATTTTACGTTCAAAATATGTATTTCCGCTACCAACATTTTTATTTACGTGCGACATTCACGTGACGCGCACGAATTTGCATGAATTTGAGAATTTATATTTGAGGTGTGGCTGCCAGACATGACATATGTGAGGTTGTCCGATGCCATCAGTGGGCGTGCGACGGACACATAGAGGGCCGACTTTACAAAGTCGGGCTGTAGATGCTCTTAAGGATCCATGTCACCGTCGTCGCCCCAGGGCCCTCCAAAACATAGTGCCGACCCTGTGCGATGTTCCAAAGATGCTGCATGGGGAGAAAAGCAATTCTCCCATGCACGGCAGGTCCCGTGCATGGGAGAGCCCTTGATTTGCTTTGAGATCCGAAAACATGCATATGTACTAAAAATTGGCCAGCTGTTTCTTTCACCACATGCAAGCACACTGTTCAGGTATGCAGCCTTATGCTCCACTATCCCATACTTTTTCATCTTATTCCTATGTTTAAATCTATTATGTCTTTTGTACCAAAATTCTAATTTATAATTGGGTGTGTCTAGGACACATCTAGATGTGCTCTAGTTATTGCACATCTAAGTGAGTGAATCAAGCATAAAGAGGAAAAGAAAAAAGAAAAAGAAAATATCCACACGAATCTCAATGTAAGATCAATAACATAGGACTTAGATGTGCAATACTTATGGCACATCTAGATGTGCTTTAGCAAAACTGTTTATAATTTGTTTGCATATTGATGTTTACGATGACAAGGACTTTAAAACGAGACCACTTCTCAATATATTTGAATAAGTTTTAAAAAACAAATTTTGAAACATGGTGATCAGTTGTCAAAAAATAACAATTTCTAAGAGTATATTCAATATCGGTCTTGTTTTGAAGATCTTGTCAGAAAAAACACAATTTTACAAAAATGATGTAAGTCAAACTTCTATTTCAAAATATATTAGACATATATTTATCTAAATGAAACTAGATGTGTAGGAAATAATATGTGATTGCATGTTATAGGAGACAGAAAACACTATGCACATGATGTTAGAGATCTCATACAACATTAATAAAAAAATGATGAATGCACAGGAGGTAGAAAATCCTCTCTCGCTGCAAGGGAGGAGGTGATGAGGAAGAACATCAGGGCATCGCATCCGAGTGTTGAGCAGCGGATGATTTTTACTTGGGATAAGTATATTTTTCATCCCTGAACTCTCTCGAAAGTATAGAAATGGTCTCTCAACTCTAAAACTGGCAAACATTAGTCCTCAACTTTGAAAACCGGATTAGTTTGGTCACTTGACTCAACAAAAGTAGTTTTCGTGCTGAGTTGGCGTGGTTTTGACCCGGCGTTGCCAATGTGGCAATTTTCTTCATTCCCATCTTTTAACTCAGCTGAGCATTTCATCGAGCAGTTGGCATGGTTTGAGAAGTTGAGGGACTAAGTTTTACCGGTTTTTGAATTTGGGGACCATTTCTATACTTTCAAAGAAGTTCAGGAACAAAAAACATACTTATCCCTTTTTACTTCCTTACAGCCCCAATTAACTATAGGCAAAGCTAATCTTTGGTTGCGTGCATGACCAGATATTGATCAAACTCGTGCGGACCCATCTTCTTCTGCCCATCTTCTAGCATCAGGTCGTACTTCCAGCTATCACGTCCGTCGACGCTGTCCACGTACTCCCGTCCCTCGGCCGCGTCACGCCGGCGCTTGGCCACCCGGTGGAGGACACGGTCAAGGGCGACGTCGAACGCGTCTTTGAACGTAACCCCCTTGGCCGCCGGGTGCCGGTACATCACGGTGGGTATAAGCTGGATGACCCGCTCCCGCATCCGCGCCACCTTCTTCGGCGGTATCCTACGGAGTACCTCCTCGATGCTGACGTTCCGGCCGACGACGTCGCCGTGAGGGATGAAGACGGAGTAGGTACGGTAGTCCCTGGGCAGGTGCCAGGTGTACTGGAGGTAGGCGGACACCGGGTGGAAGAAGACCGGGATGCAGCCGGCCAGGATGGAGTCGAAGGTGGACTTGCGCGTGTACCCGTCGCCGCGCGGCTGCATGCAGAACTCGGCGCTCTCGAGCAGCCGCATGGGCACGTAGTTGTTCAGCTTCCCGAGCAGAGAGCAGCGGCTCGACTTGCCGCACTGCTCGATGATCTGGGC
This sequence comes from Aegilops umbellulata, assembly GCA_032464435.1. Lineage (NCBI taxonomy): Eukaryota > Viridiplantae > Streptophyta > Magnoliopsida > Poales > Poaceae > Aegilops > Aegilops umbellulata. Next base: position 654,384,214 of record CP136060.1, read on the forward strand.
GCGCTCGGGCCCCATACTTCCGCCATGGGCACGGGGCCAGCCGGCGAAGCACCAGAGCCGCGCGCGGTCCAGCCGTCGCATGCGGTCCTGCCAGTCGGTGACCTCGGCGTCGGAGGAGGGGTGGAAGTGCGACGGGAACGGCACGGCGAAGTCGTTGCCGTGCCGCGGGCTGGCATCGGTGCTGAGGAACGTGGCGTTGCGGATGGCCAGGTCGTAGCTCATGAGAGTGTTACCCCAGCCGGTTGAGTCCGGGCTGCGGAGGAAGTCCCATGTTCCCCTCCCGGAGACGAGCAAGTGGTCGCGCCCGCCCATGGCGCGCCACTCTGGCCGCTGCGCCAGCCAGTCCATCAGGTCCCGAGACAGGGCGTCCCGTGCCGCAAGGTCTTTGTTGTCCAGGTGCATCGCCGCGTCCAGGCCGGCGTAGAACGGGATGTACACCACGGCGGCGGCGGCGGGGTCGGCCGTGAGGCACTCGTACCGCCGCATCCGGGCGTGGAAGATGATGCTCAGCATGAACTGGTCGGTGTTGTAGGCGCCCCGCTCCGGCAGCGACCCGCCCTCGCCGCCGCCCTTGATGGGCGGGCCGAACCCGTCGTGGGACACGTCCTTGCACACGTGGGAGGAGATCGAGACCCGGTTGCACTGGCGGACGAGGTCGGCGTTGAACCGCGGCGGCAGGTCGTACATGTACACGTACCGGCCGGCGCACGGGTCCCGGCGGAAGAAGCGAGACGCCGAGAAGAACGCCGACGGCTTGAGCTGGAGCACGGTGGGCGCGGCCACCGCCGCGCTGCCTGATTGTTGCGAGCTGGTGGAGAAGTGGTGGTAGAATACCAGGGCCCAAAAGACGGTGTAGAGGAGCGCGAGGTAGAACAGCTGGGACGGCCGCCGGAGGCCTCTTTGGGTGTTCTGCTTGCCATCCCCGTCGTCGGCGGAGTGCTGCTTGCCGTCATCGTCGTCGACTGCGGCGTCCAGGTCCCACTGGAGGCTACGCGAGAAGGGCTTCATCGGCATTCGGCTATAGGGCAGGGCAGGGCAGGACGGCAGGGCGCTAGTACAAAACCCTTGTTTAATACTGTAATCTTTCTCCATTAGGGCATCGATCGAGGTTACTCGTATTCGTCGTCGAGTTGACCTCATTAATGGTACTGACACAAACGCATGTGCATCATGGTGAGAAAGTCTTGTGCTTCCAGAAGCTTTGGATCCCGCGTGCGTGTATTACAAGGCCATGTGTTACTAACAGCAAGTTCACCGTTTTGCTAATTTCCTTGTACTCCATTTGTTTTTATTTACTCTGCATATTAAAGTTGACAGTGACCAAGTTTACAGAAAAGAATATTAGTATTTACCATAACAAATCTATATGATGTGGAAGTACATACAATAATGAATCTAGTGGTATTGTTTTGTTATTGTATATATTAATATTTTTGTCTATAAATTTGTCAAAATTTACAAAGCTTGATTTTAATCAAACCTAATACACAGAATTAATAAAAATGGATGGAGTACCTGGAAATTTCACTTTTTTGTTCTTCCTTCCATCTTTTCGAGCGCACTTAATTGGATGAAGAACCAATCCCACTATCTATCTTAGAGAAAAGTCATAGCCTCATTATTTATCTTAGAGGGAAGCCACTACCCTAATATCTTGAGGGTGGGTTGTGCGCGCGCACGTGGATAGGGGATCGTCGGAGTTGTTCATCTTGGAGCGGGGCGTCGGCCAGCACGGCGATGGTGGGAGGTCGAGGGGAGAGCGGGGCGGCAACAATCTCTGGCTGCAGGGGTGGACGCAGGCGGTTAGGTTGAAGTAGGTCGCGGGAGAAGGAGGAACCGTCACGAGAAAGGTGAAGGAAGAACGTGCGGGAGACAGTACAAGATGAACAATATATATCTATTTCAGGCTGTTGAATGAACATGTGGCGGTCCAGATTTTCAGGTACATAAGTTTAATGGAAGTACCTAGAACTCATCTAAATGAGACGTAATTTGGTCTCATTCACCTGGAAAATAAGAATGGATATAACCCACATCAGCACACACGCATCTTATAGCATCACATCCAATGGCTATAAAAGGTGAATGAGATCAAAATTAAATCTCATTTAGATAAGTTCTAGCAAAACTGAAGTTTAATTACTAATTTACCTACGCCGAGATGCCATCGTCGAGCTTTGGAGCCGTCGAGGAGCTTTGGAACCATCGAGCAGCTTTGGATCCTGGCCTGTTTACACTATCTTCCATATTTCCCACGCGCACAGGAAATTCTAGCCACATTCTACCTTGTGTCGTGATTAGTGCTTTGAGTGACGTGATTTTCTACACTCTATTTATATTTACAGTCTAGCTAAGTCTCAATCAACTGAGACTCTGTTAAGTCTCAGTCGACGCTATATCCGTGAGATCATACATTAAGATTCGTGCAAATTTTTATTTTTATTTTTTCCTTCTGTCTCTTGAATATTATGTCATTTGCCCGAGACTTGGTTAAATCTTAGTCGACTGAGACGTAGCCACACCCTTCTATTTACTCTGTATATTAACTTTGTCACAAGTCAAACGTTATGAACTTTAGCCAAGTACATACAATATTAGGACATCCACACTACCAAATCAATAGGATTAGGAGGACAGTTATATCCTATAGCCCACCAGTGTTTAAATTCTAGACTTGACATTGATGATCCTATTTTTCTGTAATTACTTAAGGCCTTCCGACTACGTGCGTTCAGTAGGTGGAGACGTTCCTGTCGACTACGAAAGCGTCTATGGCGACTTCGTCAATCTCAAGATAATGTGTTGGCTCAGTGTCTGCTCATAGGGGTATGCCTGCCTACGGTCATAGGGATGGTGGTGCTACTCGAGCGCCCGATCTCGACCTTCGGGGTGAAAGCCAAGGTCTGACCTGAATTGGGTATACCCGACAATGGCGATGTTTCTACGCCATTAGCTTGTTGAAGGCATTGCTCGGATATTCTCGTACTGATTCTTCAGGGTAAAAACTAGATTCTAGCCTTGGATGGTTGGATCGGTGATGGCGGTGCTTGAGCATTGCTCCCTTCTTGAAGGTGTTGTTGTAGAAAAACTTCGTTGTCCATTTGGTGTCATAAGATGGTTGGTATGGATATGGTCATTGTTGTAGTTCGCCGATTGCAGATCTGATTGCCTCGGCATATTTTTCTCCTCGCCTACGCATAATTTTGATCTTATATGACTTTGCTATTTGTTGGAGTTTCTTGTGTAGGTGCGTTGATGTTCACAGTGTGAATCTTAACTATGCAGAGGCTGTATGCATGCTCATTGGGTTTGTATCCTCTTAATGCTCCAACTTGAACCAGTAAAATCCACCCTTTGTTGAAAAGTATACTCGTGCCCTCGGAAAAAGAAAAAAAGTATACTCTCGTCCTCGCAAAAAGAACAGAAAAAAAAAAGTATACTCGCGCACAGACTGAGCATCACATTCGCCCCGCTAACAACTAACTAACCGACTAGCCCACGTCCCGCATCAGATGCCCAAGCTATCCTGAGTATACCACGACCGAGAAGGGAGACGGATGATTTCTGGGCATGGGCGTGGGAAAGGTCGGGCATGTTTTCAGTTCGATCAGCTTACCACGCGATGATGGAAAAGCATTCAAGTGAGGTGGCTGGGCCGTCGAGCTCGACGGATGGCAGTGAAATGTGGAAGGCGCTGTGGAAGTTACGTGTTCAACCAAAAATAAGAGTATTCTGGTGGAGAGTTTTAAAAAACTTTTTACCCTCACACGGCGAGCTGAACAGGAGGCATATAAGAACAAACAGTTATTGCCCGATGTGTGGATGTGAGATGGAGTCTTTATTTCATGCTCTAACTGAATGTGACCATGCCTGCAGATATTGGGAGGCAGCTGAAGAATATTTTGGTTTTATACTACCCAAGCTACATCCTGTAACTTGGGCGAGAGACCCCCTGGATGTGCAGTTCATGAGTAATGAGAGAAGTGCTATAGCTATCTCTGTTATCTGGGCTATTTGGATGAGTAGAAACAAGTATACACATGAGGAGATCAAGTACCAACCAATTCGCTCAATGGAGATTATTGATGAGTTCATCAAGTCTCTGGACATACCACTACCTGCTACACTGACGAAAACGTTCATTGTGGAGAGGTGGCTGCCACCGGAAGAAGGGTGGGCAAAGATAAATACGGACGCGGCTGTTTGCAAGAAAGAAAGAATTGGAGTGGCAGCAGTGGCACGGGACCAGTCAGGGGCGTTCATCTGGGCAAGACAAGCAAAGTATGAGGAAGTGACTGATCCACTTATCCTGGAGCTAACTGCATGCCGGGATGGAATGTTAATGGCTGTGGCAGAAAATATGCAGAGGATCATTATTGAGACAGATTGCCAAACAGTCTGCAGTATGTGGAATATGGAGGAGGACAGATCTGCGGGATCGATGTTGATTAATGAGATGAAGTCATATCTCATATACTTCCAGGAATTCAAACTGAATTTTGTACGTAGAAGTGCAAACACCCCTGCTCATCTTTGCGCTAGGGGGGCACTAGTTTTAGCCGATCATTCTGTTGATCATCATGTAATTCCTGAGAACCTGATTGCGGCTGTGCAATCAGACCTTGTTCCGCCTAATAATTAATAAAAGTGCCTTGAGGGCGGTTCTCAAAAAAGAAAAAAAAAAGACTAGCCCACGTCCAGAACTCCACCGACCAATAATCTTCTAGTACGTGTTAACCACTTAACGAGTCACTCAGCTCAACACAACTAACTCTACGTCACCAGGCAGCAAGCCTGGTAAGCTATCTCAAAATACAAAAAAAGAACAGAAAAAAAAAACTCTCCGTCTATGCAGCCTGCTGCATTATCCAGCTTGCATGTGCCGCCGCGCTTCTCACACGGTGACGTTCCGCTTCACGCGGCACCACTTAAAGATGGCTTGAAGCGTATGCCTAGCAGGGACGCGTTGCGTGTTATATATAGCCATAGGTAAGGGTTTACAGGATTCGGTAGTTGGTTAGGCTTGATCCTCAAGTTAGCTATCCTACATATAAGGATCGAAGCTTAAACCTAACTACCGGATTACAAAGTTGATCACGCACGCAACACCAAGAGTATATACGATTTTATATACACAACCGTATATACATACAATATATTCTAACACACCCCCTCAATCATAACTTCATCAAGTTGAGATTGTTCTTGAACTCTTCTAACTTGCGCCATGATAAGGCTTTAGTGAAATCATCTGCAACTTGATCATTAGTGGGAATGAACCGAATATCAAGAAGCTTCTTAGCTACCCTTTCTCGGACAAAGTGATAATCTACCTCGATGTGTTTTGTTCTAGCATGAAACACTGGATTTGCTGATAGATATGTAGCACCAATGTTATCACACCACAACCGTGCAACAGGAGAGTGATTAACACATAGCTCATTCAACAAGGTTTGAACCCATATCAACTCCGCCGTGGCATTAGCCAAAGCTTTGTACTCAGCTTCTGTACTTGATCTTGACACAGTAGCTTGTTTTCGTGCACTCCATGATATAAGATTTGGTCCAAAGAAAACAGCAAAGCCCCCTGTTGATCTTCTATCATCAGGGCAACCTGCCCAATCAGCATCAGAGAATGCACTCACCAAAGTTGACATTGACCTTGTGACTTTCAACCCTGTACTCATAGTACCTCTTAAATATCTCAAGATTCTTTTCACTGCTGTCCAATGTGCAATGGTGGGAGCATGCAAGAACTGACATACTTTATTGATAGGAAAAGATATATCAGGTCTTGTAAGTGTTAGATATTGCAAAGCACCTACAACACTTCTATAGTTTGTAGAATCTTCAGCACTTAAAGGCTCTCCTTCTTCCTTAGACAACTTTTCAGAAGTTGAGAGAGGCATATTTGACACTTTGCAATTCATCATACCTGCTCGTTTTAGCACATCTAACACATACTTTTCTTGACTCAAGACTATGCCATCTTTAACCCTTTCTTACTTCTGTTCCCAAGAAGTAGTGCAAATCACCAAGATCTTTAAAAGCAAAGTCTCTCCTTAGATCTTCAAGCAATGCTTTGGTTGCATCCTGCGATGAGCTTGCAACAATAATATCATCAACATATACTAGCATGAAAATGGTGATTTTGCCTTTTTTGTAGAAGAACAGTGATGTGTCAGCTTTGGATGGCTGAAAACCAAGTCTTTGGAGTTTCACACTCAGCCTAGAGTACCATGCTCTAGGTGCTTGTTTCAAACCATATAAAGCCTTATCAAGTTTGCATACATAATGATACTTGTCCTTTACCTCATACCCAGGTGGTTGTCTCATATACACTTCTTCCCTAGAACGCCATGAAGAAACGCATTCTGCACATTCAATTGATGAAGACTCCAATTGTTTGATACTGCAATGGACAAAACAAGTCTAACAGTAGCTGCTTTCACAACAGGGCTAAAGGCATCTTCATAATGTATACCATATCTTTGTTTAAACCCCTTTGCAACTAGTCTAGCCTTGTATCTGTCTATTTCTCCATTTGCCTTTCTTTTTATTCTATAGACCCATTTGCAGTCAATTAAATTTCTCCCCTTTGCTGGAGGAACTAGATGCATGTTCTTTTTTTTCATGAGAGCATTATATTCCTCATCCATTGCATTTTTCCAATTTTTATTTCCAATGCCTCTACCAAGGTATTTGGTTCTCCTGTGACAGCAAGACCAGCGAAACGACGCCCTTTGTCATACCTGACCGTACCGTCCGTACGTACTTTTGGTTTCAAAATACCATGCTGAGATCTTGTTCTTGGTGGCGACGCAGAAATCATCGCAGAAGGCGACTGCACAGAGGATCCGGAGCCCTGCACATCGGATCCAGAACCTGACCCAGCCGCACCAGATCCGATGCGGATCATGTCGCCATCGCCAGCGTCCGCACCTGGGCCGACAGCCGCAGATACGAGGCGGATGCTGTCGCCCGCCTGCGACGCGCCTGATTGGCCCGCGTCACCATGCGGAGGGGACCGCACCACTTGGCGTGTGGAGAGCGGCGCCTCGCTGCTTGTAGGTCCACCTGGCCCTGAGTGCGCGACAGCGCCTGTGCCCATGGTCCCGCAAGGGGACACGCATCGTGGTGACGCTGGATCGCCCGCTCCCGAGGCTGATGCGGTGCGAATCCCGCCGTCCGGCGCGGCAGGCGAGGGAGGATCTTCCCCGGGATCGCCGCTGGCTGGATCCAGCGCAGCACCTGAATCTGCATCGTGTTCCACACCTGTCTGCTGCATAAAATCATAGCCAAAAACAGAATTTCCACCAAAATTTACAGCAGGATTTTTATGAAGATTAACCGAAAGATCAGCTGTGTGTTCGCCCCCATGATCAAGAGGTTCGGATGGAGCAGTTTCTGCAAGAAGAACTTCGGAACAAAGAGGAACGCCGTCATTTGGATTTAGTGAGGCAAATGGAAAAATAGTTTCGTCAAAGATAATATCTCGAGAGATATAGACATGTCCTTCTTTGACATCGAGACACTTGAACCCTTTATGGAGATTGCTATAGCCAAGAGAAACACATTGTTTTGAACGGAACTCTAGCTTCTTGGCATGAAAGGGTCGGAGATTTGGCCAGCACGCACAACCAAAGGTGCGTAGGGCATGGTAGTTGGGTTTTTCATGAAACAATTTTTCCAAAGGAGTGTCCAAATTAATCACTTTGCTAGGAGTACGATTGATAAGATAGGTGGCAGCTAGAAAAGCCTCGTCCCAAAATTTTAAGGGCATGGAAGCATGAGCTAAAAGTGAGAGACCCACATCCACAATGTGCCTATGTTCTCTCTCGGCTGACCCATTCTGTTGATGGGCATGTGGGCATGATACGTGATGTGTGACCCCTACTTGATGAAAGAAGGAGTTGAGGCGCTCATGCTCACCGCCCCAATCCGTTTGCATGGTGATAATCTTGCGATCAAAAAGTCGTTCAACTAGTGCTTGAAACTCATGAAACACTTTGAAAACTTCTGATCTATGTTTGTGGATATATATCCATGTGAATTTGCTGAAATCATCGATGAAACTCACATAATAATTTTTCTTATTAATTGAATCTCGGGCAGGCCCCCATACATCAGAGAAAACTAGCTCTAAAGGAGCTTTTGAAATACTACTAGAATTTGGGTAGGGAAGTTGATGGCTCTTGCCTTGTTGGCAAGCATCACACACTCCCTCTTTATTCAAATCTTTGCTAGAAAAGGAAATTTTATTGTGTCTAAGAACATGTTTAACTATTGTCGAAGATGGATGTCCTAAACGATCGTGCCACCTTGATGGAGATATCTTGGTGGCGCCAAGTGCATGTCTGCCCGAGCTTATTGGAGCTGATGATAGGGGATAGAGCCCGTTTCTACACCTGCCGTGGAGGAGAGTTTTCATCGTTGCCTTGTCCTTGACAAAGAAAAAATGAGGATGAGTTTCAAGAAACACATGATTGTCATTGGCTAGACGATGAGCAGAGATCAAGTTTTTAGTGGCTTTGGGCACATGCAGAATATTTTTGAGATGAAGATTACGAGTAGGGGTACGAACATATGCATGACCTATATGGGAAATCTTCATACCTGCGCCGTTTGGCACGTTTACTTGATCGTGTCCATTGTACTTGTCACGGACGGTGAGATTGTCGAGCTCGCTGGTAATGTGATATGTTGCACCTGAGTCCACATACCAGTTTGTGTCCACCCTGTAGGAGGAGTTGGTGTTGACGGCTGCTGCAGTTTTCTCCTTGTTGAAGGAGACATCAAAACGAGGATAGCACTCCATGGCCGTGTGATTTGGCTTGGTGCAGATTTGGCAAAAGACCTCAGGCAGATCGTTGCGGCCTCCTCCATTGCCGCGGCCGCCGCCGCGACCACGTCCGCCGCCTCCATTGCCACGTCCGCCTCCATTGCGGCCACCGTTGCCACCACGGCCACCACCGCGGTTGGATCCACCGCGTCCGCCGCGAGACACGGCGTTGGCAGAGGAGTGGGACGACTGCCCTCCGCCTTCAAACATGGCCAGCCTGCTTTCAAAGCTGACCAGCTGTGAGTAAAGCTCGCTCACCTTGATTTGCTGAGTGTGAGCGCAGATCGTGGAGACGAAGGACACGTAGTCGTAGTCGAGTCCTGCTAGGATGTAGGACACCGTGTCGTCGTCGGTGAGCGGCTTGCCCACCGATGCCATCTCATCACCGAGCGCCTTCATGCGCCCGATGTACTCGGACATCGTCGATTTGCTCTTCTTGGTGGTGGAGAGGGCGATTCTGGTGTTGACGACGCGCGCCTGAGTTTGGGAGATGAAGATCTCCCTGATGGCGGCCCATGCTTCGGCCGTCGTGTCATATTGTGCGACCTGAACCATGACAGGAGCTGAGATGGAGTTGAAGATGAAACTCAGCACCTGAGAATCTCGAGCCTTGTCGATGTCGCATGCAGGGTTGGGCACGTCCGTGGGCTTGCCGTCCTTGTCGCGGAGCTTCTGCTCCGGCTGCTCCTGATTTGGATCGAGGTAGGGGACGAGTTGCGCCCCACGGATGGCTGTCATGGCTTGCGCGCGCCATACCAGAAAGTTGGAGCGATGGAGTCGGTCGGCTATGGGGATGAGGGCAGGCGCGGTGACAGCGGAGCTTGAGGAGGACATGGCTACGAGAGATGTGCTTTAGAGGAGATAGGCTCTGAATACCATGAAGCGGAGCTTGAGGAGGACATCTGCTAATATGCATTGGCCTACATGATGCTAATTCATGCAGAAATGAAATAAACATGCAGATACAAAAGCCATCAAGATTACAACTAACAGTTTCCTGTTGGATTAAAACTTTAAGATCAAACATTACCATACCCTAATCTCATGATAAGAACACCTTTCATTAGAGTGGAAGCATGAGAACTTACGGATGTGTATGAATGAAGTGCAGTGCCTGCTTGATGCAGGCATGATGTAGACCATGGTGTTTAGAAGACGAGCAGCAGAAGCGGCACCGCGGGCACGGCTCTCGTGGTGGCCGGCGAAGGACGTCGGTCTTCCAGCCCCTTAGCATCTCTTTAGGATCGGACAGTTCGGCCGATAGGCACTATTGATTAGTTATGATACTCCCTCCGTCCCAAAATTGTTGTCTTAAATTTGTTTAGATATGGACGAGGAAGTACATGCTATCTCCTTGTTTTTATATCAGGTGCTGGGCTGGGGACCGGGTCCACAATAATTGGTTTAGAGGCCTCCGATCAGGGCTTCTAGGTGAAAAGGTATGGGGTCAAACCTGCCTGGACTCTCTCGGTTTGTAACCAAAGATCAAATTCCAACATTTCCATATCGGCATGGCAGTTGATTTTTAGAGGAAAAGGGCTCAAAGCCCCGGCTCCAATTGGATTACCAACAGAAACCAAACCAGGTTCACAATCGTTTACAAGCACGCAGGGAAAACAGCACACGCATTGTCCCAGCAAAACACCGGCTTGCGCCCACAGCGCACCGGGCACTGAGAAATGGGAAGATAAAGAGTACAGACTCTCAAAGGGACAAACAAGCTAACCACACATAAAACGTTACAAATCATTTGCTTGCCGACCCACTTGAGCACTTCCTCAGCCCTAGCCAGGGTCCGGCCATAGTAGAAGGGGTGGGGACCTTGCCATCTGTTCCAGCTTCCGCACCATAATCAGCACACTGGTTTTGACAGGATCTGAGCAACGAACCGCCCAGTTGTCTAAGGTAACAGCTATCTTCCTCCACAACACCTGCATCCCAGACCAGGGAGTATGGTTGAAATACATATCATTTCGTTGTTTCCATAGAGCCCACAAGACAGCGGAGTGCAATAAACATTCAGTCGGGTGATTTTTATTAAGGGACCACCATTCCAGCAAGTCATTCGTAGTCATCCTGGAATGGTTAGTGGAAAAATCCCCAATCACTCTCCAGAGCTCCATCGAAACCACACAATTAAAAAACAGATGATCTATGGATTCAGGATCACTGCAGAAAAGACAGGACGCATTATCTACTGTTTGTCTTTTCTGCAGATTATCCCTAGTCAACAGCTTGTTATTAGCCATGAGCCAAAGAAAAATGTGAATGCGGAGCGGAACTTTGATATCCCAGATAGATATATTGTTCCCAGGGGAGACTCCTCTAAAGTTAATGATATTGTAAAAGGATTTGACAGTGTAAACACCTTTAGTGTCAAAGTCCCAACAGACAGTGTCTCTCTTGTCCATCAGGACCGTGTTCTTGACATCATTGACTAGGTCGTTCCACTCTTCTAACATATCACGAGAAAAACATCTTCTGAAAGTGATTTTCAGATTTGTGCCATCCCAGGCCTCACAAACAGTGATGTTTTGATCATTGGCAATCTTATAAAGATTCCAATATTTCGTGGCTAGAGTGGTATGCCCTATCCAACGATCTCTCCAAAACCTGATGTTTTTACCATCCCCTATAATCCAGGAATATCCTATGTTAGCAGCTTTGGCCGCCCATAGAATACCTTTCCAAAAAGGGGAAGCACCAAGGCTAGAGCAAGCAAAAATATTAGGGTTAAGAGTGTTGTATTTGGCATCAATGATCTGTTTCCAAATCTTGCCCTGATCTACAAAATATCTCTTCACCCAAGAGGCTAACAAGCATAAATTCATGTCTGCAATATTAGGGACACCTAGACCCCCATGTTGCTTTTTTTGGGCCAGACAACCCCAGGAAGCCAGGTGATATTTGTGGTGGCCCTCATAGTTATCCCAAAAGCAATGAGCCAGTTGGGAGTTAATCAGCTTAATGGCCCACTTAGGAAATTTGAATATACCCATTAGGTAGCTAGGAATAGTGGCTAGGCAAGTTTTCACTAATGTGAGTCTCTTTCCTGAAGAAAGAAGTCTGCCCCTCCATCCAGCACCCTTCTTAATGATCTTGTCCACAGTAGGCTGAAGTTCACATTTCTTCAGCTTTCTGTGGTGGAGGGGGGCTCCTAAATATTTAATTGGAAAATCATTAATTCTACAGCCCAGGATTTGGGCAAATATGTTTGCCTCCTCTATATTAACATTGATGGGAACTAGCTCACATTTATGAAAGTTAATGCGCATCCCAGAAATTTGCTCAAAGCAAGATAATAGCCATTTAAGATTCTTAGCTTGGGCAGCGTTATAGTTCAGAAAAAGTAAAGTGTCATCTGCATATTGCATGCTAATAACACCCGCTGGATTGGAGCTAGGGAACAATCCTTCTAGAATGTTATTGTTTGCAGCTTTAGCAAGAATCCTGGTAAAGACGTCGGCAACTAGGTTAAACAACAGGGGGGAATAAGGATCTCCCTGTCTGACTCCTTTACCAGTTAAAAAGAAATCACTAATAGTATTATTGATATTGACCCCAACAGAGCCTTTATTAAGTAGCGAGGAAACTTTCTTCATCCACCTAGGGCTAAAACCTCTTTTACTCATCATGTCAACCAGAAAATCTCTATTGATCATGTCATAAGCTTTCTCATAATCTAGTTTAAAAATAAAGCCAGATTGCTTACTGGAATATACAGAGTGTATAATTTCATGAGCTGTGATTATACTCTCAGCTATATATCTGCCTTTTATAAAGGCAGACTGATTTAAAGAAATTAGATCTCTACAAATAGGGCCAAACCTATTGGTGGCACATTTAGCAAAGATCTTTAAGCTGCAATTAATCATGGCAAGAGGTCTAAATTTCTCTATCCTGTTAGCATCAGCTTCTTTAGGAACTAGGGTTAATAGAGAGAAGTTGAGTCTGTATAGGTCCAGCTCATCTCTTTCCCAGTCCTTGAATAAGGCAAAAAGGTCACCTTTAATAAGGTCCCGGAATTGCTGATAAAATAAAAAAGAAAAACCATCCGGCCCAGGGGCTCCTTCTGCATATGAGCCGAAGACAGCCTTTTTAATCTCTTCCTCCGAGAAGGGCATATCTAGTATGTCATTATGGCTATTAGTCACTTTCTCATTATCTCCCCAAAAGTCATCTTTCCGGTTAATATTGGTTTTTTCTTGAAAACCAAACAATTTTTTATAATATTCCACAGCAATATTCATAATATCCTTGGGTTCAGTCACATTACCTGAATCTCCTTCAAGTACCAGGATTTGTTTCCTTCTCCTCTTCTGATTTGCTATGGCTTTAAAATATCCAGCATTCAGACCTCCTTCCAGTATGTCTCTCTCTCTGGATCTCTGCCTGGCCTTGATTTCTTCTTTTCTCCAAATATCCTCTAGATCACCTGCAATTTTTTTATTCTGCTATTAGTGTTGGGGGAAGGAGGGTTGGTTTCAGAGAGAATATCAAGGCAGTTGTACTCTGCCACCAAAGATTGCTTGTGCCTGTTTTGCTCAGCCTCATAGTTGGCCATCCAACCTTTAATGGCTTTCCTGGAGTTCCTAATTTTGAACTGCCAAACATCTATAGCCATTGTGAAATGGCATTTGGCAGTCCAGGCTTTAGTGACAACCTCCCTAAAGCCCTCAACTTCTAGACACCATTTTTCAAATCTAAATTGTTCATTCTTGGGGATGTGAAATGCACAGGTATTGAGGACCAGGGGGGTGTGATCACTCCCCAATCTAGGCAAGGCTTTTAAGTGAACTCCAGGGAATTCAGAAGCCCAACCAGTGGACATGAAAACTCTGTCAATAGTAGCCATTACTAGGTTGTCCTGGTTGTTCCCCCAAGTAAACTTCCTACCGTTAATTTTTAGCTCAATTAAACCAAATCTGTTAATCCAATCATTAAAGAGGTCAGCCCAGTGCTGATTAATAGCCCCAGAGCTTTTCTCACTAGCCTCTCTAATTAGATTGAAGTCTCCCCCTACTAAAGTGGGGCCAGCCCAACTAGCTGGAATGTAGTGGAGTTCATTAATAAAGTCCAGCTTAAACTGGTCATAAGCAGAGCCATAAACAGTAATAAGCTTCCAAACAAGGTTATCTTGTTTGTTTCTAACCAGGCAGGATATGCAAAATGTATGTAAATCACACTGGATAATGTCCAATGTGTCTACTTTGCACCCCAGCAAAACCCCTCCTGCAGTATTAATAGCAGGTAGCCACTTCCAGTGGAAATTGGACCCAGGATCAAATTTCTCAATTTGGAGGATAGAAAAATCCTCCTTCTTAGTTTCAGAAATACAAATAAACTCAGGACTGTTGGCTCTAATGAGCTCTTTCAGTTTGTCTGACTTAGTAGGACTGTTCAGTCCTCTAATGTTCCAAAAAACACCTATCATTGACAATCAAAAATAATTTTCCTTCTCCTCTTAGAGGAGGATTTTTTCTGAACCTCTATCCAGGGGGAGTCTGAAGCAGGAGGTTCAGTATTCTGATCCCCCACTTCTTCCTCACTATTATTACCTGGACTAGGATCAGCCATAAAATCCTCACCAGTAATATCTATACTGTGAGGTAAAAATATATCAGGATTATCAGAATTAAACTTGACCATCCTGTCTAATTCAACATTTTTAATAATGCAGATGTTTTCCTGAATATTATAACTACTGTTGCCCAGGCTAATCCCCGAACACTCTGCAGTTTTTATCAGGAAATCATTATCAAGACAAGCAAAGGAATTCTGAGTACCTTTTCTCAACACAGGTTTTTCCAGGTTCTTGATTTGTTTGAGCTCTTGAGCTTTTTGAATAACAGGCCTGTCATCTTTTTTGATCCTAGTGCTAGCCCTGGATGCCACCACAGGCCCCCATGTCTGTTGAGTGCTAGTTTCCTTTGTGTCTCAGCAGCAGCAGCCTCAAATTTCTCCAGCAGAGGGCCACCCATGTTGACATCTTGCTTCTTCTTCACTACCTCCAGATAGCTTTTGGTCATGGGGGCACCAACTAGCATGGAGGAGACTTTGTCAATGTCATTTGCAACAGGGCCAGGTGTGGAGCATTTGTGAACAGTGCCACTGTGTCCAAAAGTACCAGGTCTGTCCTTATCAGCCTGGTTACTGTTTCCAGTGTCCATGTCCTCACCCAGCAGGTCATCTTCACTAGTGTCAAACTCCTCTTCAGTGTTCTTTTTCTGAGAAGGATTGTCATCCGGTCCTGGAGGTATATCTGATTGTCCACTTCCTAGATCAGCTTCCACAGAGAATTTCAGCAGATATAATTCATGGTTTATCTCCACCACTCTGTCTCTAGGTATTTTAGCAGCATCTCTCACAGCAACCTGGATTCTCACCTTCCCATAGAAGCTCCTAAAGATGGTGTGCCAGTCTATATTCACTAAAACTCCAAGTATGGTGGAAACCTGGGAGATAGTGCTCCAAGATATCCACTTAGGTGGTATTCCTTCAATAACTATCCAGTTTTCCTCCAGGTAGTCATATGCTGGCATTTCCCCCATCCAATCACTGAAGGATATAGTTACTCCCTCTTTTTTTAGGTTGATGGAAGGATATTCCACCAAATCCTTGATCTTTTTGTTAGGAGGAAACCTGACAATGTATCTTTTGCTGTCATACTTCCTGATTTGCCAAGGCCAATTGGTCTTCCACATTTCAGAAAAGCAGCCTCCCAGCTCTGATTCAGTTATCTCTCCTTTTTCAACCACAACTAGGCCCACATTTCCAAGATTCAGCCATTCTCTGTCATCCTTGTCACTAGCCTCTATGTGGAAGAAACCCAATCCATTATTGGCACTCCCCCAGTACATAGCTGCTGGATATGGTTTGTACCAAGTGGGGCAAGCATCCATGTGATGTCCAGGAGTCATGCAAATGAAACAGATCTTGGGGATGGAGCACATTCCCACAAAGTGTCCAGGCAGCCCACAATTGTAGCAGATAGCACCAATGTACTTTGGGTCGATACTGAAGGAAGCAGACTCTTCACTGTTAGAGCTAGACTGCACAGCAGCTGTCCTATTCTTCTGATTTTTCTTCTTTTTGTTCTTTCCAGGCTCTGACTGGCTGCTATGCGCGCTGCCCCCAGCGGAGGATCCACACGGCAGTTGATGTCGACGCTTCTCCTATCTACGCACCTCCCTCGTAGCTAGTCGCAATGGATACAGCTCCCCAACAACTCATCGGCCTCTACGCTCCTCCCCAAGGGAAGGTGAGAAAAAGAATAGTTGTTACTGCCGGCCTGGAGCGCCCTGCTGCAAAGGCTGGTGGCCGGAGAGCGGACGACAGCAATGCTACGAGCCCTGTTGCAATGGCGAGAGCAGTGCTCTACGACGGTGACAATGCTGCGAGCGTTGTGCGGCAATGGCGTGTGCCATGCTCCGAGCTCTGTTGCAGGCACATGCCGTGTTGATTCAGTTACCGGTGCGGTGCAGCGGGGTGACCGGATGTAGCAGCCAGGTGCGTGGTGAACTGGTGATACAAGCACAACGCGAGTCATCACATTCCGCAAGCTCGGCTTGCTAGGACTCGCCGTGTGGGCCGCCAACGCCCAACGGCAGGGGCGGTCCTACAAGGTTCGTCCGGGAACAACTGACCGCCATGACCTTGGCCCAAACCCATGTATATACATATATATAGCCCAGGAAGGAAAAGTGGGCACTCCTATTTTCTCGGAAGCAACTAGTTAACGAGCGCTCATTCGGTCGCAAAGACCACTTGCGTGTGGGCTGAGAGCACACCACTTAAGCCGCTGCCATGTGCCGCGCTCTGAGCGCTCCCTCCGAATTTTGTTATTTTTTCACACACGTTTTCTGGCTTTTAAGCGGGTTTTCTTGGGTTTTATTTTTACTTTTCGGTTTACCACTGATCTTCCTTCGCTTTTGGACCATTTTTCTGCGCGAAAAAATATGTTTTTTTTTGCTTCTATGAAAGGCATGGTTTTGCTTCCGCGAGAGGCACAGTGCCTCTCGGAAACAAGAAAAAAACACATTCTACTTTTTTTCCTTCCACGGGAGGCACGGTTTTGCTTTCGTGAGAGGCATAGCCGTGCCTCTCGGAAACGAAAAAAACATGTTTGCTGTTTTTTTTCTTCCGCGAGAAGCACGATTTTGCTTTCGTGAGAGGCATAGCCGTGCCTCTCGGAAACGAAAAAAACATGTTTGCTGTTTTTTTTCTTCCGCGAGAAGCACGGTTTTGCTTTCGTGAGAGGCATGGCCGTGCCTCTCGGAAACGAAAAAACACGTTTTCTGTTTTTGTCTGCTGCGAGAGTCACGGTTTTGCTTTCGCGAGCGGCACGGCGGTGCCTGTCGGAAAACAGAAAAAATGTGTTCTCTGTTTATTTTGCTTCCGCGAGAGGCACGCTTGTGTTGTCGCGGGAGGCACGGCCGTGCCTCCTTCGGAAAGGAAAAAATCGTGCTTTCGGTTTGGTATTTTTGTTTGTTTTTTTCGTGAAAAAAGATTGTCAAAACCTATCAACATGGGATCTAATTTAAAGACATCGACGCGAGAAATCCAACAGTGAAAACTGTTCAAGATTTGGACGCGCGATTGAAGAGATAAAACGTTTTAAATAAATGAATCTATGTAAAAAGAGAAAACTCGCAGGTTGCGACAAGTGACGCACATGCAGTGCGCCACTTATCACAACCTGAGAAGGTGGGAGTGATCTTTGCAAGAAATACTTGTCAATTAGTGATCTCATATTTTCTTTTGTTTTGCTGAGACGAAGAGCTGAATGAAGGCAAGAGAAGATAGTCGTCCTCCGGATTTATTAAAGTTTGGCTCTGGTGGCGTAGGAAGAGAAAGGTTTGTTTTTGGGCTCGAGGCAGAGGCATCACCAAGGGCAAGCAAGTAGGCTGGTTTTCCACAACAAGGGACATGGGGACCGGATGGAGCTTCCCATGACAATGGGCATTCCTTTTTGTATGTTTGGCCTCTATATATAGTGGTTAATTGTTATAGTCAGATGGTGAGTGCATTGCGGCACTTTACTTGACGTCTGTAGTAGGAGCTGATGGCAAACTTTTGTAGTGGCACACGAACAGTGTTGTCCTTCCATGTGAAATACAAAATGGCCATGTGGTAATTCTACTGCCTTTGTGCATGCATTTCTTTCCGCCTGTTATGCTGCCAAAATTTCTAGCAAATATTTCCCCGACTAGTTACACGACAAATTTTGATTTATAGCACATGGCAATTTTGTGTAAAATGGTTGGATTAATCTCTTGGAAATTTCAGGTATAATTGTGTTCTCTAGATTTTTACCATGGCAACTTGGTGATTGGATTAATTTTTATGAGAATCGATGGAACTCACATGGAATCATGGCAAATTTAGAAATCTTGTAAATAGTTGCATGGCATATTCATGAAAATTTGATTTAGAGCACATGGCAATCTTGTGTAAAATGAATGGGTTGATCATGCAATTTTTTTAGGTGTAATTCGTGTCCTCTAGATTTTTCCCATGGCTATCGAATTGCCATTTTTTTAGGGTTGCTTGGTTATTGGATTAGTTTCTATGAGAATTGATGGAACTCACACTTCACCATGGCAAATTAAGAATTTCGAAAATCTTGTAATAGTTGCACGAAAAGAAAAAGAAAATTTTGATTTATAACACATGGCAATCTTGTGTAAAATGAATGGACTGATCATACAACATTTTAATCGTTTATCGTTTCTGAATACTTGCCATGGCAAGTCTTCTCTTTTTGTGATTATGTAACTCAACATCATTTTTGTCTAGTGACAAATCAATCTATTTTAAAACATAGCAACAAAATGTAATATGTTGCCATGGCAAATTTCATGGACAATGGCAATTTTTTTATAGATACATGGTAAACCTCCATGGTGTCTAGAGGTTATTTGCCGTGCGTTTTTTCCCAGTTCAATAATTCGTCCGATTAACCATTTAACTTTCCGATTTATCTCTACTCGTAGGGTCACCGAGTAGCTAATAAATTTATAAATCAACCGATTAATTGATGAACTGGCCGATTTACCTACCGATTAGCCTATTAATCCCCAACACGCAAGCCAACCTAGCAGCTACCAGTGAAGGATTCCCTCCAAAATGGCTTTTTAGACCATGGCAAATTCACATTTTTTTTAACATGGCAATTTGCCATTACGGACCATGGTAAATTTATATTTTCAAAAAATTAAAATGTTTTTTAGACAACTAAATCCCAAAACTTTGACAAGTTTTGGAAACATTTTGCCTACATCCTGGTAATTTTGCCTTGTTAATTAACATAATGTATGGTGGTGCGATGGCAATTTTTACATCTCAAAAATAATATTCTTTCAATTCATTCACATGGCAAGTTTTGAAAACATTTTTGTCTTTAAAACCATGTTATGTTTTATATATTTGTTTGTATTGGTCATATGCATAATGCAGGAAAATTTACTTCATGCACGATGGCAATTTCAGCTTTAATTCATGTACCATGGCAAATTCTTTTACTCGTGCCATGGCAACATTATTTCATGTGCCATGGAATTTTTACTAAATAATTTTTTATATATTTCTTTTTGTTTCTCAACATGGAAAACTTACTTTTATGGATCATGACAAACTTAACTTATGTACCATGTCAAGTTTAATCCAAGTACCATGGAATTTTTTTTATTCTCATATCATGGCAAAATTACTTTAAACAAATGGCAATTTACTTATACAAAGCATCAGAATTATAATAAAAATACAATGACAAATTTTGGCATGTATCTTCCATGGCAAAAAAAATTCATATTTTTATATGCCCTACAAGTTCTAGTTCATTGAGCATATAATGGAAAAAATATTGTGTGGACTGGTCATATGGCAAATTGTTCGGACAAGTGTGTCTCATACATCATAGAAAAATTAGAACCATTTCTTCTGAATACACACATGACAAATGTATGTAAATTTGATCTTCATAACATTTTACATGTCAAAATTACTTTGTAGCATGGTAGTTTTCCTTTCATTGCCATGAAAAAGTTTCTGTTTATTGCCATATAATTTTTTAAAAATTATTTTTTGCCCTAAAAAATTTACCTCTATTTTGCCATGACAAATAAAGCATTATTGTCATCGCAAATTTACTTTAACATACATAGAATTTTTCTTTTGCCATGGCACAATTACTTTATAGACCATTGCAAACTTACTTTTATTAACATGGCAATATGTTTTTAACATACTACATGGAAAATGCATTATTTTTATATGTAGCATTAGTAATATTTCTTATATTAGACCAATGGAAAATTTTATGGTAATTTTGTTTTCCATAATTCATGGCAAATGGTAGATCATTGCATTTTTACTAGGTAGTCTTTGGACATCTAGGAAAATCATTTTGCTAGGTGCATTTGTGTTCACTTACCAACCTTTTTGTTGCTACGACAAATAACATATCGTGGTACTTTAGATTGGATACCTATTTGCCATGGCCTTTTTTTAAAGTTTGTTTCCATGTCAAACTAGTGGGATCATGGAAAATTTTGTTTGTTTCATAAGAAAAACATTTTGTGCTCTAGTTAAAAATGGCATAGTATTTGAAATATGTTTGCGTGGATTGAAGAACTAGAGGGGGGGGGGTCTAGTGGGGCTCGGCAAATTCATTTTATATATCATGGAAAATCGTTTCTTTTATTTTGCAAGATTTTTCAGTGATTCCTATTTAGCACTGTAAGCGCCCGTTCTTATTGTTTCTCCTAACGGGCGCCTACAGGCGCGCTAGTTGGGCCCGGCCCATTTGCTTTCCTCCATTTTTCTGTTAAAATGGAAAAAAGAGCGCACCATGATGGATTCGAACCAGCGACCTCCTCGTCAGCGCGGATGTGCTAACCTTTTAACCTATCTGTCTTTTATTTGTTCTTTTCCCCTTTTCCTTTTTTTGTTTTCTTTTTTTTTGTTTTTCATCTTTTCCTGTCTCGATGAATTGTTTGCAAATACATTAACTCTTTTTTTCAGATTGATGAACTTTTTTGAATTTTGATGATTTTTTTCAATTCAATGAACCTTTTGCAAACAGGAGATTTTTTTCCAATTCCGATGAACTTTTTTCAAAATTGATAAAGTTTTTTTTTCAAATTTGTGAAATTCTTTTTATGTTTGTGATTTTCATGTGGCCTCGGATTGCAAAGTGGTGGTGGAAGACTTGAAGAAGGAAACTCATCTGTTTATGGAGCTACCATACATGAAATAACATGCCACTCGTCGGGTTTTGATTTCTGTAAATTTAGCCATGAATTTAGGAGCTCGAATTTTGAAGCTCACAACTTAGCGAAACATGCTTTATCTCTCGGCGGTGGCCGTCATGTGTGGCTGGGACACCTTGGAGACCTTTGTTCCGTCCTTGTAAACATTGTGACGAATTAATAAAAGCTTCGTGAGGTTGCAAAAAAAACAAAAGGTACATATGGGTCCATTAACTATGTTTGACAAACTACCCAACTAAATCTGCGGCTAGGTGCATGTACACATATTGATCAAACTCATGCGGACCCAGCTTCTCCTGCCCATCTTCTAGCAGGTCGTACTTCCAGCTGTCTCCTCCGTCGACGCTGTCCACGTACTCCCGTTCCTCGGCCGCGGCACGCCGGCGCTTCCCCACACGGTGGATGACACGCTCAAGGGCCACGTCCACCGCGTCTTTGAACGTGGCCCCCTTGGCCGCCGGGTCCCGGTACATCACGGTGGGTATGAGCCTGATGACCTGTTCCCGCATTTGCGCCACCTTCTCTGACGGTATCTTACTGAGCACCTCCTCGATGCTGCCGTTCCGGCCGACGTCGCCGGCGGGGATGAACACGGAGTAGGTCCGGTAGTCCCTGGGCAGGTGCCAGGTGTACTGTAGGTAGGCCGACACCGGGTGGAAGAAAACCGGGATGCAGCCGGCGAGGATGGAGTCGAAGGTGGACTTGCGCGTGTACCCGTCCCCGCGCGGCTGCATGCAGAACTCGGCGCTCTCGAGTAGCCGCATGGCGTGGCCCGACGCGAAGTGCCCTGGCTTCGTCACCGCCGACTTGCCGAGTAGAGAGCACCGGCTCGACCGGCCGCACTGCTCGATGATGTGGGCACGCACGGTTCCCATATCGCCACCACGGGGCCCGCCGGCGAAGCACCAGAGCAGGCTGCGGTGCGCATGGCGCATGCGGTCCTGCCAGCCGGCGACGTCGGCGTCGGACGAGGGGTGGAAGTGCGACGGAAACGGCACGGCGAAGTCGTGGCCGTGCCACGGACTGGCCTCAGTGGTGAGGAACGTGGCGTTGCGGATGGCCGGGTAGGTCATGAGCGCGTTGCCCCAGCCGTCGGCGTCGGGGCGGCGGAGGAAGTCCCACGTGCCCCGCCCGGAGACCAGGAAGTGGTCGCGCCCGCCCATGGCATGCCACTCGGGCCGCTGTGCCAGCCAGTCTACCAGGTCCCGCGACAGAGCGTCCCGCACCGCGAGGTCGGCGTTGTCCAGGTGCATCGCCGCGTCGAGCCCGGCGTAGAACGGGACGTACACCGCGGAGGCCGCGGCGGGGTCGGCCGTGAGGCACTCGTGCCGCCGCATCCTGGCGTGGAAGATCATGCCCAGCATGTACTGGTCGGTGTTGTAGGCGCCCCGCTCCGGCAGCCACCCGGCCTCGCCGCTGCTCGTGATGGGCGGGCCGAACCCGTCGTTGGCCACGTCCTTGCACACGTCGGGGGAGCCCGAGATCCGGCGGCAGTCGCGGACGAGGTCGGCGTTGAACCGCGGCGGCAGGTCGTACATGTACACGTACCGTCCGGCGCACGGGTCCCGGCGGAAGATGCGGGACGCCGAGAAGAAGGCCGACGGCTTGGGCTGGAGCACGGTGGGCGACGCTCCTGCGGCGGCGTCGCCTGAGGATTGCACGCTGGTGTTGAAGTGGTGAAAGAATACCAGGGCCCACAAGACGGTGTAGAGGAGACCGACGTAGAACAGCCGGGACGGCCGCCGGGCGCCTCTCTCGGTGTGCGGCTTGCCGTCGGCCACGGCCGCGGCGTCGAGCTCTCTCTGGATGTTCCGCGAGAAGGGCTTCATCGTCGGTGGTGCTGGCTCCAGCGCGGATCTGCAAGCAGACAAGGAGTGCGCGCGGCAGGTGCTCCAACCAGTGCAACCAAGTACGTACCCGGGCGGTGTGTGCGAGCACCTGAGAAGGATTAAATTTTTTTTTAGCATCAGTACAGACACAAGCGCTCATATACACGCGCATACACTCATCCCTATGAACGCACACACGCACACCCTACCCCTATGAGCACCTCCGAGAGACTGAGCCGACATATCATCTTGAGATTTACGAAGTCACCATAGGCGTCTCGTCGTCGACGGGAACGTCTCCTCCCACTTAAAGCGCATCGCCGGAAATCCTGAAACAAATCCAGGAATAATGCGAGCACCAGAATTTGAACCCTGGTGGGTTGGGAATACCACTGTCCATCTAACTAACTCAACCACAGGTTGATTCACAGAGAAGGATTAATTAGTACGTACACAGCCGTTGACGCAGTACAAAATGCAAACAATATTTCATTATGGCATCGAGGTAAAATTCAATCCAAGCTCGTACGTAGTACTTGTCGAGTTGACTTCACTAATGGCACTACACATGCATGTTCCCCAATTTGCTAAACCTATCTCCTTCTTAAGGCTGGTCACAATGGGCAGGAACATAAGCTAGTAACCTACACATTTCCTTAGACTATGTTACTAACTCCATAGTGGGTAGGAACATGTATGTAGTGTCATGCAACGATGTATTTATTAGGTCATAGACTCATTGTTTCTTGAAGTGTGTGATGTTTCGTAACTTAGCTAGTTACCACAAGCATCTCTCTCTTCATTAAATATGTGCCACATAAGCAAAGTTGCATTGAAATATGTGATGTTACTCCTAAGTTCCTGCCACAATGCGCTGGGGCATCAACTAGTTCCTATATAATATTCCTACCCTTTTAACTAAAGGTGGTTGCGGGTATATAAAAAATGCAGGTTGCTGAGAGTGATCACTCACTAAGTTGATCATCTTGGCAGAAATCTAGCTCAAATGTGCAAGTCTAGCTAGCACTTCCTTTGCAATCTTGCAAACTAGACAGAACTGCTTCTAGAAGATTTTGAGAGATGGGCTAGCTGGCATGTGCTGAATCTTTGTGGGTGGCAATGATGTAGGCATATGGGCTAGCTAGTTGGAAAAGTTTCAGCTCATTTTGATCATCTATGAAGATACTTCCTTCACATAATTGAAATCTGGACAGAAACTTAGACAATTCATTGAGGAAGATTGGCTGGTTTGAGCTGATTTTTGGTTTGCAGAGGTATTATATCCATGTGAACTACTCTGCAAAATTTCAGCTCAAGAAGATCAGTGGATAAAGAACTTCCTTTACAAAGTTTCAAACACGGTAGAAACTTGAATTGGATCTCGTGCTCAAAATTTGCAAACAGTGGCTAGGCATTTTGATGGACCTGAGGTTTATAAGGATGGGGAAAGCTCCACAATTTATTTGAGATTTTTCGTGACTACCAAAATGGTAGTTTCTTTGGAAAGGGGCAGAAATGCAATATTGGATTTATAAATGAAAATGTAATTTCCCTTTTTTAATCTTGTCCAATATTTTTACCAGAGCATGATTTAGACACAATGATCAACTCCACAATTTTTCAAAAAAAGGGATGTGTGGCTATCCCTCGGGATTCAATTCCTCGGAAAGGCGGAGAGAGGAATTAATTCTAGATGAAAAATATTGCATACGACTTGGCAATATTCGTGCACATCTAGCGTTTATGGAAATAGGAGGACCTCTAGGAATTCTTGGAGGATCAACAAAGCGAAGGAAATGAAGGTTCCTTTGTAACCACAAAGATAGGATTCCAAATTCCGAATTTTGGAACTTGAGTTTGGATGGGGTTTTTGTTATTCTCGCTGGATTCACCTGGTCATTCACTAGACTCCAAAGTAAATTTTGGAAAAGGAAAGCTAGGAGGGAATAACAACACAAAAATCGATAACCCGATTTTTTGGGGTGTTACATATAGCGGGTTAGGATGGGCCGGCGGGCCGGCTGTAGGCGCTGTTCTGCTATCCGTTGCCTTGTGAGCGTAAGATAGTAAGGCACGCCCAATGGGCTGGCCCAACTATGCAGAGTTAGTTTAATTTATTTTAATCTGTTTTAAAAGATTGTCATGGTTTTTAACATATTTGGGGGCTTAAACATACTTCAAAATTTATGAATTTTTTATTAGCCTATCTGGTCCAAGACAAACCCACATAAAAATTTTCAACATTTTTGGAGCGCATTTATATTTTATATGGAAACAAATCCATTTTAGTTAATTATTGGGGTTGAACTGTAAGTGCGTGATATATTGCTCCAATTTTTTTGGAATGATTTTGATAGCTTCCTAGTAATATTGGAAGGCTAGATATAGGTCTTCAAGAGTCCACCAAGTGAAATTCCTCAATTTAAATAGATCATGATCTAACCAATTTATTATATTTGCATTTTAACTAGGGTTTAATTAAAAATCCAAACTAAATCCTTTTAATACTTAATAACATTTGGAGGGCCCACATGATGAACATGACGCCATGTCCAACATTATTAGGGTTTTAAGAGAGGCATTTTGGAAAATTGACAAAATTTTAGGGTTTTGCCCTTTAGAAAAAGATGAGGGTTGAATTAATCCTCGATTTCGTATTAAAATTAAATAAATATGATGATGATGAGATGATCATGATGCACAAATCAACTCCTAATAATTATTGGTCCTGGGCTGTTACAAGTATGGCCAATTGTAAAATCCCTTCATTAAGGACACAGTCAAAAATAATTTGTTTCAAATAAAAGGAAATACCACTGCAGAAGATCTTACTTTTTTGGACCACACATAGTCAAAAAGATGTCGGTCAGTGCAGAAAACACAGCGCCACCAACATCGATGACAACATGGGCGGCCCAGAACAAAATTTGAGTGAGTCAAAAACTATATTCTCTTTGGTTCAATGGAAATGTGGAGGAACAACATAGGAGCGGGAATTTTTTTGGTGGCTCTTTTTGGTTTAAAGGAATGGAGCGGGAATTCACTTAGTTAATGCCACTGGATCAGAGGCTCGAAAAAAGCTCCATCATACTGCTAAGAGTACGGAATTCACAATGTTAGTTTCGTCAAAAAAGGATGTTGTTCCTCATGTTATTATGGTGTATTCCTATATGGCATGTCCGTAATGAATTTACCCATGACAAGCCAATCATCCCGGTTGAGGCCTCGAAGAAATTCCTATGCAGCTATGTGGAATCGTTGCTACTGATTAAACAACACTAAGGGGTGGATTTGTTGAAGGGTAAACATGTTGTTATTTTCTCATGCCAGGCAAGTCATAAGGTAGCTGGGACGACGTTGGTGGAGATTGTAAACTGGGTTCCCCCTCATCCAGTGGTGTTGCCAAGCTAAACATCGACGGATCCTTCGTCCAAGCGAACGGAACGGCGGGCGCCGGAATGATACTCAGAGACCACAAAGGTACGGTAATGTTTGCGGCTTGCAGGTCGCTCTTGAACTGCTCGGGTGCTCTTGAGGCCGAGCTTGCGGTGTGCGATGAGGGCCTATGAATGGCGTTACACTGGACTCAACTACCGCTTCAGGTGGAAACGGATTGCTCCAAAATCATCAAGCTGCTTAACTCTAGTCTGACAGATCGTTCTAGTAACATGCATCGCCGCGTCGAGCCCGGCGTAGAACGGGACGTACACCGCGGAGGCCGCGGCGGGCCCGGCCATGAGGAACTCGTGCCGACGCATCCTGGCGTGGAAGATCATGCCCAACATGTACTGGTCGGTGTCGTAGGCGCCCCGCTCCGGCAGCCACCTGCCCTCGCCCACCGCCCGTGATGGGCGGGCCGAACCCGTTGTTGGCCACGTCCTTGCACACGTCGAGGGAGCCCGAGATCCGGCGGCACTCGCGGACGAGGTCGGCGTTGAACCGCGGCGGCAGGTCGTACATGTACACATACCGTCGGGCGCACGGGTCCCGCCGGAAGATACGGGACGCCGAGAAGAAGGCCGACGGCTTGAGCTCGAGCACGGTGGGCGACGCCACCACCGCGTTATTACCTGATTGCACGCTGGTGTTGAAGTGGTGGAAGAATACCAGGGCCCACAAGACGGTGTAGAGGAGGCCGAGGTAGAACAGCCGGGACGGCCGCCGGGCGCCTCTCTCGGTGTGCGGCTTGCCGTCGGCCACGACCGCGGCGTCGAGTTCTCTCTGGATGTTCCGCGAGAGGGGCTTCATCGTCGGTGGTGCTGGTGCTAGATCCAGCGGGGATCTGCAGGCTGATCGACAAGAAGGACTGCGCGCGTGCAATAATAACCAGCGCAACCAAGTACACAGCCGTTGACGCAGTACAAAATCCAAACAATATTTCAGAATGGCATCGAGGTAAAATTCAATCCAAGCTCGTACGTAGTATATTTAAAAACTAAAAAGTAATTAAATTAAATAGAAAAATCATTGTTCATCTGTTTCGGACCGGGCTAGGCATTTTAGACCAGGCTTTGTTAAGGCTGGCCCAAAACCTGGCGTGGCCCCTGGTATCCCAGAGAACAGCCTCTAGGTCTAGGGTAATGCACGGTAAGCCAAAATAAATCCCGTGTGCTTCCAGCATGTAAAAACAGACACGTACCTAATCCCGTCTTCTCCTATTAATGGAGGTTAGCCTCGAACCGTGACTTCCATGGCGCCGCCGTTGAGGCCTTGGGCGGATCTCCACGCCGATCTCTTACTCGTCATCGTGGACCACCTGCGATCGCTGAGGGACTACGTCTCCGTCCGCGGCGTCTGCGCCGCATGGCGGTCCGCACTACCTTCCGCGTCGCCGTGCCTCCTCGTCCTCGACGACTTGCAGCCTCTCGTTTCAAAACCGGTGCAACACCTTGGCTTCCCTCCTTACAACACCCGCGCATACGCCCTATCCATCCCCATGCAGCGCACGTTCCACCTACCCATGCTCCGGTGGCACAGCAGCAGCGTCATCGGCTCCAGCAGAGGCTACCTCATCATCGCCAGTGGCGTCGACCGGCGTCGTCCTGGGGTCTTGTTACTGAGCCCCGTCACCGGCGAGCAGATCGAGCTCCTTCCTCTGCCGAACAAGCACTGCCCCTGCCCACGCAGAGTCGTGCTTGGGCCGAACCCAAGGCCTGGTTGCTACACCGCCGTAGCCATCTTCTACCATGAGTACGCCACCAAGGTCGCCTACGTGACCAGCGGGGACGCGGAGTGGACGATCGCCAAAGTTGGCGTGAATGGAGCGAAGCTGGTCGATCTGATCTACAATGCCGAACGCGGCCGTGTATATTGCCTCGATGAACACGGGGACGTGCAAGTTCTCCACATCCCCCGATGCGGCCGAACGCAGGAACACACCGTCACGCCCTTGCTGGCTGACCGTGTCGGTCCTACCTTCGCCCCACCTTACCAAGCCGTGTCCAGCAAAATATCTTTCATGCGCCTCTTCTTTTGCGAGGGCGCTCTATACCAGGTGTGGCAGAACACCGGGGTGACCATGCGGTTTCGGTTACCGGCTGGCGGTGTATTCACAATGTCCACAGACGAGATACTCGTTCTTAGGTATTACCCAGAGCGCCGTGGGTGTTTGACATGAGCACGAGTACCTCCAAGCGGTGTGTTCTTCCTCGTAGTGTAGGAACGTCAAGATGTTGGTACTTTAACAATGACTGAGACTACGAAGAGTTAAAATCAGTTATTCTCATGTTCTTTGCATGCCCTCGACCCTCGTACAGTATTTCTTGGTCTCTTACAGGACTTTGATTATTTTTGGCACTCTGCATCAAGATGTTGTGCATGCAACCCTTCTCCCCACTTTATGTGTGTCTTACATTTCTAGGTTTTTTTATTGTTTTACTCTAATTAAGGACATGTCATGGGCGGACCCGCAAACCTCCCGCAACCGTCCGGGCCGTGTTGTTTGGTCCGCGAAAGTCATCCAACGCGGGCATGTATTGGTCCGCAGCGCGGTCCGGATGTATTTTCTCCCGCCAAAACAGAGACAAACGTGAGGGAGTTTTGCATGAGTCCGGACATCTGCATGACCAACAAAAAGCTGCCAGGTACCGTCTGTGCTCTACATCCGCCCACGATGGCTAGTATTTAGGGGAATGCATTGTGCTAATTACAACGGATAGCTAGCGTTTTGGTGGAAGATAGTCCGGCATAGTGTATTTCATTTGACGGAAGCTGCTAATTAATATTTTTGTTAAGAAAATTAGTTAGTCATTTGTCGGAAGGTGCTCATATCAATTGGTGGAAGGTTGGCTTCCGCCTTTGCATGTCATGCTTAGATTTGGCGGAAGGTGCTCATATCATTTGACGGAAGGTTCGTCAGAATATTCATAATGAGAGGTTATAAACATGAAGAATTGAATCTCTAAAAAAAGCAAGTTGTAATGAAAATTGTAGTTTCGTCTTTGAAGGGCTTCATAAATTACCTAGTAGTTTACCACTTAGTTAAGCGTCTATCCTGTACAAATAAGCATCGGTGCTTAAGGAAATCCTGGTTTATTTCTCTAAGCACCTCTCCTAAGCACCTTCCATTGTACAAGGCCTAATAGGTAGTTTGCTCGATCGTTAGGGGGGGCCAGGCCCTGCTCGCCCCCCTGGCTCCGCCACTGCGTAGGAAGGCCAAGATGTTGGTACTTCAACAATGACTGAGACTACAACAACACAACAGAAACACCGAGCAACGATATGAATCACGAAGACTTAAAATAAGCTATTCTCATGTTATTTGCATGTCTAAAGTATTATTTCTTGGTCTCTTACAAGACTTCGGTTATTTTCAGCCCTCTGCATCAAGATGATGTGCATGCATCCCTTCTCCCCACTTTATGCATATTGTACATTTCTAAGTTACTTAATTTAATTATAATGTCCTGGTTAAGTTGATATGGATTTATGTTTCTTAAACAATCCTCTGGCTAAATTGTAATGTCCTAATTAAGTTGCTATGTATTTATGCTTTTTAACCAACCCTCTAGCTAAATTGGATGATACCAAGCTGTTTGAGTTAGCTTGGCAAATCCTGCTCAAAGCAACAGACACAACTGTTGAGATGTATATTGCATGTCTATTACTTGTACAACAAGCCCTCCTCCTGTCATGTATAGTTGAGGACATGGCCAACCCGTTGTAGCTATATTTGTACGTGCATATGCACCCGATGAATATATCGTTACAAATGGGTGAACTTGAAACCGGGAGAGGATTGAATCAAGAACTTGGGCTTAGAAGAGCCGGTGATACTCGATGGGGTTCCCATTTCAATTCTCTCTTGAATATGATTGCCATGTTTCCCTCGGTAATTGAAGTCATTGATGATATTGCGGAAAATGGACCCAAAGCTATTGATAGGCTTAAAGCAAAGGGGGTATTGGATACTATACAAACATTCGATTTTGTATTTATGATGCATGTCATGAAGGTTATACTTGGGATTACAAATGATTTGAACACCTCTTTGCAAAGGAAGGACCAAGACATTATCAATGCTGTCTCATATCTTGGTACAACTAAGAGGAGGCTACAAGAGATGAGAAATGAAGGCTGGGAAGGTATGCTTAGCAAAGTTATTCAGTTTTGCATCAAACATGATATTTCACTTCCAGATATGGATGCCATGCATGTTCCCCGAGGATCAAAGTCAAAGAGAAGAACCCAGATTGATGGCGTATCAAATGAAGATTACTACCAAAGTGTCATGTATGCTATCATTGATCTGTTGCATGTTGAGTTGAATGAACGGTTCAGCGAAACCGGCACTACCTTGCTACTTGGAATGGGCTGTTTGGATCCTTCAGGTTCTTTCTCTAACTTTGACAAAGAAAGAGTATTGGCCATGGCTCGTTTATATCCTGATGATTTTGTTAGTGAAAGCAAGGTAGAAGAACTTAGTTGCCAACTTGATAACTTTATTGCAAACATCCGCGAAGACTCCAGATTCTCAGACTTGAAAGGTGTTGGTGAACTTTGCCAAAAGTTAGTTGAAAAAAAAAAGCATACAACCTTTCCTCTGGTTTTTCTTTTGCTGAAGCTTACATTCGTTTTACCCGTCGCCACTGCAACGGTTGAGAGAGTATTTTCTGCAATGAAATACATCAAGTCTGATTTGCGAAACCGAATTAGCGACGACTTTCTATCCCATTGTTTGATTACTTATGTCGAAACTGATGTATTTCAGTCGATTAGTACTGAGGCCATCATGCGTACCTATCAAGGTTTCCATGAATGTAAGGGGCTGTTACCGTAGCTTTTCTTTACATGGTGAGTATCATGATGTACTACTGTACTCTGGTTATTGTAATGACAATTTGTTCCAATGTTTTTTTAAATGCACTGGTTATTGTACTACTGCACTGCTTATTGTACTGACAATTAGCGTGTAATGTTTTTTTCTAGAGAAGATTAGCATGTAATGTTATAGCTTGACCCCACAGAGTTTGAGTCCTGGAGCCGCCGTTGACGCTAGGCGTCATCCGGCTGATCCGCGCGTGGGATCAGCCGGGTCCCCAGCCACTCGATCGTTCGACCCATCCATCTTACAAGCCGTTTGATCCACCGGAGGCAGCCTGTTTTTTTTAACATAATATAGACGCAAGCGCTCGTATACACACGCATACACTTATCTCAATGGACGCACACACGCACATCTTATCCCTATGAGCACCTCAGAAAGACTGAGCCGGCATATCATTTTGAAATTTACAAAGTCACCGTAGCCACGTTGTCGTCAACGGAAACGTCTCCTCTCACTGAATGCACATCGCCGAAAATTCTCAAATAAATCCAAGAATAAATGCGAGCACTAGGACTTGAAACCTGATGGGCTGGGGATATCACAGTCCCTCTAACCATCCAACCACAGGTTGGTTCGCAGGAGGCAGCCTGTTTAAATCACTCTTTTCGTGGGTGCTGGTGGACCCCACGTGATTGGTTTAATAGCAGCAACGTACACGTGACCCAGCGAGGTGTTTTTAGTTCAGGTAATCTAAGTAGTACTGTCAGTTAAGTAGCTAGTCGTCCATTGCCCAAAAAAAGCAAGTCATACATGCTCACGCAAGGACACTAGCTGCTTTGAATACAGCGGCGGGGTGTCTGCTGCGTGCAAGGTCAAATGTGCTGCAAGTCGAGACAGACAATGTCGCGAGAGGTGGTCCGGCTGTTAGGGATGTAGTGTGAGGGAGCGAGCCCGACTGCTTCGATGATGGCAGCGATGCTACGAGGCCTGCTGCAATGGAAGCCCGCTTCGACGACGGCGGCGATGCTACGAGGCGTGCTGCGACGGAAGCCCGGTCGCTTCAGCGGCGGCGGCGATGCTACGAGGCGTGCTGCGACGGAAGCCCGGCCGCTTCGACAGCGATGGCGATGCTACAAGGCATGCTATGACGGAAGCTCGGCCGCTTTGACGGCGGCGTGGCCGCATCAATGATGTTGTAACGACATGCTTCGACGGCCGTGGCGATGACGCGGCGATGCTGTGACGGCAACCCGGCTACTTCGACAATGTCGTGATGACATGCTTTAACGTGGTATGCTTTGACAGTTGCGCGATGCCACGACGACAACATGTTTGCTTCAATGATGTTGCGACTGCTGTGGCGGGTGCTTCGACAACCGCGGCGATGCTACGACGGTAACCCCGCTACTTAGATGATGTTGTGACAACGTGACGGCTGCGGAGATGTTGCTACGAACCGCGATGTCGGCATGTTTCAAACGGTCGTGGTGATGCTGCGTCGAGGTGCTTGGATGATCACGGCCATGCTCCAACGAAGGCCCGACTGCTTTGATGATGTTGCAACAGCGTTTTTTTTTTGTTTGAAGTTAACAGCATTCTTTCTTTCCCTGTGTTGAGATTATCTGCACGTGCATGTGTAGGTATGTGCTAAGCACTAATAGTGAAGTACGTATATATATATGGAAGTAAGAGGAGCACTCGGCTTCAGGAGTCGCGATAGGTAGCGTAACTTCACATGGTGACAGCGAGACGCTCCGCACCACACGATCGGGTGCGTGCGATCGCACAGCCCCGGGGGCGGCTGACGAAGCCAAGGCTTCATCCGACTAATCGTTTCGTTTTCCAATAATAAAGGAGTAAATAGAGGAATAACTCTTAGTGCAGTATATTTATACTCCTCTAAATAAAAGCCGTTTCCAAACGAACTCTCAATAGTGGAGTAAAACAAAATCAAAGCATATCCGGTGCAAATTAAACCACATTCGTTGCAAATTCGGCAACATAATTTTAAATGCACTGCAGATTTAATATATTACATAGAACTACTCGCAAAAAAATATTACATAGAACTAAAACTAGACTCTACATATTTAGATAAAAATCTAACCTAATCTGGTTCATCGGATTCTTCCACGAGCTGCTTTCATTCCCTTCTAGACATGCCGCCAACCATCAGGTCCGCCCAGTCGTTGCCACCATTGTTGGAGCCATCATCATGCTCATTGCCGTCGCCTTCGCCCTCGCCATCTTCATCGCTGCATAGGTCGATGACCTCGGTCCTCCCCATTGCGTACTGCGCGTACAGTCGTCGTTCTGCCTCTACGCGCTCCGGGAAGAGGCGGCGGAACTCGGCCATGTATGCCTTGTTGGCGGCCTCCGCCACGAGCATCTCGCGGGCCACCCGGTCCTAGCGCCTCTCCCATGCGTTGGTCTCCCGGTTATCCACTGGCGGCTCCACAGGCGGCAGATATCCATTGGGGAAATTACGGCGGCCGACAGCACCATAGAGGTGCACCGACTTGATGTTGTATGCACGCGCCGCCGCCGCCGCCGAGTGGAAGGAGCCCAGCCAATGGGTCTTCCCGGTGTCGCGGTCGTATATTTCCGTGACCCAAGTCCCTCATGGCGCTCGTGCACGCCATGGTACCTTGGCACCGGCGGTAGGGGTGGTGGGATCTCGGGGGCTGCGTCTGGAGGAGGAGCCACCGCCGGTGTGGGAGGAGGAGGTGGACCGGCTGCGGCCTCGGATTGGTGGTTAGGAGTGGCCGCGGCATACGGATCCGCCGGCCACACGCTGTGGACGGCGGTGGGGAGCGATGCGGCCTCCGAATCCGGCCATGTCGCCCGTGGGATGAGTGGATGGGTGGCGGCCAACGGGTTGCGGGGGTGGTGTGGATTGGGTGTGGTGGCGGCAGAGGATTGAGCGCCGCGTGGGAGGGGAAGAAAGGGGAATTTTTTTACTCCTTGGCCAAGCGAGCGAGTGTATTTACTTCTCGGTCATTGCTCCGAGTAAAGTTTATAGTCCTCTATGGATTTTAGGAGATCAGCTAGGTCCGAATTATAGGTGTATACCGGAACTTTTACTCCTCTAACCGGATTTAGAGAATCGGCTAGAGATGCCCTGAGCTTCCAGAGGCGAAAACCAAGAAAATTTCACTCAGCCTTTTAATTTTCAAGATTTCAGAAAAAAATTCTGGAAAATTAATGTTTTCTTTATTTTGGATAAATCCGAATTTGAAGAATTGAATAAGCTAGTATATTTGCAGGCCACACACCCACCACGAAAGCCCATAGAGTCACCCGATCGACGATCCATTCAGCAGTATCCATCCATGAGACCATGACCGAGATCCAGCCGTAATGGTAACTGACTCTAACCTCTATCCTTGCGTCTCGGCTAAAATCCCAACTGCCTTCCTTCTAATAAACTCATCAATCAATGGAAGCCAGGCACGCATGATCTTGTGCAAGGAAAATCGCTAGCCTCCATGGGCTGTGTCATGTCCAGCTCCTCCACCCTGACTCCCTCCGCCGCCGCCGTCAAGCCTCAGACCGTCTCACCCAGATCAGCCTCGCATGTTCTGGTTCTCTACATTAACGTGTACCCGACATACCAAGGGCTCGGCAACGGCAAGTGCGTCAAATCGGAGACCTTCCTCGCCGGAGGCCGTCGCTGGTACGTCGAGTTCTACCCCGACGGCCATGGCCCGCAGGACGCCGGCTGGATATCCGTCTTCCTCTTCCTCGTCCCGGCACGCGCCTTCGAGGTCGTCACGACGCAGCTCAAGATCAGCCTGCTCGACGCCCACGGAAAGCCGGTGCCGACCTACGGCAGCGGAGGTGCATGGAGGTGCTGCACCTTCTCCACCAATGAAGGGTCGTGGGGTTACTCTCGGTTCATCACCAGGGCTGATCTCGAGAGATTAGGTCACGTGTCGTGGGAGAACGGTGGTTTCAGTGTCCAATTCGACATCATTGTGTCCAAGGAGAGTTCCACAGAGTACGTCCCTGGCCGGAACCGTGATCGCATGCTGGTGCCGCCAATGGAAATTCTCCATGATCTCGGTCAGCTCCTCTCCTCCGGTGAAGGGGCGGATGTCACGTTCGAGGTCGGCGGTGAGATGTTCTCCGCACACAGGTGTGTCCTTGCCGCTCGTTCCTCTGTCTTCAGGGCGGAGCTTCTGGGTCCAATGAAGGAGAGCACATCAATGTGCGTGCAAATAGAGGACATGGAGCCAAAAGTATTCCAGGCATTGCTTCATTTCATCTACACCGATTCGGTGCCTGAGATCGACGATGCCGACGCACTAGGGATGATCCAGCATTTGCTTGTTGCCGCGGACAGGTACGGCCTCAAGAGACTGAAGCTGACCTGCGAAGAGAAACTATGCGGTTACATCAACACTAGCACAGTGGCCACTACAGTGGCACTCGCCGAGCAACATGCTTGTCCTGCACTCAAGGAGGAATGCTTCAGATTCCTCGAGTCCTGTAACAATAGCATGCTGGATCTGATCACACGGAGTTCTGACTTTGAGCATCTAGCAAGAAGTTGCCCGTCTATTATGAAGGAGCTTATTCCCAAACTTGCTCGGAAGCCCCCTTGTGTAAAAAAATATAGCAACATGTAACTAGCTATATTATTGAGGAAATTGCCAAAGTCCACATTTAGTGATCAACTGCTGTCGACGAGGATGCGCATGATGGCCAAAGAATGTACTGGACTGGTAGTACTGCTATCTTTTTGCTTGGTCACGGTGCACAGCACACCTTTTTATTTAACGTTTGAGTATTACTACGGAGTCATTGATTATTTGAATTATCGAATTTTACGGTGTGCTGTCAATGAACTAGGTATCATCGAGTTTGCAGCTCATACATTATTATTGAATTACATGACTCAATTGGATCCCAAGGTGGTTAGTTACTTCTGTTGCTTAAAGCTTTGTGTCTATCTCTGTCATTCTCCTATGTGTCATCCTTTCAGCTAGCATACATTGTTCGTCTGTAATGAATTCTACTCCCTCCGTTCCTAAATATTTGTCTTTCTAGAGATTTTAACAAGTGACTACATACGGAGCAAAATGAGTGAATCTACACTCTAAATTATGTCTATATACATCCATATGTGGTAGCCCATTTGAAATCTCTAAAAGGACAATTATTTAGGAACGGAGGGAGTACACAAGAAGAAGATGGCATACATTGTTTGTCTGTAATGAATTCGACAAAAGAAGAAGAAAATTACATTTATTCGATTATCTTTGTTGTACTAATTGCTCTTGCAAAAAGATGTAATCTTGAAATCTATCACTGATATGAAGCAGGTACTATGATGTTATGCATTTGTATGGAGCTTCTGGCTGAAGGTCTTGCTAGTACTTAGACTCAACGTGATCCTCCACATGCCAGACATATTAAAGTATAAATCGTGAATTTGTATTAATTACTGGGTGGAAAATCAGAAGATAGGTAAATAGCAGAGTTAAGGATTCAATCTAATTGAACCTTCATCTCCTCAATCAAAAACCCATTTTGCGCTGTCAATTCTATTTGGAGATGTTAGTTGTTAACTCTGAAAATTTGCGCACAGTATGCGGTTTAGGTCAGATTCTCGGCAACCAAGGCTAGCATCGATGATATATTCTACGTGTATATATACTACTATATTTTTTGGTTTCTATGTATGCTGTTGTAAGCTGGTTTAGTACAGATGCATCTGGTATAGTCAAGGCTTGCCTATGTATCCTAAAGATGTATCTGGCATCATCACATATACAGATGCACTTGGTACCTTTGTAGGAAGGTACATTTTTTTTGCGAATAGTAGGAAGGTACATTTAACTAATGATAACTTAGCTTAACACAACTCACATGAGAGTAAAAATATGGTTTTTGTGACGAAGGCGAAACAATTTAAAGTTTCCGTGCCCATTTGCCAAATTGGGATATCTGAAATTGTCGTAATGATTTCGGTTTTAACAAGGTTGGAGTTTCAAACTTCTTACATGCCATGTGCCACTTGGGTGCACTCACTTGGAGATTATATTAATATAGTTTTTGCGATGAAGGTGGAACAATTTGAAGTTTATGTGCCCATTTGCGAAATTGGGATATTTGAATTTGACGTAATGATTTCGGTTTATACAAGGTAGGAGTTTCAAACTTCTTACAGGTCATGTGGCACTTTGGTGCATTAACTATGGATGCTGGTCTAGCAATAGAATTTGTGACGTATAAGTGTGCCATGTGAACATTTTTTTTCCTGATCGACATGGCTTATGGCGTACTTTGCATCTGCTAAGGATTAGAGGATGTTTAAAACTTCATAATAAAGATGATTGAGAATTTATAGAAAGTGGTTGCACACGAGCTGCTATATTTTATTCACAAGGTAGTGAAATATAATAATCGATCCAAATTAGAAACTAATAATTATTAATATAGGATTTTTTTGCAAAAAATCAGATCCATAAATAAAAAGTACCAGAAGCACAAAGCACCTCAAACATAAAATAAATACATTAAGGTCCATGACCACCAAACGACCACAGTCGCCACAAGAATGAGCCGCCAACAGTTGCTGTCGCTGCTCCTATGTTGGAGCCGGCCTAACCTTGTCGATAATAGCCGAAAAGCCTTCATGCAAGGATTAGCGCCCTAGAGCAGCAGCCATCGCCGTTGAATTCGTGAATCGATCTGAAAAATCTGACACCAAATCTCGCCATTGTGTACGCACAACGAGAAACCGTAACCTCTCCGCCCCGGGGAGCTAGAATGAATCAACACCAGAGCTCCATCTAATCCGTCCCAATTGACGAACTTAAGGACGATCGGAGATCGAAAGACTAACTGGAGAAAGAAGCACCGCCATCCGTCCAAACGTCGCCCCTACAAGGAATAAAACGTACCTATCTACTAGCCAGAGCTAAGAATCAGGATTTTCCTCCCCGCTACCGGCTGTCGGAGCGACGGACAGAGAGGAGACGAATCCACAGGATCATCGGTAGAGATAGGGGGGAGGAAGGCTTTCCTCTAGTCGCCTTGCAAGAGGTGAAAGAAAAAACATAAATATAGCACTGTCTAGAAAAAAATCAACAGATCATGAGAAAACTGGAGAGAAAATATTCACGAGCCTCGGATGTGTTCCTATGAGCTGGCCACATGGATATGAAGTTCGGGCTCTTCGGCCAATTTGGATTGCAATCTAGCAATAGTATTTGTGACGTATAAGTGTGTCATGTGAAATTTTCTGAAACCACCACGGCCTTCTGCACACTTACCTTGTACTATATGCTATTAAAAAGTGTCTTACATTATGGGACGAAGGGAGTAGGTGTCATAAATTAGCAGATGTTTTTTTTAAACACAGTACAGACGCAAGTGCTCATATACACGCGAGCCGGCATATCATTTTGAAATTTATGAAGTAACCATAGGCACCTCATCGTCGACGGGAACGTCTCCTCCCACTAAATGCGCATCGCCGAAAATTTTGAAATAAATCCAGGAATAAATGCGAGCACCAGGTTGAATCTTGGTGGGCCGAGGATAGCACAGTCTCTCTAACCATCCAACCACAGATTGATTCGCGAATTAGCAGATGTATAAACTGATGTAGAAGGCAGAAAATAATTGCCTTGTCAAATCAAAATTTATAGAGGTCGGATCGGATGAGCTACTAGTTTCCATATGGTAAATGATATAATAATGACTACAAATCACAAACTAAAAAGGTGAATATAAGTCTAAAAAAAATCTGCAAAACATGAGAAGACAGAAGAGAAAACAGCGGCGGCCATCGGATGCATCATCATCTTGGGTTGCCTTGGTCCCGGGCGGTGCGGCTTCGCCAACCCGATATCAGAAGGGTCCTCCGTATCCGTTGCGTGGCCGCCAACGACGTTGTCCTCGTGCTTGCACATGTCCTCCTGAACCATGCTGCTGCACGGGAGCTCCGCCTCCTCGAGATCATCACAAGCATCCGTGGCCGTGCTGCCAACCACTCTAGCCGCCGACGTGACGACGACATCGATGTCGCACCGGACGATGAAGCAGTCGTCCACGACGTAACCCGACTTCTCTAGCTGGTCTCTTCCCATGAACCTGGACCGTTCCCCGATGACATGGCCGTTGAACTTGAAGACGCCGCCGAAACTGGAACGGTAGTGCTTGAGCTTGGTCGGCGCCGGCTTCTTGCCGTCGTGAGGGACGAGAGAGAATCGGACGTTTGCGTTGACATGGCTGAGGACGTACTTGTCGACGATGCTGAGGGCGAGAGAGATGCCGTCGGCGTTGTTCCACCACCCCCCGTTGGGGTAGTAGTGGATCCGCCAGCGGTGGCCGGCGGCCTCGAACTCGCCCGACGGGGCCGCCACGCCGTTGCCGAGGAGCTTTGTCTCTGTGTAGCCGTTGATTCTGAGGACGTGGCTGCCGGTGGTCACCGTGGTGGTTAGGGTCGAGGTGGAGGCGTTGTCTATCATCATAGTCGATCGCAGTGCATAGGTTGTGGCGATGGATACCGGCTGGAGCTACATATATTCACATGACCACATCAACCGCCTGTCCGTGTACCTGTGGGTATATATTTCGACCCGGATAGGGCTATATATCCTCTCCGACTCCGACTGTCACCGTGTTGTTGTTCCATCGCCGATGTATTTTGTTGTGTGTAAATCCTTTGGTAGCTACTATGTACTAGTAAAGATTTGTACTCACGCTATCTTTGCTGCTACTACGTGCTAGTATGTAAGAGCATCTTCACTAGAAAAATGTAGATGCAAAAATAATTAACTTTTACACCTATGAGGCCCCAAAAGGCACCTCCAACAGATGATGTAGATATGTAAAAAATATATTACATAACCTGCTCCTCCAAGTGATGTAAAATGCAACACTTAGAGATGCAAGTTTGCATCACCAATCCCCATGTGATGTAAAATGCCAGCCGCGCGCCAACCGCCCAACCGTCACTTCCCCTCTACCCCACCCACTGCTTCCTCGCCTCCACGCCTCCGGCCGCACACCCACCACCGTGGCGCCCCGCCCACCAGACCCCACCACAACCTGTCACCGCCAGATTCGGCATCTCCACTCCCACCGCTGCCGGTTCCACCGCTTTTACGCCGCCCTCCGTTAGAAAATTGGCTGCTTTTTCGCCGTCCTATCGCCCGATTCTAGCTCCCCCCGCCACCCCGCCGCCACCCAATTTGAGCCGCACACATGCCGCCATGGAGCCGCCGCTTTTCCGCCGCCCGGTTCGAGCTTCTCCTGCCGCCAATCCACTACTTGGCCGATCTCCTACTGCCACATTTGAGGCTAGATGCCAATCCACCGTTCGGCTGCCAGCGCTCTTCTTGAAACTAAGCAGAAATATACTAGTTTATTCTTTATAGCCCGCCGACTCAGCTCTATTGTACTTGCTCTTATGATGTAGTAGTTGTTTGACACGAAAAAGGAAGAGACATTGCTCATACAAAAAGAATAGTGGGTTTTGTATAAGCGTCTCCCTTCACCGGGGAACAACAATGTTGCGGGCGTGCCAGTGTACATAGTACACAAATACAAGAAAAGGAAAAGATAATGTGTGGGGCCTGCTGGCGCGGCCAAAGTGATCAAGCGATCATGGTCCCCTGGTTCCCGGGGGCCTCGGAAAGCCCCCGGTTAATTACTCCCGCGGATAGTACCGTGGGACACCTCCGGTTAAGCTGCGCAGTCGTCGTCTTCGGTCTTCGCTTCGCGTTCCTCATGCATGGTGGTGGTGTATGTGTGTGGCGGTGGCAGAGTCCGTGTGCAAAGTGGTACACGCACCGTCGAAAACGTGGCCTTTGCTCCGGCCACGCCCGCCTACGCCGTCTTGGCTCGTCGGCCTTGAGCGGCGTCGATGTGGTTGTTGAAGTAGCATGCATGCTTGGGCTTGGCTTGGGCGTCGTCGATGCCATTGTAGATTCGCTGGGAGTGCGAAGGGTATGCCCCGCGGGAGTAGATGTCGAAAGGAGAAGAAGGAGTGGATGGATGTGCGACACAAGGTGCGCACACATCCGTCGATGACCGTGTACACCGCCGCCAATAGCGGAGGAAGTCGCCACCTTGCACCGCTCAGCACGTGTGACACGTGTTCGTGCCGACGAAGAGGGAAGCCGCAAGATACGCCTAAGCGTGTCCCGGCCGCAGCGGGATGTTGTCTCCGCCGCCATAGCTACGACGAGTCATTGTTTCTCGTCAAGCGTCGCGCCGCCTCCATGGTTACGCCGAGTCGTCGTGACTCATCGAGCGTCGCGCCGCCGCCGCCGCGTCGAACGAACCATGTCGCCGAGTCTCGGCCAGCCCATGGCGCCTCCATGGACTGGCAAGACAGCAGCGAAGGAGACCTCGCGATGCGGCGAAGTGTCGCCCAGGCGCCGCCGATGGTGTAGGTAGAAGGGGTGGTGCACTGGATGGCGCCAAGTCGAACGACGCGTGTCGACGAGTCCCGACCAGTCCATGGCGCCTCCATGGACTGGTGAGACAGGCGAGTAAGGCCTCGTGATGCGACGGTGCCTCGCCTTGGCGTCGCCGATGGTGTAGGCAGAAGGGGTGGCGCACTAGATGGCGCCGGGTCGAACGACGCGTGTCGACGAGTCCCGACCAGTCCATGGTGCCTCCATGGACCGGTGAGACATGCGAGTAAGGCATCGCGATGCGGCGGTCCCTCGCCTTGGCGCCGCCGATGGTGTAGGTAGAAGGGGTGCGCCGAGTCGATCGATGCGTGCCGCCGAGTCCGGACCAGTCCATGGCGCCTCCATGGACCGGTGAGACGGGCGAGTAAGGCATCGCGATGCGGCGGTGCCTCGCCCAGGCGCCGCTGATGGCGTAAGTAAAAGGGGGCCCATTAGAGTGCGCCGAGTCAAACGATGTGTGCCGCCGAGTCCCGGCACGATGGTGTTGCCGGCAGACTAGGCGACGGAGGGTGCGCCAGAGAACGCGCACGGTCGACGGCCCTGACACATCGTCGTCATGTGCGGAGTGCGCCGTGGGTGCCCAGCCCCAGCACGTCGGCGCCGACGGTGTGTCCGGCGTGGAGGGACCGCCGG
The DNA here is from genome assembly GCA_032464435.1 of Aegilops umbellulata. NCBI lineage: Eukaryota > Viridiplantae > Streptophyta > Magnoliopsida > Poales > Poaceae > Aegilops > Aegilops umbellulata. Next base: position 654,426,495 of record CP136060.1, read on the forward strand.
GGGTTGCGCATGGGCGGCAGCCCCGACACGTCGTCGTCCTCACGGTAGTTGTCGAGGAAGAGAGGGTGCGCCGGGGGCTATGACAGCCCCGGCTCGTCATCGCCGGTTGTGACTCCGGCATGAAGGGGTCGCTGGGGACTGCACACGAATGGCAACCCCGGCGCGTCGTCGCCGGTGGTGAGTCCGGCGTGAAGGGGTCGTCGGGGGCTGCACACGAAAGGCAACCCCGGCGCGTCATCACCAGTGATGAGTCCGGCGTGAAGGGGTCGTCGGGGGCTGCACACAAAAGGCAACCCCGGCGCGTCATCGCTAGTGATGAGTCCGGCGTGAAGGGGTCGTCGGGGGCTGCACACGAAAGGCAACCCCGGCGCGTCATCGCCAGTGATGAGTCCGGCGTGAAGGGGTCGCCGAGGGCTACACGCGAATGGCAACCCCGGCGCGTTGTCGCCGGTGGTGAGTCCGGCGTGAAGGGGTCGCCGGGGGCTGCACACGAATGGCAACCCCGGCGCGTCGTCGCCGGCGGTGAGTCCGGCATGAAGTGTTCGCTGGGGGTTGCAAATGAAGGGCAGCCCCAGCGCGTCGTTGCCGGTGATGAGTCCGGCGTGATGGGATCGCCGGGGACTGCACATGAAGGGCAACCCCGGCGTGTCGTCTTCAAGAGCATCGAGGGCCAACATCGGCAGCCGGCTCCATCTCCAGCCGTGCGGCCGCTGCTCCAGCCGCCACCGTCGGGATGTAGAAAGCAGGGTTAGGAGAGATTAGCATCGGTTCTCACCTTGGGAAAAGACGATCGGCATGATGTCAACCTTCGTCACCGGCTCCTCCTGCGCGAGTACTCCCGCTGCGTGCGTCTGGAGCAGCCTTGGCTCCTCCTCCTTCCCAGACGCGTGTGGGTAGATGGATGGATATGTGCCTCCTCCCGTGGCTCCTGTGTGCTGGAGGCCCTGTGTATTTATAGGCAGACAAAGGATACGATGGTGCGAAGCATCGGTTCAGTGCTCCGATCTTTCCGTTCAAGAAAACGCGTTTATGTCATCTATCCATCTCATGGTGCTTATCTCTACGGGTACACGGTGGTCTCATACGTGCATATGGCTGCCAAGGGACCCGGCCGGGACGTAGTGTACATCTACCGGTATTCGAGTGCGTACGCTTCCCCACCGGCCGGTACGCGGGTATTTGGGTACGGATGCGTACACCGGCTACGTACACCAGCTCACGAGTCTTGGGATGCGTACATGTTTTTTTTTAGCATCAGTACAGACACAAGCGCTCATATACACGCGCATACACTCATCCGAGCACCTTCGAAAGACTGAGCCGGCATATCATCTTGAGATTTACGAAGTCACCGTAGGCGCCTCGTCGTCAACGGGAACGTCTCCTCCCACTGAAAGCACGTCACCGGAAATCCTGAAATAAATCCAGGAATAATGCGAGCACCAGGATTTGAACCCTGGTGGGTTGGGGATACCACTGTCCACCTAACCAACTCAACCACAGGTTGATTCGCGCGGGATGCGTACATGTTGGATGTATCAGGTCTTGATCATCTACTTATACGTAGCTTAATCAAGTCTTGCTGCATGCATGTGCTAGCAACGTGTGTATTTTTGCCATGCGTCAATACATGTTCGTACCAAGCCCAATATGCATGGCCACGCACTGCGATTGCACCCCACCGTACACATGCATTGAGAACTTGGGCTAGCTAATTAATTACAGTTTTGCTAGAACTCATCTAGATGAGATATAATTTGATCTCATTCACCTTTTATAGCCATTGGATGTGATGCTATAAGATGCGTGTGTGCTGACGTGGGTTGTATCTGTTCTTATTTTCAAAGTGAATGAGACCAAATTATATCTCATCTAAATGAGTTTTAGGTACTCCCAATTAATTAACCGGCCATTAGCCCATAAAAATATCTTTCAGTCAGGATGTTCAATGTACGTACACTGTGCACGTGTATGATACATATGCAATAGCCATGGGCACTCCTTGCTTCACACAAAATCATAGGCTCCTCCTGTAGTTATTAGAAAAGGGAGAAAAAGATTTTGGTACAAATTATCACCACACAACTTTTTTTATTTCGTACAAAATGTAGTACAAAATCTCGTCGAACAGTAGTCTTATGTTTAATGTTGAAGTATGTTTTATGTACTATGTTTGCTTCAAATGAACTTGCTATCTTTGAAATGATGTAGAGCTGAACTAGATTTACATCTTGAATTACATCATCTGTCGGAGTAGTGGTCTTACATCACCAAATACACATCAACTATTGGAGTTGTGACTATTTTGGAGATATAAAATACACTTTTGGATGATATAAATTATTGCAACACTATTTTTACATCTCCAAATACATCTAGGTGCTCTAACCGATGGCCCAGTCTCTAGTATTGCACTCACGTTGACAACAAAACAGTCTAGCTACATAGACAAAGGTGCACACTTGGAGGTACACACGTGATCGAGGGACCAGAGGACAGATTCTTTGGTGGAGCGGTGCTTCATCCTACACACTGATGGCGACGGATCTTGACGGCGTGGCGCAGTGCAAATTCGGAGTTCGCTGTGGGAGGATGGACTCGCGCAGGAGGACGATGCTGTCGGGCGTCGTGGTGGCGTCGATGGCAGAGAGACCTGGCATGGTACATGCAACAGTATAGCTCTGAAGATGGATTTGTGGCAAGTGGCTGCGGCGGCCTCATACCCGGCAGGCGTCCTGATTGAGGAGTGCGCCGGACTGGTAGGTGCCCCATACCCGGCAGGCATCCTGGTTGGGACCTCAGGTCTTAGATGTTTAGATTTGGCTGCGATGTCTGTTTGGTATTAGGCCCAGACTATCTGCGCCCCTTCATCAATTGGATAGGTGTAGCGACAGTTGTTGCTTAGACGGTGGCTTTAGTCTTGCTGTTGTATGGCTTTGTAAGGTTTTGTGTTAATAATTAATAAAGTGGCCGTATGCATCGCCCAGATGCAGGATGCAGAGGCCGGGATCATCCTCCTTTTCTAAAAAAAAACACAGCAGGACAATCAACAAAATAGTCTAGCTACATAGACAAACGTACTAATAAGGAGATGACCTTCAAAAACTAATTCAGGTATTTACGTTTTTTTGTCTTTCCAAAACGTACATATTTCTTCCTACAACTATCTTGGCTTATTACGAGACCTAATAGCCTATGTGCTCAACTTCTAAAAGCAAGGTACAACCCGAATGGTTGACTGGAGGACACAGTGTTTGCGGGCAATGCCTCATCGTCTTGGCAGGCGATTTCATATGGTCTGGATCTATTGAAAAACGGCCTGATCTGGCATGTGGCGAATGGGCAGAGTATTATAATTTGGAGGGACTCCTGGATTCCAAGGCCAACTTCGTATAAGCTTGTTTCTCCTAAGAGGCGGTGCCTACTTCGGTTTGTTTCAGAGATGATTGACCAATTTGGTAGATGGGATATGAACATTCTACGTCAGTACTTCCTTCATATGGATATAGTAGAGATACTGAAGATTCGGCCTACTACACGCCTGATGGCTGATCACCTGGCATGGGCTCTTGAAAAAAGTGGCGAGTTCTCGGTTCGTAGTGCTTATATGCTTGCTATGGAAGAATACTGGATGGAGAACTCTTCGTCTACAAGCTCTGCCCCTGATGGCAGAAGGGATCTTTGGAGTCTAATTTGGAAAAGCAATGTACCTCCTAGTGTTCAGACCTTTGCATGGCGTTTGTGTGATGATTCACTGCCGACCTGGAGAAATAAGATGAAAAGGAAGCTAGAAGTGACGGACCAGTGCCCTGTTTGTGGCATTGAACCTGAAGATAATTTTCATCCATTTGTTCGATGTCGTATGGCACGGCTGCTCTGGAATTATATGTCTGAATTTTGGAAGCTTCCACAACTTGATGCAATTACAAATACGGGAAGGGATTGGCTGCTAATTCTTGTGGGTGGTCTGGATAAGGACACTATTGATATGATTCTGATGCTTCTTTGGCGGATATGGTTCGTTCGTATGAGATTGTCCATGATAAAATCCCTCCACCATTGGATGTGTCTTGCCGATTCTTAATCAGCTACCTGAGCTCTTTGGTTCAGATCAAATACTGTCCGAATGAGAACTATGTGAAGGGGAAGTTCAGTCTAGACAGAAATTCAAAACTGCAACCATCTTCAGTATCTCTTGAGGCACCCAGTAGGTGATGGAATCCCCCTGATCCAGGTTGGTTTAAGCTAAACACAGATGGCTCTTTTACTACTGATGGGGTTGCTAGTACAGGCATGATTTTACGAAACCTACAAGGGAAAATCATCTTCACCTCTTGCCGATGTCTGGACGGATGCTCAACTGCCCTAGAAGTAGAACTGATGGCAGCCAAGGAAGGTTTGGCGTTGTCCCTGAATTGGTGCGATGGCCCCATTCATCTAGAAGTGGATTGTTTGGAGATGGTGAATATGTTAAAGAAGAGGAAACAAGATCTTTCTGGACACATGACTATAGTGGAGGAGATCAAAGCTCTCTTGTGCACACGTGAGACTTGTATTACTCATGTAAAGCGAGACCAGAACTATATTAGTCACTTCTTAGCTAGTTATGCTAGGCGTAGCAATCGTACTGCAGTTTGGCTTTGTTCTGGCCCGGAGAACGTCGAGAACTTATGTCTCGCTAATTGTACCCGTGGGGGTTGAGTAATATAAGTTTCATCCGCAAAAAAGAAAACTATCTTGGCTAACCCAGGTATTTTATTTAGACTGCCGGTGATTGGATCAGCATAATATATCTGAATCTAATTATTCTAATAATGCATCGTACATACAAACATCACATCTCCTGCTATTTTGAACTGCAACCACGACATTTATTTGGAAACGGATGGAGTACATCTTAATCTAAGATAAATAGTGCCCAAATGGAAGCACACCCAACGAAAGCTATGAGTTGCCTTGTGTCGTGGTGGTACCATGAGCACATATAGCGTGACAACCCAAGGATTAATGATAACAAAAAATCTAATATAAGTAGACATTTTACATAAATTTGCCATCTCTACTTCTCACATCCAGAATGCGGGGGGCTTATTGATAGTGGAAGGATCATAGCGGGGTATTAGGTAGGTGCGACCAGGTCGGCATGGCGTGGCCATGAGCTCGCCATTCTTGCCATACCTGGCATCAAACATGGTGATATGGAGAAGATGGTCATCATCCAAGGAGCATCTAACCTTGGTCCCCTAGCGCCGTGTGATTTCGACGAGGCAGAACCTGCCACGCGCAACGTGCACGAGCGTGCGAGACAGGGCACTCAGCGGGGCCTCCAGGAATGTTAGGGTCTCCTTGCAAAGCTTCGAGTCTGGTGGCCGTGGCACAGGGTCCCCACCAAGGGCTGGCACGTCACAAGAACAAAGATGATAACAGTTCTTAATCCCGCCGTCTGTACCATCGGAGTGTTGGTACCCAACCCAAGCGTCCAAAGCATGGTCATAGTATGCCTGACAGATAAAGGGAAGATGCCAGTCCCCGTGGCGTGTCCACTCGTTGCTCCTTTGACTAGTGTCCCAGGACAAGGTGCCCGTTATTGTACCGGGGCGACGCCAGTCCACCACGGACATGAAGATGGTGTCTCCATCTGGATGAACTGCACGGTTAAGGACATAGGAGGAGCTATGTTTAATGGAATGTTCATCGTCCCCGGTGAAGGGAATGGATACAGGGCTCCTCTTCCAAGTCCAGTGCTCCTCATCCTGCCCTGTCTCATCGTCGTCGTTGTCATCATCACCATCATCGCCGTTGTTATCACCATCATCGCTGTCATCATCATGAATATCATCGTCGTCGTTGTTATCACCATCATCGCTGTCATCATCATGAATATCATCGTCGTCGTCGTTGTCATCGCCATTGTCATGATTAGATTCAAATTCTGGTTGTTCCTGTGCATTGTCGAGGTAGTGGAGCGGGAGTCTTGTGGGGCAAAAGGCGTAGAGCTTATCGCTGGCAACAAAAGTTTCGTACCAAGTTTGTAAACCGTCCGGAAGGTATTGCCCAATCTCCTGCGTCCCAGTCTTCGTGTCATAAACAAGGGTCAGCGATTTGGCAGCTTCGCTGTGGGGGTCTTTCCCGGCGGTTCCGGTGACAACGATGTTGCTGCCAAGGGCGTTGATGTGCGCGTCTTTACCGAACGAACGGAAGCCTAGGCGAATCACTGGCTCGGGGAGGCGGTGCAGATCCTCAGCGCCGGCGACCACGTGTGAGTCCATGTCCGCGAGGTCGTCGACGTTGAGCTTGTACAGAGCGTACCCCTTGGAATCGTCCAGGGCCACGTAGAGATGTCGCTGCCCCGGCTTGGACTGGTTGGGATTGGGACGGCCGTCATGCAGATGCGGATGCAGATTGCACGTCGACAAAGTCATCCTGCAAGTAGCCGATCCGATGTCGCCTGGTTTGCCATGGTTCCCTGTCGTTGCGGCAACAGCGGAGGGGCGCGGGACGGGGAGAAGTTTGTGAGACCGGGCGAGAAACGATCGCCACATGGTGCGCCGGTCGGCCAGGGATCCAACTGGTCTTAGGGTTTCATCCGATTGTGAACCCCAGGAGAGGAGATCGATCGAGTAGGGGGATAATATAAACGTATCTAGATTCTTTTTTTTTAAGTCCCTATAATCTGAAGGCCCTATATTACGTATTAATTGATTTGGCCACCAAAGAATATATAGGAAATATCATATTAGTCTTCTTCAAATTTCTCTTCTTTCCTTTCTTATTTTTTCTTCTTTTTTTTAGGCAAACTTGCGAAAGCTTTATTAGACCGTCACAATATTTACAGGAACGAACAAAAGCTCGCCGGGGTGGCCTAACCAAATATGGCGGCCGGTCCCCAACGTTAAAGCATGCTTCGCGAGGTTATGATTCTCGAATTTCGAAGTCCGCAATTCATGACTAAAAATACAAGAAGTAAATGATATAGTTCGCTCCGTTATTTCATGTGCCACGGCTCCATAAGAAGCCGCAATTCCCTCTTTGATTGCATCAACAGCAGTCTTGCAATCTCAAGCGACGAAAATTGTCTGTTCATAGATCCCGAGCAAGCGCCAGTGCCTCCCTGATGGCTAGGACCTCCGGGTCTTCAATATTGCTGAAGATGATGCTGAATAAATAGGCAATTTTTCGACTAGTTTAATCTAGAGATAAATCACTAGCATGACATTGACTAAATAAACAACATACTGATACTGATATAAGCAAGCACGTACTACGCAAACAGTAGACACATCTACACATACTGCTAGTACTGTTAATACGAAAGTAAATAGGAGCGGGACAAACGTGTTATACCCTCCAGTAGGCCATGCAGAAGCAGCCGCGGCGGTGGCGGCAGCAGATGCGTCCTCGGCGGCCTTCTTGTCGGCCTCGAGTTCTCAGCCGCGGCACGTTCGGCATCGGTGAACATGGTGACGATGAAGGCGACGCGGACGTAGAGGAAGTAGTGGATCGGAGGCGATCAGTCGCGTGGTCGCATCCCAAAAACCTATTCGCCCCTCTCGCGTACAGGAAACGGAGGGGTGGGTTTCGGAGACCTGCTCCCCCGTCGACCATGTACGCGGCGGACGGGATGGAGTCACCAGCGGCGGCAGCAGCAAAGGAACGACGGTGGGCGTGCGCGTGAGCAGATGTGATTTGTTCGTGGCGGCTAGGGTTGGAAGACACCGCACACTTATATAGGCACAGCTGCGTGGAGAGACGTGGGTCGACCCACGTCCGAGTCCGTGAGAGCCCAGCTGTCAAAAACTCTCCGTTAGTGACTGGCAAAAATAAGCGTGTAGGTGTGAGCTCGGCTCGACTCAATCCCGCAGCCCGCGTCGCGTCGCGTTGGGACAAGGTGTGGCGAGGCGGGCGGCAGAGGAGGAGCTCGCGAAGGCCTCATTTATTCTCAAGCTCCAATAGCATGTGGAAGACAACCCCTTATAAAGAGGTCCAACTCCTTCTCCACTAGCGTGATGGTACTAAACTTCCCACTACACCTAGTGCCAATAAACCCACATGGGCCCTTAGAGATTTTTCAGAAATTGCTATATGGGCCTAAAGCCCATCTCAAGTTTCAGCAATCCCCCACCAGATCTCGAGGGCCCATTAAGTCCTCTGCTCCAATTGCCACTAGTAGAAAAAAGGTCAAACGTGAAGCACATTAGTGCCGGTTTGATTTTGACCCGGTACTAATGGTACCATTAGTGCCAGTTCGAATGGATTTGCATTAATGCCGGTTCGTGTTGAACCTTTAGTACCGGTTCGTGGCACGAACCGGTACTAAAGGGGTGGTGGCAGGCTGGCGTCAGGCCGGGGCCCCACGAGCCTCTTTAGTCCCGGTTTGCGGCACAAACCGGTACTAAAGGGCCAACCTTTAGTACCGGTTCGTGCCACGAACCGGCACTAAAGGGGTCTAACCTATAGTCCCGGTTGGAGTCACAAACCGAGACTATAGGGCAATTTTCAAACTTGAAAAAATCATAACTAAATCATCCTAATTCAGAAAAATACATATAATATATCAAAATTTGCAGAACAAAAAGATTGATCCGCTAAAACAACCAGTTTTCCGTTTCGAAAATTTTTTAAAATCACAAAATTCCAAAGGGAAAATAGTGTATTTGGGCGTTTTAGACGTTTTTAGCGTTTAGTGCTAGGGTTTAGATTTCAGAGTTTAGGGTTAGGTTTTATGGTTTAAACCCTTAGTTTTTACTGTTTAGCATAGAGATTCCGACGTTTGAAGTCCCGGGTTTAGGGTTTAGGACAATTTTTGAAATGACAAAATTGTAAAAGGAAAAATATGCTCTAATTTATGTTTTTTTTTGAATTTTGGTTAAATCTTGTCAAACCGGTCAAACAACTGATTCAAGAAATATAGAGTGTTACTAAATAATTACGCAATAATATTAGTGTTACTAAATAAGTATCTCAGTTTTTTTGAATATTGGTCAAATCTGGTCAAACTGTGGTCAAACTATGGTCAAACTTATTCAAGAAATATTAACGTTACTAAATAATTACTGTTTTTTTAGAATAATAGTTTCAAACTCAAACGGTGAAATGTGTGACTTCATGCTCAAGCTAAACTCCTGAGGGTTAATAGGATTGACATCTTACTATTGTCAGGAAAACAACAAGTGGAGACTCGGAAACGAAGGAGAATAGAACCTGAAAGTTAAGCTCGGACTGGAGTAGTGAGAGGGATGGGTGACCGGTCGGGAAGTTAGATGATTTGGAATGAGTGATCCACACTTGAGCAGTTAAGATTAGAGACTAAATCATCAAATAATTCAAAAAAATTAAAAATCGAAAAAAAAATCAAACTTTTTTTCCAAAAAATTCAAAAAAAAACCTTTAGTACCGGTTGGTAACACCAACCGGTACTAAAGGTCCCCCATACCAGGGCGCGAGCTCACGCCACGTGGTGGCACTTTAGCGCCGGTTCGTGCCGAACCGGTACTAAAGGGGGGGCCTTTAGTGCCCATACTTTAGTGCCGGTTCCATAACCGGCACTAAAGGCCCTTACAAACTGGTTTTAAAGCTCTGTTTTCTACTAGTGTGCTGTTTCGATATATCAGTGTTTAAGTGAAGACCTGTTAAGGTCGAGCTTCACCTAGAGCAAGTAGCTACACTCCTTCACAACTGAACAATGGACTAAGCCATGAATTGTCAGTTTGGCGTAAAGATGCTTCATCACATGTCTTACCAGTACTAGGCTGCCGAAGGCTGACCCCTCGAGTGGAGCATATAAGTCACACTCCTGACCTATTCATGAGCTTACTAGAGATCACCCCAATCTCATGGACTGTGACCAGCAGTCGGGCTCATATAGGTTTGTTCTTCCAAAGATCGCTCTGTAGGATAGCATCTTGCTTTCATAAGTTTTGGAACACATTAAGACAGTAGTCATCCTACCATACAGTATTGAGAGTATTGCATCTCCAACAGAGTGGGTCAGTATAGTTACTCTCCTCAGTTCACCACTGACTTGTTTTCCCAGGTCCTACTTCACGGGATCTCCGATCACATAGGTTGGTTTACCACCATGACAACTCATGTGGGTCTCATACCCATCTCCCTCGATGCACTATCTATCATAACACGCGATAGCTCTTTTGTAAAGGGATCTGCCAGATTCTTAGCCGTATGGACATACTCCAACGCTATCACTCCGGAGTTTCTTAATTTTCTAACAGCTTTTAATCTCATTCTTATGTGTTTGTCGGACTTCATGTTGTCCTTTGAACTCTTCATCTTGGTGATGACAGTCTGAATGTCACAGTTCATAAGGATAGCCGGAACCGGTTTATCAACCAATGGCAAGTCCATCAAATGATCTCGAAGCCATCATGCTTCAACACCAGATGTGTCTAATGTTGTTAATTCTG